>CM076584.1:552213241-552818480 GCA_034641835.2 Pinus albicaulis
GTTCACATTTCTTGGAAAAATATTTTTGAAAAGATGACAAAATATAAACTAGTGTCCAGGCTCCAAAGTTAACCAAAATGAGAACACATCAAATATTTCAAATCTGTGAGGCAGACTACAATGAAAATAAAAGGAAGAAGTAAATGATGTTGTAATTCCATTCCTATATTATAGCTTCACTACTAATATCACATTCCTCATTGCAGTATTTAGCATACAACAACACGTCCTTCCCTTGAAACCTTCTAAGGAATGGGGATGAAGGGGAGGAGGAAGGAAGAGGAGAAAAACAAGAATTAGGGCTAGTACTATATTTATATCATTGAATGATGGCCCATGGAATGATGATCCACTCCTTGTTACACATTATTTTGTCACCATGACATTTTACTGTCTATATGGGTTCATCAATACCTATATAATGCTCCCTTAGAGGTCTAAAACCGTAATGTTCCTAAACCAAGTCTTGGATTTCGAGAAAAGCTCATAAAAATCATAAAAACCCTAGTTCCACACTTTTCCTATCCATTACCTGCGGTACCGCACCTATTGCAAAAAAAAACTGCAGTACCTACCGCACGTTTTGTGTATTAAAACTGCGAACCCCTGTAAAAGGTAAAATGAGTGAAAAAATAAATTCTAGAAGCCTAGCTGGTCGAATATTCTCCCAACTGGAAGCTTCTAGAAGGTATTATCTGGTCGAAGCTTCACTCCCTCCATTCATGAACATTCATCCCTTCATTAAAGGAGCCTATTCCTTGGTATTTGGAGCTTAATCCCTTCATGAGAGGACTTTATCCCTTCCTTTTTGGAACTGAAACTACTTCCCTTCTGCTATAAATTTAAGCCATGGTTCAGTCTCAAGGGTAGCTAATGATATGTAAAAAAGTACTTTCTTTGTACTTCATATTAAATTAAAGAAGAGAAATTGCTGAAGAAACATACTCTTTTTGCTAGCTATTATCCATGCGAGAACAATTACATACTCGTATCTAGGCTAGTTCAAAGAGTGGAAGGGCTTTTCAGACCGAAGGAAAATGCTTGTTCGAGACCTTGGAAGGACTTGTACATCATCAAGGTGAACACGGTTGTAAGGTTTCTTCTTTTATTTAAAGATAATACAAGTGGATCCTATTTTCTCAGTAAGTTGTTTATGTATTTACTTGAATGACTTTTATTAAATTCCTTGATCATTAAGATAGATTTATGATTTATGAATTAGTATATTTTGTAGGTGCTTTTGATTCTCTTTCATGTCTTTGATTGCAGTTCTTAAGAGGTGACTTCTTTGGAGCGACAGGAAAGAAGACTACAAAAAGCATTAGACCATAGGTTGGTCCTTTTCCTTCATCATAGATAATTCTAAATCATACATAATCTAGAGGAAGTAGTTTACATTTGTCTGTTTGTTTCTAGATATCCTTAGGATACTAGGGAGATCGTTCTTGTCCGCAAGAAGGATTTATCTTCCTAACACTCCTCTATTGGAATTCTAATGTAATGGCCTCTTCGAGTGCTCATTTTAGCCTACAACATCCCCTTTCTCCCTTACAATATTCACAATTTGAGATTGAGGATATTGAGTGACTTGAGGTTTTTTGCATGTCGTAATTGGATCCATTCTAGTCTTCAACGCCTCCAATTTTCCATACAACTCTACTTCACAAATTCTCTCTAAAAAAATGAAAAAACATGCTCATGGTTACAAACTTATTTCAAAAAGACAATCATATGAAATCCATTACCAACCATGAATTGAATCCATCATACGACTTAAGTTAATCTATGCAGCTGAAAGCCAATCATTGATATACTAAAAATTGGGTATTTAAAAATATGGACAATTTTATTCCAAAAATCTTCGAAATTAACCTCAATATTACATAAAATCCTTGGATAAGCTCACACATAATTTATCAGAATAATATGAAGTGACCCTAAATTTAGATTTCGACAACATTCAAAATAATGACACTAGAATTGAAATGTAATAAATGAAGTCAGAATTTGGAATGAGATTTACCTTAGAGTTGGGTAGGACAGAGTCTATATGGCCACTTTTTCTCCAATTCAATAGTGATAATCGATGCTCTGGGATCAAGCTTGTTGTTAGGATGTGTATATGGATGTTTCCCCTCGCCAAGTTGAGGACTTGTCTGCGTATGTTTTTAATATTGGATCTTTGTAATAGAGGAAACAACACCATAAATAGAATATGATGAAGAAGATATGGATTTAGACATTAACTTGGAAGTTATTTCTCTAACACGCTTCTTAGCATCACCATTTTAATTATCGGTCAATCCTGGGGGGAGTCTTGCAGGATTTTCATCTAATTTATTTTGTCGGGGCACATCATTGGACTCCATATTCAGTACAAGAGGGTATCTTCAACATAAAATTCCCTACACAAGCCTTCAAATAATGCTCTAATTTGAGTAGCTAAATCCCCATAACTTGACTTTTGTCAATACCCAAATCCTTTCATCAACAAAACTCATCCACAAAAAAATTCTTCTCACCCTCCTAAACAAGAAGAAGAAAAATGACATATGAATTCTTATCATACCCAGTGAATCATTTCTCTGTAGTCCACCCTTTCTATTAGGATATAAGAATGAAATAAATTCTATCAATTCTATATCTAGCCATGTAGAAATCCCTTCCATCCCACGTTTTCATGAACAAATATACCCCTAATGCATCCAATTCTATAACTAGCATTTGCATCAAAAGAGTGCAAAAAAATGCCGATAGAAGTGTAGATGAATGTAGACTGACACAGTGGTAGTGCTGCAGGAAATTCACCAAGCCCTTATACTTGATGCGCGAGGATAACTAGAAAGTGATGATAGATCAAAACAAAAGCATGGATATGTTATAATTTAAAACTTTAATGCAACAAAATAACGTGGGAAATTAAAGATCTTGTAAGTATTATAATGGAAAATTCAAGGTATCAAAACATTTTATTAATCAACCATCTCAAAAGGAGAGAAGTTCTAAAGCCTTGAGTGAAATAAGTACATTTATACATACATGATGAACACGGAACTTGGTCTGATGATGAACACATATCGCTAGGATTTAACGACAACAACCATTTGGGAAGATGGACCAAAACTATAAATTAGGTAGGTGGTATCAAGTCAAAATATCCCTAACACCATCCAACTCATAAATAGTGTAAAAAAATAAGTCAAAAGTGTGTCATATAATAACAAGCAAGAGTTATATTCCAACATAATAATGGCCATATTGACCTTATGTTTCTCCTCTTTAGCAAGAGGAAGGTTTGGTGTGTGCACATTTGTTACAGGAGTGGTTACTTTATCTATTTATTCAAGTTTTATTTCGTTATCTTTATTATTATCATTATTTTCCTTGTCTTCACTCACCATCCTACAAGTCGTAACCTTTCTTCCTTGAGATCTAGGTTGGAAATTCTTAGATGAAAGTAGAGTAGTTGTCACACAAACGACTCTTTGGTTTCAACCTGTATTAAATTTTTTTGTAGAAGCCTTTGCTACATCTTAACCATCTACAACAACATCATGGTGTGCCTTCAATGAAAAAAAATATGAATCCAATTTCATAAGCCTACTATGATATGAAGCAATTTCAAACTTTGCCTGAGCCAATGCAAACCAAGTAGAGGAATTTTAAATGTTATAATAAGTGGAATATGTATATGTATGATTTAAAACTATCATACCCTCAAGAAATGAAGTAGAAGATACAGAAATTCGAGGGATTTATTTTGGAAAAATCCAAGCTCTCGAACAACTTTCTGAAAATTCTATTCCAAATGTGGCAAAGTGCAAAAAATTAGAGCAAGGCTAGATAAGGTTGTTATTCCCATCCCCTCCTCCAAACATGTAAGAGAAAAATCACCATGTCTAGTAATCCAAGATACTACTAATGTTGAGGCCCACAAATGTTCTCTATTCATCACATGTAACCCCACTCCATGAGCAAGGATAGTTTTGCCCATCTTCTAAAACATAGCCTAAAATAGAAATCTATTTCTCATAGTGTATTGAAGATTGGATATGCCCTTATTTTTCCCTCAATTTATAGATTCATTGTCTATGCACCCTACTATAGTTGAGATTCAAATAATATAACTTCTTTTGATACCTAACTCTAAAATCTATCAACCTTGAAATTCATGAGGTTCATTCACCAACACTACTATTAAAGTGTGTGGTTAAACTCACAACATGGATCATCAGTTAACATAACTTATAATTCTATCAACGTTGAAATTCATTAGGTTCACTTACAAATATTTATAGTGAGTTTCATGTTTAAAATACCAACATAATTCATCAATTAACACAAAGAAAAATAGGAAACTTCATTTCTAACCACGTAAACTTTGAAATGGGAACTATAAACTGAAAACAGGAACTCTAGCCAAAAAAACCCAAAATAACATGGAAAACAACCCAAAAACAAAAATTGTGTATTCCATAATGAGGTTTTTATTTTTCTTAGGGTTAATTTGCAACATTTTTTAAAAATGGCAATAAAACCAATTTTCATGTGCCAAATAAATGGGAAATACACACTAATGTTGGTGCTAGAATACCATTTTTATTTCTCGGTTACAATTTCAACATATTTTTAGTAATTATGTTAAATATTAAATAATGGGATTTAAAAAAAAAATTAAATTCAAATCATTTTTATCCATGACATTTAACATATAATATCATAACACTAAAAATCCCTCAAAATTCTAATTGTTTTCAACCATATCAACAATTTCTCACCCACAGAATTAAGAAACATTGAATTTTCAACATATTTCAACCATAATATTATGAAAAAAATTATATGAATAAAATAACCCAATGACACATAAATTATTTCTCCAAGTTATTGTTGCATTGTGAATATTTTAGACAAATGAATTCATCATAGTTAAAACATATAATCCAACAAACATAAAAATGAATCATAACTTCATGAAAGATCATATGGAAGTTAAAATATCATTTTCATTGCTAAATGCAAACATCATTTATATAAATTGTCTTACACAATTATTCAAAATCACTCATATTTTCTTGCACACCATAAGAATTCACATCTTTAGATGAATGACTGGATGTAGATGAAGATGTTCCATATTCTTCTCTTTCATCAACTAGTTCCCCATCCGAGTCAACATGCATGCCCAACACTTGTGGTTTCAAAAGTCTTCTAGATCTACGAGTATGTTCAACAGACTTCCATCTCATCACCGTCTCTTCTAGTAGCAACCTCTTCAGAATCTCTATCGTCTTGGAGGGAAGAGTTCCTCTCTTTTGTTAAATTGAAGTCATAAACAAGTATGTTAACTTCCTCCAATTTTAAGAGGTCTGTGTAGCAATGATTTATATTTTTACCCTTTCTTTTTATCTTTCTGCCAATTTTTTTGTCAACTACCATCTTTGGATTGTACACACCATTGAATGGGTGTGTGTTTGAGGCATACCAATTACTTCAACACCTGTAACATCTTCATTTTCTATAAGGACCTTTATAGCCTTGGCAACCCAAAATGGATAGGCATGTGGATCTTCATGTGCTAACACTGCGATCATGAAACCCTCCTTAATATCCTGTATTGAACCCCTATAAAGGTCTTCCAAGGCTTCAAATTGTGCATGAGATCTTCTGAAACCAATATATATTTCTCTTTCCTCCACCTGTATATAATTAATAATACCTTGTGATTGTTTTTTTTCAACAATGTTTGTTTCCTCCAGTTCATTTGACAAATTTTGTAGCCAAATGATTAGAACTAGATCATGGACTAGAACAACAGCTCAAAATTCAAAGTGTTCAGAATTTTTCCAAACCTGAGCAACCGAAAAGGTCTCATCATTACAATTCTAGTGCCGTCAACGGTTTGAAAAACTGACATCGTATGAAGAAGTTATCGAAGTTTGAAAAGTCCAGTAAACTGAAAAAAATGGACTTTGACATAGTTTAACTTGGCATTTTTGAAAATTAAAAATAGAATATTCCAAGAATATTCCTTAGAATATTCCCTGGAATATTTTGTTTTAACCAATCAAGTCATGACAATTGTCAGTGTGCAATTCAACAGATGGTTTGACTTTTGAATTTTGGATCAATAAGGAACTGCCACGTGGTAGGCCCAGAGGCCGCCACGTGGCCCTGGAACAATCTATTAAAATTTTATGGTCTTTTCTAGGATCGATCCCAAGACCTACTTCCGTACACGCTTGAGTCTTACCATCCGGCTATACAAAGGTGCTTAACTATGTAGTACTGCGACATACTTTTATTGTTTATGAGTGCCGATGGGGGGGTGGGGGCAGAAGGGCTAGCCTTGAGGGCCAACCCTTCCCCATGTGCCTGAGCACCCAAACCCAAATTCTAAACATCAAAAATGGAGGATAAGAGTTAAACGTGGTTTAATTAAAGAGTTAAACATGGTTAACACAATAAGCGGTATTAACACTAATTAGTGTTTATCTGTCTTAAGAAGCACTTAACCAACCTATAATGGCGGATTAACAGTAAGATAAGTTCCAGTTTAATCTGGTGGAACTTTTGGAGCGTGCCTAGATTTAGGGGCAGCTCCTCTTTAAATTGGAGCTAAGTTTAGTTACTCCACATTTGGTGGAGGTTTTTTGGGTGACACTGGACAAAATTGGTTTTGGCTCTATCTTGAGCTAGGGTGAACCAATTTTGGAGTTCCAATAGTCAATTTCGACTATTTCCAACATTCCATGCTAAATGGAGTAGTTTTCAGAGCCATCAGATAGCTTCTAAGTATTTTTTTGCATCAATGAAGTTCAATGGGGCACTAGGGCCACAAGGAGGCAGCAACAGTTTGAGGCCTAGCTAGGGGAGCTAGATTCCTTATTTAGAGATCCAACAGTCATGGCTAGATATTTTAGATTTTATAAATCTAGTGAGATGGCTTTTAGATACCATAGAGAACTTTTGAAGGCCAAGAAGCTTCAATAAATTTCGAGGGGCCATCATTACCAGCTTTTGCCCACAGGAGTTCGGGGCCTAGCCAGGGAAGCATGAGGCATTAAGCAACGAAAAAATAGTAATTTCTAACTGTAAACTGCATTATGAATCCATTTATGGAGGTTTTAGAAGCTTTTGAGGACTTCTAGAGGTCGAAACCCATCAGAGAAGTTTTCAGTGACCCTAGTGCCAAGGGGTTTCGACAGGTGTTGGAGGCGAAAGTGGAGCAACCAGAGGCTAGTTTATGAAAATTAATAGTCTATATTGACTATTTTAGAAATTTTGAAACCAATGAAAGTGTTTTCAAAACATTTAGAGAACTTCTATAGCTCGGAAAGTTGAAGGGAATTTTTGAGCAGCCCAAGGAAAACTGTGGAGGAAGGCCTAGTTTGGGCATGTAGTGCTCTTTTTAAGAAAATTATCAGTCGATATTTGGTGTCTAATACATGTTGGAGACAGTAGGTGTGGTTTCAGGGACATAAATAGAATTTTTAAGGAGTAGTGCCAAAGCGAATCTCAGTGCACCGATATAAGGAATCGTGTCTAAGGAAGCCTAAAGTTGTTTGCATAGTGATGACAACCATGACAGGGATATAGATGGTATTATAAGCCCTTTGGATCAGTTCAGTATCCATTGGATTTAAGTGTGGAACTTGTAAAATAAACTTTACCATAATCCCAAAGAGTGAAGTCAAGATGATGAAGCTCAAAGGAGACATAGCCCACGATATTCAGGTGAACTCCTAGATTAATATTGTTGTTATATGTGTATTTTTTATTGTTGCATTATGTTGCTGTTATGCATGTTAATTTTCAGCAGGAACAAATGAGTTTGAGACACTTAAACGGTTAAAAATTGTACACCACTTTCAAGTAATAATTCCAAAAAATGTCAAGTACAAGCCAGATATTTTATTTGTTTAGCTTAGTGGGAGATTCTTGAAATACATAAAATGTTATCCAACCCATTTTCATATCAGGTTACTATCAGAGCACTTGGTTTCTTTATTGACATAGTAATAGCTTGCATGTATAACTTGAAAAGTGTTTAAACAGTGTAAAAGATTGAATGTTTTACTGTTTCAAAACTGACTGTTGCTTGAGTTTGCTAGAGGTAAAAGAGATAGATACTAATTAGCTAAGTTCTGGAGATGAAAAAAATTAAGAAAGGGTTGAAGGAATCTTCCTTACCCCAAAGGACCTTAAGGTCACCCTTGAAGCACAAACCCTCTTGAAAATTGTTTGTTAAGAAGCTCTTGGAGTTTGTTTGTTGTTTGGCTGCTTGAATAAGAGTTTGTCTCTACAGCCATTTGGTTAAAAAAAAAGCTTTGTCATTTGTTTTGAAATATTTGTGAACTTTTTTGAAGTTAATTTGTTCATTTAAATCATAATGAAAACCTCATCAAGTGAGGTTTCGAAAACCTCCTCTTTCACAAGATTCTTCGATGAAGATATGAAGCGTGAATTTATTATATTGAAGGACATGGTGCAGATTCTATTTGAAGATAGAAGAGAAAACACTAAACTTCGTGAGAAATAATTTGCTATGAAGGAAGAGAAGGAAGAAATTCTTCAAAGATTGCATGATATGGAGATGCAGCTCCATCAAGCCCAAGAGGATTTGACCAAGAACATGCGTGAAGTAGAGGTAATCCACTCTAATTTGTCTTCAGTTTCTTCTTCAGAAATATGTGTTGGTTAATTTGAAAAGAACACTAGAGGTATAGGGTCCAAGTTAATGTTTAAAATGGGATATGAAGGCATGGGTTTAGGAAAGCATGAAAAAGTCATGGTTGAACCTATTTTGGTTGAGGAATGACCCAAGAATCTTGGTCTTGTTTATGTGCAATTTAATGGCGAAGACTCCAAAACCATGAAGGCATGTGAGGCAACTTCAAAGAGAAATTTTGTTCCAAGTTCTAAGATGCCAATATGTCAAATTTTCTTCCAAGATGATTGCCATTTCTTTAAGCCTTTGTTGCAGCAAGAACATGGTAGACATGAAGCTTATGACGAGCATGCGAGTTCAGAAAATTTTCAAGACAAGAACGATGATGTTAGTCTGCAAATGAAAGCTGGAGCCTCTACTAGTTCATCTCCTCATGAAGGAAAAAAGGATAAACATGCAAAGTAGCACAAGAGGTATAAATCTTCCCATGATCAATTTGATTTTGTTTCTGCAAGGCATGACAATTCTGCATGTTTAAAAGGAAGAAAATTTTGTTGTACATATTATGGTCGTTTTAACCATGATGTTTTGAGATGTTGGATGAGGAAGAAGGCATACAGGAAGCAGTTGAGGCAAAGGAAACTTTCAAAGAAGGTGCATAAGATTTGCACATATTTCTAGAAGAGGGGACATGTTGTTTCCCATTGTTGGAATTTGCATCCAACTAGTCATCCCAAACTCATGCAGCAAGATGATAGAAATATCGGCACAAGTGGAACTAAGGATTCCATTATTGATGTGAGAATGGATGTTTTACATGAAGAAGAGTTGCAGTAGCAAAAGTCACCATGGAAGTGGCTTGGTAAGAAGTGGATGGACTTATTAACATAGTAAGACATACTCATTTGTACATATGCAAATTTTGATTCTGTATGCATGTATATATGATGTAATATCATGTTTATTTGAGCCACCTTGGATCATTGATCAAGGTAGCAATGTTTAGCTACATTTTGCAGATTTCTCGCCAGAAATTTCTGAGTGAGTGCAAGAAAGACAGTTCTTAATAGGAATACAAGCGCATTCAGGAAGGGAAGTGTTGACTACTTTCTAGTTGTGGTTCAAAGTCACTAGCCATGCAAGGAAAGTGTTTGGAGGCTGAAAAGAAGAGGGTTTTGTACTCTCATCTACTGTACAGATCAGTATATCATTCTTTTTGGGTCCAAAAGATTCCTAATGTAGAGGTGTGATCAGAACTGGATCATGGACTAGAACAATAGCTCAAAATTCAAAGTGTTTGGAAGTTTTCCAAACCTGAGCGACCAGAAAGGCCTTTTTGTTGTGATTTTGGCACCACGAACAGTTCGAAAAACTAACATCGTATGAAGAAGTTATCATAGTTTGAAAAGTCCAGTAAACTGCAAAAACTGGACTTTGACCAAGTTTGACTTGGGATTTTTGAAAATTAAAAAGAGAATATTCTAGGGAATATAACATAGAATATTATTGGAATATTCCCTAGAATATTCCTCAAAATATTCCTTGGAATATTTTGCTTTGACCAATCAGGTCATGACAAGTGTTAGTGTGCAATTCGATAGATGGTTTGACTTTTGAATTTTGGACCAATAAGGAACTGCCATGTGGCAGGCCCAAAGGCCGCCACGTCGCCTTGGAACAATCTATTAAAATTTTATGGTCTTAGCTAGGATCAAACCCAAGACCTGCCTCCACAAATGCCCGAGTCTTACCATTTGGATATATAAAGGTGCTTAACTATGTATTGCCGCAACATACTTTTATTCATTAGGGGAATTTTGAGGTCTAAAATGGGCCTCCTAAGGAAAATGTACAACAAAAATAAACTTTATAAGAACTAATAGGATTCAAGATGATGATGTCAACCATGGTGGATGATTCACCATTTTTTAAGTAAAAGGGTAAAAATATTAAAAAACAATAAAATAATAAAACTACTTTTTCAACTCGTATTTTTAACTTATCTCCCAAATTTTTTACTCAAATTTCGAGTGGGAGTACTCGTTGGATGAAAAATTTAATTCCTCATCCAAGGAGTACCCATGTTGCATACTTTTGATGGACTCTGCTACATGAAAAATGAGAAATACATGAAAAAAAAAAAAAAAAAAAAAAAAAAAAAACGTGATTACAATCACGTTTTTCATGTATTTCTCATTTTTCATGTAGCAGGACCCATCGAAAGTATGAAAAATCGGTACTCCTTGGATGATGAATTAAATTTTGTATCCAACAAGTACTCCCGCTTGGAATTTGAGTAAACAATTTGGGAGACAAGTCGAAAATATGATTTGAAAAAGTAGTTTTTCCTTTTCTCCCTCTAAAATTTGATGATGTAAACAAATCTTATTTTATTATTTTCACTATTATCTTATAATTTCCTTAGGAGGCCCATTTTAGACCTCAAAATTCCCCTAATGGTTTATGAACGTCGATGGGGGGGGCCCGGAAGGGTTAGCCCTTCCCCATGCACCTGAGTGCCCAAACCTAGGTGTTAAACATCAACAACGATGGATAAGAGTTAAACGTGGTTTAATTAAAGAGTTAAACGTGGTTAACACGATAAGCGTTATTAACACTAATGAGTGTTTATTCGGCTTAAGAAGCACTTAACAAACCTATAATGGCATACTAACATTAAGATAAGTTCCAGTTTAATCTGGCAGAACTTTTGGAGCGTTCCAAGATTTAGGGCCAATTCCTATTTTAACTGGAGCTATGTTCAGTTACTCTACATTTGGTGGAGGTTTTTTGGGTGACACTGGACAAAATTGCTTTTGGCTCTATCTTGAGCTAGGGTGAACCAATTTTGGAGTGCCAATAGTCAATTTTGACTATCTCGAAAATTCCAGATGCAATGGAGTAGGTTTTAGAGCTACCAGAGAGATTCTAAGCATGTTTTTGCTTCAATGAAGTTCAAGGGGCCACCAAGGCCACGAGGAGGCAACAATAGTTTGAGGCCTATCCAGGGGAGCTAGAGGCCTTAGTCAGAGATACAAAAATCATGGCTGGATATTTTAGATGTTATAAATCTAATTAGATGGTTTTAATATCCTGTAGAGAAATTTTGAAGGCCGAGAAGCTTCAGTAAAGTTCCAGGGGCCATAAGTGCGAGCTTTTTCCCATAGTAGTTCGGGGCCTAGCCAGGGCAGCAGGAGGCCTTAAGCAGCAAACCAATAGTCATTTATTACTTTAAATAGCATTCTAAATCTATTTATGGAGGTTTCAGAATATTTTGAGGAATTATAGAGGTCAAAAACCCATCAGAGAAGTTTTGAGTGACCCTAACACCAGGGGGTGCCGATAGGTGTTGGAGGAAAAACTGGAGTAGTCGGAGGCCATTTTCTGCAAACGAATAGTAAATATTGACTATTTAATACATTTTAAAACAAATGAAAGTGTTTTCAGAACATTTAGAGAACTTTTAGAGCTCTAAAAGCTGAAGGGAAGTTTTGGGCAGCCCAAGGCAAACCGTGGAGGAAGGCCTAGTTTGGGGATGCAGTGCTCTTTTTGAGAAAATTATCAGTTGATATTTGGTGTCTGATATGTTTTGGAGATATTAGGTGTGGTTTTAGGGATAGAAATATAATTTTTAAGGATTTAGTGCCAAAGAGAAGCTCAGTGTAGCTTAGTACACCGACAGAAGGAATCGTGTCTAAGGAAGCCTAAATTTGTTTGCATAGTGATGACAGCCATGATAGGGATATATATGGTATTCTAAGCCCTTTGGATTAGTTCATTATCCATTGGAGTTAAGTGTGGAACTTGTAAAATAAGATTTACCATAATTCTAAAGAGCGAAGTCAAGATGACGAAGCTCAAAGGAGACGTAGCCCACGATATTTGGGTGAACTCCTAGATTAATATTGTTGTTATATGTGGATGTTTTATTGCTGCAGTATATTTTTGTTATACATGTTAATTTTAAGCAATAAAAAATGAACGTAATACACTTAAACAGTTAAAAATTGTACACCACTTTCAAGTAATAATTCCTCAAAATGTCAAGTACAAGCTAGATCTTTTATTTGTTTAGCTGAGTGGGAGGTTCTTGAAATGCATAACAAGTTACCTAACCCATTTTCAGATCACAAAATAAATGGAGTATTAAAAAGCATATATTCATTTGCTGGTTTTGAAAGGATATCACTCTGATCAATGAAAAAGGACTTGCACCAAATTGAATCAATAATATCAATGTACTAATATGTATATCTAATTGATTTCTTAATTTATTCCAGGCATTCAGAATAATATATATCTTTGTTTTGCCTTTCGGCATTATGAACTTCACCAACTGATTGTAATAAAAATATATTTGACACAAATATTGGATGATCTAGAATGAACTTAAGAAATTCCAAACCTGATGACAACGCCTGTTCTGCAATAGTTGAATACTTCTTACCCCATATAAGTGTTTTCCCCTCAATTTTTTTTATACGAAATTGATGTTGGAAGCTAATTTCATTAAGTTGTTCAATGCATTTATCCTCACCTTGCGATCCCAGAATAAACCTTCACATGCCAATAGTTTCTTCTAACACATGAAATATAGGCTCTAGCATATATGATTTCTTAATAAATTCAATTAATGATGGCAAGCTCCCAACATCCTTCCTCCTCAATGTTACTGAAAAATGACTGAACATATGATCAATATGGTCGTGAGTGTGCCCAACTATAAGGAAATGAACCTTTACCTTGTGAAAAACTCTCAATTCAATAAGCATGTTTAGATATCCAAAAAAAACTTGATTTTTGTTTTCACGACAAGTGTTGTTTAATTGCAGATACAATATTTCAGGAAGATTACCACACCAATGAAAACTCACCTCATGAATTGTTGTTATAGTTATATTTACATCATTATGAATATTCGGAGTTGTGAAGTAAAATTTTGGTTACATTTTCCCATTGAAGGCCATACAACCGACCAAGTGAAACTGGATAAAATTTTCCTCCTACCAAATTTTGGGTATGCAAACAAAATATGATAGAATTTTTTTCTTTTCGTCAATACCATCAATTATCAAACCCAAATATTTATTTGGATTATCATAACATTTCTTTCAATTCTTGTACAACTTTTTTCTTTCACTTGTTTGTTGTTTGTGATGCTCTTGAAGTGCTTTGACAATGGAATCTACACATAACATGAAATAAACCTATTAGTAAATACATTTTCATAGTTGATCACTATACAATTTAAAAGAATAATGTTATGAATTCTTACCTCTTTCTAATCCTTGAAATTTATCCCTTTTTATTTTAGAGAAGTGCATGTACTAAAAACCCCATCCATGTCTTGTTAGGAATATGAATTCTCTCCTCCATATCTGCGCTAAATATTGTTATATAATAAAATGACCATTTATTTCAACACCTTCTCCATATTACTTGTATAAGTTGTAGATTAGTCTTCTTGAGAAATTATCTGGAATATGTATTGTATCTGTATTTGGAAAACACTCTCCATGTTTTGAAAATAAGTCTTGTAGCCATGAAATTGCAGTGTTTTCTACTGGCCCAAACTCTCATTTATGATGAACTTCTGAATAATATGTCGGATCCTTTTCGAAATTATTTTGGATTCTTGATAGACGAAAATTACCAATTGAATGAAACATTCTGAAAGCCTGTCTACATAGTAATAAATACCTAATATGATAATCATAACCTACTAATGTAGATTTCATGCACCCCACTAAATATGAATTATGCATGCTTTTATTCATTGACAAATAGTTCTTCCTCTTCTCCAAAGAAAACTTGAAATCCATATGTTTCAAGAAATCCCTTTTACAACAATCATTTGAAATGATATCACTGATAGAACTTATTCTCATGAGATATTCTACTCTACCCCTTGTATAACTAGAATATATTAGATTGATTTGAAAATATCTACTCCTACTCTTAGATGCAATATTTGCTGGCAACATCTCCATCATTTCCTCATTTTGCTGAACAAGCATTTCCATCGTCATTAGGTGGAATACTATTCTTACTATGATAATTTTCAATATAGTTAGGAAATTTGCCACCATCATTGTTTGAAAAATATTCATTACCACCTTTGACATCGTAAAAAATTTCAATACCATCATCTGTGGTATTGAAATACTGAATTGGAAGATATTCTTCACCATATTTATCTTTCCCTTCATCACTGTTGCTCTCATAGTCCATAGGATTAGGACTATGTGGAAATTCCGTCTCTCAATTTATTGGTAATTCTTCATCTTGACCTTCGACACTTCTTCTCTCCTATTCCATATGATTAGGACTAAGTGGAAATTGAGACTCTCGATTTATTTGAAATTATTCATCTTTCCCTTCATCATTGCTACTCTCAAATTCCATAGGGTTGGGACTAAGTGGAAAATGTGACTCTTTGTTTACTGATTTTTTTTCATCCTGCCATTCATCACTATTGCTCTCATAGTCCTTAGGATGAGGAATAAACTGCAAATGTTACTCTCTATCCACTAAAAATTATACATCTTCCCATTCATCACTATTTCTCTCATAGTCCTTAGGATTAGGAGTTAGTGGAAAATGTGACTCTCTATCCACTGAAACTTCTACATCATGTCATTTGTCACTATTGCTCTCACAGTCCTTAGGATTAGGAGTAAGTGGAATATGTGACTCTCTACCCACAAAAAATTCTACATCCTAGCATTCATCACTATTGCTCTCATAGTCCTTAGGATTAGGACTATGTGGAAAATGCGAGTTTCTATTCACTAAAAATTTTTCATCTTGCCATTCATCACTGTTCCTCTCAAAGTCCTTAGGATTAAGACTAAGTAGAAATTGTGAGTCTCTATTATTTGGAAATTATTCATCTTTGCCTTCGTCACTGTAGATCTCATAATCCATCAGATTAGGACTAAGTGAAAAATTTGACACTTTATTTATTTGAAATTCTTCATCCCGCCCTTTGTCACTATTTTTCTCATTATATTCATCAATATGAATAGAGTTGTTACATGAAGAAGATATTGATGCTTCATATAACGAAACTTCATTATCATAGGAATCCATAACATTCAAACAAAAGATGTTGAATGATGTAAATGAACTCTCTCCCAATGATAATATATAGCTGAAAGAATGAAATTTCCCTCCAAAATTTCCCTCTAAAATTTTACGGCGAAAATTTTCGCCTCAAGTATGTCCCTCCAAATCAGGGAAAATTTTAAGGATGGAAAATTATCTTGAAGTTTGAAAAATTGGAAAATCTCATTGGTCCCTAAGATGCAAACTATAAAATGTTTATTGATGTATTCGTAAAATTGTCAAATTTATAATGATATTATATATATTGTCTATATAATGTTGGCCATTTTGAACGTAAAATAATTTTATATTGTAAAATTTGGGTGAATCATTTTGTAAAAAAATGGAAATTGGCGAATCTTTTTTTTGGAAAAACCATGGAAAATTAGCCCAACTACGAATATTAGCCCCTAAAATTTTCCATGCTCCGAATTTTATTTCTACGATTTATTTCAAAATTTTGTACTAAAATATTATCTAGAATATTGAACGTAATTTTGATTTAAATTTCCTACACATTTTTCTTTTAGTATTTTTTTCCAAATTAAAATAATCTTATTTAATTATATAACATTTACTTGATTATAATTTTTTTTTTATATTTATCATAGTTTTATCCCACATTTACCTGGCAGAAAAATAAATTCTATAATTTCCACTTTATAAGAACTTTCATTGTCACTATTCTTCACATCACATCCATATTTCTGGAGGTTTTGTTTAAAAAATTGGAACCATTCTTTAGAGTAGAAAAATTTTCAATGAGAGATTCTCTCTTTTGAAAGGTTATATCCCCTTCTACTTGGACCATTCAATGAAGAATTTGACAAAAAATATTTATTGGATGCGAACAAATCAATTTTTTTTACATCCAGATTACCATAGAAAACCAATTAAAATACATTTATTATCTAAAATTAAAAAAAAATCTTCACATACATGGTGGTTGGGCCCAGCTAGGGTTGGCAACTGGCCCAGGGCGGTCGTGCTGCAGGCTGACACACCCACGAGCGGGCATCCGCACGAGCCCAACGATTCCCGAGGGATGTCGTTGGGCTCGGGGAGATGCCTTCCCATGGGCATGTCCACCCATAACATGAAAAATGTGGGGCAATTGTGATGTGGGTAGACGCGCCCATGGGCGAGCATCTGACCCAGCCCAAGGGTGACTGTGAGTCAACCCCCTTACCTGGCAGGGGGACGATGTTGCCCTTGGTCTCGTGCATATGGTCTCCCATGGCCACATCCTCTCGCATCACAATGTTGTGGGCACCCATGCAACCGGCGGACGTGCCCACGTGCAGGCGTCCACCTGAACCCAACGTCCCAAGAGTCAACCCCGATTCTCAGAATCAACTCCAAAAATATTAAAAAAAATATTCCAATGAGTTGGGGAGATGATATGTATTTTTTTTTCTAGTGATGTTGGGGAGAAAATGAAAAATAAATAAATAAATAATAAATGAAGTTATTTTAAATTTACTCATAATCAGCCACCAAAATAAATAAAACAATTTAAATTTGTTTTCCACGGGGATTGGGGAGATGACATGTAAACAAAATTAATTTTTTTTTTTTTTTATAGTTTGGTTCGGGAAGAAAATGTAAAAAAAAATATATTTTTTTCAAGGAATGGGTTTAATATTTTGGTATTTTGGATGAATTTAAATGCGCACTAGACCTGGAGGTGATGTACATACATGTTTTTGTTGTGTTTTAGTTTTTAATTTTTATTTATTTATTTTTTATTTATTTATTTATTTATTTTTATTTATTTTTTTCCGTTTTGTTTACTTAAGATATTTGTCTTTTGTGATTTGGTAATTTATATGTACATATATATGTTTGCAGGACAATTGAATCAAGGAAGGTTTCTGTCAATCTTTCTAGACCAAAGTCAACAATTGCATCATCTAAAGTTGCAAGTAGGCCCTCAAAAAATATTGTTGAATGAATTCCACCTCAGTTAATTACTGAAAATATAGGAGATGTTGCCAAAAATAAAATACGTTGGTTTCATACTAGAAGAAATAAAAATAAGTGAATCATAGAAAATATGCATGGGTTCTGAAAGATATGGAAGGTGAAGCTTTGCAATTATATTTATATGCTAGTAAGAATTTTGATGCGACAAGTTATGAGTTGGTGGGAAAAGTAGTAGACCTATATATGTTTTTGAATTTTGAAAATGTTTACATACTTTGAAAGCCACCCAGTCACATGATAAGCTTAGATATCATTTTACATTAGCGATGTATAAAATGGGGGAAGATTCTTCAAGGATATGCAAACAAATCGTACATAATATTGCATAGAAGATTGTAAGTATTTTTATTTACAATTATGCGTTTTGTGTTATTCTAATATTTTTAATAACTTAGTTATTATTGGCATATTATATTTTTTTTTACATGATTTTGATGGGAGAATTTCAATTATGTTGGGGGGTATCTATTATATCGAGCGAGATATTATGAATGTTGTCATCGTTTTCCATGAACATGAAGAAGAAGATATGGGAAAGAAGAAAAAAAAAAACTTCATGATGCTACAAGACTATATAAAAGGGATCAATCTAGTAAAGGTAGACATGTTACTTTTGAAAATGAGGAAGTCGAAGTTGAAGCTAATGATGAATAATGTGTTTCCATTACTGAGGATCAAATTAGAACTGATGTTAGAAAGGAGAATAAGCATATAAAAAAAATGCCCAATAATGTCTCCCTTATAGTTTATGATGATGATATTTCCTCGGTTGACGAAAATATCATAACCAATAGGAGGAAAAAACAAAAAAAATCTCATTCTGAAAAAATCATCGAGATCAGTAAAGGTCCTAGTGAGAACTCAAAAGGAAGCAGGGAAATCATTACACTAGGCATTGATTTAGAAGATTGTGTTATTAAAAAAAAATTTCATTCAACATCATTTGATGAAGACAAATTTAATTGAGGGTGGTTTGTCATTTCAACTTAATGTCATTCAATTCTACAAGACATATGAAGGACAGTTCAAATATCAAATTCGAAATCCACGCCACTTTCATGTTCACGAATTGAAAACATTGATGAGGTACAACCCTTTTTCATATGTGGTTGATTATGTTTTTCTTGTTGACCCAATTCAGGTTCCTAATAAAGAAGAATTTGACAAGTCAAAATGTTTTGAATAAAAATATTATGTACTTGGGGGAAACCATTATGTAGAAGCTTAAAGGAAAATTATGGAGGAATTGTTGGAAATGTTTTTATTAATGGAAAATGAGCACAAAGGAGAAAATCCAGAACCAACAATTATGAAAAGGTAGCAGAAAGGCACCAAAGGAAGCAGAGGCAATAGAGGTAGCAAGGTGGCAGAGGCAGCAAAGAAGTAGAGACAACAGAAGCAGAAAAGGTAGTAGAGGTAGCAAGGAAGTAGAGAGGCAACAAAGGTAGAGAGGAAAAAAATGTAGCAGAGGCAGAGAATACAACAGAGAAGTAGAAAAAGCAGCAGAGGCAGTGAATGTAGCAGAGAAGTAGCAAAGGTAGAAGAGGCAGCAAGGCAGCAGAGAAGCATCGAATGTATAGAG
This sequence comes from Pinus albicaulis, assembly GCA_034641835.2. NCBI lineage: Eukaryota > Viridiplantae > Streptophyta > Pinopsida > Pinales > Pinaceae > Pinus > Pinus albicaulis. Next base: position 552,232,588 of record CM076584.1, read on the forward strand.
GAAAAATATGTAGCAGAGGCAGCGAATGCAGCTAAGAAGGCACCGAAGACAACAAGGTAGTAGAGGCAGCAAGGTAGCAGGGACAACAGAGGTAGTGAATGAAGCAGAGAGGCAGTGAATTGCTTCAGCGCACAGTAGAAGGCAATCGAATTTACAAGACATGGCGAAGACCAGAGATCTTACACATAGCAGAAGCAAGAAGATGCGAGAGATGAGAGGAAGAGGCCAATTAAGAAAATATGATTAAGCCAAGAGAGAGAGGCGAGAACTGAGAGATAGAGAGGGCTTTAATCAATATGAAAAGGGTAGATGTCGAGTGTGATAACTAGGGATGACATTCAATAACAAATACAAGCACAGGAGGAACAGTATGGAGAAATCGTATTTATAGAGCGAGGCAATGTAAACAAATGAAAAATCGACTAAGGCAGAGAATTCTTTGAAGAATTCCAATAGAGGCGAATGAACAGTCAGGATTAGATAGAAAAAGTGAAGGAGAGAGATGGACGGCGGAGATCGAATCGCTTCAGGAGAAATTTCGCAAATCGTAACATTTAAGAGAACTTTTGACGTCTACCCCTGATGCTGGAGTCACATGGACAGTCCGAAACGTTGGGTTATTAAAAAAAAACTCAGAAACAGGTTATTCATATCCTCTATAACATTTAAGAGTTTAGAATTAAGGCCATCGCATGGAAAGTTAAGTTGTGTGCGATGCGAAGCGGAGAAGGGACATGTGTTGGCATGTCGCAATATCGTAGATCGCACGAAATAGAGGTAACCACTAAGTTAAATTGTTGTAATTTGCAAACTGTGAAGTGCAGGCGATGACGTCGTGATGACGTAAAGATGACATGGTGATGATGTGGCGATGATGTAAATATGATGTGGTAGTGACGTAAAGATGACATGGCAGTGACGTAAAGATGACATGGCAGTGATGTGACGATGATGTGGCAGCGACATGGCGATGATGTGGCGATGACATGGTAATGACATGGCAAGATGATGTGGCAGATGACGTGACCCCGACCCCACAGATCATAGGAATTTATGATGACGTGGAAAGGTGAAGTGGTGGTGATATGGAAGGGTGATGTGGCATGATGAGGTGGACCTCGCCCGCATACCGCACATCGTGGCGCTTAAGCGATAGCACGAAGGCGACCACAAGTTAAGTTAAAGTTTTACGATGAAAAATGGAGGGACACATGTCGACCTTGCGCAACATCGCATCTCGCAAGAAATAGGGTTTAACTTCAAGACATCGCAAGGTATTTTGTTTTGGTTGTGATGTGGTAAGGCTCAAACAATGTGATGCGATGTGAGGAAGGAAGAATGACGTGGGAGCACCATGCAGGAGCGCAGATCGCAATTTGCATGGTTTATGGTTTATCACTATTAGTAGAGTGGGAAACCTGTAGGAAAATATTTGTGATGAATTGTGATTGGTTCATGGTACAATGCGACCCGATAGCCCTGTTATGTGTATATTATATATGCATTGTTTGATTGCTATGTATGTATGTTAATACATTGTTTTGATCGCTAAATGTATGTATGTGGGAAACCTGCGGGAAAGTTTTTGCGATGAATTGTGATTGGTTCATGGTACTATGGGACCCGATAGCCCTGTTCTGCGTATGTTATATACATGCTGTTTGATTGCTAAGTATGTATGTTAATACATTGTTTCGATTGCTAAACGTATGTATGTGGAAAAAATGCTAGAATTGGACTCTGTTGCATTATAAAGGGAGTTATGTGGGCCATACCCCACAAGTCACAAAGGAATGACATGAACGCATAACAAAGGACCAGGAACTCATGAAGAACAATGTTGTGATAGTAAGGCAAACAAAAAGGCTGAACGTGGAAGAAGAGCCGGGCTAAAAGGGGCAGTTATGCAGCAAAGTTGGAATATAATTGCTGAAATAGAAAAGAAAAAAATACAACAAGAAGAAGAGGAAAAACGCTCAGGAAAGCTAAGAAACTAAAGGGTGAAAATGTGAAGTTGGGAAACACTTTTTGCCCTTTTTTGACGTTGAAAATTGTAATTTTCTATGATTTTCAACTTCAACTCCACTAAACTCATATTTTTATTGCAAATTATGCTTTGACATAAAAACAAGAATTGTAGAGAATTGTCTTACCTCCATACCCATATTTTTTTTTTAAAAAAATATTGACATATAGAGGGGTAAATTTCTTGTTTACTAACTGCATATACTTGAAATTTTCAGGAAAACATAAATAGTCACTTTATTATCCTTTACTTTTTTTAGGGAAGGTTATTCATTTTTTGGAAAAAAACAATAGCATCATAATCTGCATATATTGCACTAGTGCACAGACTATTTTTCGGTAATTTTCGGATTAAATCACTATTTTTTATTATTTTTTGAAATGGACGAAGACAAAAAAACAGTGTTGTTTCAGTACATTTTATTATCCTTTGATTTTCTTTTTAATGTGATCATCAATAAGAAAAATGAGAGTACCCTTTTGAAGTAGACAAGGAGAGGAAGTGCAGTATGATTTTTTTGAATTTTTTGGTGTCCTCATTTGAAAGTTATTGAATTTTCATTTAGTGCAATTTTTCGAACAATGAAATTCCACAATGACACAGTTTAGTAAAAAAATAATAAAAAATTAAATTTTTTAATGAAACTCCACAAATCTCATATCATTAGAAACTAGATTCAGAGATGAATCTAATGGTACTTTGTCCGACATATAACATTATGTTTTTGTAGGTGTTCTGCCCCTCAGAAGTTGCAGGTTCCTGAAAACTGCAGAATTTTCTGTGTTTTTCGTTGACCAGAAACTCTCGGCCGAGATAATGTCTCGGACGAGAAATTTATAAAACTCTCGACCGAGAGTTTAACCCGCCTAAAGTTACATTTAAACTCACGGCCAAACTCTCGTCCGAAAGTTTTAAAAACTCTCGGACGAGAGTTTGCGCCCGAGAGTTTACCCGATGAAACTCTCGGCCGAGAGTTTAGAGAGTTTACCCGATGAAACTCTCGGCCTAAAGTTACATTTAAACTCACGGCCAAACTCTCGTCCGAAAGTTTTAAAAACTCTCGGACGAGAGTTTGCGCCCGAGAGTTTACCCGATGAAACTCTCGGCCGAGAGTTTAGAAAACTCTCGTATGAGAGTTTTGAAAACTCTCGTATGAGAGTTTTGAAAACTCTCATCCGAGAGTTTTATTCCTATAATAAAACACAAAAAATTTTAAGTTTTTAGAATTGGTACATTATATAATTTAAATAGTACTTTATTAAAATTAAAAAATGATATAAAATAATAAAATTATAATTTTATTTTAAATTATTTTATTATTATTAATGATAAAAAATACATGAAGATTTAATTAAATAAAATTTGTTACAATATTTTGTAATATCAATGTTATATAAAAAACTAAAAATATTTTTATATAAAACTAATTGATATATTGATATAAATAAAATAAAATTCTAAAACATAAATCAAAATAAAAACAACTATATATAATTTATATAATAATTTTTTTGAAATTAATGAATAAATTTAAATTTAAAAAACAATTGACTAAATGCAATGAGGTGATAAAGGAGACAATGCATAGCACCTTAATATCGTTGTAAATTCTTGGAAATCTCGAGAAATTTTTGAAGTGAGATGAGCTTCTTGGAATGGGTCACTTTATCTTCCACTTCAGTTTCACACAATTAACTTGAAAGGAAGTCTATTTTCCTAGGTATGGATGTAAGGGAATGAACAATATTATTTGAACATTGAGTGAGATGCCCTTCTCGGAATGGGTCCTCTTATATTCCACTTTAGTTTGACAAGATTAAATTTAAATGAAGTTTATTTTCCTAGGTATGGATGTAAGGGGATAAAGAATATTATCCAAAAAGGAAATGAATGTTAAGTGTGACATTCCAAGCAGAAGTGTATGGGATTGGAGAATTATGTTATTGCATAAAACTAACCCTTGACCCCTTAACCCTTGACCCATAACCCTTGACCCCTTAAACCCTAATTCCTAACCCCTAAACCCTTAACCCCCTAAACCTTAAACCTCTAAACCCTTAACCCCTAACCCATTTACCCCCACCAAACCTCTAAATCCCTAACCCATTTAACCCCTAAACCCTTAACCCCTACCCCTAACACGTTAACCCCTAACCCATTTAAGCACCTAAACCCCAAAACCCTAACTCCTAACCCCTAAAATACTTAACTGCTAAATCCCCTAACCCCCTAAACCTCTAAACCAATCCTAACCCATTTAACCCCCTAAACCTCAAAACCCCTAACCCCTTAAACCCTAATTCCCAACCCATAACCCTTGACCCCTTAAACCCTATTTCCTAACCCCTAACCCCTTAAACCCTAATTCCCAACCCCTAACCAATTCAACACCCTAAACCCCTAAAAACCTAACCCATTTAAGTGTTTATTCCATTTAACCCCAAAACCCTAACCCCTAACCCCTAAAATCCTTCACTACTAAACCCCCTAAACCTCTAAACCTATAACCCATTTAACCCCCTAAACCCTAAACCTCTGAACCCTTAACCCCTAAGCCCATAAACCCTAATTCCCAACCCCTAACCAATTCAACACCCTAAACCCCTAAAAACCTAACCCATTTAACCCCATTAACCCCTAACTTCTAACCCCTAAAATCCTTAATTACTAAATCCCCTAACCCCCTAAACCTCTAAACCAACCCTAACCCATTTAACCCCCTAAACCCTAAACCTATAACCCCTTAAACCCTAATTCCCAACCCATAACCCATTCAACCCCTTAAATACCTAAACCTCTAACCCATTAACCCTTGACCCCTTAAACACTAATTCCTAACCCTTAACCCATTTAACCCCCTAAACCCTAAACCTCTAAACCCTTAACCCCTAACCCATTTACCCCCACTAAACCTCTAAACCTCTAACCCATTTAACCCCTAAACGCTAAACCTCTAAACCCTTAACCCCTACCCCTAACTCGTTAACCCCTAACCAATTTAAGCCCTTAAACCCCTTAAACCCTAATTCCCAACCCATAACCCTTGACCCCTTAAACCCTAATTCCTAACCCCTAAACCCTTAAGCCTTAATTCCCAACCCCTAACCAATTCAACACCGTAAACCCCTAAAAACCTAACCCATTTAAGTGTGGATTCCATTTAACCCCCAAAACCCTAACCCCTAACCCCTAAAATCCCTCACTGCTAAATCCCCTAACCCCCTAAACCTCTAAACCCGTAACCCATTTAACCCCCTAAACCTTAAACCTCTAAACCCTTAACCCCTAACCCCTAAAACCCTAATTCCCAACCCCTAACCAATTAGACACCCTAAACCCCTAAAAAACTAACCCATTTAACTCCATTAACCACTAACTTCTAACCCCTAAAATCCTTAACTGCTAAATCCCCTAACCCCTTAAACCTCTAAACCAACCCTAACCCATTTAACCCCCTAAACCCAAAACCTATAACCCCTTAAACCCTAATTCCCAACCCATAACCCATTCAACCCCTTAAACACCGAAAACTCTAACCCCTTAACCCTTGACCCCTTAAACCCTAATTCCTAACCGGGCTAAGCCATTTAACCCCCTAAACAAAACCCATTTAAGTGTGGATTCCATTTAACCCCAAAAACCCTAACCGCTAACCCCTAAAATCCTTCGCTGCTAAATCTTGTAACCCCCTAAACCTCTAAACCTATACCCCATTCAACCCCCTAAACCCTAAACTTCTAAACCATTAACCCCTAACCCCTTAAACCATAATTCCCAACCCATAACCCTTGACCCCTTAAACCCTAATTCCTAACCCCTAAACCCTAAACATCTAAACCCTTAACCCCCAAACCATTTACCCCTACTAAACCTCTAAACCCCTAACCCATTTAACCCCTAAACCCTAAACCTCTAAAAGCTTAACCCCTACCCCTACCCCGTTAACCCTTAACCCATTTAAGCCCCTAAACCCCAAAACCCCTAACCCCTTAAACCCTAATTCCCAACCCATAACCCTTGACCCCTTAAACCCTAATTCCTAACCCCTCAACCCTTAATCCCTAATCCCTTAAACTCTAATTCCCAACCCCTAACCAATTCAACACCTTAAACCCCTAAAAACCTAACTCATTTAAGTGTGGATTCAATTTAACCCCAAAAACCCTAACCCCTAACCCCTAAAATCCTTCACTGCTAAATCCCCTAAACCCCTAAACCTCTAAACCTGTAACCCATTTAACCCCCTAAACCCTAAACCTCTAAACCCTTAACCCCTAACCCCTAAAACCCTAATTCCGAACCCCTAACCAATTCAACACCCTAAACCCCTAAAAACCTGACCCATTTAACTTCATTAACCCCTAACTTCTAACCTCTAAAATCCTTAACTGCTAAATCCCCTAACCCCCTAAACCTATAACCCCTTAAACCCTAATTCCCAACCCATAACCCATTCAACCCCTTAAACACCTAAACCTCTAACCCCTTAACCCTTGACCCCTTAAACCCTAATTACTAACCCCTAACCCATTTAACGCCCTAAACCTTAAACCTCTAAACCCTTAACCCCTACCCCTAACCCATTAACCCCTAAAATCCTTAAACCCCCTAAACCTATAAACCAACCCTAACCAATTTAACCCCCTAAACCCTAAACCTATAACCCATTAAACCCTAATTCCCAACCCATAGCCCATTCAACCCCTTAAACACCTAAACCTCTAACCCCTTAACCGTTGACCCCTTAAACCCTAATTCCTAACCCCTAACCCATTTAACCTCCTAAACCCTAAACCTCTAAACCCTTAACCCCTAACCCCTAAAACCCTAATTCTGAACCCCTAACCAATTCAACACCCCAAACCCCTAAAAACCTAACCCATTTAACTCCATTAACCCCTAACTTCTAACCTCTAAAATCCTTAACTGCTAAATCCCCTAACCCCCTAAACCTATAACCCCTTAAACCCTAATTCCCAACCCATAACCCATTCAGCCCCTTAAACACCTAAACCTCTAACCCCTTAACCCTTGACCCCTTAAACCCTAATTCCTAACCCCTAACCCATTTAACGCCCTAAACCTTAAACCTCTAAACCCTTAACCCCTACACCTAACCCGTTAACCCCTAACTTCTAACCCCTAAAATCCTTAACTGCTAAATCCCCTAACCCCCTAAACCTATAAACCAACCCTAACCAATTTAACCCCCTAAACCCTAAACCTATAACCCATTAAACCCTAATTCCCAACCCATAGCCCATTCAACCCCTTAAACACCTAAACCTCTAACCCCTTAACCCTTGACCCCTTAAACCCTAATTCCTAACACCTAACCCATTTAACCTCCTAAACCCTAAACCTCTAAACTCTTAATCCCTAACCCATTTACCCCCACTAAACCTCTAAACCCCTAACCCATTTAATCCCTAAACCCTAAACCTCTAAACCCTTCACCCCTACCCCTAACCCGTTAACCCCTAACCTATTTAAGCCCCTAAATTCCAAAACCCCTAATCAATTCAACACCCTAAACCCTTAGAAACCTAACCCATTTAAGTGTGGATTCCATTTAACCCCAAAAACCCTAACCCCCAACCCCTAAAATCCTTCACTGCTAAATCCCCTAACCCCCTAAACCTCTAAACCTGTAACCCATATAACCCCCTAAACCCTAAACCTGTAAACCCTTAACCCCTAACCCCTTAAACCCTAATTCCAAACCCATAACCCTTGACACCTTAAACCATAATTCCTAACCCATAAACCCTTAACCCCCTAAACCCTAAACCTCTAAACCCTTAACCCCTAACCCATTACCCCCACTAAACCTCTAAACCCCTAACCCATTTAACCCTTAAACCCTAAACCTCTAAGCCCTTAACCCCTACCCCTAACACATTTAAGCCCCTATTTCCCAACCCCTAACAAATTCAACACCGTAAACCCCTAAAAACCTAACCCATTTAAGTGTGGATTCCATTTAACCCCCAAAACCCTAACCCCTAACCCCTAAAATCCTTCACTGCTAAATCCCCTAACCCCCTAAACCTCTAAAATTGTAACCCATATAACCCCCTAAACCCTAAACCTCTAAACCCTTAACCCCTAACCCCTTAAACCCTAATTCCAAACCCATAACCCTTGACACCTTAAACCATAATTCCTAACCCCTAAACCCTTAACCCCCTAAACCCTAAACCTCTAAACCCTTAACCCCTAACCCATTACCCCCACTAAACCTCTAAGCCTAACCTATTTAACCCTTAAACCTAAACCTCTAAACCCTTAACCCCTACCCTAACACATTTAAGCCCCTAATTCCCAACCCTAACCAATTCAACAGTAAACCCCTAAAACCTAACCCATTTAAAGTGATGATTAGTTTAACCCCAAAACCTAACCCTAACCCCTAAAATCCTTCTTGCTAAATCCCTAACCCCTAAACCTCTAAACCTGTAACCCATTTAACCCCTAAACCCTAAACCTCTAAACCCTTAACCCCCAACCCACCAAACCCTAATTCCAACCCCTAACCAATTAGACACCCTAAACCCCTAAAACCTAACCCATTTAACCCCATTAACCACTAGCACTAACCCCTAAAATCCTTAGCTGCTAAATCCCCTAACTCCCTAAACCTCTTCCCAGCCCCTAACCCATTTAACCCCCTAAACCCAAAACCTATAACCCCTTAAACCCTAATTCCCAACCCATAACCCATTCAACCCCTTAAACACCTAAATGGGTTAGGGGTTAAGGGTTTAGAGGTTTAGGGTTTAGGGGGTTAAATGGGTTAAGGGTTAGGAATTAGTGTTTAAGGGGTCAAGGGTTAATGGGTTAGAGGTTTAGGTGTTTAAGGGGTTGAATGGGTTATGGGTTGGGAATTAGGTTTTAAGGGGTTATAGGTTTTGGGTTTAGGGGTTAAATGGGTTAGGGTTGGTTTAGAGGTTTAGGGGGTTAGGGGATTTAGCAGTTAAGGGTTTTAAGGGTTAGAAGTTAGTGGTTAATGGGGTTAAATGGGTTAGGTTTTTAGGGGTTTAGGGTGTCTAATTGGTTAGGGGTTGGGAATTAGGGTTTTAGGGGTTAGGGGTTAAGGGTTTAGAGGTTTAGGGTTTAGGGGGTTAAATGGGTTGCAGGTTTAGAGGTTTAGGGGGTTAGGGGATTTAGCAGTGAAGGATTTTAGGGGTTAGGGGTTAGGGTTTTGGGGCTTAAGGGTTTAGGGGTTAGGAATTAGGGTTTAAGGGGTCAAGGGTTATGGGTTGGGAATTAGAGTTTAAGGGGTTAGGGGTTTTGGGGTTTAAGGGCTTAAATGGGTTAGGGGTTAACAAGTTAGGGGTAATGGTTAAGGGTTTAGAGGTTTAGCGTTTAGGGGTTAAATGGGTTAGGGGTTTAGAGGTTTAGTGGGGGTAAATGGGTTAGGGGTTAAGGGTTTAGAGGTTTAGGGTTTAGGGGGTTAAATGGGTTAAGGGTTAGGAATTAGTGTTTAAAGGGTCAAGGGTTAATGGGTTAGAGGTTTAGGTGTTTAAGGGGTTGAATGGGTTATGGGTTGGGAATTAGGGTTTAAGGGGTTATAGGTTTAGGGTTTAGGGGGTTAAATGGGTTAGGGTTGGTTTAGAGGTTTAGGGGGTTAGGGGATTTAGCAGTTAAGGATTTTAGGGGTTAGAAGTTAGGGTTAATGGGGTTAAATGGGTTAGGTTTTTAGGGGTTTAGGGTGTTGAATTGGTTAGGGGTTGGGAATTAGGGTTTAAGGGGTTAGGGATTAAGGGTTTAGAGGTTTAGGGTTTAGGGGGTTAAATGGGTTATAGGTTTAAAGGTTTAGGGGATTTAGCAGTGAAGGATTTTAGGGGTTAGGGGTTAGGGTTTTGGGGGTTAAATGGAGTAAACACTTAAATGGGTTAGGTTTTTAGGGGTTTAGGGTGTTGAATTGGTTAGGGGTTGGGAATTAGGGGCTTAAGGGTTTAGGGGTTAAGGGTTTAGGGGTTAAGAAATAGGGTTTAAGGGGTCAAGGGTTATGGGTTGGGAATTAGGGTTTAAGGGGTTAGGGGTTTTGGGGTTTAAGGGCTTAAATGGGTTAGGGGTTAACGAGTTAGGGGTAGGGGTTAAGGGTTTAGAGGTTTAGCGTTTAGGGGTTAAATGGGTTAGGGGTTTAGAGGTTTAGCGTTTAGGGGTTAAATGAGTTAGGGGTTTAGAGGTTTAGTGGGGGTAAATGGGTTAGGGGTTAAGGGTTTAGAGGTTTAGGGTTTAGGGGGTTAAATGGGTTAAGGGTTAGGAATTAGTGTTTAAGGGGTCAAGGGTTAATGGGTTAGAGGTTTAGGTGTTTAAGGGGTTGAATGGGTTATGGGTTGGGAATTAGGGTTTAAGGGGTTATGGGTTTAGGGTTTAGGGGGTTAAATGGGTTAGGGTTGGTTTAGAGGTTTAGGGGGTTAGGGGATTTAGCAGTTAAGGATTTTAGGGGTTAGAAGTTAGGGGTTAATCGGGTTAAATGGGTTAGGTTTTTCGGGGTTTAGGGTGTTGAATTGGTTAGGGGTTGGGAATTAGGGTTTAAGGGGTTAGGGGTTAAGGGTTTAGAGGTTTAGGGTTTAGGGGGTTAAATGGGTTATAGGTTTAGAGGTTTAGGGGATTTAGCAGTGAAGGATTTTAGGGGTTAGGGGTTAGGGTTTTGGGGGTTAAATTGAGTAAACACTTAAATGGGTTAGGTTTTTAGGGGTTTAGGGTGTTGAATTGGTTACGGGTTGGGAATTAGGGTTTAAGGGGTTAGGGGTTAAGGGTTTAGGGGTTAGGAAATAGGGTTTAAGGGGTCAAGGGTTATGGGTTGGGAATTAGGGTTTAAGGGGTTAGGGGTTTTGAGGTTTAGGGGGTTAAATGGGTTAGGATTGGTTTAGAGGTTTAGGGGGTTAGGGGATTTAGAAGTTAAGTATTTTAGGGGTTAGGAGTTAGGGGTTTTTGGGTTTAGGTGCTTAAATGGGTTAGGGGTTAACGTGTTAGGGGTAGGGGTTAAATGGGTTAGGGATTTAGAGGTTTAGTGGGGGTAAATGGGTTAGGGGTTAAGGGTTTAGAGGTTTAAGGTTTAATGGGTTAAGGGTTTAGGGGTTAGGAATTAGGGTTTAAGGGGTCAAGGGTTAGTTTTATGCAATAACATAATTCTCCAATCCCATACACTTCTGCTTGGAATGTCACACTTAACATTCATTTCCTTTTCGGATAATATTCTTTATCCCCTTACATCCATACCTAGGAAAATAAACTTCATTTAAATTTAATCTTGTGAAACTAAAGTGGAATATAGGAGGACCCATTCCAAGAAGGGCATCTCACTCAATGTTCAAATAATATTGTTCATTCCCTTACAACCATACCTAGGAAAATAGACTTCCTTTCAAGTTAATTGTGTGAAACTGAAGTGGAAGATAAAGTGACCCATTCCAAGAAGCTCATCTCACTTCAAAAATTTCTCAAGATTTCCAACAATTTATAACGATGTTAAGGTGCTATGCATTGTCTCCTTTATCACCTCATTGCATTTAGTCAATTGTTTTTTAAATTTAAATTTATTCATTAATTTCAAAAAAAATATTATATAAATTATATATAGTTGTTTTTATTTTGATTTATGTTTTAGAATTTTATTTTATTTATATTAATATATCGATTAGTTTTATATAAAAATATTTTTAGTTTTTTATATAACATTGATATTACAAAATAGTGTAACAAATTTTATTTAATTAAATCTTCATGTATTTTTTATCATTAATAATAATAAAATAATTTAAAATAAAATTATAATTTTATTATTTTATATCATTTTTTAATTTTAATAAAGTACTATTTAAATTATATAACGTACCAATTCTAAAAACTTAAATTTTTTTGTGTTTTATTATAGGAATAAAACTCTCGGATGAGAGTTTTGAAAACTCTCATACGAGAGTTTTGAAAACTCTCATACGAGAGTTTTGAAAACTCTCAAACGAGAGTTTTGAAAACTCTCATACGAGAGTTTTGAAAACTCTATACGAGAGTTTTTAAAACTCTCATACGAGAGTTTTTAAAACTCTCATCCGAGAGTTTTTAAAACTCTCGTCCGAAAGTATTCCCGAGAGTTTCCGTCAATAAAACTCTCGGACGAGAAAATGCATAACTCTCGTCCGAGAGATTTTTAACTCCGGTTAAACCCAATAAAAATCTCGGACGAGAGTTTTTAAAACTCTCGGTCGAGAAATAGAGTTGACTATTTTCTCGGACGAGAAATTAAAAATTTCTCCCATATTCTAGCCGTCCGCCAAAAAGTGTTTCCCAACTTCGCGATTTCACCCTAAAAGGGATGAGTAAAATAATTGATTGTAATTGTAAATTTATTATTTATTTTATATTTTTTGTGAGGCAAAGGCAAGTCTCTGTAGGCAAAGAAAAAAATCCAATGTAATACTGAAATGAGTACATAGTGTTGTAACATGCTGAATGTGCTGAGCGAGAAAATGAGAAGGTGGAAGACAAATAGTCATACCTGTTCATTTAATATTCCCATATGGAATGGAAATATCTATGAAGTGATCTCTATAAATGACGGTATTGTGATACGAATAGAGAGGTTAGAGAGTGGAAGAATAAGATTGAGTAGATAGAGAAGCTGTGAAGATCCAGAGATGATATAAAGAAAATTTGAAGGTTGGAAGGACATCAGTGAAGAAGGAGAAAAACAAAGTTGGTATCCAGGTAAATCAACATATTATTTTATTGTAGTGTAAGGGAGTTGGTGCTTCCATATCAAGTTGTAGCTTGATAGATGTCCAACTGGAGCTGGCCCAAGGTAGGAGCCTCCTGTTGGTTGTAGCCTGCAGAAAACAGATGGTTGTTGGAGCTTCCTTGCAAGTTTTAGCTTGCATAATTTGAGGTAGTAGCCTCCTATAGGTTGGAGCCTACAAAAAATCAATGGTGAGAGGGAGTTGGAGCTTTCCTTTGCATCAGAATAATAATAATATGTGGTTTTATCACTTATGGGTTTCCACTTATATCTGTTGTCCATATGCATTATGATTATGTGTTGATGTTTTGTCTTTAATCTGCTTAATACTCGCTACTCACATTTTAAGATTGTTTTTTCTCTATATATTAAGGTGGTCATGAAATGAAGGTGTAAATAAGTTTAAAGGAAAGTTTTAAAAGTACATGAATGTATTAAACTGATTCACCCCCCCCCCCCCCTCTCAGTTTTACTAAGGGCTCAACAATTGGTGTCAAAGTCGGTTCCTTTAGTGTAAGCCTAATAGCTTGAAGGAGATCTGGTTGAGTAATGGACTATCAAAATGTACCCATGTTAAATACGAAAAACTTTCTTGAATGGAGAGATAAGGTTAAAACATATTTAATGGTGTATGAACCTAAGGTATGTAAGCTTGTATGTGATGGTTATTGCACATACTCTCCCTCTTTGCAAGAACAACAGTGGAATTCCAAGGCAAAATGTGTGATATATAGTAGTATTCATAACAAGGATCTTGATTTCATAATGGATTTAAGCTCTGCAAAGGGAATCTAGAATATATTTCATCTCATGCATGAAGGAGACACTAGTGGATGAATTATCAAGAAGGATAAGGTAAACTAGAAGAAGAAGAAAATTTCCTTTCAAAAGGAAAAAGGTCAATCAAATGAGATACCTGCTAGAGTGAATGGATGTGAGTACCATGAAGAAATTACAATTGAGGAAAAAGCCAGACTTGACATAGCCTTGACTGAAATAGAAAGATTGAAGAATGAAAACAAAAACCTTAAGACATTGGTGCAAATATGTGATGAGAGAGAATATGAATATAAGGAATAAATTGTTGGTCTGAAGGCACAACGTGAAGAAGAAAGGAAAGTAGAAGAAATTCTACTACAGCAAATAAGAGAAAAAAGTTTGGAATGTGGAAGATTGGAAGAAGAGGTGGTAAACCTGAGGCTGAAATCAAAGAAGGCTCAAATTGAACTAATTATGAATATTCAACAAATGAAAAGTTCTGGATAGTTGGAATAGATTCTAAATGCTCAAAGGTCTCCTCTCATAAAGGAAGGGATAGGCTATGAAGGAGAAACTAGGAAGTCCAAGGTAGAAGATAACAAGAATATCATTTTTTGTAACAGTTGTAAAGGATAATGAAGCAACTCAAAAGATTCCTACAGAAGTAGAAGCTAGCAAGAACATGATTTGTAAAGAAACAAACATAAACAAGCAGCAACATGAAAGGAAAAAGTTTGAGAGGATGAAATAGTCAAATGCTAAAGGCTCATACACTCCTAAGGACGAATTGAAAAAAGTGAGAAGTATTATTCGTTCTGACTACCACAAACCTGGACATACTGTAGTATACTGTAAGACAAAGCAAATACAGTCCAACCAACTAAAGATGTAGCCAATGAAAAGACTACCTCAAGAAAACAAATGGAGAAGACAATCTATCACCGGTACACAAATTATTTCCATGGCTATTGTTATGCATACAATGAGTTTAGACATAAACTTGTTGAATGTAACATATGTTCAAAAGGGAGCATAAAATATTATACATCATCTCAAACGTACCTTGGTAAAATAAGATGTTATCTATGCCTCAAGCTTGGTCACAAAGAAAAAGACTGTAAATTTCCATATACATTAAAGAACTCTAGACAGATGATGGAATCAAATCAAATAAGATAAAACAGTGAATCAAAAAGAAGTTTAGACATTATGAAGAACCCCAATAAAGTATGGAAGGAAAAGAGAAAGGGGGAGTCTGTTACTCCAATAACATAATGAATCCATCATAGTCTCAGGGGGAGATGCTCTAGGAAGAAATAGAAATATCCAGCCAGCAATAGATAAGAAGAAACATCCCAGGGGGAGAGAAGTTCATAAATAGTCCCCATAAAAGTATTCTAAGAAGAGCTCCTTGGAATAAGAACAGCTAAAAGTTCAGGAAGGGAAATGGAAATTCCTCTGACAGAGAACTATAAAGGAAGAAGAATACCTTAATCATTCAATAACCAACAGGTTGATGGAAGGAGAGAAGGTAGCAAGCAGCTATGGTGGTAGAGGGAACATCACCCATGAGCATGTAAGCTAATAATACAACAACACACTAAGTGATGAATGGTTAAAATAAAAAGAAAATTGTTTCAAGCTATAGAAATTGAAAGATCCATATAGGATAATCACACTGTGCATCACACTACAAGAGTTAACAATGAAACAAAATTGAGAAGGATGAGTAAGAGAAATTTGTATCATCATTATATCTTTACATCATTCATCTATAGAAGGTCCCCTTGTAGGAGAGCAATTAAAAGAGTGATAAAACTATGGGTGGTTCCCGAAGATTATTATGTTAGAACAATTGAATTGTATATAGAGCAACGATGACTCTTGAGCAGTACTAGAAAGGAATATGCAGTGACATTATTTTAAACCAGAATGACAGAATAAGCAAAAGTTTAATGATGCCAATATCAGATTCAGTATATTGATGATTACTGTTGAGAACAGTGGAGAGCTCAACAGTAGAAACTATGAAGGTTGTCTTAACTATGGGTACATGTGCGAGCTGAAGTGAAATTACTGCTTGGTTTATCAAAGTAGTATCAATTGCTATTTGGAACAAGCAACCTGCCTATTAGCAGAATACCAAGTGTCATCAGTGGAGCAGTGGTATGGTACAAGTCCTCAGGATCAAAATATTATGGCAGAAATACGTCAAGGTAGTATTCCCAACGTTATCTGCATTATTAAAGCATGAAAAGGTCAATAACAGTGCTAAAGGATCATTATCTTGTTTATACTTGAAGTATTATATTGAGCATTGAAGCAATATATGTTTCTACATATATCTGCATGGCTTCCTCAAGTCAGTACATATATCTCTTCAAGGCCTTTTTCTTAAGATCATTCATAAAATTGTGTGAATTCTATTTGCTAAGATTTCAATTAAACAACTTGAAGATCATCATGATAGAACAGTTAAATTATTTGAAATTATGAAGGACTAGTTGTGTTAATCTTACAACCAAAGCTCAAGAGTGTGTTCTTGACTCATCTAAAGCCTACTTCAATAGAAAGTAATTGTTGGTATTTCATCATTGAAGAGAGGTTGATTATTGACAACACACCCCCTTATGTCTTAAATAAATTTGCATAGTTGATAAGTGAGACTCACCAATACTTTAAATGTATCTAGCCTCAAGGGTTAGTTTCAAAGTACTTTGTACAAGTAGTAAAGTATTTTGGTCTCTTAGATTGAAAGGTATTGTCTAATCTTACAATAATTTGAGAGTTCTGGTTTGATTCATTGTTCACATCAATATCAAGGGCCTTTCGGTTGTTCATGTAATATCCCTATCCTTAGTCCAACACATATCACCACCAACAGGCAGTAATGGTGAACCTTAGCTATAAAATATATATTGGCATTATCATATTTGAAAATATGTGTACTACAGATATGTATTTCAGATGAAGATCATAATATGGACTGAAGTATATTTGGAGCATAATTTAAATGTCGTATGGAGCATTCTTAATATTTTAGTATTCTTCAAATGATGCATCCCTAATTATATAAGTTTGTTCTATGAAGTGTCCTTATCATCACTTTCAGCTTTATACAAGGGCAAGGAGTGTGTGCTTTGGGATGGCATCAACTTACATACAAGCTCAATGATTCTCAAATTATTCTCCCAACAACTCTTGTACACCAGTCTGGAGCACCAAGGTATAAAGTGAGAAGAAGAAGGCCTAAACACATCTCAGAGAAAGGAAATGAAAAGATAGAATCCACACTGGGAAATGTGCATCCCTTTGCCATTGATGTCAAAGGGGGAGGAAAATTAAGCAGAAGAATAAAGACTCTTATGAAAATCAAGCAGAGGAGGAAAGACAAGAAACTACTCAGAATGAAAAGGGGAAGCAGTCTTGCAGGAAGTATTAGAGTATTCCCATCAATGCAAAAGGGGGAGACAATTGGAAATATTGTCATTGATGGCAAAGGAGCACAAAGGAGCAGCACTAGAACCAACAATAATGAAAAGGCAGCAGAAAGGCACCAAAGGTAGTAGAGGCAACAAAGGTAGCAAGGTGGAAGAGGCAGCAAAGAAGTAGAGACAACAGAGGCAGCAAAGGCAACAAGGTAGCAGAGAGGAAACAAAGGCAGAGAGGCAGCAAAGGTAGTAGACACAACAAATGCAACATAGGTAGTGAATGCAGTAGATAAGAAACAAAAGCAGCAAAGAAGCAGCAAAGGAAGTAGAGGCAGCAAGCCAGCAGAGAAGCAGTGTATGTAGAGAAGAAACAAATGTAGCAGAGACAACTAATGCAGTTAAGAAGGCACCAAATGCAACAAGGCAGTAGAGGCAGCAAAGAAGAAGAGGAAACAGAGGAAAAAAATGAAGCAGAGAGGCAAAGAATCTCTTTAGCGCACAGCAAAAGGAAATTAGATTTGCAAGACACATTGAGGACCAGAGATCTTACACATATCAGAAGCAGGAAGATGTGAGAGTTGAGAGAAAGAGGCCAATTAAAAAAAGATGTTTAAGCCATGAGAGAGAGGCGAGAGTCGAGAGATAGAGAGGGATTTAATCAGTACGAAAAGGGTAGATGTCAAGTGTGATAACTCGGGATGACATTCAATAACAAAGACAAGCTCATGAACAAGCACAAGAGGAACATCATTGAGAAACCTGAGTTACAGAGTGGGACAGTGTAAAAAACCGAAAAATCGACTAAGGCGAAGAATTCTTTGAATAATTCCAGGAGAGGCAAACAGATAGTCGCGATTAGATCACAAAAGTTAAGGTGAGAGATGGGTGCATAGATCAAATCGCTTCAAAAGTGATTTCACAAAGCGCAACATTTAAGAGTTTAGCGTTAAGGTCGTTACAGGGAAAGTTAAGTTGCATGCGATGCGAAGTGGAGAAGGGACATGTGTTGGCACAATGCAATATCATAGATCGCATGAAATAGAGGTAACCACTAAGTTAAATTGTTGTAATTTTTGAACTGCGAAGTGCGGGAGATGATGTGGTGATGACATGGAGATGATGTAAAGATGATGTGGCAGTGGTAAAGATGACGTGGCAGTGACATAAATATGACATGGAAGTGATGTGAAGATGACATGGCGATGACATGGCCCCGACCCCATAGATCACAGGAATCTATGATGACATGGCAAGGTCACGTGGCAGTGACATGGCAGGGTGACGCAGCATGATGACATGGACCTCACCCGCATACCACACATCGCAGGGCTTAAGGGATAGCAGGAAGGTGACCGCAAATAAAGTTAAATTTTTGTGATGCGAAATGGAGGGACACGTGTCGACCTTGTGCAACATCGCATCTCGCAAGAGATAGGGTTTAACTTCAAGACATCACAAGGTATGTTGTTTTGGTTGTGATGTGGTAAGGATCAAACGATGCCGCGTACGAGTGTAGATTGTAGTTCGCATGGTTTATGGTTTATTGCTATTGGTAGAGTGGGAAACTTGCAGGAAAATATTTTCGATGAATTTTGATTGGTTCACAGTACTGTGGGACCCAATAGCCCTGTTCTATGTATATTATATATGTGTTGTTTGATTGCTAAGTATATATCTTAATACGTTGTTTTGATCGCTAAACGTATGTAAGTAGGAAACCTGTAGGCAAGTTTTTGCGATGAATTGTGATTGGTTCACAGTAACGTGGGACCCGATAGCCCTGTTCGGTGTACGTTATATACGATTTGTTTGATTGCTAAGTACGTATGTTAATATGTTTTTTTGATCGCTAAACATATGTATGTGGAACAAACGCCGAAATTGGACTCCGTTGCGTTATAAAGGGAGTTATGTGGGCCATACCCCATAGCTCACAAAGTAATGACATGAATGCATAACAAAGCACTCGAAACTCATGCAAAATAGTGTTGCAACAGTAAGGAAAATGAAAAGGCTAAACGTGGAAGAAGAGGACAAATACTCCGCAAAGCTAAGAAACTGAAAGGGCTCGGTAATATAATTGATTGTAACTATAAATGTATTATTTATTTTATATTTTTTGTGATGCAAAGGCAAGTCTTCGTAGGCAAAGAAAAACTCCAATGTAATACTAAAATGAGTACATAGTGTTGTAACATTCTAAATGTGTTGGATGAGAAAATGAGAAGGTGGAAGAAAAAGAGCAATACTTGTTCATTCCATATTCCCATATGGAATGAAAACATATATGAAGTGATATCTATAAATGATGTTATTGTGATATGCATAGAGAGGTTAGAGAGTGCAAGAATAAGATTGAGTAGATAGAGAAGTTGTGAAGATCCAGATATGATATAAAGAAAATTTGAAGGCTGGAAGGACATTATTGAAAAAGGAGAAAAATAGAGCTGATATCGAGGTAAATCAACATATGATTTTATTGTAGTGTAAGGGAGTTGGTGCTTCCATATCAAGTTGTAGCTTGATAGATGTCCAGTTGGAGCCTGTTGAAGTAGGAGCCTCTTGTGGGTTGTAGCCTGCAGAAAAGAGATGGGAGTTGGAGCTTCCTTGCAAGTTGTAGCTTGCATAATTTGAGGTAGTAGCCTCCTATAGGTTGAAGCTTACAAAAAATCAATGGTGAGAGGGAGTTGGAGCTTTCTTTTTCATTACCACAATAATAATATATGGTTTTCTACCTTATGGGTTTCCACTTATATCTATTGTCCATATCCATGATGGTTATGTGTTGATGTTTTGTATTTAATCTTCTTAATACTTGTTGCTCACATATTAAGACTGTTGTTTCATTATATATTAAGGTGGTCATGAAATGAAGGTGTAAAGAAGTTGAAAGGAAAGTTTTAAAAGTCCATGAATGTATTAAACTGATTCACCCCCCCTCCCTCTCAGTTTAAATAAGGGTTCAACAGGAATATCCCAATAACCCACGTTTTGAAACAAAGAAATATATCATTTATCCTAGTTTAACAGATATAGAAGGAAAGTTATTGGCATGGAATCATAATTAAGATAATGAGTATAGGATGTCTATACTTTCATCCAAAGGGTCAAATTTATTCATAGTGAATTTGAAGAAAAATGTGGTGGGGATAAGACAAAGGTTGATCATGCATTTCACAAGGAATGTTGTATGGAAATTGGTTGTCAAATTAAAGAAAAAATAAATTTAAAATGTGGAAAAGTAAATTTTGAAATATTCAAAGGTATGGATAACATTTTCCAGTTGGAATTTAGAACTGGAGAGATATGGGAATTGATTGATCATATTTTTGAGTTGTGGGAGAACGTTGTCATAAAAATTCAAAAGTTCAAGAAGTCTAAACCATTGATATGTACCATCAGTAAATTAGGTCATGAAATGAAGCTACTTCCAGAAGATATGACAATCACAACTTGGAGATCAATGTAAGGAGTGAAGGATGAAAAACTTGTCAAAAAAAAATTATCTCGTGTAAAGTGAGGAGAATTATGAATGGACGAAATGTCTGAGGAATTTCTAAAGTAAGTTTGTTATTTTTATTTATTTCTGGATTATAAGTTTCGGTTAAATATAAGATATTGTTTTTGGTAGTATTTTTTATACATATCACGATATTAACATTGTTTACTTTATTTATTTACTCGCAAGGTTTATATTAGAATACAAGAACAAATGGTTAAGTTAGTGAATGGAGATAGTTGGAATGATGTTGTATGCAACTACCCAGATTCAAGTTCTACATCAGTGCTAAAAGATTTTTATCTTGCATTTAAAAATCTACGTTGATTTATACATTCATCTTTATTCATATGTATATTATTTTTATTTTATAACTTATACATATATTTGTTTATTTTATTAAGGATGAAGAAGCATGCAAATGGAACACCAGATAGTTTCAGAAACTTTATTGAAAAATTAAAATGCAAAAGATGAAATAAAAATGTCTTAGTGATGTTGAACTTGATCAAAGTCTTAATAATTTCATTTGGAATGAGCTCCACACTATCCAATATCAAATAATATCAGGTGATTATGAAGGCATTGCAAAACTCATAGCTAAAAGGGATTATTCCCTAGTTATTGAAGATATTCCTTATGGTTTCAATATACCAATAATTGAATATGATAGTGACCCTTATACTTATCAAGCTTTTAGTGAAGTGGTTGTGGGATTTATAGAAGTCACAACATCACCATTTTGGATATTTGTGACATTTCAGTCAGACACACAATTGGGGTTGTTATTATCAAGCTTCAAGGGAAAAGAAAATTCAAGGATGTAGCTTACAAGGTAAGACGTTGAAATTGTATGTTTGATTAATGTTAAAAAATCATTTTTATACAAGTTAATTGAAATTTTACTATTGCATGTTATAGGAAAAATTAAAATCTTGTTTTTTGCGGAAATCAACTAATTATAAATGACTGTGAGTTCATTCATGTTGAAATTTTGACAAAGGATGATAGCTATAAGCCTATTCGTTTCAATAAAGTAGTTGGAAAGAGTCATAGCCAAGTATTGGTCCATGACGCTATTGTAAAAAAACTAACATATGAAGAGAATGAAGCGAAAGAAGATATAGTTAACATATATCAAAAACCACAGTCATTGATTAACTATCTTTTATATTTATGTTCAAATGAAGGAGATTGGGTTTTGGATTTATTTTCAGGCTCAGGTAAGTTTTATTATATAAAAATGAATTTCACTATTTTATTTTTATTTTTTTGTGTTTATACTAATTTAGTAATTTTTTTCTTTTGTACTTGATCATTAGGTATAACACTCACATGTTTCTTACAAAAAGGAAGAAATTGCATTTCCATTGAGAAAAGACCCAATATAATGCAAATTTATTTACCAAAGAATTAATGCTCTTTAATTTCTTCCATATGCAATGCAAGAAGTTGGTTTGACGAAAGGGGATTTTAATAAATCTCGTGTGGGAAAAAAAAACAAAGGAACCTCAACCACCATTAGATGGAATGTTTGGAAAGGCATATTTTAGGACATTTATAGACATCAAAGATCCATCAGAAGAGGAAAATGATCAAACTGAAGCCAATAATGAAAATATTGTGGAAGAAGAAAATAATGAAACTTTTGAAGATGACGAGTTTGGGTTACGTGATATTATTGATTAAATTTTAGCTAAGCTTCCAAATGAAGCTCATTTTTTGTAACCGTTAATAAGTTATACTTGTAATGTTTTGACTTTGACATTTTATGAGAATAATAAGTATTCAATTGTTATTATTATATGTTTAGTATTTGTATAATTTTATTTTCACTTCATTTTTTATGTGAATCATTTAATTTTTGAAAAAAATGTTATTCTTATTAAGTTTTGACATACATAGAAATTGCTAATTTTTATGCTTTTTCTGTTAATTATTTCCTATAAAAATGATTTATTTGACATGTCACTTTTAGAAAAATTATTGTTTTTTTAGTGAGAATTACTTCATGCAATGAAATATTAGTTAACAATATATAATTAGATAGAAGATCGAAAATTTAAAATTTTGACATTTTTTTCTTAACACTACAAAAAATCAAATATCTCATTACAAAAAAATGAAAAGAAAAAAAGACAAATACTTGAAAAACACTTGAAAAAATATGTAAGTGAAGAGGAAGAAGACAAGTACTTCAAAAATTGTTAAATTTAGAAAATTATTATTATCATTTAATACATTATAAACTTTAAGGTAAAAAATAAGTCTTCTAAAAAAGGGGATGATGCAGGCATCAACACTTTTCAATATCAGCATAAAAGTCACTAACATTTTAAAAATAATGGTTATACTTGGTACATAAGAAAATTTAATGTGTCAAAAACATGCTAAAAAAATTAAGAGTATTTTGAATCAACGCTTTTTAAAATATACCTAAAAAAAGAGAGTACTCACTTCCATTCCCGTTTCAAAGTTTAAGTTGTTTTCTGCGCAGAACATTACAAAAATTGTATGATAAGAATTATGTTGAATCAAATATGAGCTAAAATAACGTGTGAAATGCAAACATAAAGATATAATGCGCCAAGTTTCAATAGCAATTTGAACTGAGACATTTGAATTTAAGCTTGTTTCTCGTGTAAACTCATAAGAAATAGCATCCAAAGAAACCTAAAACACGATATTCACATACCTCTGCCTAGAGTTCCTTAAATCAAAGATACTCGATTTTTGAGAGTAATTTTAATTTCTTTAATTTCACTATCATCAAGGCTAGTTTTATATCAAGATTCTAATAACTCGTCCAACTCATTGACCTGATCTCTCACAGGGATTCCTTTGTTATACTTTTGCACCGAACTATCACTAGAAATTCTTGCTTCATTATAGGCTTGGACTGAACTACCAATGGAAATGCTAGACATAAAACTCAAGCTGCTCATTTTGATATTGCTTATGTTTTCATTTGTAGGGCTTTCCTTCACTTTTTTAAATAAGAATATCCAGTTCAGACTAGTCATCGGAGTGAGATATGTTGGAGGCTTATTTGGCCATTATGCATACACATGCTCTTCTGTGAAAGGAATTTTTTCCAAATCTTTCTCCTGCAATGCTTTTAATACAGGATGATAGGCCTTGTAAAATTTATGGTTTTCCATTGTGACAATATTTGAGCTCATACATAAGAGTCAACCAATTTCTTGGATCTCCACCTCTCCAGTTCCGCCTCTTCCATCCATAATCCCTAGAAACATGATCATTCCATTCAGAGTGAGCCACAATGCCCCAAATTGGGGACTCAAAGTTACCTCCATCATCAGAGAGACAAAGAAGGATTCTGGATAGTGGATGCTTATAATTCTTCAACTTCTCTACATGTATAGCCACAGTTATGCCATAATAGGTTCCACAGAATGGATTCCCATAACATAACCATTTTTCCAAATCTTCACATGCCTTGGCACATCTTGTAATGAATTCTTCCTTAGAGAAGAGATACCCTTCTTAAAACCCCAGAATAAATCCTCCTGTAGAAATAAAAAATAAGTATTTATATACAAATTAAGAGAGCCATAACTTCCATTATTATTAACATAAGGCATCCCCTTCAAACAATTTCCCAAACCTTCGTCATATTTTTGGAAACATGTAATTTCAGGTAACAACAACATTTTATTCCATGGAAGATTAGCGTTCATTTAGGAAATTTCACTTCCCGCCTGAGCGGTGAGCAAAACGAAATGAAATTGATAGTGACAACCAATATTTTCTCCACTCTTTATTTGAAACACCATGTCATTCAAAAATCGAAAAACATTACATATATTTGAGGACTGTATTCTGTCAGGCGTATCAGAACTTCTTGAACAACTTGTCTGCTGAAGCTGAGTTGAATATACCTACGATGTACTCTTTTAGAGACAAATGCAGGAGAGTAGCACCACTGAAAGGCCTATAGAACTGCTTCAAACTTGCAGTATATAATTTTTCGTCATTTCCATGAGAGATAATGTTAACTAACTCTAAGACATTGTATACAAGATTAAAACCTGGCTTCTACAAATTTAATACCTGCAGAAATCCAGTTGGGAATTTTGTAATATATCGTAGAACATTTTTTCTTGTGCCTGCTTGGAATTGGCTCAAAAGTGTATCCAAGAAAAATGTTAAAGCTTCTGAACTTCTTGGAATGCATTGCACAAGGCATGCATAAATCTCCCTTGGTCTATCTCGTGATTCATTGGAAACAAATTCAAAAATATCTTCTACTTCCATCCGGAGCATGCTTGTCTCTACATTAAACATGCCTTCAAATCTAAAAGTAAACATTTTTTTATTAAGCCACACTTCCCTGGGAGCAAGGAAGCCATAGCCCTATTTCAATTCCAAATTCAAGACCTTCCACCATTGCAAGGTCGATGCCCTTACCCTGAGCATATATTATGTGGGCCTAATGGTTAAGAGCATGTGTTTCCTCCAAAGAGGACACAATTTCAAAACTAGAGGGGGGTAGAGTATGTATGCCTTCATAGACTTAGCATTAAAATTGATGCGTAGAGGTGGGCCCCTTATCCCACAAACAAGGAAGCCTCATACACCAATTTGGTGTTTGGATTGTCTGTGACATTAGAATGGGATAATAATAATATATTTTTTTTCTATTTATGACAAGGATGCTGACTATGTTAATATGTGTCGTGGTTAATCATTTAAATAGAAACTTCTATGTTGGTTTAGTAGTGATTGTATAAAAGTGTTATAATTTTAGCATTATAGATAGATTCATCCCTTTAAGGGGTTGTTGAATCCATCTGCCTAAATTTTAACATTGAAGATGAGAGTCTGTAAATTTTAACATTACAGATGGACTCAAAGACCCCTTTGTCTCTAAATTTAACAGTGCAAATGGATTCATAGAAGGGGGTCTCTGAATCCATTTGTAGTGTTAAACTTTAGAGACGAAAGGGTATTCTAATTTTAACACTATAGATGGATTCAAAGACCCCTTTGTCTCTAAACTTTAACACTATAGATGATTTCAAAAGACCCTTGTAGCGAAATATAACACTCCAGTATCAAAATTCCAATTTTCCATTTCTGGATTGACACAATTAAAAATTAGTAACATTAATGACTAATTCATATACTTGTTGTAATTGTTATTTGGTCATATTTTTATTCTTGGACTATAATAGTCAATTACGTTAATCATTATTAATTTTTTCGCTTATTATTAAGTCATATATTTTAATCCTAAACAAAATCAATCATTTAAGTTAGTAACTTATTATCTAGTCGTATATTTTATCCCTAGACTAAATTAGTTGTTTAAGCTAGTCATTTTAAGTTCGGTCACTTAAAATTGCTCAAATTTAGTAGTAATTCACCTGAAATAATTGTCGTTACTAACGTTTTTAGTCACCTAGTAACTAATTTCATCATTTTGTATTAGTGCTCTATACATCCCTCACTCCTCGTCTCTTCCTCCCTCTTTCCTCCTCTCTCTGAAGTCCTTTGACTCTTCCTTCCTCTCTATCCCTTTCTCTCATGCCTCTCACTATCTTCCCCCATCAAGCTCCTCCTTTGTCTCAAGTCATATCTCTCATCCTTCCTCCCTCTACCCCCCCCCCCCCCCTCTCTCTCTCTATGTTACTATATCCCTCCCTCTCTCCTTCTCCCCCCCCTTCTGTCCATCTCTTCTTTATCACTTTATCTCACCCCTAAACATAGACACACTCTCTCCATATCTCCCTTGTCCCTCCCTCTCTCACACCACTTCTCACTATATGTCTTTTTTCTTCCCTCCCTCTCACCCCTCCAACTTCATCTCTCTATCCCTACCTCTCTCCTCTCTCTCTCAAGTCACCTCTCTCATCCTTCCTCTCTCTCCCTTTATCTCCTACCTCCCTCTCTCTTCCCCCATCTCTCTCTCTCTGCCCTCCAATCCTCTCACTATATCCCTCCGCCTCTCTCTATCTCCCTCCTCCTCTCCTTAATTTTATCTCCATCTTTCCCTTCTCACTCACCCTATCTCTCCACCTCTATCACTCTATGTCTTTGTTTGTCCCTCCCATATATATCTAGAGTTAATATATATCATGATATATTAATATACATTATAATATAAAAAATTTAATATTGTATTAATCCAAATTTATTAAATTTAATATTATTAATATTATAATATATTAATATTAATATTAGATTTAATAATAATAACCTTTTAATATTAATACTAGGCCTAATAATATTTTTTTCATGGTATTAATAATAATTTAGCCCATGGTATTTGGCCCATAGGCTTAGCCTAAATAAAACCTCTTTTTTTGGGTGTTTGTAAATATAAAGAGGATTATTGACTAAATATAAAAATATGTTTTACTTATTTACCATGGTATTTAGCCCATAGGCTTGGTATATAATTGCATGTTGATTTCTAATCCTATTCAATATATCTTTATTTCTAAATCTTAGACTTTTTGGATCCATATTGATATGAGATTGTCTTTGGGATTAATAATATCATTGAGATTTGGTCTACTATGGTTAGGTTATTCGATATAATTTTATTTCTAAATCTTAGCCTTTTTGGATCCATATTGATATGAGATTGTCTTTGGGATTAATCATATCATTGAGATTTGGTCTACTATGGTTCATCCCGAGGACAAAGGTGAAAAAACCTTTCGAAATGTTTAAATTGGATGCATAGCCATTATGAATTGGTGGATTGTTAGGAATTAGCCATTAAGAATTAGGAGAAAAGAGGGCATTATTTATTTATTATTTATTATTATTATTATTATTTTTGAATTAGGTGTTATGAATTAGTGGATTGTTAGGAATTAGCCATTAAGAATTAAGAGAAAAGAGGGCATTATTTATTTATTTATTTAGTATTATTATTTTTACACGTGAGGCCTAACCCAATCGACAAACTGATTGAGCTAACCCTTGGAGCTATTTATTTATTTATTATTATTATTGTTATTAAATAATTAATTTTTTTATTATTATTAAAAATAATTATTCAAATATTTATAATAGAAAAAAAAATATCAAAGTATTAATATTATTTTTATTTTTATTTATTTACCTATCTCTTAATACCTCTTTTATATTTATTTATTTACCATACTTTTTTTATAAATATGGTATTTGGCCCATGGTATTAAGCCCATGGTATTAATAATAATTTTTCCCATGGTCTTTGGCACGTAGGCTTACCTAAATAAAATCCTTATTTTGAGGTTTCTTTAAATATAAAGAGGTAGAGGTTTATGGAGTAAATACCATATCTCTTTTATAAATACGGTATTTGACCCATGGTATTTAGCCCTTGGTATTAATAATAATTTGTATTATGGTATTTGGCCCATAAAAGAGGTTTTATTTTACTCCACATTAAGAGGCATACAAATATGGTAGAAATTTGAGTGACATAGACTACTACCCTCTAGTTTTAACTTGTGACCTTTTAAGACAAAACACATGCTTTTAACCATTACCCCACTTAAAGTGTATAAAAAAACCATCAAATATAATCATCATTAATAAATAAAATTTAAAAATGTTTGAATTTTGAATTTTAGCATAAATGAAGAATAAAAGTGTTGAACACCTAATCCTCTATGGGTAGGTGTGGAAGACGAAGAGTCACAAAGGAGTCCAAGTGACCTTGGAATATGAATCCAAGAGTCACACCATTGTATTATAAATGTACATCTATGGTGAATAATATGAGTATCTCATGCTTATCTTTCTATGTGTGTGTTTAGTGTCTTCATACACCATGTGTGTGTTTAACATGGTATCAGAGCTTTTAGGTTTAATGGTCTTTATGTAAATAAGAGTTATCTTCATGTTTCATCTGATTTTACAAAGGTCTTGGTTTGGGTTTAAAAAATTTTCTTGGATTTAAGAGCATTTCTTGGAAGCGGACTGATTTTGCAAAGAATTGTTTTGGGTTTAAAGAATTTTCTTGTAGGACATTTCTTGGAGGTGGCCTGATTTTGCAAAAAATTGTTTTGGGGTTAAGGAATTTTCTTGGACGTACATTCAAAGGAAATTTCTTGGAGGTATGTGATACATTTTTTTGAACGTTTTTGTGCTTCATTTTTTTTGAAAGTATGGAGTTGGGCTTAATTTCTAAAAGACATTTTTTGGAAGTATTTTTTAAAGTGACGTTTTTTTTTTTTTTTTAAGTTGGAGGCATTTTTTGAAGTGACATTTTTTTAGAGTACATGTTTTGAGTTGAAGTAAATCTTGTGAACTTCGTTTCATTTTTATAAGACATTTTTTTCTCGAATTTTTTAAAGTAAGTGTTTTGGATTGGAATATGTATTTTTTGCAAAAAAATTAAAATGATTTTTTTAAAATTAAATCTTTTGTGATGTTTTTTCTAATTGAGTTATTGTCTAATTTTTTTAAGGAAATTTTTGAACTTCATACCCTATTATCATGGGAAATCAAAGGAATTGTGCGAGAAAATATGATCGAAAAAGAGACCTTGAGGAACGTAGAGGAGAGACGACACAATCTCGCAAAAGGAAGTTAGAAGCCCTCTCAAATATTGAAGAGGAAAATCAACCTCAAGCAGAAATTGAAGCAGGTATGTAAATGTAAATATTTATATCTATTGATATATTTAAAATTTTCCTAGTAAAATGTGAAGCTTAATTTTTATTTGATGATCCAATTTGAAAAATATTTTGTTTAATGTAAACATACAGAGATATTCCTCAAAACATTAATGATGAGATACAAAATTTTGAAAGATAAAGTGAAAGAGATATTGAACCAATGATTGAAGATGGTGAAAATATTGAAAGAAATTCAAATAAAGAAATTGAATCACAAGGTATGTACATATATATATAATATATATTAAACACATGCACTTATTATTGAAATTATAGATATATTTATTAATTTAGTTATTTATTGAATATGTACTATTTTTTCGAATATGTACAGATGAAATCACTATCGATGATGAGATGTTAGAAAATGTTGACACTCACACATATGGAGATAAAAAACCTGACCATGCTATACGATATCGTGTTAATTGCATTTTTGAAAAGTATTTCTTAAATGAGCGGGTGACAGTTCAGGCTCAAATGTTGAAAGGTCTCCTATCATTAAGGAAATTAAAAGAAGCTACGACACTACTGGGTATTCGAAAATCAACCAAAGATAAAAAAATTAAGGAGGATGTGATAAAAAGTATTAGTAGTGCTATAAATTCAATTAAGAGATCTAGAGAGAAAGATGGTTCAATTGTACGTAGAGGAATACAGATGGAAATGGTTTCATCAAGTATTAAAGAGAATTGTTTGGTAACATCTATGGCACGAGCACTGGGAACCTCGCGAAAAATTTTGCGCAAACATCGGAAATTTTGACTGCAAATAGATGTAAATGATGAACTCGCTTGTTGGAGAGCTATTTGTAGGCAACCATACAAAGATAGACTTGGATAAAATGTTAAAAAAATAATATATGAATATTGGAAGAACAATTTGCGTGTTTCGCCAACTGCAAGGCATGTGATGCGAAGAAGAATAACACGAAATCAATACGAAGAACATGAAAAATATTACTTGGAAACCACTCAGATAGAGTTATTCAACAAGTTCAAAGAAGAGAATCATCAAATTCATGTTTTACTCAGTGATTTTGTTCAACAAAAACCATGGTATGTAAAACCTATCATCGTACGCGACACTTGTTGTTGCTGTTATCATGTGGAATTTGAGTTATATTATGACACATTCCTTGATTTCGGTAGAACATTATGGAAGTATTCACCTCCTCCTTCCACTATCTGTGATTTCATATCTCAAATTCTATGTGAAAGAGAAAGCGATGAACTATTTTACAAAAAGAAATGTGTTGGTGGTAAAAAATGCGATGATTGTGGAAATTTGACTAAATTTCAAAACAAATATCATATTGATATGAATGATCAATCATTTTCCAACATGAAAGTGAAATGGAAGAGATATGAATATATCAATACATCGATTCAAGGTGCAAATAGTGTTAAAAGAATTGAATTACTAGAAGACAAAATTTTTCTGATAGACTTTTTGAGAAAGTTTGAGGCAGAAATTTACAAATACACCAAGCATTCCCATAGAGCTTGATGGAAAGACTTGCAATTCAAAAAAATCTCGTGAATTTTTTCCACCAAGGACCATTTTGTTAGTGATTGATTTTGCAGAATACTGCACATTTGTTCCACAAAAAGAAATCTAGAGTGAATACTATCATTCTGACCAAGTCTCCATGCTCGTCTATATTATATATAGACATGTTGAACAGAATGTCGATCATATAGAAAGCACGAGTGAAAATCAACATATCATTAAAGAATATCACTTTTATATCAGTGACGATCATACACATGATACGTGTTTTGTACAACATTGTTTTGGAAAAATTTATGATTCCTTGAAAAATCATGGAATAACATTCAATGAACATTGGATATGGTCAGACGGATGCACAGGTCAATTTAAATCTACATGATCATTCTTTTGGTTGTGTTATCTTCATAAGAAAACCTGCATTAAACATTGTTGGAATTTCTTTGAGACTGGCCATGGAAAAGGAGAACATGACGGTGCAGTAGCATGCATAAAACAAGCACTTCGAAGATATCAAATGAATCACTCTGCAAGACGACTTGTGAACTCTAAAGAAGTTGTTCAATGGTGCATTGCTGCTTTAAGCCATGAGACTAACCCATCAAGGGAAGTGCGAAGGTACATTCAATTTAATTTATATTGGAAATCTAATTTTAAACATTGTACATTTATCATGCAATGATTATCTTTGATTGTATTTTGATATCATATTTAGAAACTCTTCTTTTAATTTTCCATATAAAGGTTTTTCTGGCATATTGGGATCGAAGACATAGATAGATCAATTGGAAGTGACGTTGAAACAATAAAAGGGACTCAAAAATTGCATTCAATTCAAACAAAGTCATCCAGAAATGTGTTTGCATTGGATAAAAGAAAATATTCTTGTTTTTGTGATATTTGGATAGGCAACACAAAATCAAATGACGTTTGTGAAAAAAAAATGTATGTGAATGATTGGAAACATATAGAGCTAAATAAAAAGGGCAAAATGTCTATTGCAATGTTTGAAGAAATGCAATCAGATGAAACTACAATATCATCCGATGGTGATCGAGTTTCTGATCTTGTTAGAGAAGGTAACATTTGAATTAAACTTTCTAATGATTTAAAGAACTAGAAATAAATTCAAATATGTATAATTTTGTTAAGTTTGTTTTATTGTGCAGGAGATGTTTTTGTTGTAATTGCACCTATTGACAACGAAGAAAATGTGAAGTATTATTTGATGTGTTGCATTGAATGAAAAATGAAATTATTACAAAACTATAATGATCACGGATTTCAATATGGCAGAGGGTCTATTATACTGAAAGGTTATTTTTTCAGACAAAATCATCAAAGTGGAGACTTAGTTTACTTTGAAGACTATGAACCTGATTCCATAAATTTTTAATACAGTCACTTGGTGTGTGCAACACGCATTAAGTTGATAGAAGTTCAATCAAAGAAAAAAACAAAAATTAAGAGATGGAAAATGTCAAAATCCGATCATGAACGGATTATTGAAGATGGAATTCCATTAGAATTTTTTTGATTGAATTGTCCAACAATTTATTCTCTTCAGATTAAATATGTTTTAGAACTTCCAGTACTCAACTAAAAATTGAGTTGCTTATGTTATTTGTGCAAGTGTTTGCACATGTACAAATTGTTTTGGTACATGCACGTGCTCTAGTATCAACTGAAAGTAGCTTTTCTATACATGTGCATTGATGAAAAATGTTACATTTATTGGATATATATATATATATGTTCTAGAATGCAATTAACTGGAACTAGTTTTTCTATGTGCATTGATGAAAAACTAGTTGGATTTTCTGGTAAAAAGTATCCACAATGTAAATAAATCATTCGCAATATAGTTTTGTACGAAGATTCCTTTTAGACAATAGACTCGGAGCACTTCTCCGACTTTTGGTGGGATTTGACCCACATCTCTATTCCTGATTGAAAATCTAGTGAAAATTTTGTTTGTCCAATGGTTGGATATGTTCAATGTGAATTGAAGAAAAATGTTACTTGTATTGGATAGATATGTTCTAGAATGAAATTAATTGTTCCAAGTAGTTTTTCTATGTGCATTGATGAAAAACTAGTTGGATTTTCTGGTAAAAAGTTTCCACAATGTAAATAAATCAACAAGGCTACCTATTTGATTGCATTAATGACATTGACCCAAATTAAACAAACATATATATGTACTAGACTTATATTTCCAATCAAAATTAAAGGGATAATTTTTACATATATCTACTTCTTTTAACTCTTTTTTCAATTAGAGCTCAATTGATATGTGGTTAGTTGCATTGAAAAGCTATGTTCTTCCTATTGGAAATTTTTTCATTCAAACAAGACTACATGTAGAGATCAAAATAAATCTTAAGATTCCAAATGTACTTCAACCATCCAAAAGGGATTTGTGCAACATTGCTTTACATGCCATGCCAATTATAGTGAACAACTATCCAATAGAAACATTTAACATTATATACCACATGTGCCAAATGTAGATTGAAACCATCCAAAACTTTAAAATTTTAATTTTTTTTTGATAATATATCGTGCAACATTAAAACATTAAACATTTAAAACATTAAATATCACATGCAAAATGTAGATTGAAACCATTCAAAACTTGAGTTTTAAGAACTTTTTGATTATATATATCATGCAACGTTACTTCACATGCCATGCCAATTATAGTTCAACTAGATCCAATAGAAATATTTAACATTATATACCACATGTGCCAAATGTAGATTGAAACCATCTAAAACTTAAGTTTTAAAAACCTTTTGATTATATATCGTGCAACATTAAAACATTAAACATTTAAAACATTAAATATCACATGCGAAATGTAGATTGAAACCATACAAAACTTTTAACTTTTAATTTAACAAAAAATTATAAACCACAACATTACTTCACATGCCAAATGTACTCCAAGCATCCAAAATTTAAATTTTAATAACAAAACAAATTATAACACATGTCATTACATAACATGCCAAATGTAGTTCAGATGACAACATTAATTTATAGATGACAACATTACTTCACACTCACATGCCAAAAGTACTAAAACCATCCAAAAATTAACTTTTTGAAACAAAACAAATTATATTAACAATGTAATAAAATATGTCCAAAAATTTTAGATCTCACAAGTATCAAACTGTATCAAGTTTAACAAATTTTAAGACCATCTAAATCTTGAAATCAAATCTACAAATCATGTCCATCAAATAGAGACAGATCTAGCATCTTTCCTATCAGGGTCTCAATTTGCGCCCTATCATGTGAAGCATCATGGGAAACCTACATACACAATGCACATGTACTTGAACATTAAAATTTGATGTTTTAAAAATGAGTGAGAATATATATATCTAGAACTTCATGTAAAAAACAAAATATAACAAAAAAATCATGCAATACCTCATGAGGATTCCTCTCCATTTGATGAACAAGTTCTGCCCCCATAGGAACATCTGCAGTGGTAAACTATACAATATACATGTACAGTTATATATATATATATATATTAAAAACTTTCAAATGAAAATGCACGTGTACATATATAAACTTATTTTCAATAATATTAAAAAAAGGAACTAAAGACAACTTGTTCAAATGTTGTGGATGTTCCTATCTCCGTCGCTAGAGTCCGCGGATTAAAGAAATCTTCTATAGGAACCTAATTCAAAAAATTTTAAATAACTCAAAATATAGATCTCTCTCTCTCTCTCTCTCTCTCTCTCTCTCTCTATATATATATATATATATATATATATATATATATATATCTCAATTTTTAATGGAAATTTTTGAGGTAGAATATATATATATATATATATATATAACTTTTAAACATAAATTTTAAACTTGTGAAAAATTGTCCATACTTGTGGCTCATCTCCCAAGGAAGTAGAAGGTACATCTCGCAAGGAAGAAGAAGGTACCGCCATCCCAAAAACATTGGATGTAATCGGTATCTGTTAAAACATTTTATCAAATTATATATACATACATTTACATGTGTGCACAATTATTTATTTAACAATCACTTATAAAACACAAACATTTGCCAACATATCTTGATGTTCAGATCCATCTGCATTGTTTGAAACAGAGGTCTTGAACGTAATATTAACATTTTCGTCATGCATCATGTGTGAAAACTGCAAATGGCGTTTTAACATATAATCATACATTTTTGTTAGATTAATGTACATACAATTAAATGTATACATGTACATACACATGTATATGTATGTTAAAATAATTTCAAACCCTAAGGTCATTAACACATACCATTCTCGTGCCCTCTTCCTCATGAAGAATTAGGTCTTGCAAACCATTACAACAATTTTTTGCATATATTCGGAGATCTTCAACATTCATGTTGTCAATATCCTCATCTGCACAATACACAAAATTGGCACATGCATTTTCACGTGCTTTTTGTCGATTTAAACAAACATTGACTCCACCCAATCCGCTGCAAACATTGTCGATCATAACATCCCTTGCTTCTCGACTTATTTGAGAAGTCACATCCATCTCTGACCGTAGAGTTTCGACCCGAAAAGGTCGACTCACCAATGGCGGCTCAGGGCAAGGCAACTCCACATTTCGCTTAGCGCCCTTACAGCCATATAATCGACCTTTCCCCAGGCCAAAAAATTCTGACGGAAGGTCATTGTAGTTGGGTTTCATACCCAAAAAAAATTCTGCGTAAAAAATTTGTGCGAAATAAAAAGGAACCTCGTCGTTCCATGTGAGCCTTCCATAGGCCACAAGGTGCCTATCATACAAATAGTGAGCTATGTTTGGGTGCTTGAAATATTGCACCTTCAACATTTTTCTTTTTGGCCCTTCCTTGAAATTAAACATTGACTTGGCCACTTCTTTTGTAACTTTTTTTTTACATCCTCCCATTTATCTGGACCCATTACTGTTTCCTTTCTCTTTCTCATCACTTCTACAAATGTATCAGTTGTTGGCCCAAGATTTCTGTACACATTTACAATTTTGCCCAATGAATGTGTGACTATTTCAAGGCTTTGTCGACTCTCAGCAGGTAGAGACAAAGCTATGAGATCTCTCTGTAATTTTGCATAGAGTCTTTCACACCTTTGTAAGGTGCATTGCACCATGTTTGTTTCCCATGGTATATCAGTAATGTCGGCCGGTTAAGTTGTGATGGGTAGACAACCTTCTTCTTGAATGTAGCGGTCTGCCCTGTGTCTATTTTGACTACTAGTTGGAACATTTTCGGCCTCTGCATCAATATATATAAAATTTCGTATACTAGAAAAAACACATGTAAAAAAAAGTTGTAAAAATTTAATGAAAAAAATATTGAAATTGATGGCAACCTTGATGTTGTTGGTTAGCATCTTCTCCAACATGACCCTGCTGATAACCAGACCCAGAACGACCCTGCTGAGAACCAGACCCAAAATGACCTTGCTGAGAACCAGCAACCGTTGATTGGCCTTCAGGGGAATAAATATTGCCCCCTTCACGCAACATGCTACCACTCATTGATGGCCCTCTAGGTGGATTTGAACCACCACCAACCTCTCGAGACGAGAGAGAAGCTTCATAAACAAATACGAATTTATAATCAATTGAAAAATACATTCATGTGTACATATAAATACATATACATATTCATTGATTAAATTGCGTGAACCATACTACGACTGGTTGAACCATGGGCACGCTCCATGGATGGAGTAGAAACCCTTCTCCTCTTACCTCCTAAAAATTAAAAAATGAAACTTATTAACAATTAATTTAACTCACAATGTTAATAAAAAATCAATTCCATATGTACACACATGTATGGAGATTTAAGATTATATTTAAATACCGTGAACATCCCCGGATCCCTGAACCTCCATATGGGATTCGGCTGATCTTCATCGTTCATCCTCCATGATATATATATCTAATGGTGGACATTTACACAAAATCGATTTCAGAAAATCAATTTGTAATTTAGTGTACACAAATTATGTAGAACACAACTTTCAAAGCAATAATTAATGTGTGAAACTCAATTTAAGCAAAAAAGAAATTATAAAAATGATAAGTTCACCAAATTGTGCTTTACATGGTGGGAGCACACTTGGTATAAAATTGAATAAAACACATGGTCATTAAAAAAGAAGCATGAAACTCCATTTAAACAAAAATTCCTTGAAGTCCCCGCATTTTAATTTTATAAAAACGTGAAGTTCACTTGTTGCAAATGTGAAGTTCACCAAGTTGCGTTTTACATGGTGTGGTGGGAGCACACTTGGTATATAATTGAAGAAAACACATGGTCATTAGAAAAGACGCATTTATAAGTACACAACACAAACATATCCAAGATATGTTACAATGTCCATCAATAAATTTTGAAGGGGAGCGTCTCAACACTAATTCATCTTTGAGAGATGAATCTTGAATTTTTGAAGAAGAGCATCTCAAAACCAATTCATCTTTGAGAGATGAATCTTGCATTGGAATTGATCTGTATAATTATAATTCATCTTTGATAGATGAATCATGAATTGGCATTGCCCCACGCAATAGATCAGCAGACATCTTATTCACATTTGTACAATGCCTTATACTAAAAAATTCAAATTGGCTAACAATATTGTTTGCTATTCCATGCAGTTCTTTTAGCCTCTCCTTTTTAATGTGGTACATGCCATTCATCTGGTTGCACAAAATTTCAGAATTGGTGAAAACTACAATTCCATTTGATCCATACTTCACCGTTGTTCCCAAGCCTTCTATCAATCCAATATAATATGCCTCGTTGTTTGTTGTTCTTCCCGGTATATTCATTTTCCTTTGGATGAATTTTCTAGTTGCAATATTGGAAAGCACATATGTAATCACTGCTTTCCCTAGATTGGGATAGCAAGAAACTTCTATGCATAATTTCCATTTTTCAACCATATTTAATGGTTTTCTTATCCATGAAAAAAAACAAATTCAATAAAAATATATATATATATATATATATTAAATCGACATTTATTGCAAATGCATGAGAAAAATGACACAAGATCATGAGGTAAATGACATGTGCATTGTTTATCTTAAAGTTTGACTTAAAAATTTTATGGTAGAGTTCACATCTAAAATTAATGGGAGGAAGCCTTTAGTTTGTGGGAGAAATGACACATGTACACAATTTACCTTAAAGTGGTTGTGTTTTATGGATATTAGAGGAATCCTTTAGTTTGTGGGAGAAATGACACATGTACATAGTTTACCTTAAAGTTGTTGTGTTTTACGGATATTAGAGGAAGCATTTAGTTTGTGGGAGAAATGACACATGTACATAGTTTACCTTAAAGTTGTTGTGTTTTATGGATATTAAAATGAAGAACTTATATTTAGATCCATTCCAGAGATTGACTGTAGGGGAATTTACTAGATATGTCACCTTTCATAAAAGATGAGATCCAGAGGCTACCTGGCCCTTTACAGACTTTGCCTATAGAACTTGAAGTAAACACTAGAGGCATTAACAATATCTAAGAACGTTTCATGCTCAGACATGGGAATGTGTCTCTTTCCCTACGCAGAAAAATAGTTCAAGGTAATTAATCTTCATAGACATGTCATCAAGTAGGTCAATGTGATCATCCCCAACTTACTTTTCATGAAATTAGGCTTGGAATCCTCTACAACCTGGTGGATGGAGTTGAATTGGAACTAGGTCAAGGCCTTTACAAAATACATGCTAGTGAAAAACACTTACTAGGTTATGCCAAAAAATAAAGTGGGAGAAATGTTTTATCCTCGAGGTTATCCAATTGGGTGTGTAATACCAACTTCACCCATTTCTTAACATGTTTCTCTCTTAGGTTACAAAGTGTCTTAGGCCATTAACTTCCATAGACCTCAATAGATTATTAGAGCTGGAATTCTATTTCTCAAGTGTGTAAGAGAAGAAATAATTCTTGTTCAGATTTTAACAATGGCTAAGATGGTCAAATTTTTATTTTGGAAAACAAATAAACTACATATGCAAGACTTCAATATTTAGATGCAGTTTTTTTTTCAAATGAAAAAGTTAGTAGGATGTGCAATATCTATGCCAATTGCAAGAATATTTAGGGGATCTCTTTACACTATGAGCAAGAAACAATTTATTGGTTCTCATACTCCCGAGCTGCTTTCTCTATGGAATCACAAAATTCTAGTAGAAGGCCAAGTCATGAATCTAATTTTGTTGATTGCTAAAGGCGAAAATCACCATAGCTAGTTCATGTAGTCCTCCACCACTACCCCAAATTGATAAGTTGTTAACAATTTTCCTCATTATTTCAAAGAATAAGAAGCCAACCAAATATTTTTATCATGTTAATGATGTTTGAATTTACATTATCACAATTTTTTAGGGAAATAATAATGGTTGTGGTCCATTCCTAATGACAAATAAGGTACCCCTTTAATTGCAGGTTTCATCATGATAGTTAGTGAATTGTTTGGAAATCTATGAAAACTGCTTTTGTGCCTTCATGGAAATAATTTTGGTTTTCCCCCCTCTTATTTCAAGCAGATTTAAAGAAATGTTGCTTCTAAAATTTATGTCCATGTGTCAATTTTGACAGGCTTTATGTTGTTGGGCAACTTTTTATAGATACAAGGGATTTTCACATGACTTTTTTCAATCATTGAGACTTCTCAATAGGGAACCATTTTGTGTGACATTACTAACATGCAATATATTTTATTGATAGTTAAACATTTTATATTGAAAATGAATTAGAAAAAAACCT
Organism: Pinus albicaulis; assembly: GCA_034641835.2. Classification (NCBI taxonomy): domain Eukaryota; kingdom Viridiplantae; phylum Streptophyta; class Pinopsida; order Pinales; family Pinaceae; genus Pinus; species Pinus albicaulis. The sequence goes on from CM076584.1 coordinate 552,272,014, forward strand.
TTCAACATTGAAACTAGGATTCATCATGTTCAAACATTCTTCCATAGAACATCCATCGCATTAGAACTATAGAAATGAATAGGAAAAAAGCTATGGTAGGACATGATTTCATGAGCCTCATGATGATTGAACACTGAAATTGATGCACACTAACTACCCATTACTAACAATATTCATGATGTTAAGCACAAAATGTGTAGTATTATGCCAGATGTCATCTATTATCTGAGTAGCAACTAAATGGATGATAAAGAGATGTTACAGAAGCTCTACATCATGAATGATATGGTGTAAGAGATGTATGAAGATAATAGGGAGAACATTATCCTTCAAGAGAAGTTGATTTCCAAGAATAAGGAGAAGCAAGAAATTCTTGAAAATATGCATGAGATGGAGACTCAACTCCATATTGCAAATGAAAACCAAGCAAGGATGCATGACATGGAGATTCAACTCTATGATGCAAAGGAAGCCTTAGCCAAGTATGTGAATGAAAAAGAGCTATGCAATTCAAGTTTGTCTTCAATTTCATCTCAAAGTGAATGTGTACGTGCTTTTGAGAGACACACTAGAGGAATAAGGTCCAAAGTTTTGATGAAAATGGGCTATGAAAGTAAAGGGTTAAAGGCAAACATGTACAAGGCATAGTTGAGCCAAATTTTGTTGAGGAAAGGCCTAATTATTTGGGTCTTGGTTATGGAAAACATGATGGAGAATGCTCCAAAGCCAAGGAGGCACATGAAGCTATTCCAAGAAGGAATTTCATTTCGTGTTCATTACCTCAAGCTTGTGAAGTTTGTGTTCATGATAAATGGAAAAGTATGACACCCACTTTGCAAGAAGATGTTAATAATCATGCAACTAATGAGAATGTAAAAGAAGAGGATGTTGAAAGCTCTAAAGTCATTGAATTCATTGCTAGTATTCCGAGGAGAGCCACTACCTCATCAAATTCACCTCCTCAAGAAGGTGACAAAGGTGAATGTTCAAGGTATAAATCTGCCTTTAATCAAATTGCTTTTGATTATGATAAACATGGTAAATATTCACATAAGATTTGGAAAAGTTTGCATGTTCCTTTTGTGGTTTGAATAATCATAATGTTTATAGATGTTGGAAGAAGATATCCATGCACATGAAAATTTCTAAATAAATGAGGCAAAAAGTCAAAGGTCCATTGGACAAGGAAAATGATGTTGAAAATAAGATGCAATTTCCATAAGAAAGGTCACCTTGTAGATAAGTGTTGGACTTTGTATCCAACAAGTCATCCACGACATTTGAAGAAGGTGGAAAGAGATATTGACAAGAATGGAAAAGAGGATTCCATATAATCGATGAGGGTCAGGATGATTCACATGATGATGAAGTGCAGCTGAAAGAAGCGCCATTGAAATGGTTTGGTAAGGGATGGTTAGATTTCTTATCCAATTAAGGCCTTGCATGTATTTTGATGTTTCATGAATTTATTTGCAAATTCAAAGTATGGTGCATGTTGCATGAAGAAAGATGTTGAAAGTAGAGTTATGTTGACACACTTAGATGCAACAAATATGAAAATTTGTACATGCTATTATTTGACTTGAGAGTCAGTTGTTTGAAGAGGCATGTTTTGTCGACTTGTGTTTGGTTGATGGTTTTGTACACCAATATGTAAGAGTACATAGAGATATTCACATGATGTGAATTTTTTTTCTTTGAAGGAGAAAAATGATATGTCAGCGAGCTATGTTTCTTGCATGATGTGTTTTTCAGTTTGATGGTTTTGTTTGTGACAAGATGTCACAAGATTTTGGGAAGGTCCACTCTTGAGCGAGAGCCTCATGATTAAAACCTAATCATGAGAATCAAATGGGAGTGCATCCTTATTTTGAAAACAAACCTCTAGATAGGATTCTAAGCTACCTAGGACTCAAACCATTATTTTTAAATTTGAAATATCATGGTGTGTTGTTTCAATGCCTAAATCCACAACCCTAACATAAATTGTTTTATTCTTTTTTTTTTCAGGATTTAGTTGGTTATATTAAAAGTCAGTTGAATTTAAAATTCTTGGCTTAGTGGCATGAACCAAACATATTGTGTGTTAAATGAGGAATTTCGCTCTCCCAATGATTTCTAAATCACCCATATCACCAAGAAAACATGTTTTAAAACAACATACTTTGGTATGGGAAAGACCTTAGGTCCTTTGACTGTGCACATGTGGTGTGAAAAAATGAAATTGACAATGCAAAAAAGTGAAATTATGAATGAAACCATGAAAATGAAAAACCCAAAAGTGGTAAATGATTTAAATAGACCTAATTAATTATTTACCAACATAAATTCTTCAACTTTTAGAAACTAAATGATAAGTAAAAAAATAAATAAATTTGTAATTATGGTTCAAAAGTTAAATAATCTTAAGAAGCATTTTAAATTAATTCTATCTCGTAAAAAGTATCCCTCCTAACTTAACAAATACTATCTTTTCCCATAAGATTCACGACCTCCCTTCCTTAGCACACAAGACATAAATACAATTAATATTTCAATATGTTAATTCCTATCGAAACAAATGAAAAGTTGTATAGATGGTTTCAAATATTATAAGAAGGTTAATGATATGGTTGAGAGAATGTGGAAAATAGAATCCATAAGCAAATGATTTTTCAAAATGTATTACTTTCAAAGTATCAACAAGGAATGTACAAGGGTGTTCAATGAATTAACGCTAAATTTAAATTCCATGAAGTATATCTTACTCATAATTTTAACAAATTATTAAATAATGATCTAGATTGGATAATTATATTATTTGTCATACTTCAGATGTGGATGATTGTCTTGGTTGATGGGACGTCAGTCCCCGGGTGACTCCCGATGGAGCTCGCGTGGGGTGGCCATATGGCCCTCTGCAGCTCCATCATCACTGCATTAACTTCGTCAGCTCACTCATCATTAATTCATTCTGGCTGGCTTCTTCATCACCCCGCTCCGCTCGACTGGTTTGTGATGACGTTTGTTTTGGATAGCTCGGATTGTTCCTGTGTTGTTTGCAGTTCTCTGCCTCCCCTGTGGGGCGCCTCCCCTTCCGCGTGTGCTGAGGCGAGTGTTCACACCCAGACAGGGTGACGTTGCTCGCTCTTTGGTTGTTTGGAGATGCTGTCGGGCCTTCACTTCACCCAGAGTGCCTTCTGCTGTTCGAATTCTCATTTGCATGCCCAAACTGCTAACTCTTGTTGTCTCCCTTCGCTTTCTACCTACTCTTCTTGTCTTAGGCACTTCCAGCACACCTCTGTGGACATGCCATGGCTTCGACACACGATGCGGTGCTGTCATGGAGAAAATAGAGGTCATGTAGCCCGCTCTCGCCCTTCCACCAGCTCTAAAACTGAGACCTCCTCTGAGGACGTTGTTTGGGGTCGCTATTCGGATACTCGTAGCCAAAGGGGTCACGCTCGCCATCTTGGCAATGTTCACTTCGCTTAGACCACCCTGCTTCCCTCTGTTGACCTTCCAAGGCCTATCTCCCTTGCCTCCCATGCATCTGTCAGTCATTCCCTTCGCCAGTCCTCCCAAAGAGAAAAATTCCGCTTTGAATGCTTTCCCAATCAACCCATCATTACTGCTTTTGTCACCGTAACCCTGAGAGAAGAGTCACCTATCCTTCATTCCTCCTTCGCACCCAGCCCTATTCCCACGTCGTTCGGTCCTAATTCCTTACTGACTAAGAATGATGCCTTGAACCTTGATGTGCCCACTGGATTTGTGCACTCCGACATGGGCAAGGAACCCATGCAGGTGGACGTCACCAACAAAGACAGCGAGCCAAAGGAAGATGACGAAGATACAAGGGACCAATACTGGTGCAGAATTGTGGAGGAACCACCTTCGCCATCTCATGAACATTGAATTTCTCTTCCCTCGGCTTACCATGGTATAGTTGCTCAATCGTTCTGGAAGAATTTTTGATTTTCTATGTTCCTCTTCAGCTGAAACAGCTGAATGCTACTCTAGTATGGTTTTTTCTGTTATGTTAAATGATATGAACAATGGGACGGTTTCCCTTTCAAAGGCAACGAAACTCTCTCTAAAAGAACCAGTTTCCCACTCAGAGCAGTTCATAATTTTTGTTAAGCTTGGCCATCAAGCCCAATTTTCAGGCTTCCATAGCTAAAAATGTGGCAGTTTTGTATCAATATGTTTTATAAATAGAGTTAGTATTATTTAGAAAAAAAAAATTATTATTTGTCATATATTTTGTTGCTTATAGAGTGAAAAAACTGAAAGAATCAACTTGTAGGGTCATTTTAATGGTGGGTGGAGAATTGGGGTCTAAAACCTTTTGGAGTCATTTTGAGGTATTAAATGACATTTCTTGGGGTTAATTGATTATCCCTTGTGCCGAAACCTTGACCATTGTTCTACAGTTAAAGACATATCTAATGGTGCAAGAAAAACATCAAATGAAGTTCATTCAAAATTTATGCCTTTAGTAAGTTGACCTATCATGTTGACCACCATGGTACGAGAGAATGTCATTTTAGCCTCATTACTCATGCATAGCAAGCTAGCTACATGTGGAATTTTAACAAGAATCTAAAAGGTCTAAAATCACAAACCTCGTTAATGGTTGACGGAGTCAAATCTTACACCTAGTTCGCTATCACACTATGTTAAATACTTGGCCACTAGGAGGAATAAGAGTTCCATTTTGTGTTATTGTATTTTGTTCCATAGTTGAAAATACAACTAGGAGTGTGAAGTTAGAGAGAAAAATGTATAAAGTTAAGTTTTTATAGCAACCTTACACGCCAAAAGTCTTAGCTAACTCTAGAGAGATTACCTCTTTCTTTGTACTTACATATTTTCCATACCAGAAAAGAGAGAGTAGAGCATGTTTACATTTTAGTGTTGTTTTTCTCCCATAAGGATTTCCTAGGGAAAAAGGAGTAGAGCATCATTACTTTTTAGGGTTTCTTGTCTCCCATAAGGATTTCCTAGGAAAATAATTGTGTTGATTATCTAGATATGTATGTGTGTGTTTCATTATGTTCTCTATTTCTTACATTGTGTTTCATTATGTGTTTCTATTTCTTAAATTTGATTGTTTTATTCATTTAAATAGAAATTTAGTTATTAAAAGATCTAAAACTTCAATACAAATTAATCTTCATTATATAGATTTCACTTATTTTATCAAATTTTTTGTGAGAAGCTATTTCATTATAATAACTATAAAACTTGACTATTAAATAAAAAAAATTTGTATTGATAAACATCTACACTTCTCCAACCTAAAAAAAATACATATAACTTTTAGATACATTTAGACATGTGTTTTATTTTGGGCGTTCAAGTCAAGTTTGTAAGCAATAACCTAACACTTTGGGAGTTCAAGTCCACTTTGTAAGAAATAACCTAACACTTTGGAAGTTCAAAGCAGGTTTGTAAGTAATAACCTACCATTTTGTATTAGGTTATGCTAAATACTTTAGAAAATAGAAGTTTCATTATCACTTGAGGTTATTCATTATTCTAAATAAAAATATGAATCCATGACTAATTATGGCATTATTCTTACTTTTTAGTTTATACATCTAATTTGATATTTTAAAATGTACTATGTCCCATTTTGGTTTTTTTTTTTTTTTTTTTCCTTTCAAGATTTTGACCAAACTGAAGAATTAGTGAAAGATAGCAGTTGCATATACAAGAAATATATTGTAATACTTTTGTTTTGATTCTCATATTTTGTAGAGACAATTCTAGCTGAACTGTGAAAGATCTATGTAATTGTACTTTCTTTTCTAATAAATAAGAAAGACTCTTTTTGAACTATTTGAAAAAAAAAAAACTAACACTTCCTGTATTAGGTTTTATGAAATTATTGAAATAATGAAGCCTATTGCAGCAGCACCGGTTAATGGTGTTTAGCAGCAACACCAGTTATTGCAGAAGCACAGGTTATGTGGAATTTTTAAACAGAAAAAACAACTAGAAATAAACCAATAAACAACTAAAAAAACAATCTGAAGCATAAAGACTCAATGCAACTGAATGCAACTAAGATCATTATCACCAGTCGTGAATGTGATAATCACAGGATCCTCAAACAAACAACAAAACGGGTCAAACAAGCATAAAGAATATCTTGCATCGAGATCAAAGTAACAAGATTTGCAATTTCGTTTGACAACTATGCAATTAAAATAAGCCAATCTAATTCAAATTTTAATTAACTAAAGATCAATTCAAATAAAAAGTCGGTTGGGACATTCATTTGACAGAAGTCCTACAACAAATCATGTTCCAAATGAAATAACATTAACAACTGGAGATAGCAGAAGGAAGAAACCAAAAAAAAAAAACTCACAAATTTGAAATCCATCCTTCCTTGCCTTGAAGATCACAATTAAAAAAATAACTTATAGAAACAAAATTTCCTGAAATTCCAAAACTTGAGTCCACAATAATGGCATTGTTAATCAATCAATTATTCTAGTAACAAGAAAATGATACAGTATCATAAAACAAAACGACTACAGAATCTCAAATACAAGCTCCAAAAACTAATTTTTCTCCAAAATTGCAATGACATACACCATTTGCAGTAGACCATATCGCGCAGACAGGAGGAGCAACATACTTGGTATTGTAGTAGACCAAAAGTGCAGATGGGAGGAGCAACAATTGCCAGACAGAGGAAATAAACGCGAACAAACAGCACTGCCAAATAAAGACAAAAAAAAAAAAAAAAAAACGCGAACAAACAAACCAGTAAACAAATCAACTTCGCGGGCGATTTATTTATAGAAACTAGTTCGACCTTTGTTGCTGGTTTTCCCATCTCTGGCAAAAATTTTGTTTGCCCACTCCGTCAGTGTGCCTTCAATCTAAACGGAATCACGAGTTCGGCCGAACTTTCTAAGAAAATTCGGTCGAACTATTAAATAGTTCGGCCAAACTATTGCCGAAAAAAGTTTTTTGCCCCCGATTCTCACAAAAGTGTAACCCAGCTTCACGTTACTGCCCTGGAGCTTTGTTTTTGGCTACTATCCGCACTTTGTTGCTGTAATTTTGGAAGATTGTTTCATCGTGTGCTTGCACTGTTTAGTCCTGCTTCAAGATTACAAAGAATGCATGCTTGAAGGTAATTTTGTTATGAGATTTACCTTTTGTTTCTGAATGTATTGATGCCTGTGAGAGTTGGAAGGACGTGGCTATATAAATCCTACCTTTTTTTTTCTAAATAAATTGAGGCTTGATAAGAGCGTAGGTCTGTAGGTCCAAATTTAACATCAGTTTTCCATTGTAACTCTTGCTAGTTCCACCCTATTCTCTTGAACTTGTGTCTGCAGAACTGTAGGGGGGGGGATGTTGGAATAACTGGACTGTAGTAGGTCTTAAATTTGGTTCCTTTTCTAAGCATTTCAGAAAAAAAAACTTTTTCTGGTGGCGATAAATGATCTGGAATTGGGGGATGTGACTTTGTTGTCTAGATGTGAAATAAAGCAACCACCTCTTGAAATTGTTGGCTCCATTACGTTAAAATGCCGCTGGTATTGGTTATTGGTTTTTCTTTGGGTTTGCAAATTTAATGAATTTTTTTGTTTTGAACGTCGTTTTGTATAAAGAAGAGAGGTGCAGTTACAGTAATTTGTATGAATAGGGTTTGCGGGGAAGCAAATTGAAAGATAAATATGAGAACAGAGTGAAGCAGCTGAAGAAGCCATTGTTTCTTTTCCCTCTGCAACGCAATCCAACTCAACCGCAAACTCTCTGCTTTGCTTCGCTGATATTTTAATTATCAATTCAAGCTGCTCTATTTGGCGAATGACTTCTGGCGCCATCCAATATGGAGTTCCCTTCATTGACTTGGCCCATGTAATTGTGACCAGCTCAACAACTTTCTTGGATGCACCAAAGTCTTCTAATTTGATGCACCCTTTGTTGTCGACAAGAATTTTTGCACCCGTTGGTTCCATTGCCGGGATAGGAACGGAGTAGCTCCAAGCTTCCATCCACAAACCGCTCCATGCTCACTCCGCCATGGGAAGTGGAAGTGACGAGAAGGCGCGGCTCCTAAGATTTGAACCCTTGACCTTTCGCTCAAAAACTAAGGAGTCCAGACCTTGCGTGAGGGAGGTCAACCAAGCGGAAATTCAATTTCAGGGAATTCAACATCAATGTTGATGTCTATGCACAAGATTCCATTGAGTTATTGAAGCAAAGGGGGTAGTCGCCATTCCTGAAATTTCTGTTCGAATCTCTGAGCAGATCCTTTTATTGTCCTATCATGTTCCACCTGCCTCATTTTCGAGCCTTGAACGTTGCCCCTAGGAACCAAAATCTATTAAATTCCATGACTAGAATAGTTCTTGAATAGAATAATTGGCTTGAGAGAAAAATTGTGCATTCTAAAGATTGGTTGACGGGGGGGGGGGGGGGGGGGTGATGCATTAACTGTCAGTGTTTACGTTTGCCCGTTTGTAACGATTCATCAATTCATTGGTACTGAATTTGTTGGATCCAGATTTTTTTGCCAACTCATTGAATTCGAGCGTAGTAGCTATAGGCTTGACTCCTCTTGTCAAGTTCGCTGTGTACATATTTCAACGTATGTGGCGGAGATGAGAGCTCGAAGTCTCTTGACATGGCTCTGAGCTCATTTCCAACGCGTCTGCGGACACAACTTTCGTGGATTCACTATACTTGTTGTAAATCTGAGCCAATTACATAATTTTGAGTAGATTTTGTATGTTCTATACTTCACTACATTTTCTGTAAGTGTTCCATCCTCGCCTATATATGTAGTTTCTGTTACTGCTTAAAAAAAAAAAATTGCTAAAATTTTAGCAAACATTTTGAAGAGGATATATTTAAACCAAATTGAAGAATATTCGCAATTTGTCTACATTGTAAACGGGTGCATTATCAGTTGAAGCCGACACCCGTTATTTCTTGAGCCTGAATTGTTGAGAAAAATGGCTAAAATCATTGATGCATTAGAGTTGTTGCATAACCTCATTCATTCCACTGTTCATGATATGGTCAAAATGAGCAAGAACCCTCTTTTTAATATTCAAACTTGCTTGCAAGATGCACAAGAAAAGATTAAGTTTTTGCAGTTGGAGTCTCAGCTTCAGCAAGATGAACTTCAACAAAAGAGTCATCATTCTAAACCTATTTCTGTTCAGAACATTGAGAAGGACTCTTATCGTAGCAAGAATATAAAGTTACAGTCGGTTCACATTCAGTTCCTTGTACAAGAGCATATTTACATGTAGATGCAACAACTCAACCTGCACTTCCCAAGCCCATCATGAGACCTTGGTAACAACTTGTCCACAGCAAGCACAAAACTAGTCTTGGATATGACAAGGAGTTTTCCTTTTATATTCCGGACTACTCCAAGCCCATCAAATTTCAAAGTGCCGGATTCCTTTATGACAGTTCACATTCATTTGTTCCAGATCTTGCTCCTCCTTTACAACAACAATAACAACAAATTGAAAAATTCCAACACTGTGATTGAGTTGTACATATGAAATATCATTGTTTTGATCTTCATCCATGCAAGCACTGTGGTCGACACACCCATTCTTCACATAGATGCTTTAGAAACAAGCCTATTGCAAGAACAAAGATTCATCTTGGATGGATCACTTCTTGGAAATGGGCATCAATAGCCAAGAAGATGTTTAAATCACATGTTAGAACTTGTTCTCGAATATTGAACAATCTTGCAGTTGAGTTTTCGCCATCATTTCACCTTGTATCTGACAGGGGGGAAAATGGAGGTCATCTACAAGCTTCGATGCCACATCAAGCGAGCTTGAGGCACAATCTCTCATTCTAGATTCAGATTTGTAGCCAGAGACAACAGTTCAAGCGAGTTTGAGCCACAATTCATCACTCCAGATTCAAATTTGTAGCCAGAGACACGGATGCCCATGAGCATGCCTTTGGTTGATGGATAGCCTTAAATCATCCATGTGAGGTTCATATTCTTCCTCTTCAAAGAATTCGGAGCACTTCCTCTAGTAGAAGACTTCAGCTTCTTGCCAGCCTTGGTAGACTTCCAGGAAATACATCAAGCATTCCAGTGTTGGTGGTCATCCTTAAACCATCACAGGTTGTAGACTTCCCTTCTTTTAGGTTGAAGGTCTCCCTCTTCAAATATGAGGGACAATTCCTCTAGCAGAAGCCCTTAGCTTCTTGGCAGTTTTGGAAGAGTTCCAGGAACTGCAATAAGCATTGTGTTCCAGTGTTGGTGGTCATTCTTAAACCACCTCTTTATGCGAACATTTCAGAGAGCAGCCTAAGTGTTGCCATGCATACTTTGCATATTTGTATTACAACTCTCTTCTTGGACTCACACATATCCCTTCGGATTAAAAGGGGGAATGTTGAACACCTAATTCTCTATCGGTAGGTGTGGAAGACGAAGAGTCACAAAGGAGTCCAAATGACTTGAAAGATGAATCCAAGAGTCACACCATTGTATTATAAATATACATCTATGGTGAATAGTATGAGTATCTCATGCGTATTTTTCTATGTGTGTGTTTAGTGTCTTCATACACCATATGTGTTTAACAAAAAGAAAAAGCGAAACCAAAAATATATATATATATAGAATGGTGATAGCTGAGCCCACCAACTCAAACGTGTGAGTGGACTCCTCGGGCTTCATATAAGCGGCCAACACTTAACGTACCCTTAGGATGACATAAATACAAAGTTGCCAGCAGTCGTTTATCAGAAACGGATCCTCCATCTTCTTTCAGGTGCAGCGCGCACTGTTTTGTCAAAGCTTCTGATCACCTGGGAGTATTCGCTCATCAAGAAAACAGTCGCCTTTGCTTTCAAAATGGTGGCAGTATCATGGACGTGGAGGAAGGACGGGCTATTGTCAATAGGGCCAAGAAAGACAATATAGTTGATTTCGAAGAAGGTTGGTCTAGTATTTATAAAGCTATCCTACACCTAAGAAGCCGGTTGGAATTAGAAGCAGATGAAAATTTCCAGGTGATCACTATGGACGAGACCATGGTTCTCTATGATAGATAGCGCTCCATTAAAGAGTACATCACCTTAATGGTTTCACCGTCTTTGCGGGAAGTTAAATTGTTGCTTACAGAACTTATCAAACGCTGGACAATTTTCAAGGCGATGCTCCGTTGGATGGCCATTTTCTACGAATATTTAGATCGCTACATCACCCATATGTATAGTTTACCTTCAGTCAGAGAAGTTGGATTCATGTACTTCCGAGACCTCGTTTTCAGGGAAATGAATGTGAAGAATGCAGTGTTTGGCCTTATTGATGAAGAGCGTGAAGGAAATCTAAGAAATGAGACTCTTTTGAAGGATGTTGTGGGCTTTTTTGTGGAGGTTGACATGAATTTCTATAAAAATGATTTTGAAGTGGCCATGTTGGAACATACTGCAGATTTCTATTCTCGGAAGGCTGCTTCATGGATTTCACAAAATTCCAGCTATGCTGACTATATGTCAAGGGTGGATGAATCTGTCATTCGCGAGAAGGAAATAATTGCCAGATATTTGCATCGGAGCAGCGAGCACAAGGTATTAGACAACGTGAAAAATGTGTTGTTATCGAATTACATGACACATCTTTTCGAGGATGAACATTCAGGATGCCTCGCCTTGATCAAGGAACATAGATATGACGATCTTTTGATGATGGGGAGTTTATTTGATAGAGTACCCAATGGCTGGGATTCAATTGCAAATATTTTTAAGCAGCATGTTACTCGCGAAGTAACATCACCTGTTAACACATGCTGAAGATTATCTAAAGGAGAAAGCAGGGAGAATGGATAAACGTTTATTGTTGCGGGAATTGTCTGCATTTGTGAGGAAGGTCATAGAATTACGTGACCAATATATGAAATATGCAGAACAGAACGTTGTTTTTCCAGGGCTTTAAAAGAAGTATTTAAGGTGTTCTGTAATAAGGGAACTGCAGGAAGTACCAGTGCAGAATGGCTGGCTACATTATGTGATATTGAACTTAAAGAGAGTAGCAGTCATGAAAAGTTGAGCGGCGACGATATAATTGAAAATGTGGTGGAATTTGTAGAGTATATCTGGGATAAAGATCTGTTCCTTGAATCCTACCGGGAAAAAATAAGACGTCACAGATTGCTGGCATGCTTACCGATTGGAGGAGATCGCAGGAGGAACAAAGTAAATTCGAAAAATATATCAAAAATAATAGAAATATCCATCTTGGAAGAGAGTTTACAGTTACAGTATTGACAACTAGATATTGGCCAAAGTACCACGGTCCTCAGATTAATTTACCTTTAGAGATGGTTAGATGTGTTGAAGCATTTAGAGACTATTATTCTGTAGAAACCCAACAATATCAACAACTTTAATGGATATATTCCTTGGGATCATGTACTATAATTGGTAAGTTCCACAGAAAATCAATAAAAATGATAGCAACAACCTGCCAAATAGAAATATTATTGTTATTCAATGCTTCTGAGAAGTTCGGTTATTTTACCATCAAAAAGCAGTTGAATTTGGCAGAGGGTGGAATTGAAGGACTTTTATATTCACTAGCATGTGACAAGTATAAAATTCTTCTCAAAATTCCAGATACAACCATGATAACTGTATCTGATGATTTTGAAATCAATTTTGATTTTATAGATGAAAGAGGGAAGATAAAACTTCCAATGCCATTGCTGTTGAATGACAAGAAAACGTCACCTGAAAATATTCATATTCATAAGGACAGACATTTTCTTATCAATGCATCGATAATATGGATAATGAAGGCAAAAAAGATTTTACAATACAAAATACTAGTAATTGAATGTGCTCATGCACTTGAATGGCTATTCAAGTTAGATTTCAAGGAAGTTAAAAAAAGGATTGAAGATTTGATTGAAAGGGAGTTCTTGCAAAGAAACAGAAAAGAAGAGAAGAAGTTCTTGTTAAGATATATCGCTGGAAGCCTATAAAGGTAATAGGGAAAAATATGTTAAAATTAAAATGTGAAATTGAAAAATTTGGATATTTTCTAAATACATTGTGCTGCTCATATTCACTACATGTTATTATATGATTTATGGTTATTTTGTTCTTGTTATGCTCAAATTCACTGCATGTTATTATATGATTTATGGTTATTTTGTTCTTGTTATTATTATTGATTTATAGTTATTTTGTTTTTTTAATCTATATGATAGTTCATGTTATTGACCCTTACAAAGATAGCACATGTATTTATTTTTGATATGTTTGTCTCCTGCGGGTAAATGGAACCTTTATTTTTTTTTAATGATTATCAAGTCAATGATTACACTTTATTTTTTTTTATGACCAAGTCAATAATTATTGAAATTATAATAGCTTTTTGTTTTTGTTGGATTACCCTCGAACCAACCAGTTTTTGAATGCACGAGTTACAAGGGAGTCCCAAAAACGTAACCACCTCATGTAGTTCCTGCATGTATGTTTCCTAAACCACCCAAACCATATGTTGATGGGCGTAATGACACATATCTGTATTTTAAAGATGTTGGAACACTTTCAAATAGCATTAGAATGTGATATAATACCAAAGAAATAATGCTAGAAATGAGAAAATATGGAAATATTTTATTTTCTTGGATAATATATAGTTTTGAGATCAAAAAGCCTAAATACGTGTGGTTTTTTGTTTAATGAAGGTTAACCACTTATTTATTATCTATGGTCAACCACTTACAATCATTATTAATGCAGTTAACTGCTTACAAGTTTTATTTACTAAACTAATTAATCATGACTCTTAAGGGTCCCCTTGGGACTATTACATCAATAAAGCAGTTAGGGTCAAAACCTAATAATACATGATGAAAAATTATTGGAATCTCACATGGGTGGATTAAAAGAAGTCATTAAACACAATAAAGGAAACAAAGACAATTTTGGTTTCATAAGACAACCATACATCAACCTACTAGAACATCACAAAAAAAATGGAGGAAAGAAGAGAAAAGCGAATATTATTTGGTTGTAAAATAAGTGGCATATAAACCTAGATAAATTTCATTGTTGGGAAATAATATATCTATGTTAAATATGATTTTCTAATATAAGTAGGAAAGCTAAAGCTTCATGATACAATCCTAAGAAGCTTCCATCAGTGGAGCTCCTTTGCTTAACTAGGGTTCTGAAGTGATGAATTTAAAATGATCATAAATTTCTTTCGATTGATCATATTCAATGAAACAACCTTAATTTGGAAATTATAGCACAATTATACTTCTAATGGCCCTGGTACACTTGTAGAAGTAAAACCATCACTCTTACCAGTACTTGAAGAAAACTTTGCATCGGAAGAGGAAACTCTTGTATCCTTGCAAGATGTTTCTGAATATCAGTTGATCCAAGGTATGCGTACACTTTCATCTCATATTGTTTAAGTACCTCTTATTGAACTTATAAGGACATGCCATCAGGACTATTGCATGACCAAGGGTTAGAACATCATGCTGATTTGGAGCAGCATTATATCACTGCACAAGGGATCCTTGATCTAATCAAGGAAGAGATGAATAACCATCCTATTTTTTCATGGATGAACTACATTCAACCTCTTGAGTTGAAATGTGGAGTTTCAGAAAATGGGATGAGTATGATCCTATGTATAATGGTTGGCTATGAGTTCAACATTGTGCTTTGATTTGAGGTAGCACATGTATCACCTTGCATATCTATAGCGTTGTTAATGAGTAGCAGTGAGAAGAAGAGGATCCATTCCTCATGGGAGCAATCATATGGCACCTTCATTCATGAAGCAGTGGAGGAAAAGATGATAGATGGTAGGCATCTTGAGATGAGAAATATTTTCTCCTTTCTAGATGACACTTTCTCAATGAGAACCTCACAGCTCAAAGAGAAACTTCTACCTACAGCAGATCCAGAACCTCATTGGTTTTGGAGGGTCATTGATAAGAAGGGAATCTCATGGAGAGCCCTCATTGGAGGTGCACTTCAACATATCATGGAGTGCAAAGTTCTTCATCAGTTTGAGGAGGTTGGTGTCTTACAATGGGATGATACCAAGATTTTGCAGAATGAGATCTGTCATCCACATTGGGATAAATAGTTGATAATATGGAGCAAGGGGTTGCCAAACCACTTGCAGATCTATGATACAGGCCAGCAAGAAGCATGGCTGCATTGGTTGCTCTTGGGTGAGTATGGTTACCACTCAAGGAGTCATATTTTGTTGATTCATGCCTTATACATCACTGGAAGAATGCATAACAAAAAGGCATGGTTACTTTGGTTGTTGATGAGAGAGTTTAGACATCTCATGATATATCTTATGCACATGTATTTACTCTTGTTTGGGATATGTCTCATGTATTTACATGTATTTCTGTTTGAGATGTATCTCATGTACATGTATGTACTTGGGTTTGGGAGAAAGTATAACTATCACATAATGTGGAAAAAGGAGCTTGTTTGTATTATGTTGATGGGACATCTCACATGTCCATGACTATATTGTTGCTCCATGACTTAGACCATGATAATGCAAGGAGGCAACAAGAATCCTTGTTGTTATGGTTAATATTGGGAGATTATGGGTTGAATTCTTCACATACATTACATGACATTGTTGGAGGATGGCAATAGGAGGCTTTACAACATTGGATTCTGTTGGGGGATTATGGTCATTGTACATGGTATGATGATGATGTGATGGGGCAACAAAATGATTTATTAAGGTGGCTTCTCTTGAGAGAATATGGCCACTACATTTGGTACAATGATGATGTGGTATGGCAACAAGAGACATTGTTGCGTTGGCTTCTTTTGAGAGAGTATGGCTCTCTTACTTGTTCTCATGATCATATAGCATGGCAGCAGAAGGCTTTGCTGCATTGGTTTTTATTAGGATAATATGGTTTGACATTTTTCATGTTTTCCCATATGTCTCTACTTCTTGTTTTTCACTATGATGATGTGATGTTTTATTCCTACATGGCCAATAGGGCTAATGATAAGGGCATTGATAAATGTAATCTACTCTATGTATCATGGGTTGGAGAGATAGTTCATGAATTGGGATTTTCCACTTTGGAATGAACCACTTCATTTTATGTATCTCATGTGTAGAGGAGATCTTTGGTCATCATAGGGTTGCCACTTGGAGATTCTTTGATGAGGATGGGTATCTAAGTTTTCAGTTGGAAGCCATTCTAGACATTCTAGAGAGGTAGATTTGGAGTTAGACATGCATGACACATTGTCGTAGATGGGAAGGCCTTCCACATGAGTGTGCCATTTGGAGGGAGGACGTTTGCTGTAGCATCTACTTTTGCAGTTGCTTGAGGACAAGCAACATTTTTCCATGGAAGACTTTAATATTCCCAAATTTTCACATGATATTTGGAATATTAGAGTTCTTAATAAACTTAATTAAGTAAGTAAATAAAAGGGTGGATGGACCCATAATCCTCAAAGATGAATAAAATCCACTTTTGATGTGTGTATGTGGATATTTCAAATCTAGATCTACATAATGGAGTAGTAGAGAAACTACTTAACGTGAAAGGAGTGGAGATCATGTTTCATTAATGAGATAGATCATGGAGGTTGATACAGTCAACTAAGACCTTGGAAGGAATCAAATATAAGATAATAGAGCATTTATGATGAGATAATGGAGGAAGTGGTGCATTAATGCACACATGATGGAGAGTGTGATAAGCACATTCACACATGATCGAGATCATGAAATGACAACACAGTCAACATGGAGGCCTATGTCTACATGCACAACGCAGTTATGAGGTGAGCCAAGGCATGAGAAGGCTCATAAACTATATAATTAAGATGAAGGAAACATATAAGGCAACTTAAAGATTATTGTTGATGTATGATTTGTTTAGATTTGGAATTGTCATATGACATTCCATGCTTTATTTGGCTGTTTAGCTAAGATTGCAAGTGTTTTTTAGCACTGGGTGTTCCTGGTGGGGAATCCCACCTCTTTCCTTGAGTGATCTCTTGGGAGAGGATTGTAATTCATTAATCATCAGGTATTGGTGCCATATTATTCCTACTTTCTGCAGAACATTCATATTTAGAAATTGCACATTTTTGAAGATTAGTTTGAGAGGAGGAGTTTGTCCTTCAATATTTTAGTTGAGCAACCAGTGAAGGATTCATCCTATCACCTTGAGCTTCAAGATAAGCCTTCCACTGCTTCAGATCCATATCAAGAATTAGGCCACCTATTATTCATCTCGCAGTAGCAGCAATCCCTTCAGGAATTGCACAGTCTAGTCTTGTGGATCCAAGGGAGAAGGGAAGTTACTAGAATTTCAACTAGTAATCGAGTGGAGGAGCAATCATTCGCATTGTATGAATATTTCCATCAGTCTTGAGCTTTATAGCCATATTTTGCAACAGGAAAGAAAGCCTCCTTCCTTTACAACACATTTTTCATGAGTAGTTGTATAGCAACGGTTGCAACCTTGTTTGGAGGATTGAGGAGATAGATCTTGAGCTCCTAGCTTGCGGATCTAGTGAAGGGATCAACCCTCCAAGCTTAGATCTGATCTTGTGACGTATTTCAGAGATCTATTTGTCAGATATAGCTTTAGATCTGGATAACCCAACAGTAAAATGATCAAACTCAAGGAGGGTGATTTTCCAAAGTTGTAGATCTGGAAAATCCGTTCTGGTTTATCTTGGGTATCCATCATAGAGCCTAGATCTTGAATCTTGGCATCATCGGAGCTACATATTTTCGTAGATCTGCATTTTCCTTTTCAGCCTGCAGTCATATATTAATTATCTGCTAAAGGGATAGCACAATATTTGCTTCCAGCATCTCTCCAGTTACGCAGTGCCTATTGTGGCATGTTTTAAGGGTGATTCTAGGCCATCTCTTTAGCTAGATCTACTCATATTTTGTACATTGTGTAACTGAATATTCTCCTATATAATAAAATGGCTCAACTATTATGTCTATATCTGTGTTGATCATAAAATTACATATACATTTTATGTGTTACAAATATTATGTTTGTGTATCAATGCATTATTCCATTTTGGGATATTACATTTCTTTAATTCAACCAGGATGCCACAATCAAAGGATCGTCTCTTTACATCTACATGTTCTAGATGATAATGTCAACGATATGCCCAGATTGTTTGATTTTTCCTTGCATGTGAAAGTCCATTTATTTTTGTTAAAACACATATAATGACGAATATTAAAATATTTAATAATGTCAAAACTGTAAGGAAATATTATTTTGTAAAATTCCAACTATACCTTTCTTTCACATCCTCTAGAGATGTTGATTTAATATTTTTTTATGTTTGAATCTATAAATGCATCTTCTATTTGATTTTGAATTTATTCAGTTACTCATTCTAGTGTGCAATATTTTCTCCATTCCCCTTGCAGATCAATAGGAAATGGGGTATTCCTTGGTTACGATCTCTTAAATTGCCTCCTTGCTTCTAACACATCTTACTGATTTTTATCATACAAATCAATCCATTTGTTCATAAATTCCATGTGGTACATAATGAAATTTTTTAGTATAACGCTTCCGTATACACCTATTACATGTTAACATGTTTATTTCAAAATATGAAGGCCATGTTATTAATTTGAAAAATAAATTACAAAGTAAATTAATGAATTAAAAAAGGAACCACAATAATCATGAGTTTACTAAATAATTTCCAATCGAACACCATTGGATTGTGGTTTCTCTTCATAAAAAATATCTAATGCTCGTTCTTCATCCCAAAAGCGTGGCCCATCGTCGAAATTCATACCAAGAAATTAACATAGGAAGAAAAATGCTTCATTCAATACATAAAATTTAGCCACGAAACCCTCTAAATGTTCCATTTTTCGAGTATATATTTTAATAGTTTTCAAATACCTCTCAAAGAAAAGAATCCACCTCATCGCTATGACACCGACAATTTCAATGTCATAGAATATGTTATGAAAGAAGCTCCAAAAATAGAAGAAAAGAGAGATCAACGCTTTAGAAATAGCCACTTCGAGGGGGAAACCTCCAATACATTACATAAATGATTAATTCTTGGATGATACAAATGAAAAAACCTCCTCTCTAAATATAGGAGTCCATGGGGCAACAATTTAATCCTAGACAACCTAACAATAATAATGAAAGGACACAATAATAACAATATGGGGGTTACAGGGTTACAGTAACAACAATAAGGGACTTTACTAGTAATATAAGGACCTAACATGCTCCTCTCCTTCAAAAAAGTGTTTTCCTCAACGCTTGAGTAGCTCCGGGTGCTTCTGTATAAAATTCTCATCCTCCCATGTAGAATATTCAGTGGGTAAGTTATTCCATTTGATGAGATACTCTGAAATTGATCGATTTCTTAGCTGTCGAGTTCTTGTTTCCGTGACTATTTCAGGTTCCAATATGGTTTTTCCTTCCTCATCAAGTTTTGGAAATATTTTTTGAAGTGGATGTTTGTCTCCTATAACCTTTTTTAAGCATGAAACATGGAAAATTGTATGCACTCACGAAGAAGAAGGAAGCTCCAATTTGTATGCCATAATACCAATATTTTGCAACACCTTGTAAGGACCAAAATGCTTTGGCGATAATTTATTATCCTTCTTAGCTTGCTTGAGGGACATTTGTTTGTATGGTTGTAGTCGTAAAAATACCCAGTTTCCCACATCAAAAATTCTCTCACTATGATGTTGATCTACTTGTTGTTTCATTCGATTTTGTGCCAAATTTAGGTTATCCTTTAAGAGTTGGAAAAATTCTTGTTGATGCTTCATGTGATCCTCCACTACTTGAACCCTAGAATTTTCCCTTAAAGAAGATGTTGTGGACGGTGGATGATATCCATAAAGTTCCATAAATGGGGTCATTTTTGTTGCAGTATGGAAGGAAGTCTTATACCACCATTCAACGAGAGGTAACCACTTGACCCATTTTGCTTGCTTATCAGATACAAAACAACGAAGATATCCTTCCAAACATTTATTCACTATCTATGTTTGACCATCAGATTGAGGATGATAAGATTATCTACGAGCTAGTTGAGTACTCAAACAAAAAAATAATTCTAACCAAAAAATTCCTGTAAAAATGGGATCTCTATCACGTACAATAATCTTCGGGTTTCCATGTAGCTTTTGAATTGTTTCCATAAATGTAGTGGCAACTGTACTTGCTTTAAATGGATGAGATAATGCACAAAAGTGTGCATACTTGGTAAGTCTATCAACTACCACCATGATGACACTCCTTCCTTCGGACTTGACAACCTGTATTAAATCAAATAAAATATATCCAACGTTGACTTGAATGGATAAGGTTGTAAAGGCTCAGGTTAATTGTCTCAACTTTATTCACTGGCAAACCAAACATTACCACAATTTTTACAGATATAAATTTATAAGTTATTTAAAAAATCTTTTCTTCATATGGTAGGTTTTTAAATCTCCAATATTCCTCTAAAAGTGTGCAATTAAAAAGAATATTTGTTTTGTTTAGGAATTCTTGAAAATATATAAGTGATCACTTTGTACCATAAAGAATCATATTTAACTAAATGTTCCATTGTGCTAATGTGTATTACACTTTTGAATGATGTTAAAACTTACTTCATCTATTATTTATTCATCATAGCTTCAGGTTATCCAATCGTTGGATAATAGAAATGGCACAAAGCAATGCTTCCACCTCTTCATCCTTTCTTGAGAGTGCATCTGCAACAACATTTAGCTTCCCTTTTTTGTAGATGATTTCAAAGTCATAACCCAACATCTTTGTGACCCATTTTCGCTGCTCTTCCGAAGATATTCTTTGTTCCAAAAAGTGTTTAAGACTATCATGATCAGTTTTTACCTTGAAGTGTGTTTAAGGTCTCTATTTCTTTAGTGCATGTAGTATTGCCAACATTTCCTTCTCATAAATAGCCTTTTGTAAATACTTTCCTTTGATTAAATGACTTTCAAAAGAAATGGGTCTTCCTTCTTGCATTAAAACAACACCAATTCCATTTCTTGAGGCATCACATTCCAAAATAAAGGTTTTTGTGAAGTCTGACATAGATAAGACTGGTGCTAGGCACATTGCCTCTTTAAGATTTTCAAAGGCCTTAGTTTCTTCAGGAGTCCATGAAAATGCATCTTTCTTCAATAATGTTGTTAGAGGTGCTGCTATTCTCCCATAATTCTTAACAAACTTGTGATAATATCCTGTTAACCCGAGAAATCCTCACAACTGCTTTATGGTTGTGGGGACTTTCCATTCCTTAATGGCTTTAATTTTGTTAGGGTCTACTTTAACACCCTCGTGAGATACAATATGACCCAGATATTCCACCTCTTGTACTCCAAAAAAACATTTGGATGTTTTTGCATATAATTGTTTCTCCTGCAATAGTTTGAGCACCCTGTCAACATGTTCAACATGATCCTTCCAAGACCTGCTGTAGATTAGTAAATCATCAAAAAATACTAGCACAAATTTTCTAAGGAAGGGTTTGAAAATGGAATTCATCAACCCATGAAATGTAGAAGGTGCATTGGTAAGGCCAAAAGGCATGACCAAAAATTCATAATGACCCTCATGAGTTCGAAATGCTGTTTTTGGAATATCTTCAGTCTTCATTCTAATTTGATGATATCTTGAACGAAGATCCAACTTGGTAAAATGAATTGCTCCATGTAATTCATCCAATAATTCATCAATCACAGGAATGGGAAATTTGTCTTTAATGGTGAGCTTATTGAGCTCCCTATAATCCGGACACATTCGCCATGATCCATCCTTCTTGTGTACCAATACTACAGGAGCAGAGAAAGAACTTTGACTAGGTTGAATTATACCCGCCTCAAACATTTCTGCAATCATACGTTCAATTTCGCTCTTTTGGAAGTAAGGATATCTATAAGGCCTGATGTTTGGAGGAACACTTCCTGGAATCAAATGAATAGCATGATCATTATCACGAATAGGTGGGAGTCCTTTGGGAGTTTCAAACACCTTGGAATGATTGTCCAAGACTTGTTGGAGATCTGCAGAAATAGATGATTTTGATGTTGGAACTTCTAGTGAGCATAATTGTGCAATTACGCCTCGTTGTTCTTTCTTTAGAAGATTTATCATGACATTAGAGCTTATTATCTTTCCTGGCTTCCCTGTGATACCCCATAATTCGATTTCCTTTCCTTTCGAAAAGAAATTCAAGAAAAGTTCTTGAAAAATAAAAGCTATTGTCCCCAAAGATTGTAACCATTGTACTCCTAGTACAACATCAGCACCTCCCATTGGGATGGAAAGCATTGGACTATTCAATACATATTCCCCCATGGATAGCTTGATATTATGACATTTTCCATAGAAATTTATAGTTCCTCCATTTTCAACCATCACTTGACATTCTGGTGTTGGGTATAGGAAACAATTCAATTCCTTGGCTACCTTACAATGAATAAAATTATGGGTACTACCCGAATCAATCAAAACTATTACCTTTTTCTTCTTGATATGTCCTTCTATCTTGAGAGTTTGAGGAGTGGTAATTCATGCCAATGCATTACACGATATGGTCGGACTCATTTCTTCCTCTTCTAGGGTTGGTTCCTGGTGTATATCCTCTTCTTGTTCATTTTCTTCTTCCTCTTCACAATCTATGTAAAATAATTTCTTCTCAGCACACTTATGACCTTTAGTGTATTTTCTATCACAACGTAGCAAAGCCCTTTTGCTCTTTTTTCTTCCAATTGTTGTGGTGTCAACCTTGTAGGTTGTGGAAATCTAGGTGTAGCAACACTTCCTTCTTTATAGAATTGAGTGGTAGGTTTCTTTGTCGCCATAATTTTACATTCAACTTTTCTTGCCAACCTGAATGCCTTCTCCAATGAATCAGGTTCCAAAACACGAACTTCATGTTGGATGTTATCCTTTAGAGTGCCTATGAAGAGATCAATCCTATGTTCCTTTGGAATATCAGTTACCCTTATATTCAATTTTTGGAAGTCCTCAATGTGCTGCCCCACTAAACCCTTTTGTTTGAGATTTATCAATTGGCTAAAGAAGGTGTTGCTCTTTGTATCCTCATAATGTGCTATCATTTCCTCCGTAAAAATTGACCAAGTGACAATTTTTTTACGGGAGCAAAGCCATCGATACTATACAAATGTATTTTGTTCTAAATGTAAAGTTGCAATGCGTACCTTTTGTGTGTTTTGCACATTATTGAGATCAAAATATTGCTCCATCTGTAGTATCCATGTTACAGGATCCTTGCCATCAAACTTCCTCATATCCATCTTTGGAATATGGTGGTTCTTTAATCCAACATTAGAGTTTATGAAATCATGATTAACATTTATTTTGTTCTCATCATGAGTTTCCTCTATTATATTTTTTCCGTTAGGAATCATTTCTTGTATCAACTTTGACAAACCTTCCTTCAAACCTTCAATTTCTTCCTTCAAACCTTCCATGTCTTCCTTCAAACTTTCCATTTTTTCTTCCATACCATCCATTTTTTCCTTCATACCATTCTTCAAACCATCCATCATAGCTGTTATAGCATCATTTCTCACCTTGACATGATTCATGATTGCTACATGGCTTTATGGGCACCCATTCCTATAGACTTGGACAAATTCACTTAAAAACAGTGGAAAATCCTTCATACACGACTATGCCCGTGTTTTTCCGCGTGTATACGCGAGTACAGCTAGACTTTTCCGCGTATGCCATTTTAATGATTAAAAAATATATAAAAATCCCTAATTTCGCGCTGGGTTGATGGTTACTCAGGTAGTTCAACCACCCCAGCCCGTGGCCAACTGTTTCCAACTGCTGAAACTACTTGGAGGGACTATAAAAAGACCTCATATGTATGGCCTAAGGGGGAGAGAGAGAATTATTATTATTATACTCTGTTGGTTCCCTATCCAAGTCTGATTCCCCGTGCCTCCTGCACTTTCCCAGTTCATTTCAGGAAACCCTTGTTTCCTTGAGATACACATCCCTTTATATGTTATCTCGTATGCACTCATTTGGAAGGAGTCTTAGCGAGGCAAGGGCTGGACGGATCCGGACGACGGTCTGCGAAGGCCTTGAAAAGATCAGGTGATCTCTCCACTTACTTTTGTACGTACTATTTTTATAATACAGAAGTATCATGTTGTTCCCGAAGTAAACGTGTTAGTGTATGCTTTAATGTATGAAGAATATTTGTTATACAAGCATTTATGATGATTTATTTAATGTTTTATATGAATCTCACTAACGTATAGAGTAGAAATATACTGTACAACTTGTCCTTTGTGCTGGTTTCTTCTTGTATTTCAGGTGAAAGAGGAAGGACGGTTGCAGGGAGTTTGAACTCCACGTGGATCTACTTCAAACGTAGGACCAATGGGTAAACCTCTCATTCTGCTCTATTTCGTTTTTATGAATGTGCATGATCGTGTGAGTCTCTGTTAAGTAGTACGCCCCTGCTCTGTGGAGGTTGAATCCCAACCAACCTCTAGGGTATTAAATCCCCGAAACAGAACTGGCGACTCCACTGGGGATCACATTTTTGTGATTCTCCTGTTGGGTTGTTTCAGCTGTTTGGTAGGTTGCCAACAGTTTTTTCTGTCTTTTACAGTCCAGTTTGCTTTCTTGCAGTCAGTCTGAAGCTTTTATACCTTTCCCAGGCTTGTACTTTTTATTTTTCATTATCTTTCTTTGTATACGCAGTTTTTCTTGCACACAGTCGCGTATACCCGCGAGTTTGTGTAGAAGGAACCGCGTATACGCGGGTTTCCCTCAACACAGACGCGTATACACGCCTGTTGCATAACTGCAAGGTCGCGTATACCTAGGCTGAATTTTAAATTTCAAGATTCTGGTGTTTTTGGTCTTTTCTGGCTGTGGAGGCCTGTGTTTGCAGTGTCTTTGTACTTACTGGAGTGTGACAGAAGTGGTTTTAAGTCTTGGTTCTCTTTCATTTGTCCGAAAACTGATCTTTTTGGCGAAGTGTTCTTGTTGGTGCTAGCACTCCTGGATTGAGTTCCAAGATCGCTTTCTGAGCGTTCTTGGCTGTTCTGCTTTACCAGAACAGAGAGCTTCTGCTCACTGACTCGCTCCTGTCTTTGTGTTGTGCTTCGCATTGCGTTCTTTGCTTTGTTTTAGATTGGTTTTCTTGAGTTTCATAGGCTAGGGTTTTGTTGCAATTTTCGAAGATCTTTTCTTGTTTCTTTGGAGTTTTGTGTTGCAACGAATTTGCACTATTTCTCTTGGCTGTTTGATTGAGTTTTTGGTCTTCCATTGCTCTCATTGATCTTGCTATTATTAGCCTTATAAGGTTTGGGGGCATAGCTGAAGTTTATGCTTGAAATTCGGTCTCGTTTTGGCTTGGATTGGGATAGTTGTTCTTGGTTTTCTTGAAACTCTTGTTTTATAAAACTGAAAAGCCCAAAAACATTTGTTTTGCTTTTTGTTTTTGCATATCAAAAACTCAAAAAACATTGCTTCTTGTTTTTGTTTTTGTTGTTGCCTTTTTCATTTTCGTTTGGCTTCATCTTTTGGGACTTTAGTGAAGTTTCTTGCTTCTAGTTTCCCGCTTGATTGTGAAGGGAGATTGTCTTTTGATTTCTTCTTCTTCTTGTTGAGTATTTTGGTGTCTTATATTGAGAGTTCTTGTTTGCAAGAATTAGCTTTCTGGATATCAAAAGATTAGTTGAAACTGAAGGAGCCTTTTGGGAAATTTCACCTTGTTTCAAGGGACTTTCTGCATCTTAGAAATTACATGCTAGTGGTCATTTGCATTAGGTGCATTGAATCATTTAGTTAGCTTCTTAATTTTTTGTGCGTGTGAGTTTGTAATTCGAAAAGAAAAATACATTTTAGTCTCGTAGAACTTACATAGAAATTGCTCTTCATCGAAAGACAAAGAACTGCATGTGCATGTAGTCAGGTTTTTATTAATTTCTTTTGCGTCAGAACATCATTGGTTTCAACTCCATATCCTTATGACTTAATACAACAACCCTTAAAATAAGCGATTTAATCTAAAATCAACTAGCAAGTTTTATTAAGTGTCAATCACCAACTAGCTAGGTTGTAGGGCCTTGGAATAGGAGAGAGGAGAGTTAACTCTCCAAGGCCGCTCAAACAAACATAGAAGTTTATTAATTGAGTGAAATCCAACTCCGTGAGGTGGACTGGGAAAGCTCTCATCCGAGAGTCAAGCGCGAGGGGAAGTGAAGGTTAAGAAGAGGGATACCCCCCCTCCGATTAGCTGAATCTAACCTCAAGACCGTTCTGCCCAGCTTCTGATACGGATTGGTGTCCATAGTTGCTGTTCCTAGGTTCCACACAGGTGACTGCGGGGGGGAATACCCGTGGTACCTGAGGCAGACGTCGCATCACTTTCAGCAGTACTTCTGGGGGGTGCCCTTGCAAAGCTTGGGTGCTTGAGCCGGCAAAGGTTGTCGTTAGGAGGTCGGCGTAACTGTTTCTGATACCTTCGCTAGTTGTTATGGGCCCTAATCATCCCAGACTGCTTTCGGAAGGCCCTATACTTCGCTTTCCTGTATTTTGGTGTCCGGTCCTCATCACCCGGAGCGGAAATACTTGGAGGCTATTTGCTTGCTGTTTCTCAGGGTTTTGATTTTAGTGAGTGCTCTTTGCTCCTAGCTTGCCTAGCTTTTCACTTTTCTTGAGTCTAATATAATAAATTTGTAAAAGTGGCTGATCAAGCGCCTCGACGTTCGAGGAGAGTCGGGGGGTTATCTCCCGAGAGTGCAGAGCCTTCTTCGAGAAGGCGTAGGAGCGATCTAGCAGGTGGTTTTCACCCTGTAGAGTCTGACGCTGTGGAGAGGGATCCTCCACTAAGGTCTGAAGGTTTCTTAGCTGATTCCGGTGTCGGTTCCGAGAGGAGCGTTTCGCTCACCTCGAGGGTATTGTTTCCTCAGGAGGAAGATTTTCAGATAGAAGATATACCTAAGCCTGCAGCTACAGGTCCATCTCCTCTTCCTCTTGATCATCCGTTTGTTATAGAGTACGTCGGACCGGAGTCTGAGAGACCGCCGGATCTTCCTTATCTTTCTTATCTTTCGATGGCCACGACTGGGAACGCGGCTTCTACCGTGAGTGCTGCGGGCATTCAGACCCCTGCTTCTGTCGAGGCAGGGGGCACTCTTGCTCTATCTTCGAGTGCTTCTAGCACTGCTATGTTTGGCTCTGGGTTCACCCAAGTATATGCTTCTCAATCTGGTCCCTTTGTTTCAGGGATGTCCATTGCTGGAAATCCCTCTCTTTCCTTTACCGCCGGTGCAGCTGGATCTACGCCCATGTCCAACATGGCTAGTGGATCAGCTTCTTTTCAGGGTTTCCCCTTTGGGACTGGGCATATTCCTAGTCCCAATCCTTCTTTAGGGTCGTTTCCTTTTATGTCCCAGACCCAAAGTTTCAATCCTTGGGCTCAGGGGCCAAGTTCGACTGCTTTTATGGGGTGGAATCCTATGTTTGCAACGTCGGGGGCAGGGAATCAGTTCATCGCGAGTCATCCAGGGAATGCTTCTTTCCCTGCATCGAGTGCTTATCAGTCCTTTTCTCCTCTATCTAATGCATGGAACCCCTACCAGGGGCTTACATCTTCAGTCAATACTTCAGCGGGGGGAACTAGTCTGGGTCTTGGTAGCTCGGCGTGGGGAGGAGGTTCTTCTCCGTTTTCTACGGGTCCTTTCTGGCAGCCTGGTGCCTCATCAAATCCAGGCTATTCTTTTCAGAATGTTGGAAATCCATCCCATCAAGGATGGAATTCTCAGGCTCCGCCGCGATTACCATTTCTGGCAACGTTAAACTTGCCAGACTTGGCGAAGTTAACTAATGACCCGATTCGATATAGTCCGGGTTGGCCTCCGGTTCCAACCAAACTTCCTTCGGACATTCCTAAGTTTGAAGGTAAGAATGGTGAAGATCCGGCAGACCACGTCACCACATTCCACTTATGGTGTTCATCCAACTCTCTGATCGACGATTCGATTAGATTGAGATTATTTCAGCGCACCTTAACTGGAAACGCCGCGAAGTGGTATATAGAGCTTACTGGGGGCAGTTTCGCCACATTTGGAGAACTGGCTGTCACTTTTCTTAACCATTTCAGTTGCCCGTCAGATATGAGGCTGGGACCGAACTCCTGGCTAATTTTAAGCAGGATGAGGCAACTCACATTTCTGATCATATTCAGGAATGGAGGAGAAGGACGAGGCTAATTAAAGCCCATATTCCAGGTGAGTTCCTTCTCGAGTGGTTTTTGAAATCGCTTCAGTCAGATATTTCAAAGGATGTATCCATGTCAGGGGTATATTCCGAGGAGCAGGCAATCTTTAGGGCCCAGCAGTTAGAGTTGATCTATTCTCAGTCTGGCATGCTTTACAAGTATTTGCCTAATGCTCCTCGCTCCAAATTGGATCTCTCGAAACCCAAACCTGGCCCGCATGGTGACGGACTTGTCGGATCGGTCAGTAGTAGTGCAGCCAGCCTGCTTTCTCAATTGCAGCAGTTGTCTTTACAATCTGCTTCTTCTGGTCAGGCTGTGCTTGCTGATTCTTCACCTTCCCAGTCTTTGTCCATTAATGCTGTCCAATCTTCTGAACCTAAAGGAAATCAACAGTCCGATGGGAAGAAGAAGGGACGTAATAACAAGAAGAAGGGCAAGAATGGGAAGGGCAATGCAAATAAGACCAACGAGCGTGTTGGTGAAGGGCAAAAGAAGAAAAAGAAAGTTAAGTTTCCGTGCAAGCTTTGTGCGGGAGACCATCTCACGCATCTTTGCCCGAAAATTCAGGATGCTCAGCGCCTGTTATCTCAGCAAGGTTCTTCTAGTTCCCAGGCTGTGCTAACAAACCCTTTTCCCCAAGGGCAGCAATTAATTGCTGGCGCAAATCAAAATCCTGGGGCTTCCTCTGGAGGTCCTCAGGAAGAGGAAATTCCATCGAATATCTTTATGATGAGTGCTCACGTGGATGTCGCTACGAGATCCCGTGATTATGGCGGAGAGGAATCTTCGAAAGCTAAGGAAGTTCCTGATGCTACTGAGCCGCTTCATATCACGAAGCCAACTATCGAGTCTATGCCTCGGATACCGAAGGCATCCTCTAAGCGATCAACGATTAATCCGAACATGAGGGCTGCCCAGAACTACTCGATTGTAGAAGATCTGGCGCAGAGTCCTTGTGCTATGTCAGCTTTAGAGGTACTCCAGTCTTGTCCGGCTCAGCGCAGTGCTTTGCTCACTGCCATTGGATCTATAGATCCGAAAAATTCTCTTCTGATTACCTTTGATATGAAGAATTTTAAGAAGAGACTTCCTCATCATATGGCCTTCCATATTAAATCATCGTACCGGAAGACTAATATCTTTCGCACGGTCGTTGATGAGGGTGCTTCTACTTGCGTGATTTCTCTCGCATGCTGGAAGACACTAGGATCTCCCAAAGCTGTTCCATCTAGCACTATTCTTACTGCATTCGATGGCCATTCTCATAGGCCCCATGGTATTGTCCCGGCTTTGCCCATCTGTGTTGGGGGCAAAACCGTTAACATAGAAGTTGAGGTAGTAGATGCAGCCTTGGACTACAACCTTCTGTTGGGGAGAAACTGGATATATGATATGGATGCCATTGCATCTTCACTATTTCGGATAGTATGTTTCCCCCCCGAAGGGAGGATAGTTACGGTGGATCAACTGGACTGTCCTCCTGTAGACCTGGATGCGCCTCCTGACTCATCTGTCCCTAAGTTGGACAATACTAAGGCACCTATCGAGAATCTGGGAGTTGGAATGTATTCTTCCCTGATGGGATCTTTTGATCTTCCTCCTCCTAAGGTGTCCATCAATGCTATTTCATCCTCCAAGGCTCCCCTTCGAAGAGAGTTCTTTCGAACTCATTATTTTTCGGACCCTTGGACCTTACCTTCCCCAACTGCCACTTTGGAGGGAGGGCAAGTGGGTGGAATGGCATTCCCGATTTCTGCAGCTGAGATTGCATATCAGTCTGTTGTTGACACTGCAGAGTCTGATCCAGCTCCTCTTTCGCCGGAAGAGTTGGATGGTGATGTGGCTGAGGCTTGGACGCTTACTTCTTCTTCTGCCCAGGATTGTCTAGATACAACTCTTCCATCTGAAGAGGCCATCCTGGAAGCAATGACAGGTATAGAGAGACCGTGGGATGACTTGCATCATCGGTCTTACTTCCTACCTGACTTGAGCGGAGTCGAAGCTAGTTTTCCAAGTCCTCAGTCTCCTGGACCTGTTCACCCAGTCTTGAGCCCCTTAGCACCAGCACAGGTTTATGCTGAAGGGAACATGGCTGTGATCTCTCCGACTATCCCGGTGAACATCTCCGGGAATCCCAACATTATCGAGAACGTTTTCATTGGAGCTGAATGTTCCCGTGAAGAAGTTCAAATCTATACCGAGCTCTTCAAAGAGTATAGGGATGTTTTTGCTTGGTCTTATGAGGAAATGCCTGGCATAGACCCATCTATCGTCCGGCATGAGATCAAGACGTATGAAAACGCTAAGCCGGTCAGGCAAAAACTTCGTCCGGTTAATCCTAGGAAGGCAGCAGCTATCAAAGCTGAAGTTGAAAAGCTGCTTAAGGCGGGATTCATTTTCCCGGTTCCTCTGACTGAATGGGTTTCAAACCCCGTTCCTGTTGATAAAAAGCAAGGAACAATTCGAGTGTGCATCGATTTCAGAGACCTGAATAAGGCGTGTCCTAAAGATAATTACCCCACACCCTTCATTGATCGGATTATTGATGAGTGTGCCGGTAACGAAATTTTTTCCTTCATGGACGGTTTTTCTGGTTATAATCAAATTACTATCCGTCCAGAAGATCAACATAAGACCGCATTTATTTGTCCCTGGGGTACGTTTGCATATAAGAAAATGCCTTTTGGTCTTAAAAATGCGGGAGCTACTTTTCAGCGGGCCATGTCTTACGCCTTCCACGACATCAAGAAAATCATCGAGGCATACTTAGATGATCTAGCTGCTCATTCTCGAAAGAGGATGGATCATCCAGGACACCTCCGGCAAATATTTGAGAGATGTCGTTTTTATAAAACTCGTTTGAATCCGAACAAGTGCGTTTTCGCGGTAACATCCGGTCGGCTGTTGGGATTTATCGTGTCTAGTGAAGGGATAAGGGTAGATCCCTTCAAGGTTGAGGCAATACTTCGGTTGCCTCCCCCGTCTTCAATCCGTCAGCTTCAAAGTCTCCAAGGGAAGTCTAACTTTCTTCGGAGGTTTATCGTTAACTATGCTGAGATTACAAAGGGATATATGAGGCTGTTGAAGAAAGGAGTCCCTTTTCTTTGGGACGACTATGCTCAACGCTCATTCGATGCCTTGAAAAAGGCATTGACCTCTGCTCCTTTACTGAGTCCACCCGACTATAGCAGAGATTTTCTTTTGTATCTGGCTACAGCAGAATCTACCATTGGTATGGTTCTGGTTCAGGAGGATGATGCTCTGGCTGAGCATGTTATTTACTACCTTAGTCGAGGACTGGTAGGACCTGAACTGCGATACACCCGATAGAAAAATTAGCCTTAGCAGCAGTCCATGCTGTGCAGCGACTCCGACATTATATTATTCTTCGCAAAACTTATGTCTTGGCAGCTGCCAATCCATTTCAGTTTGTCCTCAGCAGGCGAGTGATTGGGGGCAAATATAATAGATGGATTGTGATTTTACGGGAATTTGATCTAGAGTTCATGTCTGCCAAATCCAAGAAGTCATTAGTTTTTGCGGAATTGATCTCCGAGTTGCCTTGTGGAGAGGCGATGATCTATGATGAGTCCTTTCCGGACGAACACTTGTTTCTGATCTCTCCACAAGATCCTTGGTATGGGGACATCATTATATATCTCCAGACTGCGAAGTTTCCCTCTTCTTTTTCGAAATATGAGCGTCGTAAGCTGCGTCACTTAGCTAAAAGTTATCTGATTATTGGTGATGCTTTGTACCGTCGAGGGGTTGATTCAATCCTAAGACGCTGCTTAACTTTCGAAGAAGCTGAGGCCGTGCTCAATGATTCTCACGGTGGAGCTTGTGGGGGTCATTTATCAGGGCTTGCTACAGCCCAAAAGATTTTGCGTGCTGGCTACTTCTGGCCCTCGATTTTCAAAGATTGTATTGAATCGGTCAAGAAGTGTCATCCTTGTCAAGTGCATACTCGAAAAATGCGCGCTCATCCAGCTCCGCTTTTTCCAGTCGTTACTGTCGGACCCTTTACAAAGTGGGGTATGGATTATACTACTTGTAACCTGCCTTCGGCAAAAGGTCACAAGTACATTATCGTAGCAGTAGACTACTTTACGAAGTGGGTCGAAGCTATGCCTACTTTTGGGAACGATGGTGAGACTGCAACTCTTTTCTTCTTCAACCAAGTCATTGCTCGTTTCGGTATACCTAGAGAGATTGTCACTGACCATGGCAGTCACTTTCAGAACAGTATGATGGCTGAGTTGGCTCTTAAATTGGGTTTCCGGCAGGAGCATTCATCTCCATATTATCCTCGGGCCAATGGCCAGGTGGAAGCCGTGAATAAGTCCTTGAAGACAATTCTTCAACGGACGATTGATAAACATAGATCCAACTGGCACATTATGCTATATCCTGCACTCTGGGCATACAGGACGTCAGTTAAAACTGCAACTGGCTTTACTCCGTTTCAGTTAGTCCACGGGGTGGAATTCGTATTTCCCATTGAATGCGAGATTCCTTCCCTTAAACTGGCTGTTGAGCTTCTTCCTGACACTTCTAGTCTGGCAGAGCGGCTTCTTCATCTGGAACATCTTGATGAACAACGTCGAGATGCCGCCACGTTGAACGAAGCGCATAAAAACCGAGTCAAAGTCCAGTACGATAAGGCGGTTAAGCCTAGGGTCTTTTCCGAAGGTGACCTCGTTTTGGTCTATGCCCAAGAAAAGGATGCCTTGGGGGCAGGAAAGTTTAAGTCGATGTGGTATGGCCCCTATATCGTCAAAAAGGTCCTTAAGAAAGGAGCATATACCTTGGTTGACTTTGAAGGAAATGAGTTGTCGGAGCCCCGAAATGGGCTCTATCTGAAGAAGTATTATGCCTAGGCTTTGCCCCGGCATTTTGCTTTGTATATAGTAGTTTTTGTCTTGTACATATCTGTTTGATTTTCGATTTTTGATGAGATGGTGATGTTTTTGATCGCTTTGGCAGGTTGTGTTGATGTCATGAGTCATTATGGTTTCGCCGATGGTGCTAGTAGACACACCCGGAACTTAGCTTCCGCGGCTTGGGTGCTTCATTATCCTTCCGGTCAGCTGTTGGTATCAAGAGAGGTCTGCATTGGTCCTGCTTCCAATAACGTAGCAGAATACACTGCAGTCATTCATCTACTCTCGGAGGCAATATCTTTGGGTGTTGATTCGTTGGTAGTTTTCTTGGACTCCCGGCTGGTGGTGTCGCAGTTGAACAACACTTATCGGGTACGAGATCCAGTTTTATTACGATTGTTCTTGAGGGTACGTTTGTTACAAAGGTCATTTCAATTTTTAACATTCATTCATATTCCTCGAGCTGACAATTGGTTTGCTGACTCATTAGCTAATCACGCTTTAGATTGGCATATCAATCATTCAATACAATAAAATCTAATCATCAAAAACATCATACATTTGATACATTTATCACATCACATCAAAATATCGTTGTATATATATCATCAGTATGTCAAAAAACTTTACAAAATTTTGGATCCATCAATGCCGTACAAAACTTGGGCTTATGCCCCATCATGTTCGGTCTCAAAAAATATACAGTCATCTAATATGTAAAATCTATCTACTCCTGAGGACCCTGCCCAGCGTTCCTATAGAACATCACTGCAGTGGCCACACGGCGGAACAGTCTAACCCAGTCCCGGGGTACTCCTACAACCCGTCTCTGGACGGCTTCTGGCAAGTCCTCCACAGCAGCGAGAGGGATTTGGCGGGTTAGTCCCTCCAAGTTTCTCTGCACGGCCTGGAGGGTTCTGTCAGAATCCGCTGTCTCTGCTTCACCTCTGCGGCGCTTGTGACGTGCTAGGCCCTCAGGACGCACTGGTCCAACATCTGAAACATGATCATTTTTTGTCGGTCATTATGAATCCAATCCAAAAACATGTTTGTTTTTCATTTTTCATACATATTTGAAAAAACCAAAAAAATCATATAAGTTAAAATTTTTGAAAAAACTTACCGACTGCTCCCCATGCTGCACCGGGTGGAAGTACTAGATCTGGATCTCCTCGAAAATCCATCCCGGCATAGGGGTAGTCATCTACTGCGATGATCTGTTCTCTCCACCATAAGAAGAACTCATCGTCCCAGGTAGTTTGGGGTACCTCGCTGCCCCCCAGTCTCTTCATCATGTCTGCCCAATGGGCAATTCTTGGGTTCCGAGGGCTGCTGATAGTTGAGATGACTTTGGGTCTCAAAGCTGGAACTCTCTCGAAGAAGAATGTAGTCAAAATGGTTCCATAGCCAAAGTGTTTTGTATGTGTTTTGCGAATGGAGGTCAGTTGTTGTTTCATGTTCAGTAGCAGGGCAGTGCACCAATCATATACATGAATTAAGCACTCTACAGCTATGCTCATGTGCGTCCTGGACGCCTGATGCAGTGAGGCAGATCCTGCCACTCTGCCGATGGTGAACAGGAGGATCTTCATGTGCAAGTCCCTGATATCTCTGATTGCAATCTGTGTGCCAACTTTCTTGGAATTTTCTATGCAATAGATTTGGACATAGTCCTCCACGGTTAACCCTCCCGGGGGCCTTCCGTGCAGATCCACTGGGTCTCCCCTTCTGGAGAGTCCAGTGATGAAGTATATATCTTCCACTTCTATGCGTAGTGGCATTTGATCAATGATGAAACAATCCTGATCCGGTTCCCAATAATTTACCAGCATTTCAAGCAATCTCACATTACTTTTCATATTGGGCATCTTGAAAAATTTGAATAATCCACAGTTTCGGAGGACATTTTGTGTTGCGCGATCTTCCATGACCTCTTGGTCTATTGCACTATGCTCGCGTTCCCTCCATGAAATTGTCATCCTGAAAAAATTCATTAAAATTTGCATTAGAAACTCATTTTTGAAATTCGGACTTGCGCATACGCTAGTTTCGTTGTGCACAGTCGCGTATACACGCGACTTTCCTTCTTTGAACCCGCGTATGCGCAGATACGCGTTTTTTAATAAGGGTTTCCAGGTAAAAATCCACTTAATTTTAAATTTTAAACGGACAAAATGAATCAACGGGATGAATAAGGATCCTACCTGAAGTTTCGCTGAATTCCGACGGTCGGTTGTTGCTGATTTGACGAAACAAGTTTTTAGCTCCAGAGCTCTTTTCCAAATCAACTATGCAATAATGAACCAATTGAGAGGTAATTTGTGTATTTATGGCTAAAAAATTGAAAATTTTCGTCAAAATTTCCTTGTGCTTATTTTTTCGATCTGTCTTATGCTGAATAACTCGATTGCTTGGAAGTGCCCAGTTTGGTATATTTCAGGTACATTTTGACATTTTTGAGATTTTTCCCGGTTTCTGGCCCATGTGTTCAGACTCTTCATGGCAAGTATATGATCTTCACTGGCATATAGGTTAGGGAATAAATTTCCGTTGCATCTTGCATTCTAGCCTCCATACTGATCACTTGCCTTAGGGTCGATCCCATCAGGTCATGAGTATTATACCCATTTCACTCGCCGATTTTTAAATCATGACTTGATGGTAGAGCCTTCCTTTACATGGGATTCCTAGTTAGTTCCTCGCTATCACTTGTTGCCCATGCTACTTTTTATGTAGGCTCGGGAGTCCTCTTTAGTCCCGCCATGTCTTCTGTGTTGAAGCTTCATTCTTCTCCTTCATCACTTATCATTTTTCTGGCTTATACCTAGAGGCTCCCTGGTGTCGTTAAGTTGTATTACTGCATTGCATATTGGCTACTTGTTTATCCTGGCCTTTAGCCGGCTTCATTTGGACTCGATGTTTAAGCCAACTTTTGACCTTGACTTTATGTACAAGTTAACCATTGCATGCACTTAGCTATCACGACTTGACACCTTTGTACCCATGGATGGAACGTTCCTCTGAGTATCACTGACCAGTTTTCGCCACCTTGCATTGAGCATAGGATTGTTCCAATCCCAGGAACTAGTGCATCTGCTTTCTTGATACTCGTTCTATCCATTGTACCATAACATTCTTTTATTCTTTTTCAGGCTTATTATATGAAAAAGACAAAAAAATCAAATATAACAAAAAGAGCGGGAACGGGATGTATCTTCGTTATTTTGATGGCAGTACAGAGTCAGTTTATCGCCCTTGAACAAAGCACATATACTTATATATATTTCCTTCATTTGGGATGGTTCTAGTTTGACCTAGGTTCAGCCTTTACCATGTTTCACTTGTCAGTTCTCCCCCGGTCGGTTATCTCTTCCGATCATATGGAGAGTTTGTTTTTGCCTCCTGCAAGACAGACTTATACAGTGTCATTTTTTACTGCCATGGTCATCACAGAGTCGTGCTTTTGTTCAAGGGAAGTCTAGCCTGAGTCGGCCATTCTGCGGTGTCTCTTGACTCATTATTCAGTCGGCCTTCCCGGTCTTGTCAGCATCATGTTCTATCACATCAGATGTTTTGATCTTCTGCTCGTGCTGGTTTGAGAAGGTCTCCATTGACTTCTTGCCGGCAGGTTTGTCTCTTATCGACTACGACACATTGCTCTGAGAGCAAGCCTAGAGCCGCACCTTGGGCCTATTTTCATCATTGATAGGTGACCTCGTGCTCAACATTTGATCATCATCATGGGTCTTTGACTGAGTGGTTTCCCCTGTGTTCGACGTCAGCACACATTATCACACTTGGGATTCGTGCAGTACCTGGATTTCCATTTGACCCTATCGGTGGATTTCTCGCCTCTGTGTCAGCTTTCATTATTGGTTGGTTCAGAGGGTTTCTTCAGTGCGCTAGCTTCATCTTGTGCACGTCGGAAACGTACTTCGGTTTTGGTTCCATCACTCTCCTTCGTCCGATTCCTTCCAAATCTTGGCCTGCGGGTTACACTCGCGCTGGACTGATGTGGGATGCCTTAATGCCTTCCTTCCAGCATATCTTTTCCCATCGACTCCAACTCATTGCTCTGGGAACAAGATCTAGAGTCTTTTAATCAGTACCTTAGGGTTTGCAGTCATCAGTGGCAGACTCTTCGCTATCGACAGTGGGGATTCATCATTGCCTCCTGATTGGTAGATTCTTTCAAGTGTTCGACTTCAACTCATTCATTCGCACTTGTCAGATTGTACTGGGGCACCTTTACACTCATTATCATTATCGGTGGGTTGTCTCGCGTTGGTTAACGGTATACATCATTGACTGGTAATCCAACGATTTCTCACATGGTCGACTTCAGCTCATTTATTCCCATTGTGTATAATTGTGCCATAGTGATCGGTGAAGACCTCGGGTTGCATCGGCTTTCTCGAGTTCCCTTTGTTGACGGTTCTCTGCGGTTTGCGGTGTTGCGAGTCCACCCTTATATGTTGCAGTTCAGCACAGCAGCATCTTATATGTTGATCCCCCAGTTGCGTGATTGTACCGTTTGATCCGCCTCTTATGATCCGGTACTTGGAGATTCGGTTACTTGATCAGACATCCAGTTGCACTATCTTTGATCAGCTTTCTATATGTGATACTTGGACATTGATACAGACTTGTCTTTCCGGGCCCTGCTCAGATGATTCACTATGTACTTTCAGTTCAGTTATACTTGTATACATGTTGGATCTATTCAGTACTTTCTATATATATGTTGTATTTTTGACTGAGCATGGGTATGCCCGCCTCAGCATGTGTTGACTCTCTGGTTTCTTTCATTGGTTTTTGGCAGGCTGAAATCTGGTGAAGTCCTCTCTTGTCCTTACGAAGTTCTTTCTATGTGCATAATACATTTCGGCCATCATGTACCCCTTCTGACCTCATATATTAGGGGGCATCTGTTATAGCATCATTTCTCACCTTGACATGATTCGTGATTGCTACATGGCTTTATGGGCACCCATTCCTACAGACTTGGACAAATTCACTTAAAAACAGTGGAAAATCCTTCATACGCGACTATGCCCGTGTTTTTCCGCGTGTATACGCGAGTACAGCGAGACTTTTCCGCGTATGCCATTTTAATGATTAAAAAATATATAAAAATCCCTAATTTCGCGCTGGGTTGATGGTTACTCAGGTAGTTCAACCACCCCAGCCCGTGGCCAACTGTTTCCAACTGCTGAAACTACTTGGAGGGACTATAAAAAGACCTCATATGTATGGCCTAAGGGAGAGAGAGAATTATTATTATACTCTGTTGGTTCCCTATCCAAGTCTGATTCCCCGTGCCTCCTGCACTTTCCCAGTTCATTTCAGGAAACCCTTGTTTCCTTGAGATACACATCCCTTTATATGTTATCTCGTATGCATTTATTTGGAAGGAGTCTTAGCGAGGCAAGGGCTGGACGGATCCGGACGACGGTCTGCGAAGGCCTTGGAAGGATCGGGTGATCTCTCCACTTACTTTTGTACGTACTATTTTTATAATACAGAAGTATCATGCTGTTCCCGAAGTAAATGTGTTAGTGTATGCTTTAATGTATGAAGAATATTTGTTATACAAGCATTCATGATGATTTATTTAATGTTTTATATGAATCTCACTAACATATAGAGTAGAAATATACTGTACAACTTGTCCTTTGTGTTGGTTTCTTCTTGTATTTCAGGTGAAAGAGGAAGGACAGTTGCAGGGAGTTTGAACTCCACGTGGATCTACTTCAAACGTAGGACCAACGGGTAAACCTCTCATTCTACTCGATTTCGTTTTTATGACTGTGCATGATCGTGTGAGTCTCTGTTAAGTAGTACGCCCCTGCTCTGTGGAGGTTGAATCCCAACCAACCTCTAGGGTGTTAAATCCCCGAAACAATAGCTTGCATGCTTCTCTTCAAACCATCCATCTTAGCTTCCATGTTTTTCTTCAAAACATCCATTTCATTTTTTGTTGTTGTTTGCGAGAGCGAATTTTGGTGCACTTGCTCTTGTAATTTTGATAGATCATGTTGCAATTCTTCTTCTTCATGAGTCATAGTAGAGTACTCTGAGGGCTTAATGGGTGTTTAATTCTTTTTAGGAGGCATTTTAGAGTCCAATACTGATATCTATGCTCAATAGGCCTTTGGAATCACTTAAAACTAATTTTTCAAACAATACTTATGCAATTTGAAAAAAAATACACACCTTTTTCTTGATTTTGAGGAGCTCGATATTAAAACTGAATTATCTCTGTGATTTCAGATCTTCAATATTTTAAATTTTTCCCTGAAGTAGCCCTCTAAATCTTAGTTCGAATGCCACAGGTCTAACCTGATTTGGATTCTTTAAGACAAAGTTATGCCCAATATCCTATAATGCCCTAATTATGGACTGGTTCAGTAGAGAGAACTTGTACAACTTACCACTTTCACTTTTTCCTCCTTCAGCTCTAAAATTGATATACCAAAAACTAAAGTTCGTGTACTTGCGGCCACTTTTTACAGAATCCCAATCTGATGCTCAAAGAGAGAGTTATGATGTTTTTCCCATGGTCACCTCTTCGAGATGAAATTCGGAAGCCTGAAACAATCCTAACTTCCATAGATCATATCTCCAAAAATGTTGTGAACCAAGATCTAACATTTTTACGAGAGGTTCCTCAAGAGTTTAGCTTTGCTATGTGAAAATTTCAGCTTTTGAAACCTCGTGAAAAACAAGTTATAGCGAAAATTCCGCGATGACCTATTTAGGTTAAATTAAGGAGCCTATAAAAAACCCTAACTTCCACAGATCATATCTCTTAAAATATTGCGTACCAAACTATGAAATTTTGTGAATATGTTCCTCAGGATTTCGGCTTCGTACTATAAAACTTTCAGCTTCTGAACCTTTGTATAAAAAACGTTATAGTGAAAATTCCACGATAACTTGTTTGGAGCAGCGAAACCCTAGAATCCAAAGCTCTGATACCAAATGTTATGAAACTAGCTCCAAAAATAGAAGAAAAGAGAGATCAACGCCTTAGAAATAGCCACTTCCAATGGGAAACCTCCAATACATTACATAAATGATCAATTCTTGGATGATACAAATGACAAAAGCTCCTCTGTATATATAGGATTCCATGGGGCAACAATGCAATCCTAGCCGACCTAACAATAATAATGTAAGGGCACAATAATTACAATATGGGGGTTACACGGGTACAACAATAACAATAAGGGGGTTACACTAACAAAAATAATGGACTATACTAGTAATATAAGGACCTAACAGACTAGGTATATAAGTAAATAGACTTGTAGGTCCATGAAAATTGTAGGGAGCTCTTTCTCAAATACATATACAATTTCTGCAATTTCCTTCTTCCATTTTGACACTTCACATTTGTGGATCTCCTTGAATTTAACCCACCTAATATGGTAATAGTAAAATACTATGAATCTTTAAGAAAAATTAAAATGCAATACAATATATCTATGTCTCTCACACATGAACATTCCATACCACATACCTTGCAAATGCTGAAAATTGACTTATTCCATTGCTCAAGTCAATGGAAGACATGAATCCCCCCTAGTTTTCAATGACATGATATGTTTCCAAACAAATTTATGAAAGGGAATTAGTTATTTTTGTCACACAATAGAATATCATAATATATTTAGTACCTAATCAATTTTACCAATAAATTTTAAATGATGATATATAATACCTTCATAAAATTATGAAAATCATATATTTTAAATCCTTTTATATGCCCATCAACTGTAAATGCTTTATCTAATGATGACCCATAGAAAGTAGGTGTCCTTATTGAAGGTATGCAAATTCTTAGTTGGTCTAGCTCTTTCTTTTTCAAAATCGATGGAACTTTTGCATATTTTTCATTTTCCTTGTTTGGAGACAAATGCTTTCTGTCAAATTTAGTATGTGAAAGAGAAATATCTCTCCTTGAAGATAAGGCATCCTTATATTTGCTTTCTATATGTCAAAATTTTGAATCTAGGACATTTTTTGAGATGTGCATAAGATATAATAGGTGAGATATTAATAGATCCTTCCAGTATGGGAGATTATAAAATATGGATTTCCTTTTTGTCCCTTCTGGCATCTTAGTCACAACTTGTTCTGGTTTTTCAATAGAATCACCCCCATCAAAACAATATTTCCAAGCTTTCAATTCATAATATTCATGCTTCTTAAGCCAATCAACTGGACGCATAATCATGGGAAGGAATCTATTTTCAACTTTTCCATCAAATTTATTCTTATGGAAATTTATAAACCTATTATCTAGTGGTAGAAAAAACCTGTTGTCTTCATAAATAAATATATGTATATCTTTAGAATATCACCCTTGAAATTGTTCTACAGATCTTGGACATGCAAATATCCCCTTTGTTTGAAGCCCTGCAATTCAATAATTAAGGTTAATAACATCAAAATATTAGTATAAAACTAAGTATGAAAGTTTAGATGGAAATAAATTATGTGTGTAAATACGTTAAAAAAAAATATATTACCGAAACAAAAACCAAGTCCTATGAAATCATGAATAGTCCAACATAGCACACCATAAAACATGAAGGGCCTATTTGATGGAGGAAGTGATGTGTCATAAATTCTTATGCCTTTCCACAGAAATTGCATCTCATCAATGAAAGGCGCAAGATAAACATCCATATTTTTAACTTGATGTTTTCCTTGAACAATGAGAGTCATCATAAGGTGATCCTTTCTAACACTCATCC
Source organism: Pinus albicaulis (assembly GCA_034641835.2). Classification (NCBI taxonomy): domain Eukaryota; kingdom Viridiplantae; phylum Streptophyta; class Pinopsida; order Pinales; family Pinaceae; genus Pinus; species Pinus albicaulis. Next base: position 552,313,967 of record CM076584.1, read on the forward strand.
ATGGGGGAATATTGTATACTATTAATAAGATTGGACAAACATTATAATTTGAGCTCATGATAGAGAATGGGAACACTCCATAAATTGTAAGACCAAACCCGATACTATGGGATTCATCTTTGAATTTTCTTGGCCATTTTTCCTCTATGTATTTCAATGCTTTGGAGTCGGCCAGAATTCACATGAAACTGTATTTACTCCTATTATTTACATATCATTCTGTGAGTTGTGCAAGTTACTCACAAAGAAACCTTCCTTGAAATATAAGTATAATTAGCATGTGTGGTAAAACCTTCTTTAGAACTATAGGACCTTGTACATCTATACGATATATCTTATCTTTACATACATGAAATTCTACCTTGTCTTGATATCCATATCTGTATAAAATTAAATCATTTTTACATGAATGAATTTGCTTCTATTCAATCCCAAACATAACCAACAATTGATACACCTCTCTGCAAGTTGATGGAAACACATTCTATTCAAGAAATATTTTAGTTTTTAGTGCCCTCTAAGATTTCCAAAGAATTAGATCAATTGAATGTTTGAATTATGATGAGCGTTTTTTATATGTCAATATATATTATGATTATTTATATACAACATATGGTTTTAAAATCCCCTTAAAGGAATATAAACGAAGTTGATGAATAAATAATTACGCTTCCTCCCCGATTGGGGTGAGAGATGATGTAGTGTTCTTGGTGGCATCCAAGCTAAAGGCGGTGTAATAATTAGGCACAATGCAAGGTGGTCGGATAGCAATACTCATTTATTTCCATGCATGTTTAAGGTGGAAATGAACGTTTTAAGGCATATTGTGAGGCGTGGGTTTCAAATATTAAGTTTGTCTCTGAGGTCTGGTTCGAGCATCACAGTTTGGTCGCTTGTCGTGGTTAAGTGTCTCCTCTAGGTTCCAAGGGTTGCTGTGGAAGGGTGGTTTCCATGCATCCTCATCTCCTAATTTTCTAGCATTTGGTGTGGGTATGCATTTTTTAGTCCTAAATTCATCCTCCCTACTCTAGTTACTATAAATGTTTTAATGTTAAGATGGTTGTTTCTAAGTTGAGGAGACTAGAAATATTTGTGGATCCCTAGGTTGGTTGTGAGATAAGAAATGTTAATTTTTATTCCCAACCCGTGCACCTTGATATCATTTCTATGCATTATGGTATTCTTCTTTCTTTGATGGATTTTCATTTGGAAAATAATGTTGAGGCTTTAACCAGTGTTCTAGGTTTATGGGATTTTTATCAAATTTTTTCCCTAATGAAACATCAGCTGCTTGAAGTGATATGGGTAATTTGTAAGCAACACCGCCATGACTAGCAGGTAACCATGATTTCAAACGATTACTAGGCATTGAAGGAAAAAAATATGACTTTCAAGGTGAAGGCTAGGTCAAACCCGTGGAGTACATTTGTTTTAATGAGGCCCTTGCTTACTATTATGTTTTATTATGTTTTCTCATATTTTAAAGGATACACCACTTCCAGCCTAGTAAAGCATTCATTCTCGTCTGTTACTCTTCATGTTCGTTGACAGTGCAGACAGGATCCTGGATGATTGGTGCTAGTATTCTCAGGTTTTTGTTTTGCACGCCCTTGTGTGGTCTACAAGTTAGCCATATGCCCCGAACCTCCTCTCGTAAAGGGGACATAGGATTGGGGGATCAGGCTCTGAGACAAATCAAAGGTCGAGGGTGTGGTGTTGGGAAAGAATGATCTCCACAACCTAGGGCTACGTCGTGGTATTTTTGGGAAGCCACGGAAAATCACTCATAATTACATCTTAAAATTCCTCCCCCTTTCCATCATATCATTTGAGGTTGGGAATCATATTTAAAGCAGCAGGCCAAGAACACTAATTTAGACTTAGAGGAATGTCAGTCTTTGGTCAAATATTTTGGTAACTCTCGAGGCAGATATACTCAATTTTAGAAGATATTTTATTTATATTGGATTATGAAGATTATAGTGGAAAAATAAATAGTGTCTCTACCAGTCCATCCAAACCAGATACAGACCTCCAATAAATTCACAGGGAATTTCTGTTGTTCTAGGATCAAATCCAACTCCAAAATGTTCTCCTTAGTCGGATTGAAAATCACATCCCTTTCTTCTTCATGTATAACTTTCAGATTCCATTTCTGAAAGATATGGCACCTATCAAATCCTCTGATGAGTAATTGGATGATTAATATGGTCATGTTTTGTTAAAATTTTGAGAAGTTTTCTGAATGGATTTATAGTCTTTCAATTTATGTTTTAGGTATATAGTTATTATGATAATTAAGGATATTCAGACTTATATTTCACTACTCCAAAATATGAGAACCTTTAAATTTTGTATGGTTTACAATGCAGTTAGATGACCAATAGACATGGTTTCCTGGTGAGTGGGTTGAGGCCATCTAACACTGTTGGATGTGTATGTTGACCTTGCCTTTTTTAAATGGAATAGAAATGATCTGCAAAGCTTACAAAAAAAAGTAATGACTCTTCCACATTAATCACGTCAATATTCTCAGGGTCAACATTTTGAACCCTCAATTGTGGTTCATCATGAGGATATAGATGAAGGATCAGATCCAACATTCAATGGAAAAATAAGAAAGAACATTACAAATTCAAGATCAATCAGTCAAAAACATTAAAACAATAATTTATTAAAACGTGAGAAAGTCCACTTCAATAAGTCAATAAACGGAGAATAAATATACATAATTAAAAATATAAACAATTGGATAAAAATAAAAATATTAATGAATTAATAGAAATAATTAATGAATGAGAAAAAAAAAGAAAAAGAAAAATCCACTAAACAAGGAAAAATTCTAGAAAATATTATAACTAAAAAGAAACAAAAAATTCAAATGAATAAAAGTAAAAAAATAAGTTATAACGAAAAGTTAGAAAATTACCGAAAAAATAATCAATAATTAATAATTAAATTAAATTAAATGAAAGAACCTCAAGACAATAGATGGACCTAAAGAAAATAGTTATTTAGTTTGATTTAAGATTTTATTCCTATGCTCAAAAAGCTTGGAGAGAAGCCTCCCGAGCTCACTATAATTTTGACATCTTAAAAGGCTAGGAGGGTCAGTATTGCAACAAAGATTATGAAATTGAGCTCTAATGTGGTTGTACGTAGGGCACTCTAAGAGGAAGTGATTTTCATCCTTGATGTTCATATTCTCACAGAGATGGCAGATCCTTTCCATCCATGGTGTTTTAGGAACTGTCCAACGACCTGTTTCACTATGGAGCTCATGAGAGTTCATTCTAATCTTGGCTATATTAATTTTCTTCTTTGAGCTAGTTAAAACAGATATATACTTTTGATCTTCTAGGGTGGGGTTGATGACCTCCTTATAATATCTTAATTTTCTTTTAGCTGCTAGATCTTTCTCACACCACATTTTTTCTTTGAACTTAGAAGTAACAATTTTTTTAATGTTATTAATGTTTTGCAATGCAACAATCTCGTCGATCTCCCAATGGTTTAACCAGGCCCTGGTGTCTTTATACCAACCTCGTTTAAGCCTTAGGTGGTTTTGGCTGGAATTTAAAGCTAGCTTAGGATGTCTATGGTCTCCTATGTTGTTGAGTTTGTGATTGTACAACAGAAGCCTAATCATAGCTAGGCTCTTGATAGGGGAAAGACCCACTTCTATAAGGAGAATGGGATATGATGTATTGCTTTTACTTTTAAGGTTATAAGTTATAAAACGCTTATAGATTTGCTAAATATTTCTCTAGGATTCTCTAGAGATGTTGCAACCCAAAGCCTCACATCCATATAAGCTAAAAGGAGTGACTAAAGTTTCAAAGAGGAACTTCTTTCTATCCCATATTATGAGGTTTGTCATTTTACAATTATTTTCAAGACCAAAATAAGCTTTCCACCCCCCATTAATCCTTTTCTGAACGCTATAGTTCCAGTTGAGCTTGTGATGAATATCAATTCCTAGGTACTTGTAAGAAGACACTTCCTCCAAGTTACTATTGTCATACATAAAATTAGCGTAAGTGTCCTTGGATTTGATAATCATAAATTTTGTTTTGTCAGTGTTAACAGACATACCCATGGTAGAGCAGAAATCCTTAAGAAGTCTAAGTTTCTTATCAAGATCAGATGGGCACCTTGCGAGAAGAACAATATCGTCAGCATAGAGAAGAAGGATGATGACTATCCCAGCTAAGATCGTGCCAGCACATCCTGCTTCCTCTAAACAACCTTCTAGCTTGTCGATGTAAATTCCAAATAGGGTAGGGGAGAGGGGGCAACCTTGTTTAACTCCAATATTACACTTAATATATTTCAACCACCCCTCATCTCTCTTTATCTTGGAAATTACATTCTCGTATAACCTTATAGCGGCCACTTTTAGTTTGAAAGGAACATTTAGCTCTTCTAATATATTCCATAGGTTGTTTCTAGGAACCGTATCGAAAGCCTTTCTAAAGTCCACAAAGCAACAAAAGAGATTGGATTTATCATTGCGGAATTCCTCCACAATGATCCTAAGTGTAACGAGGTGGTCCATTGTTGAGTGCTGCCTTCTAAAACCTGCTTGGCATTTAGCCCGCTTACCTTCACTTTAAAACCAAATTCTCAACTTCCTTTCCAAAATAATACCATATAACTTGGCTAAGAGAGGGCTGATCATAATTGTCTGATAATTAGAGGGGTTATTTGTATCCCCACTTTTAAAAATAATGAGGCTCTAAGTCCAAGGTTTAGGGAACCCTTGCTTGACCGCTTGGTTGAAAATCTTGTGGATGTGGGGGATGAGGACAGGACCTCCAATTTTTAAGATTTCCGCCTGGTAACCTTCAATGTCTTTAGCTTTCCCATTTTCTAGGCATTTAAGCCAAAAATAAATGTCTTCTAATAATAAAACTTCTTTCATTGTCTTCTAATGAGATTCATAAAGCTTTTTAAGATAGGAATTCCAGTCGTGTAAAGAAATTTTATTATTATCTTTAGTTTTCCTAGTTAGAATCTTCCTCTAGAATTTATTAGGAGCCACCTTAGAGAGGTGTAAGAGATTCTCTTGTCTTTTACGAATATATTGCATTTTTTCCTTTTAGTTAGGGCTTTGTAGATTTTTATCTTGTCAATTTTGAGAGATTCATCAACAGCTTCCTTAATTTCTCTCCTCGCACTTTTAAAATATTTTTCATACCATGGGTTGGTTTTGCTATTTATTTTATTACTTGAGACTTCAATTGAGAACTTGTTAATAGAATATGAGAGGGTTTTAGTAAAATTATGATAGAGGTCATCTATGTTGTCTATACTAGATAAAGGAAGAAAATTATTTTTTAATTCATTTAGAAAGAGATCATTTTTATTTCTATCAAAGATTAAGTTCTTTTGACTATAAGGATTATCTTCTATGGGATATCTATGCATGACAAAATTGAGAGTTATGAGTAAATGCCTATGATCAGAGTCAGGATTGTGGTCGTTTAAGATGTCAAAACTTATTATTTCATTGTATAAAGGGAGATCAGAAATAAAATAGTCTCCACACTGTTGCCAAGCCCATGGATGTAGGTCATCTAGCTAAAATTGGGCCACTTCTTTAGACCATTGCAATTTATGAGATCCTAAGCACTACAGAGCTTGACTAGCTCCGACCTAAACAAATTATCCCCGAGGTCTTCAGAGCGCCTTTTGTACCGGCTAGCCAGAGTAAGGTTTTCGTCTAACCAAAGAGGATTGGGGTTGGAATGATTGCTTAGAAGAATAGCTTGGTTGCTTGAAGTTCAAGCATTAAAGTCACCCACTAAAAGGATATTACCTTAATTCCTTAGGCTAGAAATATCATTCTTTAAACCATTGTAAGGACTATTTTAATCTAGATTATTTTTCTTATAGAAGTTGGAATTAATTTGGGAAAAATAACAGATAGCTATGTAGGTATTTTTATCATTAATGTCAGTAATATCAATCCAACTATATTGGTTGTAAGGGTCGCTTTTATAAATCCTAGCATGGGGGAAAATGTTCTTCTTAATGTAGCAAGCTATGCCCCCAATGCCTCTACGGGAGGATCGCTTGTTCCAAGTAGACCATAGTGCAAAGCCATCTATGTTAGGGACCTTAGATTCTTCGTGCTCCCAATTTTCAACAAGCAATATAATATCAACATCATTTGAGATCCAAATTAGTTTGAGGACCTTTGTTCCATGGAAAGCCTCGACAGTTCCAAGAAAGAATTCGGAGCATGTTGAATTGCTATTTATTACTATCTTTTTGGTTTCTATCTCGAATAATGGCTTTTCTATTTCCGATTATTGCCCTTTTTCCTTCCTTCCTAGCTTCTTTTACCTTTTGAACCTCCTTTCTTAATTCTGCTTGATCTTCTGGAATGAGATATTCGTTTATAAATATTCTCGTTCCTCTTAGAATTGAGGTTTTACTAAGTCTGTCATATTTATGGTCAGTAGAGCTCACCTTTTTTCGGATCAACCTTCCTTTATTCTCAGTTAATTTCCCTAACCTTGTTGCTTCTGTGAGACACGTTGTTTCAATATGTAATCTATTATGTAATTCTATCTGGGATATGGCTAAAGTATCCTCATCTACCTCCTCTTCCAAATCGAAGATTATAAGGTTCAAGGCCCTTTTGTTACGCTCATGATCTAATTTGATCAATTTTTTCATTTCATCTTTATTTGGTTTGATATCTAATTTAGCTGCCCCACTATTTAGGGTGAGACTGTTGTTAAATTTTTCTTCTAGTTCTTTAATCATGTCCTTCATTTTAAGACTCTATATATTATCAACATCTCCTTGCTGGGATGTTTGGTTCGTCCATTTTATTCTCCAATAGTTCTATTTTATTTTCTATTTGTTTTTGGATCTTGTCTTCAAGATGTGTGAATTTGTTTTCCAGCATGGCTTCTAGCTGGGTTTGTAGCTTGACTTCTCTTTCTTCTCTACGTTTCTCTAAAGAATCTATATACTCATAAATGCTCTGTAGTTTCTGAAATTAAATTTTGATGGGGCCTCTAAAGGAAATCCTGGACAGGCAGGGATTGGAGGAATATTCAGAGTTTCTCTTAGCAAGGTTTGTTGCATTTATTCTTACCCTATGGGTTATATTACCAATAATGAAGCTGAATTAATGGCTTTAAAACAAGGTTTAATTATTGCAATCCAGGAAGGTTACCGAAGATTATTTGTTGAAGGGGATTCCGCAATGGCAGTTGGTATACTTAAAAAACTCCAACAAGGAACTCCATGGCAGAAAATTAGTAAGAGTTGGAGAACAGCCAAACTTGTTGAAGATATTGGCCATCTCCTTTTCCAGATAGGATATGTCATCTCTACTCATGTTCGCCAGGAAGGGAATGAGGCAGCGGATTATTTGGCGAATTAGGAATGCAAGAACATAAACATACATCTTGATATTAACCATTCTCACCAGGCTTGGATTGTGGAATTATACCCTTTACAGTGTATCTTAGATAGAGACCGATCTCGCCCCCGATTGGGGTGCTAGATTTCCAGTCAGGGAAGTGGGCTTCCACGTGGTGGATGACCTTACATTCCCTCTGTGTGATAATATGGGTGGCAGTCCTCTGGCAGAAAACCTCCACTCTCCGCATTTAATTGCATGCAAAAACCTATCAAAATTAACCAAATACTGTTACATGGGTTAATGAAGGGTTTCTCGCAGCGTGTGATGGGTCATAATGATCATTTCTTCCTCATTCACAGTTGTTCACGGTATAGTTTACACATTGGCGTATTCTAGCAGGCGATCGATCCAGAATTGAAGCAGGTTCTCAGGAGACAGGGTGGAAGCTGTTTTTGGTATGTCATGGCATTTCTGCCTTTCATACTCAGCTTTTGTTTTCCGTTTTTTCCTAAACACATTGCATGATAACTACCTCTTTCTTTCTTCGTCTGAGGATTTGTATTGGGATTACTTTGCCCGTAATGTTTCTTTAAGGTGGTTTCGAACAAGGAACATGGGATTTATATATATATAACCGCATTTAAGAAGCCCTACCAGTTTGATTGTTATCTTCCCTTGTTCTGGTCTTTTCTCTGTGTTTCATTCTCAGGGCTTTCTTGCCTTCTCTGGGTTTTGGAATTTGTGGTTCATGCTCCTTCTGTCCAGGTTCATGGTTGGAAGTATTGCCTATTCTTCCACTATTTTTAGCCTTTCTCATGGGGTTTCTCTTTTATTGGCTATCTATTTCGACATTGCATGTTTTTTGGGAATATTAATGTGCACCCTAGTAATCCTTGGTCGCCTGTTGGTGCAAAGGTTTCTGTAGCGTCTGTTGGGTATGGTCTGTTGGGACGACACCACCAGAGTCTTCTTTACATATATACTACTTTCATGGTTTATGTTGTAGTCTTTGAAAACGATGTTGAGACTGTTGGATATGTAACCGCAAGGCGGACAGTTTGTGGCTATCTTGTTGTCTCTTGTTTGAAATTATCTTTAATTATGGGGAGGCTTTGTCATAGTATTCTCTGCAATTTCATTACATGCAAGGGTCATTTCCTAGTTTATTTCAACAATAGTTGTCGCTGTTATGTCACCATGTTCATAAATGGTATGGCTATGAGAGCTGGGTTAGCTGCGAAGGAGCCTTATTCAATTTTATTGCATTATGCTTCTGATTTACTTCTGCCCACAGGCTTGTTTTCAAATTACACTGACGCTAATATGGTTAAAGGGCGAACAGGAAAGGTAAATCATTGTAGGCAGCCTAAACAAGAGGCTAGAAGGAGCCAGAGAGGTAGGAAGTCAAATGAACAAGTGTCGCAAGACATTGCTTAGGTCTATGAATCAGGAAATTTTGCTCAAATTAAGAAAAAAATTCACGATTGGGAAATACAAACAGGTAGCGAGGATGAAGATATGGAAGATCAGATTTCCAAAATGGATTTTATAACAGATCCAGGGAGTACTCAGGGTCGGGTGTCCCTCTTTCAACAATTGGTGAAGACCTGTTGGAAGATGAAATGCCTTCTTGCAAAGGAACTCGCATGTCAAGAGGAAAATAGCATCAATTATTCAATTTTGTTTGAATTGCAACAAATGAAGCTAGACATGCATGCAATGTTCAAAGCTCAGATTCAGCTGAATGATAAGGTTGGTAAGATAGAAAAGCAGTTATAAATAACACAATGCAGTGAGACACTCCAGTTCCTGTAGTTTTGTTTGTGGATCTTTCTGGTTAAATGTTTATATTTCTATATAATTTTGGAGTTCATCAGTTTAACTACTTGTTTTATTTGTAAATATTATGGAAATACTGCAGTTATTAAAGTTGTAAGTAGCAGGATAAGACAATTTCATTTTTGGTCTGCCTTTAACTCGATATGGTGGCCAACAGACCTAGTTTCCTCGGGGCAGGTTGAGGTCACTGTATTTGTTTTATTTTTTATGACAATTTTCCCTATATAAATTTGAAAATAGAAAGGTACTACGAATCTTACAAAAAAAAAACTGTGCTAGGTCTACCTTTGGTAATCTTTGGTAGTTGTGGTGAATTATTCATACTTGAGAATATATGAGAAAAAATGTATTAGAAAAAGATAAGGAATGTGTGCACCTGAATATAGCAAACCAGATAGCTGACCTTTAATCAAGAAAATTCACTGCAAAATTTTCACCACAAAATTTTCACTGTAGAATTTCACCACAGACCCAAGTATTAATGGAGAAAATTCACCCCAGAATTTTCATTGCAGACCCAAGTATTAATGTAGAAAATTTTCACCACAGATTTAATAATAATAATTAATTAAAAATAAGAATATATATATATATATATATATATATATGCCTTAAGGCATTGTTATTTGAAAACAACTCCCCTAGCTGTCACTGTGTCTATGTCTGAGCCATTGGATAAAATGTTAGACGATTCAAATGCTTTAGGCCATTAGATCCACAAGTAAATAGTTATATATATAATTTTTATAATGTTAGTTTTTTTTTTTTTATAAGTTAGATTGAATTTAGGTTTTTGTGACTTTTAAGTTAAAATGTTGTTATTAAAAATTTGTTATATTTTTATATGTAAATGTAAATAGTTTTATATATGTTTTTTTAATAGTATATATATATTTTTAATAAGTTAAATTGAATTTAGGTAATAAAATAAAATAACAATAAAATATAAAAACAACCCATGGTATTGACCCATGGTATTCATGTGGAATATAGTTTATTTAAAGGGGGAAATTAAGATGATCAATCTTAACTCTGGAGTATTTTTTTTTTCTTTTTAATAAGTTAAATTGAATTTAGGTAATAAAATAAAATAACAATAAACTATAAAACAACCCATAGTATGGTATTCATGTGGAATTTAGTTTATTTAAAGGGGGGAATTAAGATGGCCTAGATCAATCTTAACTCTGGATCTACCAAGAGCCAAGAGGGATCAAATGCCTTGATATGAAAACCTCTTTTACAGTGAAAATACCTAAACTAACTATTTAATAAAATTGTTTTTAATTGTTTATAACCATATTCTTTTAAAATTTTACTTAATAAAATGTATCTAAATTTTCATACATGTAAACATACATAGTTTTTCTTATTCTATATTATTTTTGTTACAACTATTTTATTATTCAAAAAATACATGGTTTTTTTTGTTATCATTATTTATGTTACAAATGGTTTATTATTCATGGGTAGTATTTCTTAATATATAAAAAAATGAAATTAATAATGATGAATGTTCATAATTCTCATTTCTTAACTTACACTGAATTTACCTTTAATTACTTAATTGTAATAGTTTGTAATTATATAACATTTTGTAACTACATACAACTCTTTCAAATTTTTTTTGTTAAACTATATACATATCTTTAATTACCTAATTGTGGCTAAAAATCTTACATGTTTTTTACTTTATAATGGTAAACTAATTTCACATTATATAATGTCAAACTTACTAAACTTTTTATTCTCAAATTTTAAACAAAGGTTTTCACTACACAATTTTAGCTTTTATATTTTATATTTTTTTCAATTCCAAACAAAACTTACAAAAGAAAAAACCCACTATATATTTTTTTATCATAACATTTCCCTCCATCCAATATATATTGTAGAGTCTTCTGAAGAGAGAGTGTATTCTAGCTTGTAACTGGATCCACAATCAAAGTAAATGGCTAGGGATTTTACAAGTTATTAGTTTGTAACATGATCCGCAATCAAAGGAAATGGCTAGGGATGTCACAAGTTATCATTCACACAATGATTTATTGAATTTCTTAGCTAAAATGGATCCTATTAGATGCATGGTTGGCAAAGACACTAAAAAAATAAAAATAGATATTGAAGTTCTCAGTTGAAATGGATCATATTAGATGCATTGTGGCCAGAGACACTAAAAATTTTAAAATAGATATCTATTATGACATCCATGTTGTCTACAAAACATACAATTTTTCCATCTTGTACAACAATTTCTAACAATAACCACTCAATTTACTCTCCAATTTTTGAAACCCCCACCCATGTTAGGGAGATCATGATGTAAAATCAAATGTTCCCATGGTCTTTTTAAAGGGTTCATAAACCAAATAGGCAATGAGAAAGTCAATGTTTTGGTACAATAAATGATTTTTAAATCATTGTGACAAAAAAAACATCACATTATCTCACAAAATATATCTAATGCTATAAGGATCTAGAGAGGTATTCACGGTCAGCTTGGAAAACTAGGCATGAAGATAGGCTTCTAATTTTCAATGAAGTAGTCTTCAAAAGTTCCTAGCTCTATTTTAATTACATAAATGTATTGAAAACCAACTGATAGTATTTACTTTAGTTGTTTTATTTGGACGTGTTGCATGCTGATATTTATTGCTATACAAGTTGTGCATCAAATTATTATGTAATGATTGTGCAAAGAAGTTTCTAAATTATTGATCTTTAGCTATATCTTATCAGTTTAGTATGTTTTCAATTAAGAAGAGGCTTCAGAGTTTAAGAACTATATCTTAGATTTGAGCATGTGATTCTATTAAAATTTATGAAACAAATTCATTTTTTACAACTTGTATGTTTAAATATGTGATTTTGGAAGTGATGATGGCTTCTTTAGACACTTGATTAATATTGTGGAAGAACTTTGATTATATCGTTAAGGAATTTGAGTAGTTCATGTAGCAATTGCATTTTGGAAGTGATGATGGCTTCTTTAGACACTTGATTAGTATTGTGGAAGAACTTTGATTATATCATTAAGGAATTTGAGTAGTTCATGTAGCAGTTGCATTTCTTATAACATATTTTTATATCCTTTGTATAAGCTATTGTATATATAGTTCTAACACATTTCCTTGAGACGTTACTTAGATGGTGAGTAGTTGATGTATCAATTGCATTACTTATAACATATTTTTATATCCTCTGTATAAGTATCCTCTGTATAAGCTATTGTATCTAAAATTCTAACACATTTCCCCTAGGTGTTACCTATATGGTGATTGAGTGATGATGGCTTCTTTAGGCACTTAATTAGTATTGTGGAAGAAATTGGAGTATATCATTAAGGATTGTGAGTAATTCATGTAGAAGTTGCATTGCTTATAAAATATTTCTATATCATTTGGATAAGTTGTTGCATATACAATTATACTATGATATGGATACACATTCCCCCCAAGTGTTACCAGATTGTGATTGTTGTCCAATTGTTGATATTTAGAGAAATATAATTAAGTGATTGATGGTTTTGGAACATCAAAGTTACTATGATGACCTTTTATATAGGATGACTGGTTAGTGTTGAGATTTTATTTTCATGACAAAGATGCATAGATCGTTTGACAGGAAAACCCTTTTGCCTATTGATAGTATGTGGTAGTTGTATGAATGGACTAGTTATATTATCCTCAGTGTCATAAGATTCAACATGGTTATTTTTTTTTTGATAAGTATATATACAAGTTATACATATTATGTAGTAAGAAATATTGTTTAATAATAACAGTCATTGAAAGGAGAAATGATCTCAATACACCCCTCTAGATATACAATGTCTCATGGTATTCTTCTAATTTGGTGACACATGGAAATTCCAATACCAAAACTCTTTCACAGTGTCACTCACATTATACTAAAGGCTATCTTGATAAGTTTTCCTACATATATTAGCCCAACATGCAAGTTCATCATTATCATGTTATTGAATCCTAATTTTTTAATGCCTCCATAAAATTTTGCTTAATGTTTTGTAGATTATTGTTTTCATTGACATTAACCAATTTGATGTAGTTATTTTTCCAAGAACACCTATCAATAATTCCCTACTAGCACGTATGCCATATTAAGATTGATATTTTGTAATTTTTCAAGGTATTTTGTAATTTTTCAAGGGGTTGATGTCATATTTCTTAATAGTAACTCATTTACCTTCACCTCTTTGGAATTTCTAATGCTCAATAATTGAACTATATTTCTTAGATATTTGTGATTTAAAAATATATTTAAGAGTTATAATTATATATAATTATAAAATAATATTTTTAAAAATTAATGTAGAAATTCTATTGTGAAAGTGGTATTTTTTAATGATATAACTAGTAAATCTATTATCCCTTTTTATTTTTTTAATGATTCACTTAAGATTAACATTTGTATGTTGTCATGAGGAGTTTTTTTATTTTCCATGTCAATTACCTTTTATAACTCTAGGAGGTTCTTAATATTGCCTTTTTTTTTAATAAATGAAACCCAATAATATACTTAAAAAGATGATTAGGTAAGAGAATGTTAGGATTATAATTTCTTTTTTTTTTGTCCAAGTTGACTATGTGAATGCTTATTTACCTAAAGTTGGCTCCCATTTTCAATACCTCCCTATGGGGTTTGAGGATAATAGGTAATGGAAATTGAATGACATATAAAACAAATAATTTATACATCAAAAGTTCTATATATTATAGTAGTTATTGATTGAGTAATCTTTCAATTTGACATTAAATTATTTATTAATAAAGTTGTTTTATTTAGTAGGGAGTACAATAATTTTGTAATCAAATAATAGGATAAAACATATTCACAATATAATTTATTTGAATGAATAGATGTCTCTAAAATATTTTAATAAGAAACTAGATTTGTAATTATAAAATATAAAACTATAACTTAAATTTGTGAAATTACTTTGTATTTTTTTTCTTGTGTATATAGAGAAAAACTAAACCAAGTTTGGAGTTAAAGAAAAAAAACCATAACATGAATAAAAATATCTCCTTCCAAAAATATCTCCATATTAAAATGACATTCACTTTCTTGTATACGAAGACTATTCTTCTTCATATACAATTTATGACAAGCATGCAATTGGTGCTCAGATATGTAGATGAACTTGGAGTAAACTCTATTTATGTTAATAAAAAATCTCTTTATTTACATATATGCTAGATAGATTGTACTTGAATGTATTAAAATATATTATTTGAGTTACATGCTCATTTCATGCTCGTTTCAGAGGATTATTAATCAACAATGGATTTTCACCCCAATTTCCTATTTTAATATCTATAACAATTTTTTTTTTATATATGTGTACAGATTATGTTGGTTTACATATATGTTTTCACCCACAATCGCCTATTTCAATATCTATAACAAAATTTTCTGGTTGATAACTCTTATAATCAATATCTTTGAAACCTCCACAACCTGCTTCCATGGAAGAAAAAATTTCCTTTCATTCCTTCACGATGGCTCCTTATCTGCAACAACTTATTTCATTATGTTGGTTTACATATATGTTTTCATCCACAATTGCCTATTTCAATATCTATAACAAAATTTTCTAGTTGATAACTCTTATAATCAATATATTTGAAACCTTGATGACCTGCTTCCATGTAAGAAAAATTTGTCTTTCATTCCTTCACAATAGCTCCTTCTCTGCAACAACTTATTTCTTCTAAGCTACTCTTTCCTATACTATTTCCTTACGACATTTCTTTTGCAACATATAGTGCAATTGCTAGTATTAGAATTACTAAAATCAAATTATTATTCAAATGAATAGTATGCTAAAAGAGGAAAAAAACATTAACAAGAAGAAATTATTATTCAAATGAATAATACGTTAAAAGAGGAAAAAGACATTAACAAAAAGAAAAGAATAATAGTAAAAGAAATTAGTTTAATTAAAAAAAATGTTCCTTTTTGTAAAACAAAATAATTATGTAAATTAAATTTATTATTTCATATTGTTTATTATCGTTATTTATTTAGTCTATTATCATTTAATACGTCATAGTTATATGTGATCATTTTCATTTTTTTTATTATTCCTTTCACTGTTATCATTTTCTTATTGTTAATGTATTTTTCCTCTTTTAGCTCATTATTCATTTGAATTCCTTTTTAGTTATATTATTTTTCTAGAATTTCATTTGTTTGGTGGACTTTGATTTTTCTTATTCATTAATTATTTTTATTAATTTATTTTTATCTTATTGATATTTTTAATTATGTATATTTATTCTTTTTTCTCTTTTTTTACTTATTAAAGTGGATTTTTTATTTTTTTAATAAATTATTATTTTAATATTTTTGACCAATTGATCTTGAATTTCTAAAGTTCCTATTTTGTTTTTCTATTTAATTTTTGGAAATATCTTCTCGTTATTTAATTTTGGTTGGATCAAATCATCTATCTATGTCCTAATGCTAAACCATAGGTGAGGGTTCAAAACGTTGACCTCAAAAACATTCATGTGATTAATCCGAAAGAGTCATTATTTATCACGATGAATCAAAGAATCATAAATTCTAAGAAGTTGATGAATGTTTAGGAATTACGTAAATCAATTGACAATGCATTATAAGAAATAGATTTCTACTCACCTCATCCTTTGTTTGAATAATCAACTAGTGACTTGATTTCTAATAATATTAATATGCATGGTAGTTTTAAAGTTCTACTTACACCCGATTTGAACACGGTTGTCTTTGTTTCTTGATTTATGGTGTCTTTCAGGTTGTTATTATCAACATTACATTGCTGGTAACTACCCTGTTGTCATTTTTACAGCCAACCACGTGCTCATTATTGTCATCTTTGTTTCCAACCCTAAAGAAACTTGTAAGCATTTCATTCAAGCCTTCTTCATGCACTGCATTTCACTATCACGAACATCATCATTAAGGCTAGGTCACATGTCATCTGTGTATGCTAATCTCATCAGTTTTTTCAAATTTTTAGGTGGTAGAGTTCTCTTTAAATATGCTATTTTCACCTTGGTATGGTTTGGATCATCATCCAAATCTTAATAGCCAAGTTGGATATTGGGCATTAGTAGAAGTTCTTTCATCGTCATCTTCTACCTATCAATAAACGCAACCATTATTTAATGTTTGGAAAGAATTGGATAAATCATAAATGCATCAATTTCAAAGAAATATAATAAAATATCTCTTAACAAATCCCATCCCATGTGCTAGAGCCTTGACCAACCTCTTCTTCAATGCAATTATTTGTTGTGTTTGGAGGATCCATTGTCAAATCCTCTTCCACCCATTGTGTTCTTTGTGATTTAACAGTTTTAGGTCCACAACAATGTACATATGTTTTTTTCATTTTATAGTTGAACACTTAGGTTGTGCACTTGCTCCAATCTCCATCTGAAATATCAAAAAAATCGATTAATTTATTTTGATATTGGATCATACACTACAAATTATAATAATTCTGTGAAAATGAATGGAGGTATCATAAAATTCTTCCTAATTTAAGTCAAAATTTTATTACCTAATATCTCGTGACATTCGTTCTGTCCTTATTTGATATGACATGATCTGTTGCCATGGCGTTGTCTTGCCCCTATAATACATAACATATTCAATGATGTTTAGTACACCAATTATATCATTTTGACGAGTAAGCTATCCAACACAAAAGCTCACTTTACTCATATATTTTACATATTGATATCATGTTTTCGATTCGAAAAAAAAACAACATAGTTTATATAACTTTATCTCGTCTATGTTGTAGCATTTGTGAATTCATAAACACCATCCTCCTTAGGTTTAGGTTGATTTATCTTCTTAAATTTATTGCATCTGCAGATTATGTATATGATTCTATGGCCACCCACTTTCCTCTTGTCGATTTAGTAGGTCTACATTTCCCACGTCCTTTGCCCATGATCTCCTCTAGATCTTGTAATACACAACAATGATGTTAGTCACATAAAATCTATGTGCTTCGTTGTGGCTATGTCTAATTGGCTAAATGAAAAATCAATTTATGCTCAACTAGTTTCTAGTGCACCTTTCTAACTAAAATGCCCCTATTTTCATTATATACCCTTTTTGTAAATTTATACTTCTAATATGGTGACTTGACACAACTCTTATAAATCCTAGGTGAGGATTAAGAAAACTAATGGATTAATTGTTTTTTCATATTTTCATTTAACTTAATTCAAACCCTTTATAATTAATTTCAATCTGCCAAATATCTATAATTTTGTATATTTAAAAAAAAAATCCCTTGACCCTATATGTTATATAATGTAATATTTACAATTTTTTTTTTATGTCTTATAAATGAACTTGATATATAAAATAATAATTAGTATAAGTTAAATTGTGAATGAGATACATTTTGATCACCGCCATCCACCCTACAGAGGAGTAAAGAGTGAGTGGTGGGATAAAAAATGTTTGTGTCACATGTATACATAATCACCAAGCAACACAAACTTTAAAGGTGAAAATGTGTGTATGTGATTATAACTAGTGGATTGATACATTATGAGTCACTAACTATTAAAATAAAATTAGAAAGTTTGAAATCCCAACAAATTCATTACTTGGCTAGGAAAATATGACATAAAAACCCTCCATTGGGTTAAAACACCATTTATAGGGCTTTACATCAACCAACATTTGAACTTATCCCATGTTCCTATGCACATTGCACATCCAATATTGGTATTTCTTGATGGTGTTGTACTCACCAACATTTAGGGGATATCCATGATATGAAGTCCCAATTAAACCTCTCATTGTTTCGTGTAGGAGCCCCATTCGAATGTACAGGTTGGTTGCCTAATCTAAATTTATGCAGGAACACAACATAATACACATATAGCCATAAATACAAATATGTAGCGGAGATAAAACTTCACTTCATTAATATCAAAGAACATAAATTTGTTTACAGACAAAATGGAAATAAACTAGCTAGGGTGCTGGTAGCTTACCTCTGAGAAGAGATGTGGCGGCTACAAGCCTCTGAAATTTGTGTTACAATGAGGCTCTAAGGACTATATACTATTGAGAAATAATGGAAAACCATAAACATCCAAAAAATTAACCCTAGGAGATCAAACATGAGACTATGGGCCCCGTTGGGGTAAATTGGTACATCAATTTCCTGGGGTCATAACTTTGGCATCATATCTTCGTTTGATGCACATGATACATCATTAGAAAGACCTATCCAAGGATTACAAATCCTGATAGTGAATATAGAGTTGTGAAAAGGCTCATCTAGAATAGACTCATATTCATTGGAGGTTTCATGCCCAAAAAATGTCGTTTAGGGCCTCAAAATCGCTCTAGAGGTTCAGGACCCAAAAAGCTGCCAAAAATAGTAAATTGTGCTACAATTAAGGAGACTGAAAAATGGAAAGAAACAATGGTGGGGGTCCAAGTGGAATAGGTGGGTGGCCACCAATATCCACCTGGATCATTCCTCCCCCCTTAGGAAGTAATGGTCCCCATTGCGTTGAGTTCTTTCATGAGATGAGGAAACTTCTGCTAAACTTGTTCCCTCGTGAGCCACTTTCCCTAGTGAAGGAGTTGGCCTACTTTGAAAACTTGATATATTTTTATCCTCTATCAATGAGTGTTCTTGATCTGTGTGTCCATAATCCAATGACTTTTGGCTTGTTCCATGGAGTATGGGTTTAACTTTGTTGGCATGAGTTGTTCTGCCATGTTAGATGTGTCCAGTAGAGGTGGAAAGTAGGGCCGAAGGCAGTCTACATTGAACATTGGGTGCCGAATAAGGAATGGTGGAATACTGAGCTCGAAGGAATTGTCCTCTATAGCCTTGGTGATGGTGTATGGCCCATATCGGAGTAGGAAAAGCTTGCAGTGGGGTCCAGCGAGGTGCTCCTTCTGCAAATGCAACAACACTATGTCAGCCACTTGGAAGTTGTGTTGCTCTGAATGTTGATCATGTCGTTGCTTGTACTTACCATTGGCTCTATCCAATATTTCATGAACTTGTTGGAGAATGTGGTGAATGGGCTCAATGAAGATACTTTCCTTGGAAAATTTAGATTGGACATGAGTCAAATCATCCTGAGTAGCTGCAAATGGCATAGCTACATCAATGGGAGATAGTGGTTGGAATCCAAAACCCACCTGAAAGGGGTTGTGGTCAGTTGTGCTATGGAGGGCCCAGTTATAGCTATGTTGTACATAGGGGAGGCTCTCATCCCATGTGTATGGATTCTTTGAGTTGTACATTTGCAGAATGTGTATGATCATCTGGTTGATGACCTTTGTCTAGCCATCAGTTTTGGGATGAAAATTTGTGGACGTGGTGATATTGGTGTCTAACATTGACCAAAGGCTAGACCAAAATGTAATGAGGAACCTATGTCCCGCTCTGATATGATAGACTGTGGGATCCCAAAGTGTACCCACACTCATTCAAAGAATATTTTAGCAGTGTCTTCTGTTGTGATATTCTTCTTCCAGGATGCCATAATGGTCATCTTCAAGAATTTGTCGACAACCACGAAAACACAGTCGTTTCCATGATTAGTAGAAGGAAGGCCCAACATGTAATCCATGGAGATGGATTCCCGAGGTCGAATAGGGGTAGGAAGTGGTGTATAGATGCCTTTCTTCATGATGGTCCGTTTGGCAATGGCATACGCAGTGCAGGATCTAGTGTACTTCCCGACATCCTATCGAAGGTTTGGCCAATAGAAATAATTCTGCAACATTGCCACTATTTTCTTGACCATGAAATGCCCAGCAACCTCACTATAGTGTGCTTCCCAAACCATCTTGGCATGCTCACATGAAGGAACACAAAGGTGTCCTAGGTGACATAGCAGTGCATCCTGGAGGTGAAAATTTGGAACTCGGTTACCATCCAAGAGTGCCTTGTATGTGTGTCTGAATTCTGGATCACTCTTGTAGAGAAGCATCCAATCAAAAGTCTCATGCCCACCAGAGTTGAGCATAGTGGCTATCGCCACGATCGATGGTTGGCTGAGGCAGTTTGCAACATTATTGGTGTTCCCCTTCTTGTACTTTATGTTCAAATGAAACTGCTGTAGATATGTGGACCATTTCTTATGGCAACCCTTCTAAAACTTCCCCTATTTTGTATGAACTATAGGGGTCATTGATCTGTGTGGATGATCATTTTATTCCCCAAAATGTAATGCTTCAATTTTCAGAAAGCCTGTACAATGGAATACATCTCTTTGTCATAAGTGGGATACTTATGAATTGTGTCAAATTGTTTCTCACTGTGATATGCCACTGGATCCCCATGTTGAGTACAAACTGTGCCAATAGCATAGTCAGAGGCATCTGTCTTGATCTCAAATGGTTGTTGCAAGCCTCGTAATGTGAGCATGGGGTAGAGCAGAGGCGATGTTTTAATTCTATGAACAACTTCTGTTGAGATTCTGACCAAAATAATTTTTCTTTTGCTCCTCCCTTGGTGACTTGACTCAAGGGCCAAGTGATATGAGAGAATCCCAACATGAACTTATGGTATAAATTAGCAAGACCCAAAAATATGCGCAGCTTTGTTAGACTGCATGGGGCTGGTCAATCCCGAATGAATTGGATTTTGGTTGGATCCACATGCACCCCCCGCTCATTAATAATGTATCCCAGATACTAAACCTTGGTCATGCCAAAAGTGCACTTCTCCAAATTGGCACACAACTTGTTTTATCGCGGTGTTTGGAGGACCTGTGGATGTGATGGAGGTGATCTTCCCAATTCTGGTTGAATATCAGTATGTCATCCAAGTACACTACTACAAATTAATTGGTGAATGAACATAAGATGTTTTCCATCAGATTCATTATGGTTGTGGGAGAATTCATTAACCCAAAAGGCATGACCAACAATTCGAAAAGGCCCTCCTTGGCTTTGAAGGAAGTCGTCCACACATCGGACAATTCTATTGGTACCTGGTGATACCCGGACTTCAAGTTGATCTTGCTAAAATATTTTTCCCATTTGAGTTGGTCCAAACGGTCATCAATCTGTGGGATCGGGTATCTATTTCAGACAGTGATCTTGTTCAGCACTTGATAACCAATACATAGTCTCCAAGTCCCATCCTTCTTCTGCACCAACATGATTGGGATCCCATAGGGCAATGAGCTTGGCCAGATGTGACCTTTCTGCAACAGCTCCTAAATTTTCATCTTGATTTCATTTTTCTCCAGAATAAAGTGTCGATAGATCGGTCCATTAAGCAGCGGCGCACCTAGGGTCAGATCGATGGAGTGCTTGACCTGACAGTGCAGAGGCACCCCTACGGGTGAGGTGAAGATGTCCCATTACTCCCTCACGACCTTGTCCATTTTTTTTTGTCATGTGGAGGAGCCCTGTCTGGAGGTCATGGCCACAATCTTCTTCTTTCCCTGAGGGTGATTCATCAGGAAAAAAAAATTTCCGATTTTGGAAATGAGTTTACTACATTGTTTTGTAGTAACCAAAGAGATAGCAGTAGACAGTGGTACCTCTAGTATGATGTACAAATTATTGCCCAAAGTAACAATAACAGCATGAGTTTGGGACTCATACACATCATGTCACTTCCACAAGTATGGTTGGCCTAATAATACATCAGAAACATCAAGAGGAGAAATGTCACATAATGCCTCATCGATGAAGGGATTCATGATGTAGGGAAAGCGACACTGTTGGCTGACGCAGAGATCCCATCCTTGGTGAAACCACCTGATGGTGTATGGTTGTGGGTGTGTTGTGGTCGAAAAGACCAACTGCTTCATAACCTCTGCTGAAATGAGGTTCTTTTGGCTCCCGTTGTTGACAATGAATTTTTGCAGGGAACCCTCTACCCACATCTGGTAGTGGAAGAGATGCTCCTCCTCCTCTAGATATTCCAGTTCTTATTTTTTGATATTCATGGTGGTAACGGTAGCATTGGGCTCTGCATCGATAATTTGCTTCCATTTTTCATTCCCCTTCTCGGGTTCTGATTCAAAGTCGAAGCATGCATCTGATTTAGAAGCCTTCATCTCGGCCACCGGTGACTGCTTGGGCTGACACTCACTTGTGTTGTGAGTGGATCTCTTATGCAACTCACACCACTTTTCCATGTCCTTCTTTGGATTCGTGTTGTTTTTCTTTGCTTGTGGTTTTGGCAGGTTGTATTTGGCTACCATGCCTCAGCTTTGCCCTTTGTTCTGCGGTCTGGGGGCACCTTTCACTTGCTTTTGATCTGTAGATCCAAAGTCTCGCTTCTTCTGTTTTTATTTCTGCTCAATCTTGGCAGCATACTGGTATGTCGTACCAAGTGAGGATATGTTAAGGAACTCCATTTCCTCTTGAATGTATCTGTGTAGAAAACTGCGGTACTTCAGCACCAAGTTTTTCTTTGAATCTTTGACACCCAAATTTGTGTACATCGCATGGAACATATTTGTTAGCTCATGCACATCTTGATCCATTTATTCCCGCAACGTAGTCCATTGTATGTACTTGTCCTCATAGCTCCCCACAGGATAACATTGTTCCTTGATGGAGTATCGGAAAGAATTCCAAGTGGGTATGATCGAGAACAGAGAAGGTTCCCCTTTGTACTTTTTCTCACAATAGGTTTCCCACCATTCCTTGACATGGGGGGAAACTTTGAGGAGTCCAAAAATAATCTTCTACCAGACAGAAAATTCATGAACCGAGAAATATCATTCTACAAGATTCTATCATCTATTTACAGTGCCTGCATCTATTTGGCCATCAAATATGGGAATGTCAAATTTTACTTGTACCTTAAAAGGGTTTACACCTCTAGAGAGGCTTCTAGATGTAGATGCGCCACTAGTGGGCAGTCGTTGAAGGATCTGGGCAAAGTTATCCATCATCACATTCCTTTATTTTTCAAGGGCCTCCTCGAGCAATATTTTGATAGGATCTCCTTCTCCCTCATCTTTATTTTCATCCTCCATGGCCAGTCGTCGGGGTTTTCAAGGCTAATCTTGCAAAGGTTCAACCAGATCGAGCCCTAACTCCTTATACCCCGACCTCGTTGGGGACATGAAAAGAAGGATCGAAAAATAGCATATCCCTCTGATACCATTGATCTAAATTTATGCAGGAAGGCAAAACAATACACATATAACCATAAATATAATGATGCAACAAAAATAACACTTCATTTCATTAATATCAAAGAACTGACATTTGTTTATAGACATAATGGAAATAAACTATCTAGGGCACTGGTAGCTTATCTTTGAGAAGAGATGTTGCGGCTATAGGCCTATAAACTTTGTGTTACAATGAGGCTCAAAGGCCTATATATTATTAGAAACAATATAAAACCCTAAACATACAAAAACCTAACACTAGGAGATGAAATGCCAGACTATGGGCCCTATTGAGGTAAATTAGTACATCAAATTCCCGAGGTCATAACTTTGGCATACTATCTCTATTTGACGCACATGATACATTGTTAGAAAGATCTGTCCAAGGACTACAATTGCTAACAAAAAATTTTGAGGCTAGAATAAACTCATATTTTTCAGAGGTTTCATGCCAAAAAAATGTCATTTAGGGCCTCAAAACGACTCTAGATGTTTAGGACCCAAAAAACTGCCAAATATAGTAAATTGTGCTATATTTAAGGAAACTGTAAAACGAAAAGAAACAATGGTGCAGGTACTTATTTTTATTTGGAAAGTGGTTATGTTTATGAGACCGTCGCTTTGGGTGGGGCCATGGGACCCGCTGGCCATGGATTCTATTCCCACTAGTTTCGATGTCACATAGTTATGTGGCTGGGCCGTGGGCAATGTCCCAGGTTAGGTCTGTGGGCCCTGACCCATAGTTTGATTTTTTTATATTAATTTTAACATATAAAATATTATGGTATGTCGTGGGGTGTGAGGAGGATCATCGCCCGCCACCCAATTTCAACTTTTTATAATGTTGATCAGTGGGGGTGGGCAAGTCTGGCTGGCTTGATATGCCCCCCTTTAATTTTATTTTTTTTTTGTTTTTATAACAACATGGGCCTTTTTCAAATTTTCCGAAAGCAAGATACATTGGGAAAATTAAGCATCCAACAAATTCTCCTGTTCTTGGGAGTCATATTTCATGCACCAGTTCGGCCAATTTGCTGCCTCCTTAACCCTACCACTTGGCCAAGTTTGACCAAAACTTTGACCTCTTATAGCTTGACCATATGAGGTCCTATTTGAGTGTCGTTCACACCCCTAGAATCAAGGTGACGAGCACTACATTTTTTTTTTGGTTTGGGCGCAATATGGCCACTTTAAATTTTGACTTATTCAGAGTCCTCTTTGACTTTAGAGCGTGTTTGGAGCCACATGGATCATTTACATTCCTACAAGAATGTTTACTTTCCTACAAGTTCATTTACTTTCCTGTAAGTGTGTTTAATTTCATATAAGTAGTTTGAATCACTCTACTTCTAAATGTTTAGATCCTTTCCAACCTTGTGAATTTTATATACTCCCTCTACAAAAGCATTGATTAATATTATAACCATAAAGCAAACTAGTGGAAGTGGAGAGTGTAGCCTACATATATAGTTCTTGGTAACTCATAAGTTCCATACGAGCATTGATTTGATACTTAAATTCATAGTCTTTGGTTATCTTTCTAAATAAATTACAAAGATGATTATAGGGCTTGTCAAGGCCCTACCACATCAGGGTGCCTAGGAATCAAATATACACATCTAGCCAATATATCAATGTGGGATAAATTTAATTTCACATGATCATTGATGAATCATAATGGTGGAAGCAATTATTAGTCAAAAATTACTTCAGAGGCTCTCATCACAGATATTTAAAGCAACTATTCATTGAAACACGCGGCTCTTAATATTGGAAGATCGTCAAAGAGGCCCTCTCTATTTTCCAAAAAAAAACTTTCATGAAATCTTGTGAATGAGTTGAAAGTGAGAATTTTGTTAGATAGTATCATGGGAAATCTTCCTTTGCTGAAAAATCCACCCTCACTCCACTCAAATGTTGGCTTGATAATAAATGGAAGGTATCATTGGTTGATATATCGACATGGAATCCTAGCATCTAGGTGAAATACCAGTTAATGTACTCCCAGTAGTAACCACTCTAAAATTCTCATTGCTAGGCTATGCCCCCAAATATATAACTATGACAAGAATTTTATGTTTGGGATCTCAAAATTACATAGTAAAAAAGGGACATAATTGGAATTTTTCGCAAATGACCACTCCACCAGATATTTTCTGGAAAAAAAAAAATTCATGTTGGATGTTGGCTCAAGATAATGTTTTAACAGTAGAAAATATTCTAAAAAATAGGCATACAAGGTCACTGACAGTGTGTGTTATATCTTGAAGCTTCAAAATCTACAAAAAATATCTTTATAGATTGTAAGTGTTCTAAGAAATGTTGGACATTTTTTTAAAGCCTTTTTCTACAAAGTCATGCCTACAAGAAATTATAGATATGTTCGCAAATAGTAATCATAATTATAGAGGGTTGGATAAGATGAATTTCCTGAAATTTTGGTTTGTAGTCCCCAAGCTCCTCAAATCTTCATACAAGGGTCATAAATAAATCCCTTCTCCTCTAATTGAAGTTTTTGTCCCACGAACTTTCTCTAATTCATTATTATTCCTTGGATGGTTTTGAGAAATCATGGTGGTCACACTTTAACAATTTGAATATCTCATCATATTTGGTTCCTCTTATTACTCAATCCAAAACCTAGTGTTAGCTTTCATAAAAAATTTAGGATGTCTTTATATTATAGATATCAAAAAACTCTCATATCATATTTGTTTACAATGTCTAGAAAGGAAATATAGAGGACGAAGTTGCGAGGGGGTGTTGTAGTTTTTCTCTCCATAATTGAGGGAAAGATCACTTCAAAGTTAGGGGTCATGACAAATAATATATTCAAAACTTATACAATTCTAGAAGGTAGTATTGTATCTCACTCTCTTCATTATTGACATCTTACCATCATAGATGATTCACTTATTATCCTTAGAAACTTGTAGCTAGGAGCGAAGTCCAAGGATATAAGAACATTGAAATTCTCATCAAAATTAGATCTATAGTTGGTTATATGTATTTCCAAATCTAATGATTGCATATTCAAAGGATAAATATCCAAGTGCTTGATTCCTAAGCCAATCTAGCAATTTATTTAAGTAAAAAGGGGAATTTTATATTTAATGAGAAAAACGTCACACAACCTATCCAATAGGATCTTCATATATCCAAGTATCAACTTAGTAGGAATCAACAATGGCACAATATAGTAGTTAAATTTTCACAAATGAAACAGATCATCCCACAAGTATAAACACTTCTACATCATGGCTTATGTTTGCACCACCTTAGGAAACAATTGCTACGGTATCATCACACACAACATGGGTGGGATTAACTATACTAAATCAATGGCTAATTTAATGGTCAAATCAAGGGTCGATGACCCCCTTGTATGAAATATGTCTATAAAATACAAGGATTATCTAGAACCAAGTGATTCTATATGGAGGTGGGAAATGAAACCAATTTCAAATTATTCTTTGTATAACAGGCTCTAGCTGATAAAGGTTATGCATTTGAACAAATTTTGGGCGACATGCAATATTCTTTTTTATGATGGGGAACATTTGAGTGTATTTCATGAAGTGTTGGAAGGATTCTTAATCATATTTTGGAAATTGAATGCTCAATAGGTTTTTCCAGTGAGGTTTGGATAGAAATTCACCTATATATGAAGTGTAGGGCTGATGTGTTGAGATTTGTGGCTTTAAAACTCCTCAATTCTAGTCAAGGAAACAATTTGTGAATCGTCTCTGAGTCTGTGGGTCTCACAAATAGTGATCCTCTCTATTCTTATTTGAATAAAAAATTTCCTATCAAGAATATTGATTCCTCCCATCCTCCATTTACTATTATGTCTCCAATAATTAAGTAACATGTCTTTAGAATATGCAAGGCCTTCAAAATTTTTGTATACGATTTATTTTGGAACAATAGTCTCTATGCCAGATTAGGGTTTGAAAATGTAAATTTTGGAAAATTTTGCGACTTTAGAAGCATTCATTTTCTAAATATCAAATAATAGAATAATTTTTCCTTTGATTAACATCACATCTATGTAGTTCTGGCTCTGGTGCAACAACATTATGCACCTCATCTATGTGCTATACTAATTTCTCTTTAAAAAATAAATAAATTTCCTTGGCTTTGAAAAATATTACAATAATAATAACTTTAATGTTATTATAATTCAATATAGATTTGATTATTTTTTGTTGATTGAAATGATTGTTGTGTCAAAGCAAGTATAAGGAGATCCAAAATATTTTTGTATTTTGGCTTAATTGAAAGTAAGGTTGGGTGATACAATTATGAGGAGCCCAATATTATTTTGGAATTTTAGGTTATTAGAGGGAAAATGATGCATAAGGTGGATGGTATAAGGAAAGGAGATGTGATATATTCGGGTTTGATCATTTTGTGTGGGCTAAGGAAAACTTTGAGCAGAAATTGGAATTGAGAAACAATCTTGGTGTTGTGAAACCAACTCCAAAAAGAGAAGAAAAGAGATATCAATGCCTTAGAAATAAGCCACTTCGAGGGGGAAACATCCAATACATTACATGAATGAACAATTCTTGGATGATACAAATAAAAAAACCTCCTTTCTATATATAGGAGTCCATGGGGCCACAATGTAATCCTAGTGGGGCCACAATGTAACCCTAGCCGACCTAACAATAATAATGTAAGGGAACAATAATAACAATATGGTGGTTACAGGGGTACATCAATAACAATAAGGGGGGATACACTAACATAATAAGGGACTACACTATTAATATAGGGACTTAACATGCCCCTCTCCTTCAAACAAGTGTTGTCCTCAACGCTTGATTATTTCTTGATTCTTTTGTATAAAATTATCATCCTCCCATGTGGAATCTTCTACAGGAAAGTTATTCCACTTGCTGAGATACTCTGAAATTGATTGCACTTGTCGATTTATTTCTTCTGTGAATGCTTCATAACTTCTTTCAATGTGAGGTTGATCTTCCTATTGTTTCATTAGATTCTGCACCAAATTTAAGTTATCCTTTGAGAGTAGGAGAACTTGTTGTTGATGCTCGATGTAATATTCCACTAATTTGTCATCCATATTAGCTATTATTTGATCCTTCAAACCATCCAACTTAGCCTCCATTTCTACTTTTAAACCATCTATGTCATCTTCGGTTGCTGTTCATAAGAACGAAATTTGTTGCACTTGGTATCGTAATTTTGATATCTCATACTGCAATTCTTCCTCTTCATGCATCATAGTATAGATTTTTGAGGGCTTAATTGGTATAGAATTATTTTTTTTAGGCATTATATAACCCAATACTGATAAAAATTCTAAAATATTCCCTTGGAATCACTTCAAACTATTTTTTCAAACAAACGTTATGCAATTTTAAAAACCAATTACACACCTTTTTCTTTCTTTTGAGGAGCTCGATATTGAAATTGAATTATATCTATAATTGAGGATCCTCAATATCTGAAATTCAGCCCTGTAGTAGCCCTCTGAAGCTTCTTTCAAATGCCATAGGTCTGATCTGATTTGGATCCTTCAAGGAAAAGTTATGTCCAATCTCCCACAATGACACAATTTTGGATTGGTTCAATAGAGCGAACTTATACAACTTGCCACGTGTCACTGTTTCCTCCTTTGTCTCTGAAATTGATAGAAAAAAAACTAAATTCCGTGCACTTTCAGACAATTTTTACATCATTCCAATCTGATGCTCAAAGAGAGAGCTATGAGTATTTTCCCACGATCACCTCTTTGAGATGAAATTCAGAAGCCTCACAAAGCCCTAACTTCCATAGATCATATCTCCGAAATGTTGCGAACCAATATCTGAAATTTTTTGACAATGTGCCTTAGGATTGTGGCTTCTTACTCTAAAAATTTCAGCTTCTGAAACTTTGTAGAAAAAATGTTATTACGAATATACCATGATGACCTGTTTAGGTTAAATTCAGGAGCCTGCAAAATGACCTAACTTGCACAGATAATATCTTTGAAAATAATTCAAACCAAGCTCTGAAATGTTTTGATGATGTTCCTCCATATTTTGGCTTCGCACTCTAAAAATTTCAGATTTTGAACCTTCGTAGAAAACAGGTTATAGCCAAAATGCCACGCTGACCTGTTTGGTTCAGCGAAACCCTAAAATCTCAAAGCTCTGATACCAAATGTTGTGAAACCAGCTCCAAAAAGAGAAGAAAAGAGCTATCAACGCCTTATAAATAAGCCACTTTGAGGGGGAAACCTCCAATACATTACATGAATGAACAATTCTTGGATGATACAAATGACAAAACCTCCTTTCTATATATAGGAGTCCATGGGGCCACAATGTAACCCTAGACAACTTAACAATAATAATGTAAGGGCACAATAATAACAATATGGGGGTTACAGGGGTACAACAATAACAATAAGGGGGGATACACTAACATAATAAGGGACTACACTATTAATATAGGGACTTAACACTTGGAAATATTAGTTGTGGCTCTAGGAAATTTGGGAATGAAAGGGCTATGAATCTTATGGAGTTTTCTTGGAGCTAGGGAGCTAGAGAGGATGTTCCTAGTTCACTATGAGGTAAATCTAGATGGGAAGCCACTAAGGAAAAATAGGATAGTTTCTAGAGTTGGGAAATAATAATGCAGGTAGTTTTCTATTGTATTGTGAGTACATTACTTTCTAAATTAATATATTGTTATATAATGATTTTTTCAAATTTGTACTAAATTGGTTCTAAGGGGTTCCTATGTTAAAAATTATGTTTATGATGTTTTCTAATTTAAACCTATGTATGCTAATATTGTAATTTGATCAATGAAAATGCACATGAAGTTATTTTATTTATGGATATAAATTTTTTATATTTTTCAATCCTAATTTCAAAAACATGGGGTACTCTTCCTCCTAAATGCATCAATGCATGTGGGTTTTTGTAACACATTTATGGAATTTTTCTCAATATTGTAAAAAAATGGTGCTATATGGTCCTATAGTATTATTGAGTGTAACATCAATTTTTGTGGTGCATTAATTTTTTATACACATTGGGACAAGATGTTAGTGAAGCGCATTGATAAATTTTTATGGCATTTAAAATTATTTTTTTAATTGAATAATTAAAAAAGGTTCTACCTTGATCTAGTGTGTTCTCCTCAACTCCATCAATGCTCTTGATTTATTTTTGAGCACCATTAGGTATTTTAATATTTTTTAAATAAATAAATGATATTATAGTATTTTATAATAATAATCACCATCATGCCCATGATGGTGAAGAATACGCATACCCCTATAGGAATTCCCATATCCATGTAGTTGCCACTTTAAAGAATTGTGAGGTAAGAATATATGCTTAGGTCAATAAAAAATCATTAACTAGAAAATGGGCCCAAACCAATGTATAAGCCTTAGTATCCTACTACTAGGAGCATGCATGTCGTGTAGTTAGAAAGGATATGAATATTGCTTAGCAAGAATGAAGAATTGAGTTATTGTTTCTTTCAAATGTAGAGGTAGAAAATAATGCTGAGAAGTGGATTCTAGACAATAAGAGCAGTTACTCCATGGACAATTAGTACATGAAAATAGTTGATATTTAGTGGAAGATCAAAACGATCACAAGAAAAATTCTAGTATACGAAAATGAGGTTTAGTAGGAGATATTGATCAGCATGAATTTGGATGCCCCCTATAGATGCAACTTTCCAAGCTAGTTGAAAAAATCTTAGTGCTCACCTAGACAATCACTAACTTGTGGCTCCATAGTAGCAATGAGGAGGAAAATGAACTAGCACCACCTAGATGGAATCCCCAATGATTTAACCATGTTTTGGGTTTTGTGGTTTTTATTTTTTTATCAATAAGTAAGCATATTCAACTTACTACCAATTTTATTCCTACTTCAATTACTAATTTTTATGATAGGATCAAACTCAATTAATTATATACATAGTATACTACATATGGTCTAATAATTTTGACAAAAGATCTATGTATAAGAGACTAGTCTAGTTTTCCAAGTGGCAAGGTAGTAGTTATAGACCCATAATAGTTTGATACAATTCCTACCTAACTCACACCAAAAAATAGTAACATACTTAGATGTGCCTTATTATTTATGCACTAGTGTGGTCCTTTTTAAGGTGCACCTAGTTGTTCATATGATTAAGAAGTACTAAAAAAAAAACTCTAAGAAGACCTTCTATCACCTACCTTTTCTAGCTACCTCTAGCATAAATAGACAAAGGATAAATTTTTTGGGGATACTCTACAAAAACGTATGCTATAAGGTTATCTACTTGTGGTGAAAGGAATTTGTAATAAAATCTGACCAAAGGATAGATGAAGGTGGTATTTTCTTGTTCATCAAGTCTAACTTGAATTTGATTAGACCCACTAACACATGGAGGAATGAAATTGTACTTCTGGTATCCAAGGATATCTAGTGCTTGATCAATGAATGGTAAGGTGAAATAGTATCCCCATAACATGTGATAAAAATCTTAGAAAGCATAAGTTTTAAAATACAAGCATAAAACATACTCATCATGCATCCAATCAACCATTATGATAAAAAGAGGCACCATATCCTTGTGGATTCCTTCATTCGTCGAAAGATTCCTATTGTTTTAGTGGGATGCATCAATCCTTTTTGGATGCTTCCTTATCGGATATCAATAATAAATCATTTTTTTAATATAAGGCTTAACTCCCTTACAAACAATCCTATTTTAGTAACCATAAGTAACTTGGTGGAGGTGAAGTAAGCACATTTACTTATGTTGACGATCTCATTAACATATGCATAATTAACCATTATGAATTCTTGCATTTTAATAATTATAGGCATCGTGATATATTACAGGTAGAGTAAGCAGATAGTTCCTTATCTATTAACAATAGTAGGAGGCACCATTATGGTCTCCCTATAATAGGGTTTATAAATCCCTTGTGGGTGACCCCATTTGCATAAGAATGGGGATCATGATATATTGGAGCTGAATTCCCTAGTACTTTGTGAATAATCTCCATTTTACAAAATATTCATGGTACATTAAAAATAGAACAAGCCCATAGTCCCTTATGGATGCCCCATAAAGATTGAGCACCATTTATCAATCATTATGTTAATAAGAAATATTTATTATGGAGTGAGGTTCTCTCCAACCTAGCTCAGTATGGTAGAGATGTAAAATTAAAATAAAATAATTGATAGTTATAATTATCAATAAAATATTTTTATTTGATGAAATTACATAAAACAAAAAATAAAAATAAAATAAAACAAATTTATAATTATAATTATAATTATTTAAAATTAATAATTAAACCAACCTAGATACATCTTAGCCCTTGAAGTTAAGATGAATATAGATTTATTTATATTGAAATTTATATAGTATTATTAACTACTTTCCTCAACTAATATAAAACCAACCTAGATCCATCTTAACTCCGAATCTATCAAGCACTGAGAGGGATCAAATCTCTCGAGGTAAAAATGTCTTTTTTTAGTGCAAAATTTGAGGCAAGGTTTTCACCTCGAGAGACTTGATCCCCCTCTGCTCTTGATAGATCCATAGTTAAGATGGATTTAGGTTGGTTTTAGTCATGTGTGGCCAAGGAAAAAGTATCGAAGATATGATTAATTTTATCAATAATATGTAAATATATCTAATATTAATATAATCATTTTAAATATGCTAAATATGTCTCAGATTAACTTGGTCATTTTAATTTTAAAATTTCTTAGTTACCTTAGTTTGTTGAGATGATAGATATTGTTAATAAATTTAATGATGAAAAATTATGAAATAATAATTTTGAATGCAAAGTAACAATAATATTGTTGAATGATAGAAAATGTGAGTAATAAAAATGTAGTCGATTACAAATACTCTTCATTGTGATCAATCTCAAACTATTTTCTTCTACTATTCTTATTGTCACTCTTGTTATTTTTTTCATCTTTTCATATCGATTATATGAAAAGGAAAGTTGAAATCATAAACCATTTATATCTTTAGCGTGAGATGTTGTAGTGATCCGAAAGGATTTTCGCACGTGAAAGAGCTTTGTGCCATGTTGATTTGAAGTTGGTGACAAAGTGCTTAAGTGGGTGAAATTATGATTAATGTTTTTCATGAGATGCTCATGCATTTAATTATGAATTTTATGAGCCTTTATTAAACCCATGCATTATTATTCACTTTTGACATAAATGATTAATATTTGTGAGAGAAAATTTGTCTCACATATTATTCATTTAAAGTAATTATGGAAATTGGTTCTTATGTGAGAAACCGCCTCACACCAATTTTCTATTTTTCTCAAATTGTAGGTTGAGAGAATCAAGGGCATGGTTGAAGAGTTTGTAAGTGGTTTTGAGACTTTTCCCAATTATGAGCTTGAGATATTTGGAGATCCTACTTTCATGGATCTTTTTTTCCTTCCTTGTAATTAGGTCCTACAATTATGGGTCTTGTAATTAATGCTCTTTGTTGGAGAGCAGGTGAGGAAAAACTATATATATTCCTTATGTGAGCCATGTAAAGGGGGAGAAGAAAGGAGAGAATTCTTAGCTATTGAGAGCCATAGTGCTTAGCTAATGATCGACCATTGTGCTTGAATGTAAGAGAGGTTTGAGAGCTTACTTTGAAGAAGGAATATAGAAGATCTGCATTATAATTGAAGCGGATCCAGAGATGTGTCCCCAGAGAGATGGAGGGGTGAACTCCATTACCAACATGGGTTGTCTCTCTCTTCTTTACTTGCATGTGATTTCTTGATATTTTAAGTTCATTTATGTGTGTTTAAGTATTATAATCGATGAAATAATGTGCTCAATCAAAGATGTATAAGCCACAATCAATTAAAATATTCTCACACCATAAATTATGGTTAGAGTATTACTCTACTCGTGATTGGATCAATTTTAGTATCAGAGCAGGTGGTTTCTTTGCTGGATGGGCACAGGAGTGAAGCACACTGAAATAATTGCAAGTGTGGACCATTGAATGTGCATCAATGAAGGATGTCAACGATTATACGAGGCCATGCTCAGGATGTCTGAAATTGTGTAAATGTTGTATGAATATTATGAGAAACAAGAAATAGATAACACTGAGTTGAAAAATATTCTACAAGAGGATAAGGAGGAAAAGCAGTTATTGCAGCTTCAATTGCAGGCCACGACAGAGGCATTGGAAGAATTGAAGTGCAACGACCAAAATATTCAAGAGATAAATGACAACATTAAAGCCGGCAATGCAGAGTTGTGAAGACTATTGTAGGTAGCTGAAGAGGATGAGCAGAAGCTTCAAGAGATGTTACAAGCCAAAGAGGATTTATTGTCTAGGTTGCAGAAGGTTGAGATGATGAATGTTGCATCTCAAAACGAGGTATATGATGTTAATTCATTTTTTTCTCTCTCTCAATATGAAACTAATGTTGGCATGAAAATACTCATGAAGATGGGGTATAGAGGAGTTGGACTTGGAATAAATGGCCAAGGAGTCACCTAGCCATTGGAGGTTGTACCAAGACAACCATTTTCAGGCTTGGGTTATCGACATGAAGAGAAAGGAGAATTCTCGAAGGTAGCTGAATCAAAAGCCTCTCTTCATCACACAATTCCTAGAAGGGAATCAAGTCACCTAGTCCTCATCAATTCAAGGACAAGTCGGGAAGGTATAACAATCATTCAATTTCTTCTTTTTCATACAAGAGAAATGATTGCTTCCATAGATCTTCTAACCGTGATGTAGTTAAGCATCACATAAAAAAAATGGTGGGTTAAGAAGATAGATGTGTCCACAAGAAGTGAGACCAAGAAGAATAAGAACCCCTTGAATCCTCCTATGATGAAGACATAGTTGAATGGGAAACGACATAATTTCTGCAGTTTTTGCAAAATTAGTGGCCATTGGGAGAAGAAGTGTTGGAAGTTGTACCTTGAAATTCACCACAAGTCAAGAAGATATATGGGGAAAGAGATCGTGAAGAAGGAGGCTCCATCCACCATTCGAAAAGAAAAATTATGAGAAGAAAGTGCTTGGTGTTGGTTTGGTAAGAAGTTCATGATGTTTCTACAATGTTTATTTCTTCTCATTTGCAAAATTTCGAGTTTTATTGGGGCATGTATTCCTCTGTTGATCAGGAACACTCAAAAGTTTTCTGATAAAAAATCAACAAATAATGGAATCGTCGCTTCAAGATGCCCACGATGCCCCTACTTTAACCATGAACGATTTGCTAGAAAAGGGAGCCGTGATGGAGATTCCTCCTCATGGAGGGTGGAATGTAGATGATTATCTGCCATGTCATTATTAGCATTTTACTCACACTAAAATTCGAAAAAGGGGAGAAGATTATGACTAGTTATAGACGCAAGTGTATGTTTGCTATTGCGCTTCAATAATGTCGATCAATGGCATTTCAATGTACATGGATTTCCTGATAGCATCAACAAGCTAGATCTTATAATACTTGCCTTATTATTATCATTACAATCTATATCAACTGTTGCAATGCACTTGCAACAATGAATTTTTATCGAATCGGATCTTCTGGGAGAGTGTAGAGAAGGATTTGAGGATAATCTCTAACCTTGCCTGCAACTGCCCAACATTGTAAGCCCTGATAAAAATCATGTTTCCCTTTACGGGTTAGATGTGAGATGAAAACACTACCTACTATTGCAATAATAACATCAGTAAAGTGTCTAAGGCTTTAAAATAAAGTCTTCTTTTGGGCGTTCTCCATCCCGCCCCCTTGTATATTCATGAAAGGAAAGACTAATTCTTGAATGCATTCCATCAAATGCGACTGAACCATTGTTGCTTTTACATATATGTAGAAATTTTTGAAAGGAGACAACTCTGTGTACGTGTTCTGCAACAATTAATTGAAGTCCTGATTGAAAGAAGCAACCCCTTTCACATTTTCAAAAATTGTTGCTATCCTGATCGAAATGTCTCTACTGTTGTTGTTGCCCTGATCAAAATGTATCTATTGCTACTAAAGAGATAACTGTGTAGGAGGCTCTTAACTCAATTATTGATGAAGAAATGTATGCATATCCAAAAGTCTTATTAATGGGAGAGGAGGTTGGCGAATATCAAGAAGCGGTTATGAGTCTTTTTCTATCTTATCGACCTTTGACTCCATAGACCAGTTTCATGGAATCCAATATTACAACAAAATGGATCTCAGAGTTGTGTTGTCTCTGGGAGTGGTGTAAGCGGTGGAGATTATTGTCATATTTGGAAGGATTTATTCCTGTGCTCTCTGCACAAATTTTGTTCCGCATTTCTGCCAAGGTTTTTTTTATCATATGCGGATTTTGTGGGATCATTTCCACCAAATTTATGTTGCATCAATATCGGTTGGGATATCTAATGTGTTGATTGACTAAACATGAAGGAGAAGGCTTTAAATTTTGAGCTGAGAAGTATTTATTTGAAGTCTTTGTTATCCATGAAGATGATTACAGAGCCCAACCCGATGAGTATCAGAGCATAGAGTAGTATTCCTGCCCGCATTATGGATGTGGTGGACCTGGGAAATGGAGAACCCATGATATATTTCCTGGTTTTCATGGCCCCACAACAACAAGAAGAACAATTTAAGATTCAATTGAAAAGGATAGAGGGAAAAGCGCTAGATGTAACGCAGGGAACCATGCGATTAGATTATAAAATAATAACACTTGGATCATAAGTTATCTTTGGACATCATTTTTCTTCCTTCGCCGTTGCAATTGCTACGACTTTACTTTGGCCGAGAAGTGACCAGCCTCAAATCTGCAGCCTCAATTATTCCTAATGTACAAGTGGAGTTATCCTGACACTTGTAATTCTCACCACTACATTCAATTACATAGAAACTCACTCTCCTTCTGTAATTACCAAATTGAGAACCTTGGGTAAAGAAAGTGCCTATGTTTTCACAGCTTTTCAAACTTCTAGTAAGGATCGGGCCTATTCTCAGTGCCTGGAAAATCATTGTGGATTCATTCAAACATCATTATCAAACAAGGACAAGGGTCACTATACTGGAAACTGGTTGGTTTCCAATTAAACTGTGCAACATATGTGCCAAAGACTGTGCCATTCTGGCATCTCTTGGTTCACTCAACCGATTTGGCTGGCTTGCCATATTGGCAATAGATTTATACGTTTTCGTCTTGCACTTGGTATGGGAATCGTACCATAGATAGTGAACTCAAAGATCTATCCTCTTAAATAGAGAGGAATCGATAGAAGACTTGCATCCACCTGTCTGTGGGTCTCCAATATGATCATTTCAGAGATGTTCTTGACCCTTACCAGTGCCATTGGTGTCTCAAAATCATTTATTATTTTCATGTTCATAGCGTGTTTTACCTTGATGTTCGTCATCATGTTTGTGCCAGAGACGAGGAGCATGTCATTGGAGCAGCTTGCAGGATGCTAGCCTACAAATGGATGCATCCTATGTGGCCTCTCTCCTTACTATGGACAAACATGAATGGGTAATTAAAAGGGTCATTTTCTTTGAATTTTTTCTATATACCCATTATTTTCCCTATGCCTAGAAAATGAAGAGGGAACTTTTATAATGCACATATTTTGTAATGGGGGGATTTAAATTCTTTTCACCATTAGTGCATTGGAATGTTTTGGTTCATACACATATTAAAAGGGGGTTGAAAATTTTGTATTTTTCCCTTTGTGCACATTGAATTGCCATGTAATTTTTATTTTTGCATCAAAAAATTGGCATGTAACTTGATGAAATGCCATGCAAATGCCATAGTTTACATGAATTCATGATGTAAAAGATGATTATAAAGCATTGTAAAAGGCCTATTTTAGCCACTCTTATGTGAGGGAGAGTGAGAGGCATATTTTTGCGCATTAAGCCTTGTTGGCTTCTTTGTAATCAGGTTGAATGAAGCGATTTGCCTAAGCCATTTTGGCATATAAACTTGACAAGTGTTTCAAAAGATGTAAACAGGTATGTGATGAGCTCCATCATTAGACATATTTGGAGGGGTTAATGGTCACCATTTTTCCTTATTAAATATATTTTTCTTGCCTTTTTATTGTTATTTAGTTTTATGATGCTAGTATAGGTGGTGATTAAGGCTAACATACTCTAAGTGCCTAATATGAGGTTGAGTGTAGAAAATCATGAGCAACTGGAATTATTTTTGAATATTTTATCATAAAGAATTGAAGGAGACAACAAGGATAGATTATCGGAAGATTTTCCACCCTCCTTAACTCTCGAAGGCAACCAAAGGATCTGCAAGGATTCTCTCCAACAATTTGAATTCCAGAGGGAACCAAAAAATTGGAAGACCAAGGTCATTCAATCTATGTTTACATGAAGTCAAGTAGACTCAATCACTATTTTCAAGTGAGCTGTTAGTAGCTTCCATGTAGAATAAATAGAGCAGAGCTAGAGCTAGGAAGGATTGGATTCTATTGGGAAAATTTTTGCAAGTTATTGAGATTTTTTATTATTATTGTACACAGTGATTCAAACTTTTAGAAATGTATGAGACCATTCTTTCGTGAAAGGAGAAGTCTAATTTCATATTACTGATTTAGGTTCCAGAGAGCTAGGTTGTGGGTTAGGACCCAATCCATGTGCCTCAACCTTTCTGTTGTACTTATTCTTTGCTTGCTGTCAGTAGATCCACTTCTGATAGTTTCATGGTTGTTTAGTTTTTCTTTCAGTGTGCTGTTGTAGGTTTCATTTTCTTATGAGTAGTATAATAGAGGAGAAAAATCTAAAATATGCGGAACAACACCTCCCTTCTCATCTCTGTCAATAGAGGTCGAGGAGGGTGAACCTTCCCATAGACCAAAAAATTGATTTCTGTTCATTATTTCTAAGAATAGAGTATAGTTTCATTACCATTTTCAGCCTTCCTTTTGTACTGTATTTTCACTCATTTGTATGTTTTTCTTTCATAGATCAGTAGAGTTGTTTGCAGGAATAAGAATCAAAGCACTAGGGAAGTCCATTGGCACCTTCCCGCTTAATTATCCATCTTTTTTTTTATGCCTCTAT
The DNA here is from genome assembly GCA_034641835.2 of Pinus albicaulis. Taxonomy (NCBI): domain Eukaryota; kingdom Viridiplantae; phylum Streptophyta; class Pinopsida; order Pinales; family Pinaceae; genus Pinus; species Pinus albicaulis. The sequence goes on from CM076584.1 coordinate 552,353,427, forward strand.
CACTGGTGTTGCACCTCCATTTCCCTCTTATTTATTTTATTGTAGCTACCGCCCCCTTTTATTCACAAAACACTTAAAAATTCTAAGAGTCTGACCTTTGCCCTTTCTTGATTGAAACCCCGCTACCACGTCACCCATCGCATTCCACATCCTTTTCAATTTTTACTTTAAAATACTTACCACAATTCCTTTCACAAATCAAAATTCACATTTTCCTTTTGATTTCTATTAACACTTACCACTCCAAACGCCGATTGTGATAATTCTCCGTACTCCGCCACACCATAATCGAAAATTGAATTTTTCATTTGGTGCTCATAACATTTTCCACTCCCAACACTGATTGCAATATCATTATTGTACTCTGCCATCAGCCCTACTGCCACGTCATCCCATCACATTTCGCATTTCGTAGTTTTTATCCCATCACATTTCACATTTCGCTCCCGCTCCCGAACAACACTTCTGCTACCTCTCTAGATTTGCGATATTGTGATTGTGATATTGCATATCAAATATCGCACTTCCATCCTCCCATTGCAATTCTGCCATCGCACTTTTAAAAGCCTCCCATTCCGAAGGATTTTTGTGATATTATACATTTTAATAAATTCTAAACCCTCTTTCACACTTCTAAGCCTTGTTTGATGTGGTTAAGTCGTCCATTAGCACCTTTACCAATTTCTTCTCCAAACAGTCTGTAAGAAACACCTCTTCCAATTAGAATTAGTTCATGAATAGCTGGATTGATAGGAGCGTGATAGATAGAGCAGGGTGTGTTTAGCCGATTGGCCAAGTTAAGTGTAATTTAAATTAGTTTCATTTCTGTTGTTTCCTTTCTTCAAATTAAATTAGTTTCATTTCCGTCATTTCCTTTATGAAATTTAAGTTAGTTTCCTCTCTATCATTTCCTTCCAACAATTTACTTTCCAGTTCTTATCATAGTTTAATAAATATCACCCTTTCGTAAAGCAGAAGAGGATGACATAAGCAGGATGCATCTGCTGTGTATATAGCACTGCCACCTCCAAGTTTGTACGAACCCCAGGTTGATAAAGTAAAGTAGGGTAGCCCCTAAGAGTTTCAACACTCTTGGTGCAATACCAGGGCTCACCACTTTTGGCGTCATTGTTGCGGAGGTGTTTAGTAGATGCTTTGATTTTGTTTTAGAATTCTTTTCTATTTTCCTTTCTTTTCATGTTATTTCAGAAATATTAAAAAAAATACCAAAAATGTCTAATTTTCATGCCTCGTATGAGTGGGAATACTAAAATACAAATCTTACCTAAAAACTCGACATCACCTCCTAGCCACCATTCACTCTTCCTTAGTGGAATTGATATTGAACTTCCGATAGGAGAGCCTTCTGAATACTTTGAGGAACCTATTGGGGAGGAAGAAGAAGACGTTGGTCCAACTGGGGGACCTGCTTCACCTATATTAACCATGGCTTGGATCCAGAGAAAATTTCCCATAAGAGAGGCAGATGGGGAAACTAAGATGAAAAACATTAGCCCCTGAGCTCTTCCACACTTCCATGGAATTTCCTCTGAGGATCCTAACACATTCATGTTTGAATTTTCTATTGTCTGTAGGACTTATGACTACACCTCTAATGATTAGAAGTTGAAGCTATTCCCATCCACCCTTAAGGATGCATCCTTGCGCTAGTTCATGGGTCTCCCTGGGGACAACATCACCACCTGGGCACAGATGCAAGAAACCTTCAACAAGTACATAGAATACTCTAGGTCCAAGGAAACTAAGGATTATATATTTAGGATGACTCTACGGCCTGGTGAATCCATAGAGGACTATGAAGAGAGGTTTCAATTAAACTATAAGAGAGCCAACTGTACTCTTGATCCTGCATCACTTAAACTTATACTTCTTCAGGGGATCAGAGAAGAGATGATAGAAACCTTTAATATGATATCAGGAGGATATATCTACCAATTTCCTTATGAAACAATCAAAACAATCTTCTGGAACCATTCTAGGACATTTAGGAGGACAGGCAGAGCTAGCCAAAACACATCAAATACCCCTTCCTCCTCCACCTCCATGAAACATGAGATTGGAAACATGCTAGAAGAATTCATGAGTGACATGTTGCACACCCTTGATTTGAAAATTGACACAATGCAGGTCAAAAGGAAGTAAGAGGAAGCAAAGAGAGCCTTGGAAATATTTTTTCCTAGATGTACTCAGAAGCACCCAAGAAATGAATGTCCACTGAATTTCTTGGAGGTTTTCTTAGTCGGTGAGGAGAATAATGCTACAGACAAGTGTCCCTCCTTACATGGACTTAAGGTTGTATATTAAGGTGGGGAATCAATGCCAGAGCAACTCTATTTCATCAACCAAAGGAGGCCTCAATTCCCTCAGCCATATCAACAAGATATGCAAGGTGCACCTTGCTCTTACTATCACAACAATTAGAGTGCACCCATGCAACCTTGGTACTCTCCCACTCCTCCATCCTGGTCTAAACCTCCTACTTGGGCTTACAACCCTCCATATCATCCTTAGCCAGTGAATCAACCATTTCAGTAGTATTTTCCATAACAACCTCAGTGGAACAATCCATCCCAAGGGTGGAAACCTCAACACAATTAACCACCTGCTCTAATGCCTCCACCCCAACCTAAACTCCATCTTACTCATGCTACTCCACCTAGGCTACCTCAAATACCTACAAAGCCCAATCCAAACCCGAACAAAAAACAGGCACAATAGGCTCCTAGTGGAGAAACATCCTCTGCAGCTTATGATGTGGAGATACAGGAGGTTAATATCAGGTCGAGAAGAGTACTACCAGAAAACCATCCTCCATCTCCACTTGTAGAGGTTTACGGGGAAAAGGAATAAGGTAACACTAAGATCCAACAACCTCCTTTTCTCGAGCGCTTGATCCGCCCTAGTCAACACACCCAAGAGGAGACTGAACTTTTGGGAGAATTGGAAAATCTATGTGTAAATATACCACTTCTCCAAGCCATTAAGGATGTCCCTATCTATAATAGGCTAATAAAATAAAAGTGCTTCAAGAGACATGGGAGAAAGAAGAGAGATACCCCTACCATCAATGCAGTAGGACAACTTTTCAACCTAATGTTGGGAAGGGTGATCTTTCCAAATTACTTGGACCCTAGTAGTCCAATTTTTGATGTGTACATCGATGGTATCACAATCCCTAACACGTTGATTGATCTAGGGGATGACATCAATTTCATGACGAAGGAAACTATGTTGAAATTAAATCTCCAAGGGAGTTTGAGGAAAACCACAACAATTCTACAACTTGTAGATCGGTCCACAGTAACTACAAAAGGAATTTTTAAGGATGTTATGGTTACCATTGACTCTTGGGAGTATCCTATAGATTTCATGGTCCAGCAACCAAAAACCAAGTTTAATGTTTATCCTCTCATCTTTGAGAGACCTTGTTTAGCCACTGCAGATGCTTATATTAGTTGTCAGGTTAGAAATTTGACTATCAAAAATGGGCCTTTGTCCAAAAAGCTAGTGTTATACCCTCCAACCCAACCTTCCATTGATCATGATCTACCTATATGGTTGGAGGATGAAGAATATGAGTTACATAACAATGCCCCTATGTGTACCATAGATGTTATTCTTAGAAGGGGGATGCTTGATGAAGATGAACTCACCGACCATGCCATTCAAAAACATTCCTCCACTAACATTCCTCTCAAAACATTAGTCAAAGAGTTTGAAATCCAACCTTGGATAGAAGCGCACTAACTTGAGTCAACCTCTGAAACCACCATGGCTATCGATTTTGGCCCATCCATATCTATGAAAATAAACCCAAACCTTTCGAAGGAGGAAGAGAAGTAGCTATGGCATGTTTTGAAAGATAATCTAGATGCATGTACTTGGGATTACAAGGACATGAAAGAAGTGCATCCTTTAGTATGAATATATCATATTTACATAAAAGAAGGATGCAAGCCTATGATATAACCCTAAAGAAGGATGAACCTAACCCTAAAGGACATAGTGAAATAAGAGCTGCAGAAACTATTGGATGCAAGGTTTATATATCCTATATCTGAAAATGAGTGAGTATCTCCTCTTGTACTAATCCCAAAGGAGAATGGGAAGTGGTGAATTTGTGTTGATTATCGAGAACTTAACAAAGCCATGAAGAAAGACCATTTCCCTTTTCCCTTTATAGGCCAAGTATTAGATGGCCTTGCAGGGAAGAAGTTATTTTCCTTCTTAGATGGGTTCAGTGGGTACAATCAGATTCAAATCAGCCTTGAAGACCAAGATAAGAATAATTTCACCTGCCCTTGGGGTACCTTCGCTTATCAAGTCCTACCTTTTGGGTTGTGCAATGCCCCAACCACCTTCTAAAGAGTTGTCCTCAACATTTTTTCTGAGTTATTCCATGGCTTTGTTGAAATCTACATGGATGATTTCACACCATATGGGGATGACTTCCAGGAATCTCTCTCCAATTTGGGTAAAGTACTAAGAAGGTGCATTGAGATGCATCTCTCCCTGATCCTAGAAAAGTGTGAATTCCTAAAGAAAGGAGTTGTGTTAGGGCACTCCATATCCCATGTAGGAATACAGGTAGACCTAAACAAAATCATTATCATCAAAAGGGTACCTGCTCCTCAAAAGCATAAGGATGGCAAAAGTTTATTAGGCTTAGATAATATTATAGAAGGTTCATCAAATATTTCAGCAACATGGCTTCACCATTATTTGGATTATTGGCCAAATATTCCAAGTTTATTTGGTCTGGTCCTTGTCAAGAGGATTTTGAGCTCATTAAGGAAAATTTGACTACTGCCCCCATTCTCCGAGGTCCAAATAAGACTCTGCCTTTCCACATCCACGCTGATGCATCCGAAAAAGCTGTAGGGGCGGCAATAGGAAAATTAGAGGAAAAAATCCCTTATGCAATTTATTTCATTAGCAAGAACTTGTCTAAGGCCGAGATAAACTATATTGTTACTGAGAAGGAGATGTTAGCCATCGTCCATATTTTTGAAAAAATTCAGACATTATGTAACTGGAAATCAGACCTTTGTTCACACTGACCATGCAACCATCAAGTATTTAATGAACAAAATGGATGTTAATGCTAGGATAATTAAATGGTTGTTAATTTGTAGGAATTTGATTTGACTATTGGTGATAAACCTAGAAAGGAGAATGTTGTTGAATATTTTTTGTCAAGGTTAGCTCTCCCTGCAGGTGAAGAAGGAATGGTGGATGACCAGAAACCATATTAGCATCTCTTTGATATATCTACACTCTCACCATGGTTTGTTGATATAGCCAACTAATTTTCTGTAGGCAACTCCCTCCTAATATTTCATTCAGGGAGAGTAGATGAATCATCAGAAAATGCGCCCCTTCCACATGGATTGAGGGAAATATTTTCAGGCTAGGCCGTGATCAAATCCTCAGGAGATGTGTGAGGGAGGAAGAAGTTTTTGATATCCTCTTTGCATGTCATGACAACCCATGTGGAGGCCACTTTTCTGCAAAGAGAACTTCTTACAAATTTTTGTAGGCATCATACTATTGGCCTACCCTTCACCAACATTCCAGAAGATACACCAGCAGGTGTGAACAATACTAAAGGATGGGGAAACCCACACAAAGGGATGAGATGCCTTTGCACCCTCAAGTGGTTCTTGATCCATTTGAAAAGTGGGTCATAGAATTTATTGGAACTATCGATCCACCATCCGAAGAAAAGAAGTATATCATAGTCTACATTGATCACCTGAAAAAGTGGGCTGAAAAAAAAGCAGTAAAGGTAGAAACCGAGGAGAAAGTAGTATAATTTCTGAGGGAGAATGTTTTTTACAATTTTGGGTACCCCAGGGAAATATTCACTAATCAGGGAGCACAATTCATGTCTCATCTCATTGAAAATATTTTGTGGAAGCACAAGATTAAGCATAGAAATTCTACTGCCTATCACCCTCAGGCGAATGGACAAGTAGAAGTAACTAACATATCTTTAGAGAGAATCCTCACGAAGGTTGTGATCAGTAACACAAAATATTGGGTAGACATATTGGGAGAAGCTACTTGGGCCTACAACACTACTTGGAAGACAACAACATGATTCACTTACTATGAACTAGTCTATGGTAAGAAAGCTCTACTTTTAGTTGAGTTTGAATTCAATACTTTAAGAATGGAAAATGAACTAAATCTAGATCTATCAAATTCCCAAAAAGAGAGGTTGTTGCAACTAAATGGATTGGATGAGTTCAGAATGAAAGCACTTCTTCACACAGAGGTAGTCCAACTGCAAAGGAAGGTATGGCATTACAAGAACATTAAGGAGAAGTCCTTACAAGAAGGAGATTGGGAATTTTTGTATGATTCAAGGTTTAAGGCCTTTAAGGGAAAATTGATGACAAGATGGCTGGGAACATACACAATGGAAAATTTTTTTGACAATGGTGCAGTTCAAATCAGGACCATAGATGAGGAATGAATCCCCTTGCTTGCAAATGGCCACAGACTTAGAATTTACAAGAAGCCCTTATCCAAGGCAGATTTCATAAATTCAATAAGCAGAGAGGTGTATGCAATGGGAAACTCCATAGTTTCCAGCACCTCCTAACAAAATAAAAATAAAATAAATATCCATGGGTGAAAAATTCTCTGAGGTGCTCAAGGAAATTTCATGGGATGAAAACCTCTTTGTAGGCATCCAACTTGATTTCAAAAAAAAAGAGAGAGAAATACATCTACATCTCTGTGTTTTCTGTGTTAGCTGTTTTGCAGGTTATTAATGGTTTCTTGGAACACAAGGAAGCAACCATATTCTTCTCTCCCCTTCTATTTTATCATCGATCCCATCATTCACTCCATTCATTTCCATAACTCTTTACATCACCTCCATACACCATATTCCTCCATTTCTGAGCACAATGTAGTGAAAGAAAGCAAGCCGCAAACTGCTACAAACATTAGGAAGTACCTTCAAAAACAAATTTGTTCATGGACTGCAAAGAAAAACAAGAAAGAAAGTTGCATAACAGACTCCAGGAGAAAAATAATGCCACCCATGGCATCTCAAGCACCCCACACAACATCTACAGCAGGAAGAAGAAACAAGAAAAGATCAACATCTCACTCAGAGATCTACTCATTCAACAAGCTACTCACTCAGAAAAGAAGAAATTAGTGAAGAATGCAGCATCTAAAATTCTTGTCTCTTCAACCCAGCTCCTGCAAACACCTTTTAAACAACAGGTAAGCTCAAGTATAGCCTTTCACCCCTCACTGTGCATTCATAATAGCCAAAAATAATTAAATGCAAAGATTTGGAATTTAGAAGGCGGAAAGGTAGCTAGTTAGCTTGGCCACCATCGTGAGGTATGACTGGGGAGAACTGCAAGTTCACGCCATTTGGGCATGGAAAAAAATTAAATCAATTGGAGTAGAGGATAACGAGAGGAGGAAACACACAGTCCATGATGAATTAACAGAGAGAAGAAAACAACGGTCTCTAATGAAAACTTGAGCTGAGCCTGAGTTATGTAAGTGCTCCAAGATTAGCTACACAAACTAATAAAAAGAGATCCTGTCTCATCCAAACCAGTGAGTTGAGATTTTTTTAGGGAAAGAGACCAAAGGGAGATCATAGCACAACAGTACCAAGTTTGGGATGCGTATTTGAACAACGTTCAGCAGTCGGGCTAGCTTTCGAAGTATACTGCATATCAGACACAGTAGCAAGGGACCAGGGGAAGCTTTTATAGCAAACCAAACAAGGAATAATTTTACTCCTATCCTTAGAGAAGGAGGAGAAGAAGAGCTAGAAGAAGAAGTAGAAGAAGAACCAGAAGAGGAAGAGACAGAGGGCCAAGGAGAAATGGAAGAAATGGAAATGGAGACAGAAGTCATAAAGGTAGCAGAAAGTGAGCAAGAGGAAGTTGCCACCTTAGCTTCTCTGAGCAAAAAGAGAAAAAGGTAGACCTCTATGTATCTCAGAACTAAAATGAGTCAGAGGATAAGTTAGAAAGAGCCAGAAATGCCTCCTAAGAGCCCCGTCATTATTGAAGAATTACTAAGGGAGGAGGAAAGATTCAGAGAGAAATTTTTTAAGGAACATCTATAGATGGAAAAAATAGAGAATATAGAGCTAAAGGATAAATTGTAGCAAAAAGGGAAAAAAATAGCGACCATGGCAGACTTGTGCATAGAAGCCCTTCAACACAAATTCCCTGCTCACTCATATGTTGTGTACCTCAAGGAGCACTGGCTTCTATTTCAAATCAAAACTCTAGCCTCCCATGGATCCCTTCCTTTCCAATATTGTTCGAAATTCATGGATTTCTACAAGAAATATAACATGGTTTCTAAGGCAAAGATGGCATAGTTTTATGTGCATAATCTTGTGCTAACAAATCTTGATACTTGGGACCCGAATTATACAATGGGGGACATGTAGTTGATGGATCTAGAATCTTGGATGATGAATGAGGAAACTAGAGTAAAATAGATATGGAGGGTCATGAGAAGAAGAAATAAAGAGCACTTACATATCAAATGAGAATTTTTAAGCCCAATAAGATTCATCCTTAACTATTGAGCGATTGAAAAGGAACCTACACTAGCTAAAATCTACCTCCAGACTCAAACACAGGTAATAGGCCACTTTGATGATGATTCTAGGAAGATAGAAGATGAGTGCATTATGGCCAACTAGAGGATATGGATCATCCTCCCTCATAGCCTCAAGAACAGGGAGTACCATACTCTAGAAGGACTGAGGGGTGCCTTGGAAAGAGTACCATTATACAAGAGGGCCATGCAGACTAAGAAAATCTAATGGCTTGGTCTCAAGCACAATCCACTTTTGCTGCTATGGCACAATGATGAAAGAGACGTGGATGCACAAGATAGAGAATGGGATAATGCAGAAAATATTAATGGGTTTTACCCCCCTAAGGGGGCTCCCACACTTCTTCCTCGGGAAGTCAGGGGGGTTGTCAAAGCCTTGAAAAATGCAGGAGGAGGATTAGTTGCTCAGAGGATGAGAAACCATTCAATAGGGGGTGATGATGAGCTCCATAATTAGACATATTTGGAGGGGTTAACGGTCATCCTTTTTCCTTCTTAAATATCTTTTTCTTGCATTTTTATTGTTCTTTGGTTTTATTATTCTAGTATAGGTTGTCATTAAGGCTAACATACTCTGAGTGCCTAATATGAGGTTGCGTGCAGAAAATAATGAGTAATTGGAATTATTTTTTAATATTTTATCATAAATAATTAAAGGAGAAAACAAGGAGAAATTATAGGAGGATGCTCCACCCTCCTTAACTCTCGAAGGTAGCCAAAGGATCCCCAAGGCTTCTCTCCAACAATTTGAATTCAAGAGGAAGCCAAGAAAATCAAAGACCAAAGTGCACTCAATCTATGTTTACATGGAGTCAAGTGGACTCAATCACTATTTTCAAGGGAGCTATTGGTAGCTGGCCTATAGAATAAATAGAGCAGAGCTAGATCTAGGAAGGATTGGATTCTATTGGGAAAATTTCTGAAAGCTATTGAGATTTTTTTTTTTATTGTACGCAGTGATTCAAAATTTCAGAATGTACGAGACTATACTTTCATGAAATGAGTAGACTGATTTCATTTTACTGATTTAGGTTCCAGAGAGATAGGTTGTGGTTTAGGGTCCAATCCATGTGCCTCAGCCTCTCTGTTGTACTTGTTCTTTTCTTGCTATCAATAGATCCGCTTTCGATAGTTTCATGGCTATTTAGTTTTTCTTTCAGTGTGTTTATGTAGGTTTCATTTTCTTATGAGTAATAGAATAGAGTTGAAAAATTTTAAAGTTGTGGATCAAGACATCCCTTCTCATCTTTGTCAATAGAGCTCGAGGAGGGTGAACCTACCCACAATCCCAAAAATTGATTTATGTTCACTGTTTCTGAGAATAGAGTAGAGTTTCATTACCATTTTTAGCCTTCCTTTTGTACTGTATTTTCACACATTTTTCTGTTTTTCGTGCATAGATCAACAAAGTTGTTTGCGGGAATAAGAATCAAAGTACAAGGGAAGTCCATTGGCACCTCCCCGCTTCATTCTCCACCTTTGTTTTTATGTCTCCATCACTGGTGTTGCGCCTCCATTTCCCTCTTATTTCTTTTATTGCAGCTACATCCCCCTTTTATTCACAAAACACTTAAAACACTAAGAGTTTGACCTTCACCCTTTCCTCATCGAAACCCTATTTCCCAATCACCCATCACATTTCACAACCTTTTCCCTTTTCCCTTTAGAATACTTACCGCAATTCCTTTCATAAATCACAATTTGCATTTTCCATTTGGTTTCAGTTAACACTTACCACTCCAAACATTGATTGTGATAATTCTCCGTACTCCGCCACGCTGCAATCGCAAATCACATTTTTCATTTGGTACTCATAACACGTTTCGCTCCCAACGCCAATTGTGATATCGTTGTTGTACTCTGCCACCGGCCTTACTGCCATGTCATCTCGTCGCATTTCATATTTCACATTTTTTATCCCATCACATTTCACATTTCTCTCCCGCTCCCAAACAACACTTCCGCTACCCCTCCCTCTTTGTGATAGTGCGATTGCGATATCACATATCGCACTTCCATCATCCCATTGAAATTCTGCGATCGGAGTTTTAAAAGCCTCCCAATCCAAAGGATTCTTTTGATATTATACATTTTAATAAAGTGTAAACCCTCTTTCACACTTATAAGCCTTGTTTCATGTGGTTAAGCCCTTCATTATCCAAATTGAAAGAAACACCTCTTCCAATTAGAATTAGGTCATGAATAGCTGTATAGATAGGAGCATGATAGATAGAGCAGGGTGTGTTTAGCTGATTTCCCAAGTTAAGTGTAATTTAAATTAGTTTCATTTCTGCCATTTCCTTTCTGCAAATTAAATTAGTTTCATTTCTGCCATTTCCTTTCTGAAAATTAAATTAGTTTCATTTTTGTCATTTCCTTTCTGAAATTGAAGTTAGTTTCCTCTCTGTCATTTCCTTCCAGCAATTTAATTTCCAGTTCTTATCATAGTTTAAGAAATAGCACCATTTCATAAAGCAAAAGAGGATGACATGGTCAGGATGCATTTGTTGTGTATATAGCACTGTCACCTCCAATTTTGTATGAACCCCAGGTTGATAAAGTAAACTAGGGTAGCCCTTAGGAGTTTCAGCACTTTTGGTGCAATACCAAGTGTCACCAGTATGATCAGCTACAGGTTTTAGCTTTAGGAAAATGTGGGCTTTTGCATTCCCATTCTGAAGGACTGAGGTGAAGGAGTCTTGAACGGATGTGCCTTTTTAGACATTTGCGTTACAACAATTGCAGGTGTTGACTTTGCATCTTGATTCTGTAGTACGTTGGGTGAAGGCGTTTTGAAGGGATGTGCCTTTTCAGACATCTGCGTTTCATATTTAGGAATATGTGGGCCTTGCATCTGGATTCTGAATTACGTTGGGTGAAGGATTCTTAAAAGGATGTGCCTTTTCAGGAATTTGCGTTGCAGCAGTTGCAGGGGTTGGCATTGCGTTCTAATTCCGAAGTATGTCAGGTGAAGGAATCATGTGGGAATGTCCCTTTCAGAGACATTTGCATACAATGGATGATAGATTGAAGTTGATACTTTTGGAGACAAAAAGTTTCTTTGTGGGGAGGTGTGATCTAAAATGATTTTCACACGTGAAAGAGCTTTGTGCCATGTTTATTTGAAGTTGGTGACAAAGTCCTTAAGTCGGTGAAATTATGATTAATGCTTTTCATGAGAAGCTGATGCATTTGATTATGCATTTTATGAGCCTTTATTAAGCCCATGCATTATTACTCACTTTTGATATAAATGATTAATATTTGTGACAGAAAATTTGTCTCGCATATTATTCATTTAATGTAATTATGGAAATTGGTTCTTATGTGAGAAACCACCTCACAACAATTTTCTATTTTTCTCAAATTGTAGGTTGAGAGAATCAAGGACATGGTTGGAGAGTATTTAGGTGGTTTTGAGACTTTTCCCAATTATGAACCTGAGATAGTTGGAGATACTAATTTCATGGATCTTGTTTTTCCTTCCTTATAATTAGGTCCTACAATTGTGGGTCTTGTAATTAATTCTCTTTGTTGGAGAGTGAGTGAGGAAAAACTATATATATTCCTTATGTCAGCCATGTAAACGGGGAGAAGAAAGGAGAGAATGCTTAGCTATTGAGAGCCATAGTGCTTAGTTAATGATCAGCCATAGTGCTTGAATGTAAGAGAGATTTAAGAGATTACTTTGAAGAAGGAATCTAGAATATATTCATTCCAATTGAAGCAGATCTAGAGATGTATCCCTAGAGAGATGGAGGGGTGAACTTCGTTACCAACATCGATTGTCTCTATTTTATTTATTTGCATGTGTTTTATTGATATTTTAAGTTCATTTATGTATGTTTAAGTATTATAACCGATGAACTAATGTGCTCAATTAAACTTGTATAAACCATAGTCAATTAAAATATCCTCACATTCTAAACGATGATTAGAGTAGTACTTGACTCGTGATCGGATCGTGTAGTAAACATCATACATTGTCTGCCTTTCTCTCCAATATTAATAGGTTGAATTACTATAACACAAACATCGATGTACATTGTTAATGTACATTGACATTACCTCTCATGGGGTTTCCCTTGTTATACTTTTGCACTGAACTATCACTAGAAATGCTTTCTTCATTATAGGCTTGGATTGAACTACCAGTGGAAACGTTGGACATAAAACTCAAGCTGCTCATTTTGATATTTCTTATGTTTTCATTTGCAGGGCTTTCATTCTATTCGTTAAATAAGCATCTCCAGTTCATACTGGTCATCGGAGTGAGATAAGTTGGAGGCTTATTTGGCCATTATGCATAGACATGCTCTTCTGTGAAAGTCAATTTTTCCAAATATTTGTCATGCAATGCATTTAATACAGGCTGATAGGCATTGTAAAATGTAGGGCTTTCATTTGTGACAATATTCGAGCTTGCACACAAGAGTCGGTCAATTTCTTGGATCTCCACTTCTCGAGTTCTGCCTCTTCCATCCAAAATCACTGCAAACATTATCATTCCATGCATAGTGACCAAAACACCCCAACCTGGGACTCAAAGTTCCTTACATCATCCGAGAGACAAAGAAGGCTTCTGGACAGTGTACGCTTATAATTCTTCAACTTCTTTACATGTATAGCCACAATTATGCCAGAATAGCTTACACAAACTGCATTCCCAAAACATAACCATTTTTCACTAGTACATATGGTTAATTTTCCGATACTTTAGTTCCGACGGTTTTTTATTATTGTCGGAAAGTTCCAAAATTATTCTTAATTTTTTTAATCCCGCCAAAAAGTGTTGGAGAAAACGTTGGAATTGTGACGAACCTCTGTAAACGTTGGAATTGCAAAAAAAACGCTCCCAGCGTCAGAATAGCAACAGAGGGTCCAACCTTCGGTATTGCGACGAAACGTTCTGAACCATCGGTCTTGCGACAACTTGTGACGAAAATGTTGGCAACGTTGGTATTGTGATGAAAAACTACAAAGTGTCGGTATTGCAACGAAAAAGTTTCCAACATAAGTATTTCGAAGAAAAGCTCCAAACCATTGGTCATGCGATGATGGCCTCCACACCATCGGACTTGCAATCAAAGTTTGGATTTGTGACAAAGGTATCCAAACCATGCGAGGGTCAGGTCAGGTCGGGTTGGGTCAGGTCGAGTCATGATAGGACGGGTCGTGTCAAGTCGATTCATGTGAGGGTGACCAAGGAAATGCATTTGGGCGAGTCGAGTCAGGCTCGGTCGTGTGAGGGCACCCAAGGAAATGCATTCAAGCGGGTTGAGTTGGGTCGGGTCGTGCTGTGTGAGGGCACTTAATAAAATGCATTCAGGCAGGTCGAGTCGGGTTAGGTCATGTGAGGGCGTCCAGGGAAATGCGTTCAATCGGGCTAGGTTAGTTCGGGTCGTGTGAGGGTCAGGTCGGGTCATCTTGGGTCATGTGATGGCACCTAATGAAATGCATTTGAGTGGGTCAGGTCGGGTCATATCGAGTGAGGTCAGGTTGGGTCAAGTGAGGGTTCCTAGAAAATGCGTTTGGGTGAATTGGGTTAGGTCATGTGAGGACGCTTAGGGAAACACATTCAGGTTGGGTCAAGTCATGTGAGGGTGGCCGTATTAAAAATGGTAAGTTGTGACTGCCTCTGTGCAGCCTTGTGCATGTTCGTGCATTCGTTTTCTGTTTTCTCTTTCATGCCTTTGTTTGGGCAGGCCAGGTCATGCCGTGTGAGGGTGCCACATGAAACACATTCGGGTCGAATCGTGTGAGGGAGTTCATATCAAAAATTCTAAGTTGTGACTGCCCAAGTGACTTGTGCACGTTCGTTTGACATCGGGTCGTGTGAGGGCGCCGAAGGAAACATGTTTGGACAGGTCGGGTCGAGTCAAGTCAGGTTGTGCCATGTGAGGTTGCCCAAGGAAACACGTTTAGGTAGGTGGGGTGGGTCGTGTCGTGTGAGAGCACCCAATGAAATGCGTTCGGGAAAGTCAGGTTGTGTCGTGTGAGGGCAGCCAGGAAAACACATTCGAGTGGGTCGGGTTGGGTTGTGCTGTGTGAGGGCACCCAAGGAAACACGTTCAGGCAGGTCGGGTTGAGTTAAGTCATGTGAGGGTGCCAAGGAAACACATTCGAGCAGGCCTGCTCGATTCGAGTTGGGTCGTGTGAGGGCGCCCAAGGAAATGCGTAAGTGTGGGTCTGGTTGGGTCATGTGAGGGTACATAATGAAACGCATTTGGGTGGGTCAAGTCAGGTCATGCCTACATGTGAGGGTGCCAAGGATATGCGTTTGGTCAAGTCAGGTCATATCCAGTCGTGTTGTGCCATGTGAGGCAGCCCAAGGAAACGCGTTTAGGCAGGTCGGGTTGGGTCGTGTCATGTGAAGGTGCCCAAGGAAATGCGTTTGGGTGGGTCAGGTTAGGTCGTGCCTACATGTGAGGGGCCGTAGGATACTCATTTGGGTGGGTTGGGTCGAATCTAGTCATGTCGTGCCATGTGAGGCAGCCGAAGGAAAAATGTTCAGGTGGGTCAGGTCAGGTCGTGTCATGTGAGGCCGCCTAAGGGAACCTGTTTGGGCTAGTCGAGTTGGGTCATATCGTGTGAGGGCGCTTAGGAAAATACATTCGGGCTAGTTGGGTCAGGTCGTGCTGTGTGAGGGCTCCTGAGGAAAAACGTTTGGGCAGGTTGGGTCGAGTCATGTCATGTGAGGGTGCCTAAGGAAAAGTGTTTAGGCGGGTCGTGTTGGGTGAGGGCGCCCACGGAAATGCGTTTGGGCGAGTCGGGTGGGGTCGAGTCGTGTCGTGCGAGGCGCGCCAAGGGAACACATTCAAGCGGTTCAAGTCAGGTCGTTTCGTGTCAGGGAACCCAAGGAAACGTGTTCGAGCGGGTCGGGTCGAGTCGTGTTGTGTCATCTGAGGGCGCCCAGGAAAATGCATTCGGGTGGGCCGGGTCAGGTCATGCCGTGTGAGGCCTCCCAAGGAAATGTGTTCGTACAGGTTGAGTCGGGTCAGGTCATGTCCTATGAGGGCACCAGGAAACACGTTTGGGCAGGTTGTGTTGCTTCAAGTTGTGTGAGGGCGCCCAAGGAAACGGGTTCGGGTGAGCTGGGTTGATTCGAGTCGGGTTGTGTAAGGGTGCCCTATAAGGAAACATGTTAGTGTGAGTCGGTTCGAGTCGGTTGACGACACCTAAGGAAATGTGTTCGGGTTGGGTCATGTGAGGGAACCCAAGGAAACATGTTTGCGCGGGTCATGTCGGGTCAGGTCGTGTGAGGGATCCCAGGGAAACATGTTCAGGTAGGTCGGGTTGGGTCGTGTGAGGCCACCCTAAGAAACGCGTTCGGGCAAGTAGGGTTGGGTCAGGTCATGTGAGGGTGCCCAAGGAAACATGTTCGGGCAGGTTGAGTCAATTTAGGTCAGGTTTTTTAAGGGCGTGGACCCTAGGAAACATGTTCATGCGAGTTGGGTTAGGTCATGTGAAGGCACCTAGGGAAACACATTCGGGTGGGTCGGGTCGGGCCGGGTCGTGTGAGGGCACCCAAGAAAATGCATCGGGTGGGTTGAGTCGGGTCGTGTGAGGGTACCCTAGTAAACATGTTTGGGCAAGTTGGGTCGTGTCAGGTCATGTGAGGGCACCCAAGGAAACGTGTTTGGGCGGTCTGGGTCGGTTCGGGTTGGGTCGTGTAATGGTGCCATAGGAAACACGTTTGTCCGAGTCAGGTCCAGTCATGTGAGGTCACCTAAGGAAATATGTTCGGCTCAGGTCATGTGAAGGCGCCCAGGGGAACACATTCGGGTAATTCTGGTCTGGTTGGGTTGTGTGAGGGTGCCCACAGAAATGCGTTCGGGTGGGTAACAATTTCCTACACTCCAAGTAGATGCTTCTTTAGTTATGAAATGACAGAATTCTCATATCTTCCTCCCCTCATATGCTTCATAAGCCTAGAAATTTCAGTTAGTTCATTTCCCAACCCCTAAACCATTTAACCCCATAATCCCTAATCCCTAATCCCTTAACCACTTACTCATTATTCACCTAACCCATAACTGCACCTAAATCCCCAAACCCCTAAGCCCCAAATCCCTAATCACTTAACCACTAACTCATTATTCGACCCCTAACCCTGAAATGTGCCTAAATCCCCTAACCCCTAATCCCCCAATCCCTAAACCCTTAATCACTAACTCATTATTCCCCTAACCCTAATCCCTAATCCCTTAAACATTAACTCATTATTCCCCTAACCCCTAAATGTGCCTAAATTCCCTAATCCCCTAATCCCCCAATCCCTAACCCCTTAACCACTAATTCATTATTCTCATAGCACCTAAAACCTAATCCTCTAACCCTTAATCCCCTATTCCCCTAACCCCTAAGACCCTGATCCCAAATCCGTTAAACACTAACTCATAATTCCCCTAACCCTTATAACAGTCCTTAAGACCCTTATAATTTGTTATTCTTGAATAGCGACTAAACCGTGTGAGGGTCAGGTCTGGTTGGGTTAGTTCGTGTGAGGTCGAGTCATGTCAGGTTGGGTCGGGTCAAGTCGGGTCATGTGAGGGCGCCCAAGGAAACGTGTTCGGGCGGGTTAGGTCGGGCCGGGTCCGGTCGTTTTAGGGTGGTTGTATAAAAAATGTTAAGTTGTGACTACCTATGTTCCTTGTGCACATTTCTGCAATCTGTTTTCCATTTTCTCCCTCGTGCCTTCGTTCGGGAGGGTCGGGTCGTGTTGTTTGAGGGCACCACAAGAGACACGTCCAGGTCGTATTGTGTGAGGGAGGTCATATTAAGGGAGGGAGGCCAAGAGGGTAGGAATAGAGATAAATTGATATGGGAACCCCCAATAGTTGTGATAAGGTGATTAGGGGCCCCATTATTATAACCCATAATTAGTAAATTCCCTATCCCCTTAACCCTAGATCCATAATCCCTTAACCCCTACAGTCATAACTCACAATCCATTAACCCCTCGATCCATTAAACACTAAGACACTAACCCCTTGACCCCTAACCCTTAACTTAGAATCCTTGAAGCCCCTGAGCACTAACCCCTTATCATCTTAAACCTCACCCTTAACCCTTTAGCCCTAACCCTTACCCCTTAAGATTTTGACACCTATATCCCATAACCCTTAAGCACTTAACCGCCTAAATCCCCTAAGCCCATGGTGCTTAACCCTTAACCCTTGAAGCCCTTAACCACTGTCATTATCCTCTAACCCCTACACCCCATAGACCTCAACCCCTTAACCCATAAAATTCCTATGCCCTAACCCTTTACCCATTACCAGTAACCCCAAACGCTTAAAACCCTAAACCCCTTAACTCATAGAACCCCTAAGCCTTTCTTCCAAATCATAGGTTCTCAAACACTAATATTCTTGGTAATATTAGGTGTGTGTTCACTAACCCGTCAAATGCAACCTCCAATCACTACTTGGGTCGAAGGAAAAAAGCCACAAGGTCCCCAAATCCAATCTACATTTTGTGGATACTCACATTTCCCCCAATTATCCACCACACATTTTCTTTTAGAGGGGAAAAATATGGTCTTCTAATGTCCACAAATCCATCTATGTTCATAGGAATAAATTAAGGTTCATCTCCATGCATGACCTAATGCAATTCATGTCCTCTCAAAAGAAAAAAGAGGATATGAGGATGTCTATTTTCTTATCATCATCCTTTAACACTGGTCCATTCTCGTACCAAATTGTAAGGGTAACAATCACATACATGTCTACAATATTTCTCAAAGGTTCTATCCACAACAAGCTCAAAAATACATTAAAATCCCCTTATTTTTCTCCAATTATATTTGAAACTACGATAAGAAATCCTCAACTACATTATTTCTGCAATCTCCAAACTATCCATATCTTTGTATAAAACAAAAAAAAAACTATAATTTATTAATTTATTTGAGTTACCTTTGCTCTAGGTTAATATTTGTTACAGATTGCCAAATTTATGTTGAAATATTATATTATGATCATTTAAATGTCGTGAAATTTTTATATTTCAAACATTATTTATTTAAACACCTTTTAAGTATATAAATATTTAAATAATAATACATAAATCTCTTTTTTCAGTTAATTTAATTTCCATATGTAACATCTATACACAAAAATATATATATATATATATATATTTCATGGTAAAAACATGTCATAAACTTCTATAACTTTAAATTTCATTGTATAATTGCATAATTACCATGGTGTAGACTCGTTAATTTATGAACATAGGTTAATGTTTGATCATATGAATTTATTCTAAGTTCAACTCATATATCATCGGTATATTTGGATGATTTTTCATGATCTAGTTCGACGTCAGGTGTTAAACGATCGTGGGTTGTTTGTTAATGCTACCAACATACTTTATTTAAAAATACTTTAATCCCTGAGGTATATCGGTCTAGAAAATTCTTAGATGTGAGGACATCTGGCCACCTAAGAGCTGATGGATCTCTCCTCCATGATTGAACGGTCAAGGACTAAAGGAGTTCGTTGAGGTACCGAACCCTAACCCTAGGGTTGCATCCCGAGCTCATTTTGTCAATTCTGATGAGGGTTTGATGGCTCTGCATTCCTGTGAACTGGTTCAAGAGGCCAAGGTTTTGCGTTTGATGATAATTCTTCTTGCAAAGGTATTGAACCTAGATGATATGCCATCAATATTTTTGTGTAATTTTTCCCTCTAAGTTCTTTTACAGTTTGAACTACGCTAAACAAAAGGTATCTGTATAGGTTTTCTTTGTCAAGCTGCGGTCCTTCATTCCATGACCTGGTTTGACCTTTTTGACATACTGTCGGTGGTTACTTTGGTAATACTTTACAATTTAGTAACTCAAAGTATCTTAAGTCTGGAGTAATGACCTTCACTCATACCACATGTATCAATTCAGTTTATTTCGTTTCCTAAGATTTTCTAATGTGCATTGGTTGCATTACCCCTTATTTTCTTTGATACGAGTATGAAAATTATTCCAGTTTTCCTCTGTAAAGGGTTTTGGCTTGCATCAACACTTGTTTAATTTTTCACTCAGAACAGTCTCAGGAAGTTCTCTTTCGGAAAGTTGAGCTCGTCCTAGAGGGGTTCGCTACAGGCACTCCCTATTCGATATGTACAAATGTTACAGAGTTTATTCACCATTTTTATCTATTGATTAATGGTTCTATTCTATTTTATTTTTCTAGAGTTCATTGCTCTCCAATGGTTACGATGCCACTCAAAAATCCAGACAGTGAAGCTATTACAGATGGCGCCGATGTCGGTAAGTTTCTTGGCCTTGTGTTCTTAAACTTGTTTATGATATATTAATCTAGGGTTTATAGAGACTATTATATTACTTGTAGTTTCTCCCACTACCTTTGTGCATGATTATCTAAGTGGGACTTGGGCCATACCCCTCAAGGGTTTCCCAACTCTTTTCCATGCTGATACATTCGGTTATGGCTCTAGTTATTTCCAGCATAAATTTCCATTTGTAGCTATGTAACCATCATGTACAGGACATTCGATAATAATATTTCTTTTGTAACTAAGAAATTCAATTACTCAACTTTATTGACTTAGAAATGTTTTAATACTATTCAAGATGAAGAAGGAGGAATTCTGGTTAAATTTTTTCTGATGTTTTCAATGAATGTTCTACTGTTTATGTTTTGAAATTTGCTTTAACTAGAAGGCTAGTTCCCTGTTTGCTGTAAATAACTCTCGGGACTTAAGATTTTCCCTCAAATTAATTATTACACATTGCAGGAATAGAACTATTATCATTGTTTATCATTTTTTCATTCATCTTTCTGTTCCTCAGGAAATTCAGACTATGGTTTCCTCTAACCCTCCCGACAGGGTTCAATTGTCATTCATAGTTGAGTTTACTAGCCTATAAAGAGAATAAGATCCACATAGAATAGTATTTTTCAACATGATCCAAAATAGGTAGAAGGGTTCTTTAATATTGCTATTTACCTATGACAAACAAATAATTGAATTGAAGCCACATTACCAGAGATACTTGAAGACTAATAATGTCACCACGAGTCTGATGTCTGGCTACAATATTAATTTATGTTCTCGACCATAAAATTACCCTACTTATGTTTGGTAAGTTTATGATACAATTCAAGCACCTTGGGGTGTGCTTTCATCTTATATGGATTAAATCATGTCAACCTTAGTCCATCCAAATTCTTTACGTGGGAAAGGGATACATATACCATACCATAATTGAATGCCCTACAAAGATTTGTCTCTAGTCTCTCCAAATTCATCCCTTGGAACTTGTGCACAGTGAAAACCCATGCTAAAATTAATGGTACCTATGTTCTGCTAGCCATCTCCTTCTCACCTTCATAAACACCCCAAGAATCTAGGGTGATCATATTTTCCACCCCGGATATAAATATCGCCTTTAGCTAGAGGCCTCTTGGACAAACAACTATAGGGTATTTGTAAGTGCCATCCCTAAAAAACTCAAAAATATGGCCTATTGCACCATTCAGTAGTTTGTTCTTTGTTTCTAAATTCTTGATGAGCATCACCTACACCCCTATGTAAAGACCAATCTGATCAGGAGAAATTCCACTCTTCAGCTGACTCTTTTCCGGCTCTTCTCATACATCCATCACCCTAAAAGTAATGATTTACTACCTGAGGGCCTTCAGTCTCTCATGATTCACCCTTCTTACATCATCATTTCTCAGATACAATCTAGTCACTAAATCATCTCAGTTTACCAATGGACCATGACAGTTATTCAATTTGGCCAAGGTTTTTGGGTGAAATAGACCTCTTATTATTTCTTGCAACATCTCTACTAGATCACTATCTGACTGCTTAAATACATGCCTTAATTCAATCTACTTGTTAAATAAGCCACTCCAGCAATCTTCCTAGAAATCAAAGAATTTGTTCGAGTTCTCAGCCCTCACTGGTGGAAGTTGAAAGGAATCCCATGTCACTACGAGTTGCAACCCACCCCACATCGCTTTCCCCTCCAATGGATACCTCATTTCATTGGAAACATAATTAAATTGATCAAAAAACTCCCCATCAATCATACTTATCTCATCTATAATCAATGCCTTTTCTTTTCTCCATGTCTTAACCTTTATCTTACTCTTTCTCACCATAGCCAATAGTGTATACTTACTTGTAGAAAATTGTGGAGCTCGAGGAAAGGAATGTGGAGTTATGCATTCAAAGGACATGTTGCAACCCCTGTTGAGGCTATTGCAAATTTATATTACTTGCATACGTACTCGATAAATGTCAAGTTTCAAGTTATTAACTGAGGAGTTCCTACCCTAAAACAACATGTCCTTTCCCAATATTTCCAAAGAAGAGTATTTCCACTTCACATCTGTCAGATTCAATTAAGTGTTGACTGAACATTAGGTCCTGACACCCTCACACAGAAAGTTTTGAGCAGGTGTTAATAAAAGGCTAACCTGGGCTCAAACAACTAAATATACAACTTATTCAATAAATCAAAAGATTATTTGTCTTATTCAATTTGTAGTTTCAAGTTATTCATCCATGTAGTCTCTATTGATATTGTTAATGAAATTATCAATGGCTTCTATGTAATATTTCATCATATATATTGTTAATTCTTACTCTCATAAATAGGTTAGCCTATCTTCTCTATAAGACTATAATACATAACTCCATAATACTTTTCATCTTACTTAGGTTAGTATAACTTCTCCGCAAGTGTGCATACATAAATATAAAATGTTTTTAATCATGATTTAAATAGTAGATAGGATATTAACATATCATTCAAATTCCTATTCATTTAAACACGGATACATATCTACTGTTAAATTCAACACTAAAATACTTATCTCAATAGCACAAGACTAATCTGGTCCACCCAACCATTGGGAAAAGGCAATGACATCCTCTTCCCACCCCCGAGCCCCTCAGTGAGCAGTAGACCGTAGTCTTAGGCAACCATACAGTTAGGCATCTATATAACTTTCCAGCCTATGCTCTTAAGCTTGTATTGCCTTCCATTGGCTCTTGCCCATCTCGGGATACTCTTAAGCAACGTCCTTCTTGCATTCAGACCTCCTTTTCCATGAAAAGTACAAAACCCATTTTCCTCCCTAAGATTCCATTTTTATCTCATGAGGAAAAGGTAATTGTTTCTTGAACTTCCCCAACTACTCAGCATTTGGAATTCTTTATTTCCCGGATAGTATTCCAAATTTTCATTTTAAAAGAAAACCATGTGCTAGGGTGCCATTAAATACTAACAATTTTCTACATAAGTAACCATGTGCTAGTTTCAAATTGTAATTGCATCGTTGATTCTCTTTATTAAATAACTACTGGAATTCTGAAAATTTAACTCTGAGATTTGATCTTGAAGAAACCCTCTAAAAATTGCAGTTCTCAGATAGTGAAGGTTTGAACCTAATTTTAATTGACAATAGTGGCATTATTGTGCTTGAAAGAGGCTAATCTGAAGTAGTTCCTAGTTTTTGGTTTTTTGAGGTAGCTCTTCAAGTCCCCCAAATTTCTTGAAATAACTCAATGCTCACGGGATTTATTTCCTTGTTTCTATGGCTCATACTCTACTCATTGAGTAACCTACATAATACATAATAACTCTAAAACATTGCAGAGTTCTCATTGTATGAACAATGATGACAACACCTAAATTATTAATTGAGTGCTATACAAGTATGCCAAGTAATGTGTCAAGTCTATTGACAAGAAACCAAGTATATCCTTGTAGCTCCACAAGTTCAAGAATGTTAACTTTGAGCCCCGTAGCTATCATAGGTATCCAAGCTTCACAAATGTAGGCTACAGGTCCAAGCTGCACAATTTGAGTTTACAACAGTGTAAGGATACTCCACAGGTGATTTTTTATGACAGGTCTGGGGTTATTCTACCACTGTCCACCGAGCTTCTTCAATGTGATTGTTGTTAGTATACAGTGATATAATTTATGTATGCATTGACCAACTCAAAACAAATTTATCATGGTAAATAATTTTACAACGTTATTGGTTGGGTTGGGTTATCACTCAAGCTTGGACAAGTGGAAGAAACAGACCCCTAGTAGATAAGACGCTTGGATATTACACAGAATTTGATCAATAACATAATTTTCTCGTTGGTTTCATTTATTATTTAGATCTGGTTCAAATTATATGAGACAGAAGTTGGAGGAATTGATTCTTGTTTTGGCTCCTATTCAATTTTTCAATGACGAGATTTCAACACTGAGCTTTCCAATCTGTAATTGTGCACAAATCCATTTTTCTAGATAATGAAATGCCATTAATTAATTTCATACTCCTCCCGAATAGCAACAACAGGTCTGATGTATGATCACTAGACTTCTCTGTAACAGATCTGAGCTTTTTGAGATTAGATCCAAGCTTGAAAAGTATGTTATCTATGCATTTACGTTGTAGCTGGCACATTAAGGAATATCCAAAATTGTTCTGAAAAAATCATTTTCTCATAACTTGGGTGAAACAAAAATTCAAAGTCCTACTTGAACAAAAAGCGAGGTTTGATTTACAATACATCTAAATCCATGGATAAATTATACCCTGAAATTTTAATCCCTTATAACCAGAACATACACCAAAATTTCTATTGAATTTAACCTGCTTTATTCGCCTTAAAAAAATGTGAGTTTGGATAATCCTTATCCTAAATCCTTTTATTAAATATCCAATGAAATCAATATCAAACATTTACTACATAGTCTGATGAACAATTTCCAATTTTCACGATCCAGATTTACTTCAAAAACCTTCGTTAGATAATATTCAGGCCATCAGAACATCAAATCCATTTATACAAATTAGCCATAAATTCTTATGAAGATAAATTATACTCGGAAAAACTTTCTTTCAACTCCTTGACCATCATTCACTTCTTTTGAATAAAAATTGCAAGACCAAACACTAGATAAACCATAATGTATTTAGATGTCCAAATTTATAACATATTGCAATATATTGCAACCAGACTAGAATGCTAAATTTCTCAAAATCATAATGCAGAACATAAATGTGTGCCAATGATGTGTTTTCAACTAACAGGATATAGGAATGTGGGGACTGCGAAGTATGCCATTTTTCTCATTTTGACATCTTTTCGCTGCATTTTTATGTGTTTGGGGATAGTTTTTCAGCTACGAAAGTGTTTAGATTGTGCCAGTGGTCAAGGTTTTTGAAATATTTATTATCAAAAAACACTACACTTTCTAAATCATAAAAGATCAAAATATCTAGGAAAATCAGATTTGACGAAAAAGCATTATAGTTATGATAGAGTTTCTCCAATACGAGTCAAGATCTAAGTACAAATCTTGATAAATGAAATAATGATCTATGATATTGACTAATAATAGTGAAGATAAAACACTATCATTAGCAACAGAGGTGGCATCATCAAGTATGTTGTGCATAGAGGTTTGGCTTAGTCTTGTTCTAGCATACATCTAATGCAGGGTTGTGATAACTAGGATCAAGTGAAAATACATAATGTCTCCTATGTTCTGGAACCTCAAAATTGTTATGCAACATGAGTGGGATCAAAATTTAGTTATTTTTATTCTTTTGGAACAGATTGTATTTCAAATCTGATATGATGCAAGTTTCTTGGTTCCCTAAGTTTTGGTAAAGAGTTCACTTTAAACGACGCAATGTTCTGTTACTTTGTTTGATTAACCTCATGAAGTCTAAGTTTAATCTGTTGGTATGATCCAACAAGTTGATCTGTATAAGGTGAATGAATCAAAGTAACATATATGTTTCATCGCGTGATCACAAGTGCGAGCGATGTAGTGATTTTCCTTCACATGGTGTTTGCTAATCTAGTTAATGTCCTGATCGATGTCTAGTTAGAGAAAGTTTGTAGTATGATGATCAAACAACATGGAGTCTTAGCTCAAGTGCGATGGTGATACGGTAAAACATTATATACCTAGACCACTTAAATCACTATTAAGTGAAACTAGGTAGAGAACATATAAATGTGGTTTTATGATCAAATTTATGTGATCTATATCCCTAGAATGAAATGTGCTAATGGGAGAGTGCAAGTGCGAAGTGGATTTATGATCACATGATTGAATTACTCTCTCTCTCTCGCTCTCTCTACAAAAAGGTGAACACCCAAGTTACATAAGTTACAGGAGTGTGACTAGTTCCATGTACCATTGCCTAGTAAAATGTGATCTAGTGTCCATTGCGAAGTTGGAGTAGTTGACCTCATAAAACCAGCTATGAGGTAATGAGCAAGGTGGGTTGATTTTAATAGTTTCTACTGGCTTACATAAATGTGAAAAATATAAGAATTTCTCATTGAAGGTGTATCATAAGAGTTGAGTCGAGTTTATACAAGAGGCTATTAGAATAATATTGCATACATGATGATTGTAGTGGGTTCTGACAAGATTGTTAGTGAGTAAATTATTTGAATAATTGTTGGATTTTCACAGAGCATACCTTCCATTTTTTCCCAGTGACCAAGTCATATATGAAAGTGATTGACATGTGTATAAATCGTGGCCTTTAAATTTCCATATTTACTTCTTATTGGACTGAAACCCAGTGCAAGCCTAAGATACATGAGCAATGATAAGAGAATCATTCAGTGATGAAGGAAAAAAAAACAAATTTATTGTCAAGTTCAAGGGAATGTAACAAGATTAGACTAGTAACAATTTGGATAGAGTTTGTTGATGACATCTTTGGATCAAAATTTCAAACATTGTGTCATTTGAGTAGTGAAGGCTAAGGTTGATGATTTTGTGTTTCCAAAATAAACAATTTAGGTAGCTTAAGGTTGGATATAGGACAAATCTTTAGGGCATTGGATTTCGCAAGTGGGAAAAAGTTGGCAGTGGCAATAGAAGCATTAACAATAGTATTAAGACAGTGTTATAACACTCACTGAATCCGTATGCAATTATTCCGATGTTTTTTTTTTTAATATTATTTTGTTAGTGTTGGTATTCCGATGATACAGGCTCCTACATTTTTTTTAAATAACCTTTTGTTTTCGTCGGTATTCCGATGCTACTATCTAGTTACTGGTACACATCGGAAGAGCAACGACCCTTAGCGTAGGAGCTACACGTCGGAAATGTGACGGACATTAGCGTTGAAAGGGAGAAGAAAGTTAGCATCGGAAGAGCGACAGCGGTTAGCGTCAGATGTGTGATGGTTGGGGATTTTTTTAGCGTTAGAATGACGACGCTTGTGTTCGTCAGAAGAGAAACATTTTTGTTTGTCAGAAGAGCAACGCTTATAACGTCCATTATGGTGTTCGTTGGTGTCAGAATTGCAAAGCTTATAAACGTCAGAAGAGCGAAGAAGCATGAAACTTCAGAAGAGAGATGACCAATTTCAAACGTTGGAATTGCGACACGACCAAAAAAATGATGGAATTTGCATCTCTCTACTGACAGTTAAGTCAAGTGTTGAAATTTCAACTTTAGGAGGACTGACATTTTTCCCCACCTCAAAGTGTCGTTCTTGGGACACCTACGTGTCGCAAGAGAAAAATTTTGGCCATCGGAAATTGGGCCAAATGTGCTATTTTTTCCAAATATTCACATGCCTTGGCGCATGTTGTATCGACTTCTTTCTTAGAGAAAATATACCCTTCTTGAAAACTCAGAATAAATCCTCCTCGAGAAATCAAAAATCAATATCTATATACACATCAAGAGAGCCATAAATTCCCTTATTCTTAAAAAAAGGTAGCCCCTTCAAAAAATTTCCCAAACCATCGTTATATGCTTGGAAACTTGTAATTTCAGGTAACAACGACATTTTATTCCATGGAAGATTAACATTCGTTGAGGAAATTACATTTCCCGCCTGAGCGGTGAGCAAAATGGAAAAAAAAATGATAATGACAACAAATATTTTCTCCACTCTTTATTTGAAACACCATGTCATTCAAAAATGGAAAAACATCATACATTGTTTGAGGATTGTATTCTGCAAGGTGTATCAAGAACTTTGTGAGTATATTTTTCGTTGAAGCTGAGTTGAATATACCTACGATATACTTTTTTCGAGACAAATGCAGGAGAGTAGTACCACTGAAAGGCCTATAGAATTGCTTCAATCTTGCAATATATAATTTTTCCTCCTTTCCATGAGAGATAATGTTAAATTAACTCTAAGATATAGTGTACAAGAACAAAACCTAGCTTCTACAAACTTAATACTTGCAGAAATCCAACTGGGCATTTTGTAATATCTTGTAGAACATTTCTTCCAGTGCATGCCTCGCATTGGCTCAAAAGTGTATGAAAATAAAAATTTAAAAATTATGAACTTCTTGGAATGCATTGTAGAAGGCTTGCATAAATTTCCCTTGGCCTATCTGGTGATCCATTGGAAAGAAGTTCAAAAATATCTCCTACTTCCAGCTAGAGTAGGCATGTCTCTACATTGAATGTGCCTTCAAATCTAAAAATAAACGTTGTTGGATTGAGCCACGGTTCCAATGGGAGCAAGAAAGCCATAGCCCTATGTTAATTCCAAATTCAAGGCCTTACACCACTGCAATGTCAATGTCCTCACCTTTAACCACTCTTGTGGATGATGTTGGCCCATAAGCTTTACCTAAATAAAACCATTTTTTTGAGGTATTGTAAAAGAGGTTTTATTTTACTTCAAATTAAGAGGCATACAAATATGGCATAGGTATACATAGAGTACCACACTCTAGTTTTAACCTATGACATCTTATTAGAAGGAAACACATACTCTTAACCATTAAGTCCACTTAAGTTGGACTAAAAGAAATCATCAAATATAATCATCACTAATTAAAAAAAATTAGTATTTATTTTTGTTTGGAAAGCTATTTTGTTTTTTTTTAATAATTAGAATTCATTATTATTATTATTCTAGTTTTTTGAATTTTAGTATAATTGAAGAAATAAACAAAAAAGCGAAACCAAGGAAATATATATATCATGAACCTAGGAAAGCTCCCAAAAATGGTGATAGCTGAGCCCGCCTACTCAAACGTAAAATGGTCATAGCTTAGCCCGCCGACTCAAACGTGCGAGTTTACTCCTCGGGCTTACATAACGTACCCTAATTAGGATGATATAAATATAACAAAGTTGCAAGCAGTCGTTTATGACAAACGTATCCCCCATAGGATGGGCTATTGTCAATAGGGCCCAGAAAGACAATATGGTTGATCTGGAAGAAGGTTGGTCAATTATTTATAAAGCTATCCTACAAGTAAGAAGAAGGTTGGAAGAAGGAGATCCAAATATCCAGGTGATTACTGCGGACGAGAGCATGGCTATTCACACTATTGTCTACTATATGTGCATTGGCCACCCTCACAAGCAAGTATCCCACTATCAACAACTCTATGATAGATATAAGGATTCCATTAAAGAGTACATCACCTTAATGGTTTCACTCACTTTGAGTGACCAGACGGATGATCAGTTGTTGTTGAAAGAACTTGTCTAACGCAGGAAAATTTACAAGGCGATGCTCCATTATACAGACTTTTTCTTCGAATTTTTAGATCGTACCTTCAAATATAAGAATCGTTCTCTAGTTAGAGAAGTCGGAATCATGTACTTCCAAGACCTCGTTTTTCGAGAAATGCGAACTAATGTGAAGAATGAAGTGTTTTCCCTTATTGAGGAAGAGTGTGAAGGAAAGCCGAGAAATGAGACTCTTTTGAAGGATGTCGTGGGCTTTTTTGTGGAGGTTGTGTTGGTGTACATGCACTTAGAATAGCTGTGTTGGTGTACATGCACCTAGATTAGCTCTAGTTAACTAACTGCTTGCATGTGATGTGCACTTTCTTAGTTAAGTTAACTCACTGCTTGCATGTGGCACATGCACACATTAACATAAGATAAAGCACACTTAGCTTCAGTTAGCTTTAGTTATTGCATGTACAACTAAGATTAACTTAGTTGCTTTTATGTATTTATTCCAAAAACTAATATTGGAGAATCAATTTCATTTTACTCTCAATTCTTGCTCACTTCCTTCCTTCTCTTGCAAGCTTGTTTATTGTTTTGCAGATCTAGATCCTTGTTTCTCAAAAATCTTACATGGTATCAGAGCACAGGGATTTGTAATCAGTGCACAAGAAATTTTATTTGCAGGTTTAGAAGATTGAAGCAACAACAAAGAATGGAGTCTAAATTGGAGTTTCCACAATCGGCAATTCTTACTCCATATAATTATTTCGAATGGAATCCAAAGATTCAACTTCATCTCAGAAGTAGAGGCTTATTTCGAATAACCATGGAAACGGAAGTTGAACCAACATCGGCAATGGAGAAAACAAGATATTTCAATCGCATGGACGAGGCCTTCAGCATCTTATGTTTATCTATTTCTCCGAAATTGCTATTTCATGTTGAATCATGTTCAACTCCAAATGAAGTACGGAAAATTTTGGAAGGATTGTTTGGAAAACAGGATGAAATGCAAGGTCACATTCTCGAAAATGAGTTAAACTCATTAGATCCGAGAAATTTTGAGAACATTCAATATTTTTTCACAAGGTATAAAGCCTTGTTGGTTCAGCTAAAAGGGTGTGGGATCAACAAATCCAAGCAAGAAAATCAGTTGATTCTTTCCATTTTATCAAAACTTGGTCCAGAGTATGCAGTATTCGTCTCTACATTCCACACAGTCAGATCTGCAACTGGTGCAGCTTGGAAGATGCCCTCACTGGATTCTTTTATTCAGTCTTTGATGCATGAGCAAGATAAGCTCATCAAAATGGGCACACTTAAAAATTCCAAAGCGCATGCACTTACTGTGCATGCAAAAGGAAAGGAAAATTCCAAAGACCATCAGAAAGGAAAAGGGAAGAAGGATCTTGATCCAAGAAAGGGAGGAAATCCCAAACCCCCTGATGGATCATCCAGCTCAAAGGAAAGGAAAGGAACGAAAGGGCAATCAATGTGCAATTATTGCCACCGTGGTTTTCATCCTGAATCTGCATGCATGAAGAAGACTATAGATCTTATGGCGCAGACACTCCAGCAACACAATCTTGGAGACCACATTCCTGAGAATTCCAAGAAGAAGTCTGGAGAAAAAGCACCAGATCTAAGAGGTTACGGGCATGCTTTGATTGCTCTTCATTCTGCACCGCAAGAATGGATCATCGATTCAGGAGCTTCACATCATATGGCTTCTTCAAAGGAATCATTTTCTTCTCTACATGCATACTCAGGTCCTCCCATTCTCATGGGGGATAATTCTGCAGTTGCAGCAACTAGACAAGGAAGAGTGCAATTCGAAGATGGAAGTTTTGAAAATGTCTTGCATATTCCAAGGCTTTCTGTGAATCTTCTCTCAGTGTATCAGATGACACACACAGGAAGCGGAATGAAAGTGGAATTTACCCTAGATTCCGTGAGCATTTATGACATGCAAACCAATTTGAAGATTGCATCTGGCAAGGTAAATGATCAATCTCGTCTGTATACATTTTCTGATTTTGTTCCTCAATCAGATTCTATTTTGCTACTTACGCATGCAAATGAAGAAATTAGGATTTGGCACGAGAGATTTGGGCACTTGAATTTCAGATATATGCAACAGCTTAGTAAGCAAGGGATGGTCAAAGGATTGCCGACCATTGGATTTTCAGATGGTGTTTGTAATGGATGTGCTCTTGGAAAGCATCCACAAGACAAATTCGAGAAGGGGCATGCATGGAGAGCCTCTTCACCTTTGGAACTTGTACACAGTGATCTCATGGGTCCATTTCCAGTGCTTTCAATGAGAAAAGAAAAATATTTGTTGTCATTTATAGATGATTATAGGAGATTCACTTGGGTTTACTTCTTGAAACTCAAGTCTGAATTTTTTCAACATCTAAAGATTTTCAAAGCGCATGCGGAAAATCAGTCTGGAAAACGCATCAAGATTCTCCGCACAGATAATGGGACGGAATATGTCAACAAAGATATCAAGAATCTATGTAATGAAGCAGGCATACAGTTGCAGCATACGGTTCCTTACACTCCACAGCAAAATGGCGTGGCTGAAAGGAAAAATCGATCTTTGAAAGAGATGGCTAATTGCATGTTGCATGCAAGATCTCTTCCGTCGAAATTGTGGGCTGAAGCTATCAATTGTGCCTCATACATCCATAACAGATCTCCTCATAAATCTGTTACTGGAAAAACACCTTTTGAGGCTTGGACTGGCATGCAACCTGAAGTTAGTCATTTCCGCATTTTTGGATCTCGAGCATGGGCCCGCATTCCTACAGAGAAGAGAAAGGCTTTGGAGCCTCAAATCAAAGCATGCATGTTTGTTGGATATTTTAATGAATTCAAAGGGTATAGATTGCTTGATATCCACACTGAAGAGCTCTTTATTGAAAGGAGTGTAAAGTTTGACGAAGATATTTTGCATGCACCAGCAGATGAACTTGTTACCAAGGTTCCATCACCACTCATTGATGAGTATGCAGATGAAACTTTAGATTAGCATTCTGATGAAGATGAGTCTTTTCCCATGACCCCTGTTAGACCACCAGTTGTTGAACATCGAGATCATACTTCTTCATGTAGTTCAGAAGATTCTCAACCACCTTCAATACAAAAATGGCGCAGCATGAGTGATATCCTTGAAGATCCTCCCTCTATCCCTCTGTTTGAGGAAGATCCGCAAGAACTCTTAGTTATGGAGCCATCCATGCCCATGCATGCTTATATGATGCATGGATCTGATCCAAAAACTTATGCAGAAGCAAATGGGCATCCTGAATGGGAAGCCGCCATGGATGAGGAATATAACTCTCTCATTGAGAACCAGACTTGGGATTTGGTTCCGCTACCTTCCAATCGCAAACTTGTGAGATGCAAGTGGGTTTACCGGACCAAGAAAGCATCAAATGGCCAGGTTAGTTGATATAAGGCACGATTGGTAGCAAAAGGTTTTCAGCAAGTACATGGTATTGACTATGATGAGACTTTTGCTCCAGTGGCAAAAATGGATTCCATTCGGCTAGCTCTCTCCATTGCAGCAGCAAGAGGATGGGAGGTGCATCATATGGATTGGAAGAATGCATTTCTTCATGGTGATCTCAAGGAGGAAATCTACATGGAGCAGCCACCGGGATACATGCACAATTCATCTCTGGTATGCAAACTAAAGAAGTCTCTCTATGGCCTCAAGCAGGCACCTAGAGCATGGTATGCAAAGATGGATTCTTATTTGTTATCTCAAAATTTTGTACGCTGCAAATCTGATTCCAATGTTTATTTTTTGAAGAAAATTGACTCCTTGTTGATCATAGTACTCTACGTAGATGATCTCTTGATAACAGGTAGTTCAGCTTCTGTCATTACTAACATTAAAACTGCATTGCATAAGCAGTTTTCTATGACAGACATGGGCTTGCTAAATTTCTTCCTTGGACTAGAGATCTATCAGAGTGATTCTGGGATAACCATTTGTCAACCAAAATATGCTAGATATCTTTTGGCACGATTTCACATGAGTGACTGCAAGCCAGCAGCCACACCTTTCTTATCAGGGATAAAGCTTGAGAATGGCAAAGACACACCATTGGTTGGTTGCACATTGTACTGCTAGCTTGTGGGAAGTCTTCTTTATCTCACTCACTCCCGTCTTGATCTCTCCTATGCTGTCGGAGCAGTTTCTAGATACATGCAGGAGCCACATGAGTTACACTGGAACGCTGCAAAGCGCATCCTTCGATATGTCCAGGGGACAATCACCTATGAGATTCATTATGTAGCCAATTGTTCTTTGAATCTCATTGGGTTCACAGATTCAGACTGGGCTGGCGACACCATTGATCGCAAGTCTACTTTCGGTTATGTACTTAGTTTGGGATCCGGCCCAATTTGTTGGTCAAGCAAGAAGCAGGCTGCCATTGCTTTATCATCAACAGAGGCTGAGTATAGAGGAGCAGTCAATGCCACTATTCAGGAAATTTGGCTACAACATTTCCTATCTGAGCTT
This sequence comes from Pinus albicaulis, assembly GCA_034641835.2. NCBI lineage: Eukaryota > Viridiplantae > Streptophyta > Pinopsida > Pinales > Pinaceae > Pinus > Pinus albicaulis. The sequence goes on from CM076584.1 coordinate 552,387,077, forward strand.
GGGATCAGTGTCCATCATCCAACTTTCATCTGGTGTGATAATCAAAGTACGCTAAAGTTTTGCAGAGATCCAGTGCAGCGGCAGCGGACCAAACACATCGAGATCCACATGCACTTCATTAGAGAACTCATTCATGATGGGATCATCGATCTTCAGTACTGTCCTAGTTCCGAGCAGATTGATGATATCTTCACCAAGACTTTCCCTGAGCAGAAGTTTCGATTCCTGCGAGATCGTCTCAGGGTGAAGGACACGACTGCCTAGCAGTTGTCTTTTCTCTACTTTTGCATTATATTTTGAGGGGGGGTTTTCTTCCCACTGGGTTTTCCCTCTTTCCTCTTTTTTTTTTTTTTAATGCATTGTATATGGGTACCTAAAATGGCCGTGTTGCCGGGACTCATTCATTTCGCATCACACTCACCTAATTTATGCTTAAGGGGGGGTGTTGGTGTACATGCACTTAGACTAGCTGTGTTGGTGTACATGCACCTAGATTAGCTCTAGTTAACTAACTGCTTGCATGTGATGTGCACTTGCTTAGTTAAGTTAACTCACTGCTTGCACGTGGCACATGTACATATTAACATAAGATAAAGCACACTTAGCTTCAGTTAGCTTTAGTTATTGCATGTACAACTAAGCTTAACTTAGTTGCTTTTATGTATTTATTCCAAAAACTAATATTGGAGAATCAATTTCATTCTATTCTCAATTCTTGCTCGCTTCCTTCCTTCTCTTGCAAGCTTGTTTATTTTTTTGTAGATCTAGATCCTTGTTTCTCAAAAATCTTACAGGTTGACATGGATTTCTATACAAACGATTTTGAAGTGGCCATGTTGGAACATACTACAGATTTCTATTCTCGGAAGGCTGCTTCATGGATTTCACAAAATTCCAGCTATGCTGACTATATGTCAAGGGTGGATCAATCTCTCATATGGGAGAAGGAAATAATTTCCAGATATAATTTGCATCGGAGTAGCGAGCACAAGGTATTAGAGAACGTGAAAAATGTATTGTTATCCAATTACATGACACATCTTCTTGAGGATGAACATTCAGGATGCCTCGCCTTGCTCAGGGAACATATATATGACGATCTTTTTATGATGGGGAGTTTATTTGATACAGTACCCAATGGCTGGGATTCAATTCCAAATATTTTTAAGCAGCATGTTACTAGTGAATTAACACCACCTGATGAAGATTCTCTAAATAAAAATTCTGGGAGAGTGGATAAAAGTTTATTGTTGTAGGAAGTGTATGCATTTGTGAGGAAGGTCATAGAATTATGTGACCAATATATGAAATATGCAGAACAGAACGCTGCTTTTTCTAGGGCTTTAAAAGAAGTATTTGAGGTGTTCTGTAATAAAGAAATTGCAGGAAGTACCAGTGCAGAATGGTTGGCTACACTATGTGATAATCTACTTAAAGAGAACAACACTCATGAAAATTTGAGCAGGGACGATATAATTGAAAATGTGGTGGAATTTATAGTGTATATCTGGGATAAATATCTGTCTCTTGAATCCTACAGAGAAAAACTAAGTGGTAGAATTCTGTTCCGCAAAAGTGCAAATGTTTGTCATGAGCAGAGCATATTGTCAAAGCTTAAACAGAAATGTTCTTGTCAATTAACGTCACAGATTTCTGGCATGCTTACTGATTGGATAAGATCGCAGGAGGGACAAGGTAAATTTGAAAAATATCTTAAAAATAATAAAAATATCCATCTTGGAAAAGAGTTTACTGTTACAGTATTGGAAACTAGATATTGGCCAACGTACAACTGTCCTCAGATTAATTTTCCACCAGAGATGGTTAGATGTGTTGAAGCATTTAAAGATTATTATTCTGTAGAAACCAATCAACAACTTAAATGGATATATTCCTTGGGATCCTGTACTATAATTGGTAAGTTTGATAGATGATCAATAAAAATGATAGGCAACAACTTGCCAAACAACAATATTGTTGTTGTTCAATGTCTCTCAAAAATTGAGTTATTCCGATATCAAAAAGAAGTTGAATATGGCCGAAGAATAAATTGATAAACTTCTATATTCACTAGCCTGCGACAAGTATAAAGTTCTTCTCAAGATTCCAGATACAACCACAATAACTGTATCTGATGATTTTGAAATCAATTTTGATTTTACAGATAAAAGAGGGAAGATAAAATGTCCAATGCCGTTGCTGCTGAATTGGAAGATAAAGGCACCTGAAAATATTCGTAAAGACAGACATTTTCTTATAGATGCATCGATAATACGCATTATGAAGGAAAAAATACTTTTACAATACAAAATACTTATGGATGAATGTGCTTAGTAACTTGAAGGGCTATTCAAGTTAGATTTTATGGAAGTTAAAAAGCATATTGAAGATTTGATTGAAAGGGAGTTCTTGGAAAGAGACAAAAAAAAAGAGGTTGATTTGTTAAGATATATCCCTTGAAGCCAATGGGGAAAATGATGTTAAGTGTTAGCCATCTTGGAACAAAGATGGCTAACACTTAAGTGTGCTTTGAATTATTTTTGTCTAGGTGATGGATGTGAATTAATGTCTACTATTGGGAATGGAGCCAAAGAGAAAATCAATTACATAAACAATCTTTCATGGATGCTGAGGCATGTGTACTCTCATTAAAACATAAATCGAACATTAAACTATATGCATAGAGGAAATTGGAGAATTTTCAACCACGAACTCCAAGTCATTACACATAAAGCAAACTGAATAAACATTAAAAAGATAGATAGGACAAACACATATAAGAGCACATTATGAATCTCAGGTCTGAGAGAAGCTTTCTGCAACTGTATATTACTGACTAGGAAATATTACAAAAGTAGCATATGGCATAACATCAATCAACCCTCTCTAATCCTCTTATCTTCTTATTTAAAGAATTAGACACCTTTACATGTAGTCTGTTGCTTGGGCTAGACCTTTGAATACTCCCAATGACACCTTATCCAAAAAAAAATAGATTACAAGGAGATAATATAGAGATATTTCTGTTTACAAGGGTTTAAAACCTAATAGGACTCTAACATCATTTATTTCACTAACAACCTTTAAATGCTCCATACATGATGGAACTTGAAGCAGTCACAGAAATAAGAACTCGATGACTATGAAATAGATCGATTTCAAAGTATCCCATCAAGTGGAAGAACTTACCCATTGAAGATTCCACATGGGAGGATGAGAATTTTATATAGAAGCATCTAGAATTACTCAAGCATTAAGGAAAACACTTTTTTGAATGAGAGGGCATGCTAGGGCCCTATATTACTAGTGTAGTCCATTATTGGTGTTAGTGTAGCCCCATTATTTTTATTCTTGTACCCATGTAGTCCCCATTTTGTTATTATTGTGCCCCATAAATAGCCCACTATTGTTATTGTTGTGCCCTTGCATTATTATTGTTAGGTCGGCTAGGATTATATTGTGACCCCATGGACTCCTCTATATAGAAAGGAGGTTTTTTCATTTGTGTCATCCAAGAATTGTTCATTTATGTAATGTAAAGGAGGTTGCCCCCTCGAAGTGGTTGATTTCTAAGGCGTTGATCTGTCTTTTCTTCTATTTTGGTAGTTGCTTTCATAACACACTTAAAAAATATGTAAGTGAAGAGGAAGAAGACAAGTGCTTCAAAAATTGTTAAATTTAGAAAATAATTATTAGCATTTAATACATGAGAAAATTTAAGGTAAAAAATAAGTCTTCTAAAAAAGGGGGATGATGTTGGCATCAACACTTTTCAAAATCAACATAAAAATCACTAACATTTTAAAAATAATGATTATACTTGGTACATAAGAAAATTTGATGTGTCAAAAACATGCTAAAAAAAAATTAAGAGTATTCTGAATCAACACTTTTCAAAATCAGACAATTTTTCGCTACTTAAAAAAGGTGGGTGCTGGCTTTTGTTCCCATTTCAAAGTTTACGTTGTTTTATTTTCAAAACATTACGAAACTTGTATGATAATAATTATCTTGAATCAAAGCTCAGCTAAAATAACGTGTGAAATGAAAACATAAAGATATAATGCCCCAAGTTTCAACAACAATTCAAACTCAGAAATTTGAAGGTGAGCTTGTTTCTGGTGTAAAATCACAAGAAATATCATCCAAAGAAACCTAAAACACGATAGTCACATACATGTGCCTAGAGGTACTTGAATCAAAGCTACTCGATTTTTGAGAGCAATTTTAATTGCTTTAATTTGAATATCATCAAGGATAGTTTTATATCTAGATTCTAATAACTTGTCCAACTCATTGACCTGACCTCTCAAGGGGTTTCCCTTGTTATACTTTTTCACCGAAATATCACTAGAAATGTGTGCTCCATTATAGGCTTGGACTGAACTACCACTAGAAATGATGGACATAAAATTGAAGCCGCTCATTTTAATATTGGTGATGTTTTCATATGCAAGGATTTCCTTCTCTTCGTTAAATAAGCATCTCCAGTTCAGACTGGTCATCGGAGTGAGATAAGCTAGAGGATTATTTGTCCATTATGCGTAGACAGGCTCTTCTGTGAAAGAAATTTTTTCAAAATCTTTCTCCTTCAATGTTTTTAATACGGGATGATATGCCTTGTAAAATGTGGGGCTTTTAGTTGTACAATATTCCAGCTCGCACACAAGATTCTACCAATTTCTTGGATCTACACTTCCCCACTTCCACCTCTTACATCCACAATCCTTACAAACATGATCATTCCATTCATAGTGAGCCACAATGGCCAAAATTGGGAAATCAAAGTTCCCTCCATCATTGGAGAGACAAATAAGGCTTCCAGATAGTGGACGCTTATAATTCTTTAGCTTATCTACATGTATAGCCACATTTATGCTAGAATAGCTTCCATAGAATTATGGATTCCCAAAACATAACCATTTTTCCAAATATTCAGATGCCTTGGCACATCTTGTAACGAATTCTTTCTTAGAGAAGAGAAACCCTTCTTGAAACCACAAAATAAATCCTCATGGAGAAATAACAAATAAGCATCTATATACACATCAAGAGAGTCATAACTTCCCTTATTCTTAATAAAAGTTATCCCCTTCAAACAATTTCCCGAACCTTCGTCATCTGTTTGGAAACTTGTAATTTCAAGCAAAAATGACATTTTATTCCATGTAAGATTAGCGTTCTTTGAGGAAATTGAATTTCCCACCTGAGCAGTGAGTAAAACGAAAAAAAACTAATAGTGGCAACCACTGTTTTCTCCACTCTTTATTTGACACACCATGTCATTCAACAATAGAAAAACATCATACATTGTTTCGGGACCGTATTCTGCGAGGTGTATCAAGAACTTCTTGAGCAATTTTTTTGTTGAAGTTGAGTTGAACATACCACGATATACTCTTCTAGAGGAAAATGCAAGAGATTAGTGCCACTGAAAGGCTTATAGAACTACTTCAACCTTGTAGTACATCATTTTTCCTTGTTTCCACGAGAGATAATGTTAACTAACTCTAAGACATAGTATACAAGATTAAAACCTAGCTTCTACAAATTTAATACCTGCAAAAATCCAGCTGGGCATTTTGTAATATCTTGTAGAACATTTCTTCTGGTGCATGCTTGGCATTGGCTGAAAATTGTATCCAAGTAAAAAGTTAAAGCTTCTGAACTTCTTGGAATGCATTGCACAGGGCTTGCATAAATTTCGCTTTTCCTATCTGGTGATTCATTGGAAACAAATTCAAAGATATCTCCTACTTCCACCTGGAGCATGCCTCTATCTACATTGAATGTGCCTTCAAATCTAAAAATAAGTGTTGTTGGATTGAGCCATGGTTCCAATGGGAGAAAGGAAGCCATAGCCATGTGTCAATTCCAAATTCAAGACCTTACACCACTGCAAGGCCGATGGCCTTACCTTGACCTGCTCTTGCAGATGAGCTTGTGTATTAGTGGGGTCATAATTATGACACACATTAGGTTGTTTCCATGATTGACCCCTGAAGAGGATGACCGTTTCCATCACTGAACCTCACTAGAAGAGGATGGGTGCCTCTAGGAGCTTTGATCTCCATTTTATGATCTTGTTTGCAAAAATTCAGCACTGCTACTTCACCAAGATCCATAATGTGATCGTTATCGCTCTATTTGTCATAACACTTGCATATTTCCCCTTCAAGTTTCTCCATCATCGCACAATCTCAGACAACATGGCCTTACTAGCTTGGCCTGCTCTACAACAACATATAAGCAGGGTGTAAATTTGTTTCTACAAGAGCAAGATTTTCATAGACAATGGGACTAACCTAGATTATACACAGAACCCAGCTTAATAAAAGAACCGAGAAAAATATATTGAAAGTGGCAGTCCAAACATACATTAAAATTTGAGCTGTTGAACCTCCCACCCACTTGGAATGAAAAATTTACAATTAAAAATAAAACAAACTTGTGATCACTAAAAAAATATGGAGGGAAAGAAACAAAGAGGGATTTGTTATAACTTTACCAACACCATAGGTTAATATTAAAAGGTACCAATTTTCTATGTCCTATTCCACATTTATAGACACATTTTCTCATTATATATATATATATATTTTGAAATGTTAAAAATTAAATTAGAGTGAAAATGTGTTGGTTATGATATATATATATATATATATATATATATATATATATATATATATATATATTATGTGGGCCTAATGGTTAAGAGCATGTGGTTCCTCCTAAGAGGTCACAAGTTCAAAACCAGAGGATGGTAGAGTATGTATGCCTTCGTAGCCTTAGTAGTCAAATCACTACATGGAGGTGGGCCCCTTATCCCACAAACAAGGGGGTCTCATACACCAATTTGGTGTCTCGCTTGTCCGTGACCTTAAAATTGGATTTTATATATATATATATATATATATATTATGACAAGGATATTGACTATGTTAATATGTGTTGTGGTTAATCATTTTAATAGCAACTGCTATGTTGGTTTATTAGCGATTGTATATAAGTGTTATAATTTTAGCATTATAGAGGGATTCATCTCTTTAAGGGGTTGTTGAATCCATCTACCTAAATTTTAACATCGTAGATGAAGGTCTCTAAATTTTAATAGTGCAGATAGACTCAAAGACCCCTTTGTCTCTAAATTTAATAGGGCAGATGGATTCAAAGAAGGGGGTCTCTGAATCCATCTGTAGTGTTAAACTTTAGAGTCAAAAGGGTATTCATAATTTTAACACTATAGATGGATTTAGATACCCCTTTGTCTCTCAATTTTAAGATTGTAGATGGATTCAGAGACCCCTATAGTGAAATATAACACTCCAATATCCAAATTCCAATTTTCCATTTTTTGGAGGGACACAATTAAAAATTACTAACATAAATGACTAATTCATATACTTTTTGTACTTGTTATTTGGTCATATTTTTATTCTTGGGCTATAATAGTCATTTACGTTAATCATTATTAATTTGTCACTTATTATCTAGTCATATATTTTAATCCTACACTAAATTAGTCATTTAAGTTAGTCTCTTTTAGTTTAGTCACTTATTATCTAGTCATATATTTTATCCCCAAACTAAATAAGTCATTTTAAGTTTGTTCACTTAAAATTTCTCAAATTTAGTAGTAATTCACTTGAAATAATTGTCATGACTAACATTTTTAGTCACCTAGTAAGTAATTTAATCATTTTCTACTAGTGCTATATCCATCCCTCTGTCCTCCTCCCTTTTTTCTCCTCTCTATCAAGTCCTTTGTCTCATCCTTCCTTTATATCCCTTTCTCTCCTACCTCTCTCTATCTTCCCCCATCAATCTCCTCCTTTATCTCAAGTATTGTCTCTCATCCTTCCTCTCTCTATGCCCCTCTCTTTGTCTCTATGTTATTATATCCCTCCCTCTCTCCCCACTTTAATCCATCTCTCCTTTATCACTTTATCTCACCCCTAAGTATACACACACTCTCTCCATATATCCCTTGTCACTCCCTCTCTCGCTACAGTTCTCACTCTATGTCTCTCTTCTTCCCTCCCTATCTCCCCCTCCAACTTCATCTCTCTATCCCTACCTCTCTCCTCCTCTCTCTCAAGTCCCCTATCTTGTCCTTCCTCTCTCTACATTTATCTACTACATCCTTCTCTCTCTCTCTCTCTTCCCTCCAATCCTCTCACTATCTCTGCCCTCCTCTCCTTCTGTCTCTCCCCCCTCCATCTTTGTGTTTCCCTCTCCCTCTCTTACCCTTCTCTACCTCTATTACTCCTCTCCCTCTCTCTCTCTTCATTATTCCTCTCCCTTCTCCTTAATTTTATATCCATCTATCACTTGTCACTCCCCCTATCTCTCCACCTCTATCACTCTATGTCTTTGTTCATCCCTCCCATATAAATCTAGAATTAATATATATCATGATATATTAATATATATATTATAATATAACAAATTTAATATTATAATAATTTAAAGTTATTAAATTTAATAATATTAATATTATATTATATTAATATGAATGTTAGCTTTAATAATAACAATAATAATTAATATGAATATCATGAACCTAGGAAAGCTCCCAAAAATGGTGATAGTTGAGCCCGCTTACTCAAACGTAAAATGGTCATAGCTAAGCCCACCGACTCAAACGTGCGAGTGTACTCCTCGGGCTTACATAACGTTCCCTAATTAGGATGATATAAATATAACAAAGTTGCGACCAGTCGTTTATCACAAACGTATTGGCCTCCATCTTCTTTCTGGTGCAGCGCGCACTGTGTTGTCAAAGCTTCTGATCACCCGGGAGTATTCGCTCCTCAAGAAAACAGTCGCCTTTGCTTTAAAGATGACAACGAGCAGTATCGTGGAGGAAGGATGGGCTATTGTGAATAGGGCCCAGAAAGACAATATGGTTGATCTGGAAGAAGGTTGGTCTATTATTTATAAAGCTATCCTACAAGTAAGAAGCAGGTTGGAAGAAGGAGATCCAAATATCCAGGTGATCACTGTGGACGAGAGCATGGCTATTTACACTATTTTCTACTATTTTCTACAAGCAAGTATCCCACTCTCAACAACTCTATGATAGATACTGGGATTCCATTAAAGAGTACATGACCTTAATAGTCTATAACAAATACGAGGATTCCATTAAAGAGTACATCACCTTAATGAAGGAACATGTACAGACTGATCATGATGATCAGTTAATGTTGTTGACACAATTTGTCAAACGCTGGAAAATTTACAAGGCGATGCTCCATTATACGGACTTTTTCTTCGAATTTTTAGATCGTACCTTCAAATATAAGGATCGTTCTCCAGTTAGAGAAGTCGGAATCATGTACTTCCGAGACCTCGTTTTCGAGAAATGCGAACTAATGTGAAGAATGCAGTGTTTGGCCTTATTGATGAAGAGCGTGAAGGAAAGCCAAGGAATGAGACTCTTTTGAAGGATGTTGTGGGCTTTTTTGTGGAGGTTGACATGGATTTCTATACAAATGATTTTGAAGTGGCCATGTTGGAACATACTGCAGATTTCTATTCTCGGAAGGCTGCTTCATGGATTTCACAAAATTCCAGCTATGCTGACTATATGTCAAGGGTTGATCAATCTCTCATACGCGAGAAGGAAATAATTGCCAGATCTAATTTGCATCGGAGCAGCAAGCACAAGGTATTAGACAACGTGAAAAATGTATTGTTATCCAATTACATGACACATCTTCTTGAGGATGAACATTCAGGATGCCTTGCCTTGCTCAGGGAACATAGATATAACGATCTTTTTATGATGGGGGAGTTTATTTGATACAGTACCCAATGGCTGGGATTCAATTGCAAATATTTTTAAGCAGCATATTACTAGTGAAGTAACACCACCTGTTAAACATGCTGAAGATTCTCTAAATAAGAATGCTGGGAGAATGGATAAAAGTTTATTGTTGCAGGAAGTGCATGCATTTGTGAGGAAGGTCATAGAATTACGTGACCAATATATGAAATATGCAGAACAGAACGCTGCTTTTTCCAGGGCTTTAAAAGAAGTATTTGAGGTGTTCTGTAATAAAGAAATTGCAGGAAGTAGCAGTGCAGAATTGCTGGCTACACTATGTGATAGTCTACTTAAAGAGAACAGCAGTTATGAAAAGTTAAGCGGGGACGATATAATTGAAAATGTGTTGGAATTTATAGTGTATATCTGGGATAAAGATCTGTTTCTTGAATCCTACAGAGAAAAACCAAGTGGTAGAATTATGTTCCGCAAAAGTGCAAATGTTTGTCATGAGCAGAGCATATTGTCAAAGTTGAAACAGAAATGTGCCTGTCAATTAACGTCACAGATTTCTGGCATGCTTACTGATTGGATAAGATCGCAGGAGGGACAAAGTATATTTGAAAATTATCTTAAAAATAATAAAAATATCCATCTTGGAAAAGAGTTTACTGTTACAGTATTGACAACTAGATATTGGCCAACCTACAATTGTCCTCAGATTAATTTGCCATCAGAGCTCAGATTGGTTTTCTGTAGAAACCAATCAACAACTTAAATGGATATATTCCTTGGGATCCTGTACTATAATTGGTAAGTTTGATAGATGATCAATAAAAATGATACCAACAACTTGCCAAACAACAATATTGTTGTTGTTCAATGTATCTCAAAAATTGAGTTATTCCGATATCAAAAAGAAGTTGAATATGGCCGAAGGAGAAATTGATAAACTTCTATATTCACTAGCCTGCGACAAGTATAAAGTTCTTCTCAAGATTCCAGATGCAACCACGATAACTGTATCTGATGATTTTGAAATCAATTTTGATTTTACAGATAAAAGAGGGAAGATAAAACGTCCAATGCCGCTGCTGCTGAATGAGAAGATAAAGGCACCTGAAAATATTCGTAAAGACAGACATTTTCTTATAGATGCATCGATAATACGCATTATGAAGGCAAAAACACTTTTACAATACAAAATACTTGTGGATGAATGTGCTCAGGAACTTGAAAGGCTATTCAAGTTAGATTTTATGGAAGTTAAAAAGCGTATTGAAGATTTGATTGAAAGGGAGTTTTTGGAAAGAGACAGAAAAGAAGAGGTTGATTTGTTAAGATATATCCCTTGAAGCCAATGGGCAAAATGATGTTAACATTAAATTAACTTTTACCTTTCACCTGTTATTATTATTGATTTATGGTTATTTTGTTTTTTTATCATTACGATAGTTCATGTTGTTGACCCTTACAGGGATAGCACATGTATTTATTTTTGATATGTTTAAATGGACCCTTTATTGTTTTGATTACCATTAGGTCAGTGGTTTGAAATTATAATAGTTTTTTGGTTTAAATAACCAGTTTTTGAATGCACGTGGAAAATGTGGTCATGCAATTTGAAAAATGCACTCATCATAGAGAATTTGACAAGTATTGTCCTATGAGGTTTCTTCATCTTATGAAGTCATCTTTATTTTTTTATGTAATATATTGGAGTAGGTTTAGTGTCATACACATCTTGTGGTATTTCATAACTTGTGTCATGATAGTGATTTTGAGAAGTATCATAAAAGTTATATATATTTCAATTTATTCAACTCTAGTTAAGCAAAGGAGCTCTACTAATGGAAACTTTTTAGGATTCTATTATGAAGCCTTAGCTTTCCTACTTAGAGTAGAAAATTATATTGAATAGTGGTTGATATTATTTCCCAACAATGAAATTTATCTAGGTTTATATGGCACTTATATGAAGTAGGATATATTATATGTTGAAGATTTATAAGCCATGGCTATTGTACTAGTTCTCAAAGGTTGCAAGTGTTTCGTCTTACTCTAAAAGCAACATATCTCCCATGTTTCTTGAGCCTTGGCGGGAACTACATTCAAACATCCGAAGGCATGAATAATGTATTCTTGGAGAAATATCAAGACTACTACCAAGCGGGTGAAGATATTGTTGGAATAACACAAGGGGAAAATGAAAGTTTGGAGGACTATGTTGAGGGATTTCAATATAACCTTCAAAAATCAAAACATAAACAGTTGGAAAAATATACATTGAAAACACTCCACTTCAAAGGAATCAAAGATGATTTTTTAGAACCTTTATATCTCCTAGGAGCATGTGATGTTTTTCATTTACCATATGATGATCTTTGTAAATTATGCATTAAGTATTCAAGATGAATATCCAAGATCAGTAATAAATACTGATAAACTTGTCATCATTGAATACTTGGAATAATATTTATTATCGCTAGCAGGTTCCTCAACACATAAAACCCTATTGTTCCAATATCACACCTTATGGCCACAGTGGCCCTCTCCCTCGAGCCAAATATTCTCCATTACCTATGCCACAAAGACTACAATTTCTGTCCAATGCACCACCATATTCTCCTTCTCTAAGGTCCCTATCATTTTTGCAGCTAAATATTAATTCCTACAATCAAGTTGCATATCAATTTAAAGCACCTATTTTTTGTACTCATTACACTATTGAATGTAATTTAATATATTTTTCAAACTAGAATTTCCTTTTTTTGATGGCCCTTCCTCATAACATATTCTTCTGCAATATAAACATCCTTTTGTATGTTATATGAATCCATCTCCAAGACATCCATTACCAAGGTTCTCCTTTTTCACATTTATTAGAGACTTCATAGCTTCTTCATGGAGATGTCATTTATAATATTTCTTATTGTTATCATATGTTAATCATCTCATTTATGTAGTTTATATAGATACATCTTCATGAACTCTCCTTTTAATTTATTCACATACTTCTTCCTCGGTATCTTTATACATAGCTCCTTTTGCATATGAATAATTGTTGCCCACCTCCTCATATTCTTCATGAGGTCATATCATGTTGATTATATCATATAGTTATATATAAGAGTTCAAGGAATATTGTATTTATGCCTTTATGTATCACTCATAAGAAATATTTCCTTCCTCTTCAGTCATGCTCATGAGATACAACATTTCAATCATTCTCTTCTGCAAAAAAGATAATACTTGACATTGTCTATCTATAAAAAAATTATCATGTATACATACCTTTTCCTTCATGTGGTCATATAGGATTTACTTACCAACTTCTCTTCCTCTTGCTAGAATATGAAAAATACTTCAATCAAATCATCATATTGCATTTCCTGTCATCATATCTTTATTCTTCTAATTTGTGGATCCCATACAAGGTGGAATGTAGACTATCTATGTAACACTTATTTCTTCCAAGTAGAGGTGTGATTTGTAATTATACAAGAAAACAACAGAATATAGATATAAACATAAATGCAAAGATGAAGAAGAAAAAAAAAATCATTTCATTAATATCAAAGAACTAAAATATGCTTACATAAAGAATGGAAATAAACTAGCTTGGGTGATGTTAGCTTATTTATGAGAAGATATGTGGCAACTACATGCCTATGAACTGTGTTGCAATGATGGTCGAGGGCTTATTTATGATTGAGAAATAATGAAAAACAATAAACATCCAAAAACATAACCCTAGGAGATGAAGCGCCAAAACTATGGGCCTCGTTGGGGTAAATTGTTACATCAACTTTCCAGGGTTGTAACCTTGGCATATGATCTTCGTTTTACATGCACGATACATCACTAAAATATGTATTTTACAACTACAAATTTTGTTTAAAAATGTAAATAGAAGACTCATATTTTCCCATTCGCAAAAATAACATTGTTTAGGGTCTCAAAATGGCTCCAGAAGTTTAAGACCTGAAAAAATGCCAAAAATAGTAAATTGTGCTAGAATTAAGAAAACTAAAAGAACTAATGGTACAATGGTGGGGGTCAAATTGGAATAAGAGGGTGGCCACCAATATCCACCTAGATCATTCCTCCCCCCTCAGGAAAAAATGGTCGCCATTGTTTTGAGTGCCTCCATAAGATAGGGAAACTTTTACTAAACTTTGTCCATGGTGAGCTACTTGCCTTGGTGCAGGAGTTGGCTAGCTTTGAAAATCTGATAAAGTTGGATATTCTGCTGGCGAGTCTTCTTGATCTATGTGTCCATGATCCTATCAATTCTATCTAGCTTCATGCAGCTTGGGTTGAGCTCAGTTGGTTTCAGTTACTCAACAATGTGTGACGTGTCCAACTATCAAGTAAAGTATGGTATCAATCGATCCACATTGAATACTTGTAGTAGGCCAAGGAATGATGGAATTTCGAGCACGAAAGCATTTTCCTTGACAACCTTAGTGACAGTTTGAGGCCAATATTAGAGTGGGAAAATATTTCGATATTACCCAGCGATGCGTTCCTTTTGCAAATGTAACCAAAATTTGTCACCACCCGGAACTTGTGTGGCACCCGATGCTAGTCACGGCGTTGTTTGTACTTAGAATTTTCTTTATCCAATATGTCATGGAACTACTAGAATATTTTTTGAATGTGCTCAATTAAGTTGTTAGTCCTGTTAGCTTTGGACTGGACATGAGATGAATGTTCCTGAGTAGCTTCACATGGTATGGCCACATCAATGAGAAATAGTGGTTGGAATTCAAATCCCACCTGAAAGGGGTTTTGGCAAGTTGTGATGTGGAGAGCTCTATTGTAGCTTTGCTGGAAATAGGGGAGGCTTTCATCCCATATCCATGGATTCTTGAGTTGTACATGTGCAGAATTTGTACGATCATCCTATTGACTACCCATGTTTTTCCATCAATTTAGGGGTGGGAGGTCGTGGACTTAGTAAGCTTGGTATCTAGCATCGACTAGAGGCTCTACCAAAATGTACTCAGGAACTTTTTGTCCTGATATGAGATTATGGAATGTGGGTTTCAAAAGTGTACCTAAAATCATTCAAAGAACATCTTAACAATGGATTTTGATGTGATACTCTTCTTGTAGGCCACAAAAATGGCCATCTGAAAGAATTTGTAGATGACCATGAAAACACTATCGTTTCCATGCTTATTAGAAGGAAGGACTAACATGTAATCAATGGAGATGGATTCCTAAGGCTGAGTAGGTGTAGGAATACAAGTATATAGGCCTTTCTTCTTGATGATCGGTTTGGCAAGGGCACAGGAAGTGCAGGGTCTGATTTACCTCCCAACGTCTTGTCGAAGGTTCAGCCAATAAAAATACTTCTACAACATCGCCATTGTTTTCTCTAATCTAAAGTGTCCAGCAACCTGACTGTAGTGTGCCTCCAAAATAATATTGACATGCTTGCTTGAGGGAACACATAGTTGTCCTGGGTTGCATAACAGTGCACGTTGGAGGTGAAAATTTGGAACTTGCTTACCTTCCAAGAGCATATAGTATGTGTTGCCAAATTTTTTGTCGCTCTTGTAAATATGCAACCACCATGGAGTCTTGTGTCCATAAGATTCGAACATAGTGTTCAGTTCCATGACTGAAAACTAGTTGAGGCAGTCTGCAACATTATTGGCGCTTCCCTTCTTATACTTAATTTTCAAATGGAACTTTTGCAGGTATGTGGACAATTTATGATAGCGATCATTGTGCAACTTACCTTGTGTCTGTATGAACTGTAGTGGTTAGTGGTTTGTGTGGATGTTTGTTTGCTTCCCCAAAATGTAATGCTTACATTGTCGGAATGCCTACACAATGGAGTACATGTATTTGTCATAGGTCAGATTCTTTCAAACTATGTTTGAAATTGTCTCACTATGATATGCCTCTAGATGCCCCTACTGAACTCCACCAATAACATAGTCAGAGACATTTGTATGAATCTCAAATGGTTGTTCCAAGTCTGGTAATGTGAGCATTGGTGCAGAACATAGGCGATGGGTGAACTCTTGTATGTTTCTTGAATCCTACAGAGAAAAACTAAGTGGTAGAATTATGTTCCTCAAAAGTGCAAATGTTTGTCATGAGTAGAGTATATTGTCAAAGTTGAAACAGAAATGTGCCTGTCAATTAACGTCACAGATTTCTGGCATGCTTACTGATTGGATAAGATCGCAGGAGGGACAAAGTATATTTGAAAATTATCTTAAAAATAATAAAAATATCCATCTTGGAAAAGATTTTACTATTACAGTATTGACAACTAGATATTGGCCAACCTACAATTGTCCTCAGATTAATTTGCCATCAGAGATCAAATTGGTTTTCTGTAGAAACCAATCAACAACTTAAATGGATTTATTCCTTGGGATCCTATACTATAATTGGTAAGTTTGATAGACGATCAATAAAAATGATACCAACAACTTTCCAAACAACAATATTGTTGTTGTTCAATGTCTCTCAAAAATTGAGTTTTTCCGATATCAAAAAGAAGTTGAATATGGCCGAAGAAGAAATTGTTAAACTTCTATATTCACTAGCCTGCGACAAGTATAAAGTTCTTCTCAAGATTCCAGATACAACCACGATAACTGTATCTGATGATTTTGAAATCAATTTTGATTTTACAGATAAAAGAGGGAAGATAAAATGTCCAATGCCACTGCTGTTGAATGAGAAGATAAAGGCACCTGAAAATATTCGTAAAGACAGACATTTTCTTATAGATGCATCGATAATACGCATTATGAAGGCAAAAATACTTTTACAATACAAAATACTTGTGGATGAATGTGCTCAGGAACTTGAAGGGCTATTCAAGTTAGATTTTATGGAAGTTATAAAGAATATTGAAGATTTGATTGAAAGGGAGTTCTTGGAAAGAGAGAAAAAAAACAAAAGAGGTTGATTTGTTAAGATATATCCCTTGAAGCCAATGGGGAAAATGATGTTAAGATTAAATTAACTTTTACCTTTCACCTGTTGTTATTATTTTTTATTTATTGTTATTTTTCTTTTTTATCATTACAATAGTTCATGTTATTGACCCCTACAGGGATAGCACATGTATTTATTTTCCATATGTTTAAATGGACCCTTTATTGTTTTGATTACCATTAGATCAGTGGTTTGGAATTATAATAGTTTTTTGGTTTAAACAACCAGTTTTTGAATGCACGTGGAAAATGTGGTCATGCAAGTATTGTCTCATCAGGTTTCTTCATCTTATGAAGTCATTTTTATTTTTTTATGTAAAATATTGGAGTAGGTTTAGTGTCATACACAAATCTTGTGGTATTTCCTAACTTGTGTCATGATAGTGATTTTGAAAAGTATCATAAAAGCTATATATATTTCAATTTATTCAACTCTAGTTAAGCTAAGGAGCTCCACTAATGGAAACTTTTTAGGATTATATTATGAAGCCCTAGCTTTCCTACTTAGAGTAGAAAATTATATTGAATAGTGGTTGATATTATTTCCCAACAATGAAATT
Organism: Pinus albicaulis; assembly: GCA_034641835.2. Lineage (NCBI taxonomy): Eukaryota > Viridiplantae > Streptophyta > Pinopsida > Pinales > Pinaceae > Pinus > Pinus albicaulis. The sequence goes on from CM076584.1 coordinate 552,404,380, forward strand.
TATCTAGGTTTATATGGCACTTATATGAAGTAGGATATATTATATGTTGAAAGATTTATAAGCCATGGCTATTGTACTAGTTCTCAAAGGTTGCAAGTGTTTCCTCTTACTCTAAAAGAAACATATCTCCCATGTTTCTTGAGCCTTGGAGGGAAATACATTCAAACATCCGAAGGCATGAAGAATGTATTCTTGGAGAAATATCAAGACTACTACCTGGCGGGTGAAGATATTTTTGGAATAACACAAGGGGAAAATGAAAGTTTGGAGGACTATGTTGAGCGATTTCAATACAACCTTCAAAAATCAAAACATAAACAGTTAGAAAAATATACATTGAAAACACTCCACCTCAAAGGAATCAAAGATGATATTTTAGAACCTTTATATCTCATAGGAGCATGTGATGTTTTTCACTTACCATATGATGATCTTTGTAAATTATGCATTAGGTATTCAAGATGAATATCCAAGATCGGTAATAAATATTGATAAACTCGTCATCATTTAATACTTGGAATAATATTTATTATCCCTAGTAGGTTCCTCAACAAATAAAACCCTACAGTTCCAATATCACACCTTATGGCCACAGTGGTCCTCTCCCTCGAGCCAGATATTCTTCATTACCTATGCCACAAAGACTACAATTCGTGTCCAATGCACCACCATATTCTTCTTCTCTATGGTCCCAATCATTTTTGCAACTAAATATTAATTCATACAATCAAGTTGCATATCAATTTAAAGCACCTATTTTTTGTACTCACTACCCTATTGAATGTAATTTAATATATTTTAGAGAGGGGAGAGGAGTGAATTCATAAACTTCAACTATTACCACACAACATTTACCTTGGGAAGAAAATTTAATCCATAAACCATTAGAGGAGAAATCTATGATTGGAACTGGTACGAAAACTGTTGTTGAAGCTCACTAAGAAGAAAATCATATAATTTATCTTAACCATCCTTGTTAGTCCGAGGAAAGCAAACATAAAGCTACGGAATACAGTTGGAGAACCTTGAATATGTTGGTCATACTAAGGCCTCGTTACAAACAATCGTCGACACACCCCATTCCATCATCTTTCAACAACTCTTAGTACCATATCAATCAAAGAAATTGGTTTCTCATACTCTGGTACACGTTGAGGTTTACCTTTCAAACATGAGCGTGAGCATATTTAGTATTTTTTTATGCACATGGTTACATTAGAAGTACTCCTACACTTAAAGGAGAACTTCCTCAATCTAAATTAGGGTAGGGTTGTATAGAAGCAATAAATAGAAATTCCATTTGGAATGAAATTATTATAGTAGCACTCTTAAAATTGCAATTCCTAAGGCACAACTATTGAATTTTTTGTCATAATGCACTCATGTGGTAATAATTGTTAGAATAAATTCACTCTTAGTGCCTCATAGTTTATAAAGTGACTTCGATTATTGGCCAAGATTATTCATTGGGTCAGTTAGGGGGATTGTTATTGTTATGTTTAATACTTTACATTCAAAAGCTTGAAAACCTATTTATGACCATTTCATTCTAACATATTGTCATCTAAGAAACCTTTTCAAGTTTCTCTTCGAAGGTATTGATGAAAAGCCTCCTATGGTGGACCATTCCTGTAAAACCATAACAAGCTCTCATGAGGACCATAGCATGATTAAATCGAGGAATTGTTTGCTCATTATATGAGACCCTTTCTTTAAAATGTGTCTTTACGGTAGAAGGAGCAGCTAGCGAAGATTACCCATTCAAAACTTTTCACGCCATCCCATGCTCTTAAGGAGCATATTTTCCTCCCCACCTATTAATTAACTTATTTAAGGTTAATCATAATCATATTTTATTTTAAAAAGGATTGATTGAGGAATAGGAGGTCTCATTATGAGCCGAACTACCATGATCATGGATCCTAGCTTGTTCATTCTTGTTAGCTCTCATGAGCGACACTCTCATTAGCTGGTTACCAAGCCAGGACAATGACCTTCAGCTAATCTCTAATCCAAAGTAAATGCTTTTAAAAGACTTGGAATCTAATCTAATAGATGGGGCACAAACATTTCATGGGGTCAAAAGGCATCACTATTGAGGATATTAATGCCTGCTTGAAGCATGGCCATGCTTATGGTATTAAATTTAATTTTACACCATGATTTACTTGGTTGTTTTTCTCTTTCCCTAAACTCATTATCATATCTCTCTGAGAATGGTTTTAAGATCCTTTTAGTAATGTTATTTGGAGTTCTATATTTTAGAAATATGAAGGTTTTCATGGATGTGGGACCCTTAATACAGGTGATTCAATTTGTTTGAACAAGAGGAGATTCGACTATATCCTTGGGTAATGGTTAGCTGATCATCATGGGAAAGGTATTGTTTTGTCATCTTTCTTTTTCCCTATTTCCATCCTTTTTAACATCAAATAATGTCACTTCTATTTATAATAACGAGGATATTGAAAGTGAGGACCTTCTAATTTGGACTTCTCTTGAGATTATTGTGGTTTTTAATTTCATGATGACGCTATATTTGTATTCTCAACATTGTTAACATTCATATGAAAATCACGACATTAGTTAGAAAATAATGAAGATCAATATTGACATCACTAGATCTATGGATGCATGACTTTCTTACCTTAGTGATACGAGGGGAGTCAACATCATATGAAAATTACCTACATTATCTTGCTCAGTTAGCCCTATAGTTTAAGTCAATGCAACATGACACTAATATAGAAACCCTATCCCTATAGTATTAATTAAATTTGTCATGTTTAATTCACATTTTCACCCTATGATTACTCATGGTTTCCATTGTTATTAATATAATTTTTCACAATTGTTGGACTAGTGTCTTAAACATGGAGCATGGTGAGGTAATTGTACACTATTTAACTTATTTCCATTATTTTGATAATATTTTCATCAAAATGGTTATTAATTATGATGGTTCTTGTGTTTTTTTAGTAATGTGTATGAAATCACACTCAAAGATACACATGCACTAACAATTAATTTCACCAAGTCCTGTTCCTGCATCGACATTCCTACATTAGCATTCCTACACCAATTTTGGATACGACATCTCGACACTCTTTCAAAGGACATCGAGGGATTTTTTTTGTCCAAAATATTGTTTTAAAACCTTCCCATGAGTTGGATTGAACCTAGGTCGCATGTGCAGGTCTCTATAAGCGAATAAAAAAATTGCCAAATTTGACCTCGATTTTCGTGCATATGGAGGCAAATCTAAAAAATATGAGCATGTGGGTTTTTTATCAATATATAAAATTATCTAGAACCTAAACCGTTTCCCACAATTCTCATTGGTCTAATTACACAACGTTCTTTGAGGAATTTTTATAAAGAATGTTTTTTTTTTCTAGAATTCTAGGATCTTGCCTAGATTTGCCAAAAAATGGAAAATTCATATCAGATTTGCATTTTCTTGATGGGAAAATGGTTGTATTGGTCTCATATTGATGGAAAATAGTTGGGACTGAATTCCTGATCTTTCTTTGTAATGGATTGGTTGGCCTAAAGACAAATTTGTATCATAAAATGTATAAAAACAGAGCTTTGTCTCCAAGCCTAGGAGAGAAAGCCATTCATTCTAATTTCATGTTGTTGTATTACGTTTAAGGGGTTCTCCCCCCTTACCTATGATTAGTTTGAGTTATATTACTAAGCTCAATATGAGTTGAAGGACTAAAATTTATTAATATAATCTAAATGTCAGGTTTTTTCATCCATTTTATCTATTTCCTGTAATGTTAATCTTGCTCTCATAGACTTAAGCATTTTTCTTAAAGGGAAATGAGATGGTTGGCTAGGGCCCAACCAACCTAGCTTGTTCTCCCATTTCTATTGTATTGTATTAATTCTAATAAGTGATTTGTGTGGAGGTTTCTTATGAATGATGTGTGCAGGTGATTGAATGAGCTCTTATGTATTTCTTTTCCTTTGTAGCAGTGTTCTCATTCTTAGGTTTTGTGTGTTGAAGTGTGTGTGTCCCTTTTCATTGAAATAATTTCTTTATGTTATTTCCTTAAAGCACAACAAGCATTATGGTCTGGTAAGTTTCCTTTTGAATCACCTTTCAATTAAGGATTATGTCTTGCAAGTTTCATTTATTTTCACCTTGCTTAATGGTCAGTATAGATTTTGTTTAAGGTTCATTTATTTGTAGTAAGCAGGGAAGAACCCCTCACTCTCATCAATGTATATTACAACTGTGCAAGGACATTATTTTTTCTATGTAAATTACCAGATCTAAATCGTATTCATGGCTTTGTCAATTAATTGTTTATTTGAATCCTTAAGTAGAGGAATCCAATATTGTTATTATTCAGATTAAAGATTGCAAAGTTGAAGATTTCTATCTGAATCAATTTCCTTTGCAAACATAGGAGTTTTCTTGAGACACAATGTTAAATAGTTCAGAGGGGATATAAGTAAAATATATTCATAAGGTGATTCTTTATTTGAGTGCAATATTTTGGTATTCGCACTAAGTTTTGATAAGATTTCCACTTGATTTCGTAATTCATATTTCAAAGTCACAATTTATATTTCAAAGGGAATGTGGTGATTCAGAATTTGTATCTTTACTTGAGTTGAAATTTCATTTTCGCGCCTCTTTATTTCGTGCTTGATATAACAATATTTATGTTTATTAAGGAATAGAAAGTTGTTGTATGTAGAAATACATTCATTCCAAAATAGGAATAGAATTGTCCCAGTACAAGAAAAAAATTGTTCCAGTACACGAATGAAGTCGTTCTAAGTGAAAGAACAAAATCATTCCAGTACATGAATAGAATTGTTATGAAAATGAAAAAAAATTCCTCTATTTTCTTAGTATAGGAATTGAAATATAAGAATATATTTACTTTAATAATCTTTCGAGTTTTGTAATTTATTTTTTGTCACTTGATTGAGTGGCATGAATTCTAAGTTCATTAATTTTTGTAGTATTTTTCTAGCTAAGTCTTTGATTATTATTTCTGAATGAGATTCCAGTTTCTAGACATTAGGATAATTTCTAGGTATAAAATGGGCCTCCTAAGGGAATTATAAAATAATAGTGGAAATAATAAAATAAGATGTGGTTACCTCATAAAATTTTAGAGGGAAAAAAGAAAAAAATACCTTCTCAACTCGTATTTTGAACTTATGTCCCTAGGGTTTTACTCAAATTTCGAGTAGGAATACTTGTTGGATGCAAAATTAATTCTCTGTCCAAGGAATACCCATGTTGCATACTTTCGATGAACTCTACTACACGAAAAATGAGAAATACATGAAAAATGTGATTGCAATCACGATTTTTCATGTATTTATCATTTTCATGTAGTAAGGTCCATCAAAAGTATGCAACATGAGTACTCCTTTGATGAGGAATTAAATTTTGCATCCAATGAGTAATCCCACTTTAAATTTGGGCAAACCCTTTGGGATGTAAGTTGAAAATACGAGTTAAAAAAGTAGTTTTATTATTTTATTATTTTTTAATACTTTTACTTTTTTACTCCAAAAATGATGAATCATCCCCCATGGTTGACATCATCATCTTGAATACTATTGGTTCTCATAAATTTTATTTTGGTTGTACATTTTTCTTAGGAGGCCCAATTTAGACCTCAAAATTCCCCTAATGGTGGTGTGGTGTCATTGTATTAACTAGTGTGGGAATCTGAAGGTGTGAGCATTTTTTAGACAAAATAAGGTTTTGTTTTGCAGGTTGCTAGTGTATTTCTCTGGAATTTCTAGTGTTGTGTATTGAAGTACATAGACCCTGGATTGACATTAAATTTTGTTCCATTACTCAACCATATACTACACCCAACACAGTGGTAGTTCCAATGTTGTACCCCACCCTCTTTGTAAACCCACGATAGACCCTAGGGTCCTTGAAATGATTACAAGCCATTGATCCATTACATGTGAAATCACCCCATTGAAATAAGGGAATTCAATATAGATATCCATCTTATAATGGTGCTAGTCTCATCAATTTTCCGACAAACGGCCGGTTTCACATGAAATCTAATCACTGCTCTGCCACTACCACCTGATAAATAATAAACTACATAATGTGAGTGTCGATCGGTCAAAAATGGTCCCATCATTTAATGGAATTGACAATTAGAGTTACTCCTAACAGTTGACGGTTCTATCTCTTTTCCTCAGAACTATCTATGTGAACATAATATTTATAGAAGTCTGAGAAGGATTTTAGAGGCTAGTCTAATATTATTAGTACCATAGGACCACACAAACATTCTATGCATGTTAAGGGCTATCACGTGAAATAGAAATCCCTAAAGTATCATTATACAATTCCAAGCATTCCATCCTTGCTGGTTACTAAAGATTAGATAGTTTTTCCTACAAGATAGTAATTCTTAGTTCTTCATGAAGAGGGCGTATAAGTTAAAGGTTCACATTATTATAACATACTTTTCCATTCTTGTACATTAGATTCTCCTTATTGGATATGGTAGATCCATTTTCCCTTACAAACATGTCCTTATGTTAAAAAAGGAAATTTCAAAATTTATGTCTTTTTCCAACTATAAAACCATGTATGTATGCATCTATTATGAAAGTTTCTCTCATAAAAAATTTTAAATTTGAAAAGATATTAGAACACTAATTTTTGGTGGGGTTTGGTGGTATAAATACATGTATGGGTTGACTCTACCAAATTATCCCCAAATCAGGTTTGTGTTATTATACACTCTCTGCAATTTCTTACCTATAGGAAACCCTTGTTTCCATGCATAGATGTTTATCCCCATTATCTCGAATCAGATTTATTTTTTGGAGAGGAGATATTTAATAACTTGGGTAGGAAGGATACAAAGGAAGATTTTTTTTGTCGTAGAATCCATGATCAGGTTATATCTTAACCACCTCTTATTGCTATCATTTCAATAAAGAAACTCATTTTTTGTTGCAATTTAATGTGTTTATCTTTATGAATTTGGATTTGTAATGGATATTGTATGATATGACTTATTTATATGCATATATAGTTTGAATGTTATGATTCATTGTTTTTTTATTTCCTTTCTTATGTTTATGAAACTCTAGGAGGAAGAGTTGGGGATTAGACCTAGTTGAAAAGTCAACAAATGTAGGACCTACAAGTATTCCTTCTTTACCTAGCTTTCTCAATTTCAGTATTGTGCATGTCTAATTGAGTTTTACTGATTTAATTTTATGTCTTCTCTATTGGGGCTTTCAACCCTAGACCTATGGAATATTTATTGAAAATATAATTGGTCTCTCCACTGGGGAAATAACTTATAGTATTTTCCTTAAGGGTTGTTAGAATTGGTCTAGGTGTTTGGGTAGTGTTCTATCAAAATTTCAGTCTTCTGGTATCTTAGTGGACTAGATATTCCCATATAATATTTTGAATCAAGGTTTAACTTTTTATTTTTCTCAGTTTGTAATATGTGCAAAAATTTTCTTTCGAACAATTGTGTATTCATGTAGTCATCTTTCAAGAAACTTGTGTATGCATGTTGTTAGACTCCTATACCAATAGGTGTCATATTTCATGATTGACTTGATGAACTATGCAATATGTTCATACCTTTTCTTGTTGCAAAGGCTTTCCTTATTCTCAAAAAATCAAAAAAATTAAAAAATGTAAAGAGGGTATACCCTAAAAGAAAAATGAAAGGGTGAAAAAATAAAAATGGCCAAAAAAGTGAAAGAAAATGAACCCCACCAAAAGAAAGGCCAAGGAAAGTGTGCAAGTCTAAATGCCACTACTTTTTTCTCTGATGTAATAATCAAATTGTGCGCAACTTGTATCCTATGCCAAAATTTATGAATAGTCAAACAGTTTAAGCTTGGCTAGTTCATCTTTCAATTTCATGTTTTAGAAATAGAGAATAAAATCTGACCAAATTGTTTAATCTTGGCAGATAAGTAGATAGGTAGAATGAATAAAAGGAACTCAACAGATTAATCTGAGCCCTTGGATGTAATAAGGTTAGAATTAGGTAGATTTTCATATGTAAAAGAAAAGTGCGATAAGGGTTTGCCAGTCTAAGTGCACCCTAATAAAGAAGAAAAATGGTAGAGTAAAGTAGGTAGGGTAGGTAGATGGTGTTGCTGAATTACATGTGATGAATGATGGCTTTAGATGGTTAAAATTTTAACTTTCATCATAAGTGCAAAGGCAGACAATACACTGGAAGAATTTCAAGTAAGACAAAGTCAAATTATTAACTTTCCTTCTCATTTTTCCTAAACATTTCACTAATTTCCCCTAAGTATTAAGGTATTTGAAAATTAGAGGGGCTCAAGGAATTTCCTTGACTTTTGGAGGGACCGGACCCTCGGCCCAATAATTGGAAAAATCTAAGTACTTAAAATCATTCATCATGACATTCATTCACTTCTAAAAAATCTTTTCCTAAAGTAAAATCCCATTTTACTTAGGAAAATCATGCAATATTCCATAAAAACCCTTTTTCATGCAAGAATAAGTTAAATACATTATTCTAATGTTTTACACTTAGCGCTTTAGCTCATTTGTCATATTAATTTCTAATTTATTATTTAAATCCCTATGAGAAATACCTTCTCCTATTATATATAACTCCTTCTTTATAAAATACCTAAAAACCCATTTATTATAATTTTAGTCAAAGTATTTAATCCCCATATGTTTAAATAAAACACCCCCATTATACTCCCTTTGACTAAAATATCTCTTTAATATTAATCCCGCCCCCTATGGTAATTAGATTAATCTAATTTAATTACTATATAATAAAAAATATATGAAAAAACCTTTAAACATATTTTATATGTGTTTAAAACAAAAAATAAACCGAAGTTTAGTTTAAACCAAACTTCAAAATAACCCATCTCTTTGTATATTTTCCCCTTGCCCGACTCCGTAACCTAAGGTTAAAACCCTTACCTGAGTTAAAATCCCGATATATATCTTATACCCCAATTCTTAACTCTGGTAAAAATCCTTTGGAAATTCTTCCCGATCACTTTTCTGCATTTTAAAAAGGAATTAATTAATACTCACGATTAATTAATAGCCTAACTCACCAATCAAATTCCCCCCTATACGATTAATTTATGTTTAACTGCTTTGGGCCCGCCATATTAAAACCCCGTCATCTCCCTTTCCCGACGGTCGTTCGATCAACCGATCTCAGATCTACGTTTGATATCAATATCGCTAGCCATCCTCGTATGAACAATAACACGCAATGACCCGGCGGTTTTCCAAACAGTGTTGCGCCACACGTCGTTCGTTGTATGGAATCGCTCTCCCTCCGCTCGAAACCACCTTTCCCCAAAAGCGATGTGATGGAAACCACTTACCACCTGCCCTCTGTGACAGATCTACCATACTTGCTGACGTCATCAATCGAAAACCTGCCAACCTTTTAACTTTGCGAATAAAACAAACAGACCATGTTATTTTCATCATCCTATGCAGTAACCAGTCTCCCGGGCAACCAATTTCGAATTTAACTGTCAAAGTGTGCTGACAGCTACATCGCTGAAGAAATTTTCTAGTCAAGTAATCCAGAGTTTATCCGCCATAGCCAGCACCTGTTTAACCACTGTTCATTTCCCGTAAACAGGTATTTACTCCAATTTCCCGCTGAACTCTGTAAAAAATCCTGGTTTTGGTTTTAATTCCACACTAAAGACTGAAAATAAGTTCAATTTGATTTTTTTATTCCCAGAACTGCAAATTATATTCCCAAATCAGTAAGTGTGCCCATTTTTCACAAAAACCCCGAATTCATTTCTGAATCCACAAGAACTAGAAATGGAGGTTCCCGTGGCTCTGAATGCCGCACCCTTAAATTCCCCTCACAGAGACTTAGATTATTTGCCTTTAGTAGACAGAGATTTCCAAATTAAAGACCTAGCTCTCAGTGAAAGTCCTCTTAGAATTTTTTGCTACTGAAGAGACAATTACTTGAAAGGTTCTGACATTTTTGGATTATGGGAATCCAATATTCCCATGTACCTTCTTCCCTCAGTCCACATTTTCCCTGAGATAATCCATTATTTTCATGCAAAATATGATCCCAATCTAAGAGCAGTTTTGTCCCCGAGTCAGACTATCCTTTTTCCCATAACTGCTCATTCTATCAATGAGATGTTGTAATTTCAACCTGATCAAGTCCTCACTCCCCTGTCCATGGGAGAATTACTTGATAAATTTACCAAATTATCTCACGAAGAATTGAGTCGTCTTTGCCAGACCTTCATGTTGCCAGAACATCAGCCCAAGGGCCCTCCCCCTTATGGGTATACTTTTTTCACTAATGAGGGTAGACTTATTCTGAACATGATAACCTTTATAATGGGTTTTAATACTAGTGAATATGTTGACAAATTAACCCTAGTATTGTTGTCTATTTTCACCCCTGGACAGCCCCCTGCTATCAAATATAAATTTGCATCCTACATTACAGACAAAATCCATGACCAATTCATGAGATTAGAGAACGAGAGAGTGTTCAAGTATTCTTCTGTTATTTATCATCTCATGCTTTATTACCAATCATAAAGTTTCCCTTTTCATGTTAAAAAGCTTGATGCTAAAGGAAATCCTAGGTCTGTGATCTTTTGTTCTGCCATCACTCATAATTCCCCTGATTCTCCTTATTCCTATAATGAGTTTATTGATCTTTTTGTACACCCAGCAACCACCTTGTTGACAGGAGTCTCTCCTCCTAGGCTCAGTAATGAAATCAAGAAAATTCTTCAGCTCTCAAAACAATACCGGATAGGTTACTGGTACCTATACCAGAATCACACAAAACTCGGAGTTTATGGGTGTGATTTATGCTCATTCAAGTTTCCCAAGTATGTCCCAATGAGACTCTTTGCATTAGAGTATTTCAGGCAGATGATCAACCTTAACAACCTTATATAGCATATTTTTAAAGGCAAAAATGTTCAACTGTGGATTGGTGTCACCTGCAGGTCCTTCGTCCGTAACTCTCAGTAGATGTCGTGGTAAGGGTTTTAAAGGATATTTAGAAGATTGGTATTTAACTATACAAAAAAGCTCTTATTAATAATTCTATGAATTCAAATAGGCTTTATTTGGTGGAAGCAAGAAATGAAAATGAACCATTCATGTAAGCAAACAAAAGAACTTAAATTGAATAAAGAGGTTAATATGGATGAATGGATGGAAGGAACATTGGTAGAACAGGATAGTGAGCAGGTCAATGTTGAAAATGTAATGAAATACCTTAAAAAAATACTTGACCTAGACTCTTTTGTACATGTATAGATACCAGGTATTGGTCCTTCTTCTACTGGGACTACTCAACAAAATCTACAGGAAATCAATGCATTGGCTACAGTAGCATCTAAAGGAAAGGAGAAAGAGGTTGATATGTCATATTGCGTAGAAATTTACAATGGCGTAATAGCCTTTCACTTCAAAAGAATTGTGGTCACATGTATTCTCCTAATTTTATCAATATCAGAGCTAGAAATTTCAATTTTTACAAACTCTCCGGGTCATAGAAAAGAGAGATGCTGAAGTAGCTACTCCTATCAGTGGATCCTCTGAACAGCAAGATGCTAAAAGATAGAAATTGAACCCTCTTCCAGAAGTGGAATCTGTTCATGAAATTCTTGATAGTCAAGGAGAAGAACAATTGGGTAGTCAACAAACATGTGCAAACAGTGGGACATCAACTACTCTACAGAGAAAAGAGTTGCAAAGGTAGCAAAATGCAAAAGTGTCATATTTCAAACCACCATTGAAAGATGCCTGGGACATTAAAAGAACATTCATAAATATCAAGGCCAGGAATGATCCTCTCAGACTCCAAGTTTACAATAAATGTTTGAAAATGGCTCCTAAGAATCAGCAAAGGTTGATGTCAGCTTATGACATTCAGCAAGGAAAAATGCTAATGAGTCAATTCAAACCCAAAGTGCAACAACCTCAGACAGCTGTAGATTACATCAGGACCAATTTTGAAGTATTAGCAAAGGATATTCATCCTTTAGATCAAATTGATCTACATAAACAGATAGGTGAGATGATTTATTCTACTCTGACGGATAAATCAGTGATGACTCAGAAATTGCAGGATTCTTTGGATAATACAAATATTCAATTAAGCCTTGAAAAAGCCTCTTCTTAGGCTAAAGACAATAGGATTAAAACTTTGGAGGAAATTATCATTGGATTGGGACATAATCCCAAAGATGTCAAGGGAATAGAAGCATTAATCAAGAAAAAATATGATGATATTGCAGCTTTGAGAAAACAACTAAAGCTACTAGCCTCAAGACATCCTTAGACTGCTGAAATTATAAAGCAAAATTCTGAATAATAATTAATGGACTTGCTCTTAAAACTGAATGAGCAACTTAATGAAACAGAGAAAGAACTTGAAAAAGCATTGAAAGATAAGCAACCTAGTGTTCCAACATCTACACCAGAGGTAATTACAGGTACTACAACAACAGGTCAACCAAAAGAATTGCCACAGATGCATACTTCCAGTTTGAGTCCCAAAGAATTAACAAAATCAATGGAGGAAATGAAACTCCAAGTTACTGAACTACAAAGAACAAAGGCACAACTCACTACTTTGGAACAGAAATATGACCTCTCAAAAATGAGTGTTGCAGATAAAACAAGGGAGGTCAACAGATTAGAAAAGTTGGTCCATAAATTAGAAAAGGATCTCACATTGGAGAAGCCTTTAAAGGAAATAAATGAAATTCTTTGGGACAACATCATCCAATCAATAAAATATGTCTGGCCCTCAATTCAAATAATGCAGGAACAGAATGATTTAGTCAAATTGGCTATAGAAGAAGTCCTAAGAGCAAGAGAAGAATTGGGAAACAGGCCTGATGAAGCCAATGAACTCATCCATTTTCTAAATACTCAGAATAAGCAGCAACTTGAAGAATTTGGCATTCAAGACAGGACCGGCGCAATTTTGTAAATAAAGAGAGTTTTTACCAAAAGAACTCTAATGTAGAATTTGGAAAGAAGATGCTCTAACATGCAAGAAGAAATCACTGCCTTCAGAAAAAGATTTGATATTTTGTTGAATAAAGGATTGCCCAGTCCTTTAGTTTCAGAAGATAAAATGATGGACCTGGAAAGTTATGTTGAAACATTGGACAAGCATGCTGACAATCAGGCCAGTGCTTCAACTAGTTCATCAACAGCAGCATTGCCTACAGGAAAAAATCTTCATTATAGATTAGATAATTTGTTTTATCTTGAGCAAGAAGTAAAGCATTTGTTCCCTTCTCAAACTACTTTCTTTAGGTATACAGAGACTGATGAAACTCTCAGAAAGCTGCAAAGGACTAGAATTCTGGAAGATAAATGGTGGGAAGAACTGTTAGAACTTTTGTAAAATTTATCCTTACCTGAATTTTTGATTATGTACTACAGTTAGTCATGATAAAGAAGGATAAAAAGATGCATAAAGGTCAAAGTGTATCAGAGCAGTCAAAGAGTATCAGTGAAACGAAACAACCAGCATGGAATTACTGAAGAGGATAGCAGCAAGCCAAAATATAGGGCCTGCCTCTAGCACATTCTCAAAAGAAGGAAACAGCACAACATCAGTTATCATTTTTCCTTATCTACGAGACCATCTGTCTCTATTTTTGTTGTAAAATACTTATTAGTCATCCTAGATTATATCTCAATTTGTTATGAGATATTTTGTATAATTTTGTTGTATAAATACTCCATCAATTGTAGTAAAGGGTGGATTCATATACTTTGCTGTAATATTGACTTTTTAGGAATAAAGTGTTGTTGGAGAAATTTTTTGTGACTAGCTGGATGATGAATTGATGCGAAAGACTTTTTACAGGATTTATGTGTTAGACTACGGATCAATAAGTCATCTTTCTCTTATGTTTTAAAGTTTTTATAGCTGTTTATTATATCACTGTGTTTCATTTCTGAATGATTAATGAAAAGGATTAAATCAGAAAGTACTTATGTGTAATCTGATTTTAATCATTGTTATTCTAAATGTTTTCTTCTAAACTAGTTTAAGCAAGGAATTCTTAATTGCTCCTGTTTTTCTAGTTTAAGAGTTTTGGTTATTTAATAAAGAATACTTAATTTCTCTTTGTTAATAATCACTCAATTTTCCCTCTTATGAATGTGTTGAAAGATTCTTAATTGCCTTTCATCCATTTAAATCCATCTCATTCACTCTAAAGATCTATAATTGTTCTCTGTTTGATTATTTTACCCTGTAAAACCATCCTTTGTCTGGAAATTTACTCCAGTGAAGCCATATTTTTGACTCCATAGCCCAATGGCCTGAATTACTCAATCTTGCCCTCACCTATCGAATTCCACCACCCAAATTCAAACAAAACCCCTGAACTTTCATAACTAGCCTAAAATCTTAGAAAACAAAGCTAAATTTTACAGAGAGAGCCCTCTCTGGGTATAGATTGGCTAGATTTTGTACCTAAAAGATTGGTTTGTGGTTACCTCGGACCCCTTTCCTCTTTCAACAACTTCAAGAAAAATCTGAGTGATAACATAGTGGCGACTCCACTAAGGATCTGAATAATTTTATTGTTACTATTGTTTATTTTATAAACTACAGACGGAGCCTGAAAGTTAGCCAGGTAGCCTTTGAATTGCTTTTTCTCTGCAATTGCATAGTAAATAAATGTTGCTTCAGTCTATCTCTGGTCTAGTTTATGAACTGGACTTTGGTTTCAAACATTTGATCAGTTCCTCTATTTAAATAAATCTTTAAGAAAATTTTAAAAACCAATATCTGAAACTTCTTAAAGAGATTATTGAATTTGTATTATCCATTTCATTTAAAACCAAAAAACCAAAAACATCACTTAGAAAACTAGCTTCAGAAAGGACTCGTTACACTAGGGCTAATCCTGATCCAAATCCTCAGCCTGTATTCGAAAATCCGAATTTGATTCCCAAAATTATTAGAAGACAAGATAGTCAAGAAAGCTCTGGAAGTTCTCAACCTCTTTATAGATCTATATCCTGTATAGTGAAGTGGATTTATCTTGAGGACGAACCTTTTGATGAGCAGTTTGAAACATCTTTATTTGTAAATTTTTCTGAATTTGAGTTATCCAATTTGGTTCCAGACCTAGTATTTCTTGAAGATTTACAATTTGAATTTGTTACATCACACCTTGATAAGAATTTGTAAGATTCCATACAATCTGAGATTACCTCTGAAGGAACATCAAATATTTCTATGATTACTTCAGCTTCTCCAAGTTCATCAACTTTTCCCCAAACCTCTCAACCTCAAACTACCCCTTCCACTCCTCCACCCATCACTCATAGACCAACCTCACCTGTTATCCCACTACCTCTTCCAATGGCAAACAGATATGCTCCCTTAAGGTTACCAGCTAATCTAGGGGCTATGCCTCAAGATTACCAATCTAAAATCACTCCTTTTGATGGTTCTGGTACTTACACTGCTCAACAGCATACTAAAAGGATGACCGATTATTTTGAATTTTATGAAATAGATGTTGATGATGTACGAATGAGAATTTTTGTCCAAATTCTTACTGGAGAAGTCAGAACCTAGTTCAGGGCTCTTCCTGTAAACAATGTTGCTAACTTACCATCCCTGTATAGAACATTTTTAAACAGATGGGAAAAGAAGAAAGACCCTCTTCAAATCCTATCAGACTTTGGAAAACTAAAAATAGGACCAAACAAGACTGTGCAAGATTATGTCACCAGATTCAATGAAGCTTACAATGTTGTTCCCCAAAATCTTAGACCTCCTCCAGATTCAGTACTAATCAAATTCCCCGATGGATTTTATTCTGATATAGCATATCGGCTTAGGGAAAGAGCTCCTTAAACTCTAGAAGAAATGTAAAGCATAGTTGTTAGTGTTGAAGCTAACCTGATAGAAAAACGAGCTAGAGCTAGAGCTGAAAGGAGAATTCCTGTAAACGAAGAACCCTCAACTTTTGAGAAGAAACTAGATGCTACTATCAAAGGAATGGAAAGACTAGGAGACAGAGTAGAAGCTATTGAAAAGAATAAAGCTCCTTGGGATGGTCAACCTAGCAATACTGTGAGAAATCCGAACTTCAGAAGAAACCAAAATCAAAATACTGGGAAAACTGGTCCTGACCAAAATATTAGGCCCCCATTCCAGGAAAATTATGTTGAAGGCTCAACTTCTGAGGAACCTACTGATGATGTTCAAATAAACAACTTTACTGAAGATGAAAATGAACCAAAAATTTTCTTGACCCAAGACGATTAAGAAGCTCACATTATTAAACAGTTTCAAACCCAGTCAGGAGAATCATTTTATTTTAAGGAAGGATATGATACAACCATATACGAAGTTCATAAACAATACAATTTGAGGAGCAGAAGAGTTGATGTTCCGGAAGCAAGTAAATAGAAAACCACAAAGCAACCTCTCAAAGGTAAGACCAGTACTACCCCTGTAAATATTCTTTCTAGATCAAATTATAACCCTACCCACCCAATAATTGAAGATGTATCTGATACTCAACTTAATAACATACAACTTTCCAATACTCTTCCTCCCAAAGGAAATGTAGAGGAACCTCTAGAAGTTGATTCGGAAATAACTTCAGCACACAACCCCACTCCTGAAAAGGGGAAAAACACTGAAAACACAGAAGAAAAAGACAATCCAACTGTTCGAAATACAAAGACTCAAACTGAGAAACCTTTTAATCTGGAAGCTGAAGTAGGCAAATTAAAAATAGATGTTCCATTGTCCGAATTAGCTAAACATGATGTCTACGGAAGCCAAATTCATAAATCACTCAATATTACTGGAAGTGATGATTCAGTGAATGTTTTTTATGATCAACCTAGATTATTATTTGGCCGTGAAGTAAATGGAAAACCAGAAAGTGGAGGAACTCCTCCATTTTATGTGAGTTTGAATATACATGATAAAATACTTCATAATGCCATGCTTGATTCATGGAGCATCTCACAATTTAATGCCCAAGGCTGTAATGGAAAGATTAAATCTAGACATCACCAGACCTTACAAAGATCTTTTCTCTTTTGATTCAAGTCAGGTGAGATGTTTAGGATTAATTAAATATTTGTGTGTTACATTGGTTCAATACCCTGCAAAAACCATTTTAATGGATATAGTAGTAGCAGACATCCCTCCAAAATATGGTATGATATTTTCCAGATCCTGGGGTGCAAAACTCGGAGGATCTCTTCAATTAGACATGTCATATGCTACTATTTTAGTATTCGGTCGACCTAAGAGACTATACAGAGAAACCTTGGTGAAATATGTAGTCAGTAGTCAAGAGAAACCTGAAAATTTCCCTATCTACTTAGTACACTCTGATATGGACTCATTCATTCTCTAAAATGCTGAAACTAATCTTCCCACTGAACTAGAAGCACCAGCATCTGAACCAAAAGAAACTACAAATAAATCTAGTGTTCAAATCCAAGAAATATCTGAAGAAAAAGAAACATCAGAAACCCAAGAAAAACCTGAAGAAAGTAAAAAATCATATCTCACTGTTAGGAAAGTTCCTGAAACTCCTGATAAAAATTATGTACATGAAATTCTTTGGCATTTAGAATTTGATGGTTCAATTAATAAGTTAGGAGCAAGAGCTGGAGTTTGGATACATAACCTTGAAAATGATCACGCTGAAGGCCATGCTTATAGATTGAACTTTAAATGCACTAATAATATGGAAGAATATGAAGCCCTTTTGTTAGGGCTTAAACTTGTCAAAAATTTAGGAGCAATTAGAGTATTTGTCATAGGAGATTCTGATTTAATCATTCAACAGATCAAAGGTGAATTTTCGATAAAATATCCCAGACTAAGAGAATATAGAGGAACAGTTGTAGGGATTCTTAATACCTTTCTACAGGATCAGCTTGCAAAAATCCCTAGAAAACAAAATTTGCATGCTCATAGTCTCGCAATGTTTGATAGCACTTGTAAATTACCATTTGAACCTAATCATTAGTTCACAGCCGAGATTAGACATAGACTAGCCATACCAAACAATCTTAAGAATTGGCAAGTGTTTGCAAATGACAATCAGATTAACAATTTTCTAACTTTAGAGAATGAATTTTCTAACAGTAGCATAGATGAAGATACAATCATTGAATCTGATCAAATAAATGAACAAGAAACAAACATTTCAAAAGAAAGTGCCACTCAAATACTTCATCCAATGAAGTTCACCAAAAAAGACATGCAGGACCTCAAACAAATGGAAGTTGATGAGATTGTAGAGGATGAATCTGAAATCATTAATCTGAAAGATAATCATTTGCCCAAAGGATTGACTCCTCTGGAAGATCTTTTTGAATCTAATGAAATTCCACTGAAACCTAAAATGGAACCTTTAAAAGTTGATATTGAGGACTACAATTTGGGAACAGAGTAAAATCCTAAAATCATAAAATTATCAAAATCTTTGCCTCTCAATCAAAAATCAAAATATGTTGAATTAATAAAAGAATTCCAGGATGTCTTTGCCTGGAGTTATGAAGATTTGAAGTCTTATGATACATCTATAATTCAACATACAATACCTCTAAAACCAGATCAGAAACCATTTAAGCAAAAACTCAGAAGAATCAACCCTGTATTGTTGCCTTCAATTGAAAAAGAAATCAGACGAATGTACAAAGCAGGGATAATTGCTCCAATTAGATTTTCAGAGTGGGTTTCTAACTTGGTCCCTACTAGGAAGAAAACTGGAGAGATTAGACTATGTGTTGATTTAAGAAATCTAAACAAGGTTTCTTTGAAGGATAATTATCCTTTGCCCAAAATGGATCACATTTTGCAAAGGGTAGTAGGTGCTTCAAGTATTTCTCTTTTAGATGGGTTCTCAGGATACAACCAGATTCTGGTTCATCCTGATGACCAGGATAAAACAGCTTTTACAACACCATGGGGCACCTTTAAATATGTTAAAATGCCATTTGGACTCAAAAATTCTGGAGAAACCTTCCAGAGAGCAATGGACATTGCATTTGCAAAAGAAATCCATGAATTTCTTGTTATATATCTGGATGATTTAACCATTTTTTCTAAATCGGATCAACAACATTTGGACCATCTCAGACAAGTGTTCATAAAATGCAGAAAGTATGGTATCTCTTTGAATCCAAAAAAGTCCTTTTTTGGTCTGGAAGAAGGTAAACTCCTGGGCCATATTATTTCAAAATATGGTATTAGAATTGATCTTGCTAGAATAGAAGCTATTTTGCAAATACCTCATCCAAGAAATGTTAAAGAACTTCAAGCTTTCATAGGAAAAATCAATTTTTTGATAAGGTTCATTTCTAGTTTAGCTGAATTAATTAGATTGCTTACTAACATGTTAAGAAAGGATTCGAGTATTAAATGGAGAGTAGAAGCCAAGCAATCATTTGAAGATATTAAAATGGCTTTGACTAGAACACCAGTTCTCACCAGTCCACAATTTGATAGATATTTCATAATATTTTCCTTTGCATCAGAACATACTGTAGCAGTTGTTTTATTACAAAAGGATGATCAAGGATGTGAAAAAACTATAGCCTTTTTTAGTAAAGCATTAAGAGACGCATCATTAAAATACAACATCATGGAAAAACAAGCTTTTTCACTTGTAAAAGCTATTAAAGATTTCAAAATCTATATATTGTATTCTCATGTGATAGCTTATGTACCAGATGTTGTTGTCAAAGACATCTTGACTCAAGATGGAATTGAGGGAAAAAGAGGTAAATGGATTGCTACCATATTAGAATATGATATTGAGATAAAACCTAAAAAGATGATAAAAGGACAGGGATTGGCTCAACTCATGACAGAAACAAATTTCCAAGCCCTGGATATTAATGAACTGGATGACAATCAGGAGATGGCAACTCCCCAAATCAACCAGGCCTTTTTAGATTCACCTTGGTATGTTGATATAGTTTATGTTTTGTTAAACCTGCAAGCTCCTCCAGGGTTATCCAGAACAAAATGAAGGTTTTTAAAGATGACATCCTTAAAGTATTGTATTTTAGATAATGTGCTCTTTTGGAAAAATCATGATGGTATTCTATTAAATTGCTTGTTAAAAGATGAAGCTGACAAGGCTCTCAATGAATTCCATGCAGGAGACTGTGGTGGACACCTTTACTGGAAATCAACAGCAGATAAGATCTTAAGAGCTGGATTCTACTGGCCAACCTTGTTTTCTGATGTAAAGAAATCCGTAACTGCTTTCCATAAATGTCAAATTTTTGAAGGGAAGAGAAAACTATTACCTTTACCCTTAAAATCAATTTCCACCAAAAAACCATTCCAACAATGGGGCCTGGATTTCATCGGAGAAATCCATCCTCCTTCTTCTGGCCAACACATATGGATCCTCACTACCACAGATTATTTTACTAAATGGATTGAAGCAATCCCATCCAGACAAGCCAATGATTTTGTAATCACAGGATTCTTAGAAACCAATATACTATCAAGATTTGGTTTTCCTAAGAAAATCATAACTGATAACGTTGCTGCTTTCAAATCAAAAAATATGATAAGTTTCTGCAATAAGTATCATATCACTTTAAGCCATTCAACAGCCTATTACCCTCATGGTAATGGACTGGCTTAATCTTCCAACAAAAGTCTCATTAACATCATTAAGAAATTGTTGGAAGAAAACAAAAAAAAATTGGCATAAGAAACTTATAAATGCACTGTGGGCAGACAGACTCACCACCAAAAAATCAGTTGGGACCAGTCCTTATGAGTTAGTTTATGGTATTGAGGCAGTATTTCCATCATCTTTAGGAGTTCCTCTAATGAATTTACTTCAAGAAGCTCAAGTTGAACCAAATGATATTCAGAGAAGAATAAATCAGACCATCAATTTGCAGCAGACTAGAGAAGAAGTTTATCAAAGATCCCAAATTTTACAGGAGAAACTAAAGAAAATCTTTGAAAAAATGACCAAGGCAAAGGATTTCCAATTGGAAGATAAAGTTTTGAGATGGGATTCCAGAAGAGAGGATAAGGGAAAACATGGGAAGTTTTACTTCTTATGGAAAGGACCTTACATCATTCATGCTTTACAAGGAAATAATACATATTTTCTGAAAAATTTGGATGGTTCAGAAACTGAGGAAGGACCAGTAAATGGTCGAATGTTAAAGCATTACTTTGATCCTATCTATTAGGATATTCTTATTTTTGACATGTACATACTATATCCTTTGTAATGTATCAGTTTTGATTGGATGGTAACTTGCTGAAGTTGAAGCCCGAAGAGATGGCCCTAAACTTCAGAAGTTTCACTATCATACATACAATAAAGAAACAAGAAGAAGAAGATTTCATGGTTCAGTTAAAGGCATTTTGAGGCATCTGACCTACTGTTCTTGACTTTTCACCAGGAAAAGCCATCCCTAAGTGGAGCCAGTGTTAGACTCCTATACCAATAGGTGTCATATTTCATGATTGACTTGATGAACTATGTAATATGTTCATACATTTTCTTGTTGCAAAGGCTTTCCTTATTCTCAAAAAATCAAAAAATTTAAAAAATGTAAAGAGGGTATACCCTAAAAGAAAAATCAAAGGGTGAAAAAATAAAAATGGCCAAAAAAGTGAAAGAAAATGAACCCCACCAAAAGACAGGCCAAGGAAAGTGTGCAAGTCTAAATGCCACTACTTTTTCTCTGATGTAATAATCAAATTATGTGCAACTTGCATCCTATGCCACAATTTATGAATAGTCAAATATTTTAAGCTTGGCTAGTTCATCTTTCAATTGCATATTTTAGAAATAGAGAATAAAATCTAACCAAATTGTTTAATCTTGGCAGATAAGTAGATAAGTAGAGTGAATAAAAGGAGCTCAACAGTTTAATCTGAGCCCTTGGATGTAATAAGGTTAGAATTAGGTAGATTTTCATATGTAAAAGAAAAGTGTGATAAGGGATTGCCAGTCTAAGTGCACCCTAATAAAGAAGAAAAATGGTAGAGTAAATTATGTAGGGTAGGTAGATGGTGTTGCTGAATTACATGTGATGAATGATGGCTTTAGATGGTTAAAATTTTAACTTTCATCACAAGTGCAAAGGCAGACAATACACTGGAAGAATTTCAAGTAAGAGAAAGTCAAATTATTAACTTCCCTTCTCGTTTTTCCTAAACATTTCTCTAATTTCTCCTAAGTATTAAGGTATTTGAAAATTAGAGGGGCTCAAGGAATTTCCTTAACTTTTGGAGGGACCGGACCCTCAGCCCAATAATTGGAAAAACCTAAGTACTTAAAATCATTCATCATGACATTCATTCACCTCTAAAAAATCTTTTCCTAAAGTAAAATCCCATTTTACTTAGGAAAATCATGCAATATTCCATAAAAACCCTTTTTCATGCAAGCATAAGTTAAATACATTATTCTAATGTTTTACACTTAGCGCTTTAGCTCATTTTTCATATTAACTTCTAATTTATTATTTAAATCCCTATGAGAATAACCTTCTCCTATTATATATAACTCCTCCTTTATAAAATACCCAAAAACCCATTTATTATAATTTTAGTCAAAGTATTTAATCCTCATATGTTTAAATAAAACACCCCCATTATACTCCCTTTGACTAAAATATATCTTTAATATTAATCCCGCCCCCTATGGTAATTAGATTAATCTGATTTAATTACTATACAATAAAAAATATATGAAAAAACCTTTAAACATATTTTATATGTGTTTAAAACAAAAAATAAACCGAAGTTTAGTTTAAACCAAACTTCAAAATAACCCATCTCTTTGTATATTTTCCCCTTGCTCGACTCCCTAACCTAAGGTTAAAACCCTTACCTGAGTTAAAATCCAAATATATATCTTATACCCCAATTCTTAACTCTGGTAAAAATCCTTTGGAAATCCTTCTCGATCACTTTTCCACGTTTTAAAAAGGAGTTAATTAATCCTCACGATTAATTAATATCCTAACTCACCAATCAAATTCCCCTTGACACGATTAATTTATGTTTAACTGCATTGGGCCCGCCATATTAAAACCCTGTCATCTCCCTTTCCCGACGGTCGTTCGATCGATCGATCTCAGATCTACGGTTGATATCAATATTGCTAGCCATCCTCATCCGAACAATAATGCATGATGACCCAGCGGTTTTCCAAACAGTGTCACGCCACACGTCGTTCGTTGTATGGAATCGCTCGCCCTCCGCTCAAAACCACCTTTCCCCAAAAACGGTGCGATGGAAACCGCTTATCGCCTGCCCTCTGTGATGGATCTACCGTACTTGCTGACGTCATCAATCAAAAACCCGCCAACCTTTTGACTTTGCGAATAAAACAAACAGACCATGTCATTTTCATCATCCTATGCAGTAACCAGTCTCTCTGGCAACCAATTTCGAATTGAACTATCAAAGTGTGCCGACCGCTACATCGCTGAAGAAATTTGCCAGTCAAGTAATCTAGAGTTTATCCGCCATAGCCAGCACCTGTTTAACCACTGTTCATTTCCTGAAAATAGGTATTTATTCCAATTTCCCGCTAAACTCTGTAAAAAATCTTGGTTTTGGTTTTAATTCCACACTAAAGACTGAAAAGAAGTTCAATTTGATCTTTTTATTCCCGGAACTGCAAATTATATTCCCAAATCAGTAAGTGTGCCCATTTTTCACAAAAACCCCGAATTCATTTCTGAATCCACAAGAACCAGAAATGGAGGTTCTCGTGGCTCTGAATGTCACACCCTTAAATTCCCCTCACAAAAACTTAGATTATTTTCCTTTAGTAGACAGAGATTTCCAAATTAAAGACCTGGTTCTCAGTGAAATTCCTCTTAGAATTTTTTGCTACTGCAGAGACAATTACTTGAAAGGTTCTGACATTTTTGGATTATGGGAATCCAATCTTCCCATGTGCCTTCTTCCCTCAGTCCACATTTTCCCTGAGATAATCCATTATTGTCATGCAAACTATGATCCCAATCTAAGAGAAGTTTTGTCCCTGAGTCAGACTATCCTTTTTCCCATAACTGCTCAGTCTATCAAAGAGATGTTGCAATTTCAACCTGATCAAGTCCTCACTCCCCTGTCCATAGGAGAATTACTTGAGAAATCTACCAAACTATCCCATGAATAATTTAGTCGTCTTTGCCAGAACATCAGCCCAAGGGCCCTCCCCCTTATGGGTATACTTTTTTCACTAATGAGGGTAGACTTATTCTGAACATGATATCCTTTATAATGGGTTTTAATACTAGTGAATATGTTGACCAATTAACCCTAGTATTGTTGTCTATTTTCACCCCTGGACAACCCCCTGCTGTCAAGTATGACTTTGCATCCTACATTGCAGACAAAATCCATGATCAATTCATGAGATTAGAGAACGAGAGAGTGTTCAAGTATTCTTCTGTTATTTATCATCTCATACTTTATTACCAATCAGAAAGTTTCCCTTTTCATGTTAAAAAGCTTGATGCTAAAGGAAATCCTAGGTCTATGATCTTTTGGTCTGCCATCACTCATAGTTCCCCTGATTATCCTTATTCCTATAATGAGTTTATTGATTCTTTTTGTACACCCAGAAACCACCTTGTTGACAGGATTCTCTCCTCCTAGGCTCAGTAATGAAATCAAGAAAATTCTTCAGCTCTCAAAACAATACCAGATAGGTGACTAGTACCTATACTAGAATCACACAGAAATTAGAGTTTATGGGTGTGAGGTATGTTCATTCAAGTTGCCCAAGCATTTCCCAATGAGACTCTTTGCATTAGAGTATTTCAGGCAAATTATCAACTCAAATATAGTACATTTTTGTAATGCAAAGAAAAAGGCTCAACCCAGGATTAAAAGCCAGCTAGGTCCCTTTGTCTGTAACTCTATAGATGCTAGTAAGGAAGCTGAAAGGATATTAGAAGATTATCTTAAATTACAAGAAAGTTTCTATTGGGTACCCTATGACCCAAATAGCTTTATTTGTGACAGAAGAATGAAAAACAAACTATCACCATACATGCATCAGAGAATCCCAGAAATTGAACAGTATGCTAATATGGATGAATGGATGGAAGGAACATTGGTAGAACATGATAGTGAGCAGGTCAATGTTGAAAATGTAATGAAAGACCTTGAAAAGATACTTGACCTAGACTCTTTTGGACAGGTACAGATACCAGGTATTGGTCCTTCTTCTGCTGGGACTTCTCAACAAAATCTGCAAGAAATCAGTACATTGGCTACAGTATCATCTAAAGGAAAGGAGAAAGAGGTTGACATATAGATTACAGAGAAATTTACAATGAAAAAACAGCCTCAGACTTATAAAGAACAGGTTCAAGTACAGATTCCTCCTACTCAGATCAATGAGCCAGAGATTTCAATTTTACAAACTCCTTTGAATGTACAAAAGGGAAAAAAGAGAGATGCTGAAGTAGCTACTCCTATCAGTGGATCCTCTGAACAACAAGATGCTAAAAGACAAAAATTGAACCCTCTTCCAGAAGTGGAATCTGTTCATGAAATCCTTGATAGTCGAGGAGAAGAACAATTGGGACATTAAAAGAACATTCATAAATATCAAGGCTAGGAATGATCCTCTCAGACTCCAAGTTTACAATCAATGTTTGAAAATGGCTCCTAAGAATCAGCAAAGGTTGATGTCAGCTTATGACATTCAGCAGGGAAAAATGCTAATGAGTCACTTCAAACCCAAAGTGCAGCAACCTTAGACAGCTGCAGATTACATCAGGACCAATTTTGAAGTATTAGCAAAGGATATTCGTCCTTTAGATCAAATTGAGCTACATTAACAGACAGGTGAGATGATTTATTCTACTCTGACGGATAAATCAATGATGACTCAGAAATTGCAAGATTCTTTGGATAATACAAATGCTCAATTAAGCCTTGAAAAAGGCCTCTTCTCAGGCTAAAGACAACAGGATTAAAACTTTGGAGTAAATTATCATTGGATTGGGACATAATCCCAAAGATGTCAAGGGAATAGAAGCATTAATGAAGAAAAAAGATGATGATATTGCAGCTTTGAGAAAACAACTAAAGCTACCAGCCTCAAGACATCCTCAGACTGCTGAAATTATAAAGAAAAATTCTGAAGAAGAATTAATGGACTTGCTCTTAAAACTGAATGAGCAACTTAATGAAACAGAGAAAGAACTTGAAAAAGCATTGAAAGATAAGCAGCCTAGTGTTCCAGCATCTACACCAGAGGTAATTACAGGTACTACAAAAACAGGTAAACCAACAGAATTGCCATAGATGCATACTTGCAATTTGAGTCCCGAAGAATTAAAAAAATCAATGGAGGAAATGAAACTCCAAGTTACTGAACTACAAAGAAAAAACGCACAACTCACTACTTTGGAACAGAAATATGACCTCTCAAAAATGAGTGTTGCAGATAAAACAAGGGAGGTCAACAGATTAGAAAATTTGGTCCATAAATTAGAAAAGGATCTCACATTGGAGAAGCCTTTAAAGGAAATAAATGAAATTCTTTGGGACAACATCATCCAATCAATAAAAGATGTCTGGCACTCAATTCAAATAATGCAGGAACATAATGATTTAGTCAAATTGGCTATAGAAGAAGTCCTAAGAGCAAGAGAAGAATTGGGAAATAGGATTGATGAAACCAATGAACTCATCCATTTTCTAAATACTCAGAACAAGCAGCAACTTGAAGAATTTGGCATTCAAGACAGGACCGGCACAATTTTGGAAATAAAGAGAGTTTTTACCAAAAGAACTCTGATGTAGAATTTGGAATGAAGATGCTCTGACATGCAAGAAGAAATCACTGCCTTCAGAAAAAGATTTGATATATTGTTGAATAAAGGATTGCCCAGTCCTTTAGTTTCAGAAGATAAAATGATGGACCTGGAAAGTTATGTTGAAAAATTGGACAAGCATGCTAACAATCAGGCCAGTGCTTCAACTAGTTCATCAACAGCAGCATTGCCTACAGGAAAAAATCTTCATGATAGATTAGAAAATTTGTTTTATCTTGAGCATGAAGTAAAGCATTTGTTCCCTGCTCAACCTACTTTCTTTAGGTATAAAGAGACTGATGAAACTCTCAGAAAGCTGCAAAGGACCAGAATTTCGGAAGATAAATGGTGGGAAGAACTGTTAGAACTTTTGTAAAATTTATCCTTACCTGAATTTTTGATTATGTACTACAGTTATTCATGATAAAGAAGGATAAAAAGATGAATAAAGGTCAAAGTGTATTAGAGCAGTTAAAGAGTATCAGTAAAACGAAACAACCAGCATAGAATTACTGAAGAGGATAGCAGCAAGCCAAAATATAGGGCCTGCCTCCAGCACATTCTCAAAAGAAGGAAACAACACAACATCAGTTATCATTTTTCCTTATCTACGGGACCATCTGTCTCTATTTTTGTTGTAAATACTTATTAGTCATCCTCGATTATATCTCAATTTGTTATGAGATATTTTGTATAATTTTTTTGTATAAATACTCCATCAATTGGAGTAGTAAAGGGTGGATTCATATACTTTGCTATAATATTGACCTTTTAGGAATAAAGTGTTGTTGGAGAAATTTTTTGTGGCTATTTGAATGATGAATTGATGCAAAAGACTTTTTACAGGATTCATGTGTCAAACTACGGATCAATAAGTCATCTTTCTCTTGTGTTTTAAAGTTTTTATATCTGTTTATTATATCACTGTGTTTCATTTCTGAATGATTAATGAAAAGGATTAAATCAGAAAGTACTTAAGTGTAATCTGATTTTAATCATTGTTATTCTAAATGTTTTCTTCTAAACTGGTTTAAGCGAGGAATTCTTAATTGCTCCTGTTTTTCTAGTTTAATCATTTTGGTTATTTAATAAAGAATACTTAATTGCTCTTTGTTAATAATCACTCAATTTTCCCTCTTATGAATTTTTTGAAAGATTCTTAATTGCCTTTCATCCATTTAATTCCATCTCATTCACTCTAAAGATCTATAATTGTTCTCTGTTTGATTATTTTTCCCTGTAAAACCATCTTTTGTCTAGAAACTTACTCCAGTGAAGCCATCTTTTTGACTCCATAGCCCAATGGCCTGAATTACACAATCTTGCCCTCAGCTATCGAATTCCACCACCCAAATTCAAACAAAACCCCTGAACTTTCTTAACTAGCCTAAAATCTTAGAAAACAAAGCTAAATTTTACAGAGAGAGCCCTCTCTGGGTACAGATTGGCTAGATTCTATACCTAAAATATTGGTTTGTGGTTACCTCGGACCCCTTTCCTCTTTCAACAACTTCAAGGAAAATCTGAGTGATAACACATGTGTTGTCTTTATAAAAACTCCATACGTACATAGTTTTCCTTTTGAAAAGTCATGTATATTTCTAGAAAATGAAAATATTTAACTTGGATAAGTGCTCATGAAGGTTGGGTTTTATGTTGTATGATCTCTAATGCTTCTTGACGGTTGAAAAATTGGTTTCAATGTCATTTTATTTTGTGTTTTGGCTTGTATGACAGAAATTTTTTGTATCTATGTAAGGTTTCTTATTTTCGAAGAGTTGTAGATGTTGATTTGGATTCTTAATATTATTTCTAAGTTCTTGGAATATTTATGATCTTTGAAACATCCTTTCTATCAATATTTTGATTGATTTGTAGCCATGTTTTTCCTTTTGGTTTTGTTTGGTCTGAAGGTTGATTTTTACATTAGCTTCTTTCATTGTTGTAAATATCTTAAGTTTATTTTTTCCTGATATTCTAGAATCTCATTAATTTAAGACTCTTAAATATCATCTATGTGAAAATCTTGTATCTATCTATTTGAATCTTTTTTATCTTGTTTTCTATTTCTTGATTTAAACGTTTGAGTTTCTTGTACTTGAAAATCTTGGTTTCTTTGGATTGAGTCTTTTACATTTTTTTTCTTGGACATCCTTAGTCAATCTTCCTTCTTGATGTCAGTGGTTTCATTTTAAAAATAAAAATACAAAAGCAATTGCTTTTTTTCATTTTCCCCTTTGTTCTTTCACATTGCATTTGATTGTGAGTTTGAGTAAAAGTCTTTCGGCATTCTTGACATGGGTGAATTTTCGGTCAAATTGAAGCATACTTCTTGCTTTGAGAGTTTGTATTTGGATAAGTGCATTATTGTACTTGTTTTCTTGTCTTATCTTCCCGTTGGTTCATTTGTTGTTTGTTTTCCTTAGGATTTGTTCAAATATTCTAGAATATTGCATTGCATATTAACTTTCATAAGGTTTAGTTGCATTAGGAAAAAAATTTGATATTTTTAGTTGACTTTAAATGTGTTAGTACTTATAAGAGGATTTGTTTCTAATTATGTTCTTGTAGAACCATTTAGAAATCACTTTTCATTGAAGAAAGAGAGTTTCACTTAATGTAGACTATGTTTTCTTATTTGTTTATTTTGTGTCAAAACATCACCAATTGCACTTCCATATCATATGAATTAAATAAGAGACAATAAAATAAATGCATAATTAAAATAAACTAGACTTTTATTTTTTCATATAACACCAAATAGTACAGAGCATGTTTAGGGCCTTCAAATAGGTGCGTGGAGAGTAAGCTCCCCAAGGCCATTAAGGAAAAAGTCTAGAAGTTGATCAAAGAAGAGAGGTCCACTATCGTATAGTTGTAATGGAATCTCCTCTAACACAATAGTTAATCACAAGGTCGTGCAATGATAAGGAAATATTGATACCCTCTCTCATTTTCAGAGCCCCAACACATGACTGTCCCATTCGAATTTTGATTACCAACTAGTAACACTAGTTTTCTTTCCTAGATATCTATGGTATCTGAGAGGGGGTAATATCTATGGTACCTACGACAGATGTTGTATCAATATCATAGTAATTTTTGAGGTTTCTCTGTGAAGTGAGGGTAATTTCATCAAAAAAGGATATTTTGAAGGGGCCAATGTAACTATTTATGTTACCTTTGTTGGTAGGACTTGGGCCCTCATGCTCCCAAGTGTTAATTTTAGTAACTCAGGGACAAATTCCTTCCTTTGGAAAATATTCCTCATCAAGGAATACCCCTAGTATCCCTTTCAATAATTTAAATTGGTTAAGAAAAACTATATTTTAAGATGGAAATCCCCATGTCCACAAAAAGGATAGGTCAACCCAAAAGGAAATTAGACACCTTGGTTGGCTATAAATGCAACTCAAGTGACCCTCATTTGGAGATCATCAATATTATTCTTTCTTTGTTTTGGCTCACATAGGATTGAGGTGGGTTCGCGGAAGTTGGTTCTTATAAGTCCAAAATTGCAGGGTCTGAAGCTCACATGTGTGGTTAGGGTTTTTGTTTCTCAGTAGTGAGGATGCTATAAGATATTTGTGGTTGCAACCAAAGGTATACACACCTATAAGTGCATTTTGATGGTTTTAGCTGCACACACATCTCTCTCTCCCTACGGTTGGAACCTAGGTTTTTATTTTGACAATTGACTACAGTTGACCGCAAATTCCAACAGTCGATGATAGTTGACCATAGGCTTATGAATCAGGGTTTTGATTAATAGCATTTTTGGGTTAATCTCTTGTAGGTTGTTTAGTTTATTTTTCTGGATAGTTTTGTGGTTGAAGATATGGATCATTTTCCTCTCTCTTTGTTAATAAATTCAATGAAAATATAATAAGAATCATAATTTGAAAGGGTTTTCCCCCTTGTGGGGTTTTTCTTTAGTCTCTAACCTATCTTGGTGTATCTATGTGTGAATGTTTTTCTTCTATTGTTCCTTTATGTTGTATTTCATTGTTGATGACATTTTTATTTCTGCATAATTTCATATGTTGTTGAAGAATGTAATAATGTCGTGGGATGAATTCAATCTGTAAATTATGAAATACAGTTATCTAAAGAAAATTAAAATATATTCCTAAGAAAAATTAGCATGGAATGAGAGCTGGGTTGAAGAAAAGTCAGTGAACATCACCCCTATATATACACCATTGATGGAAGCAAGAGAATATGGAGGAGACCTAAAATATTTCTATGGTTTATAGGAAACCCTAAGTAATCTAATTACTAGGGTTGGATGCATATTAGAACCCCTAGTCTGATAAATAAGGAAATTTTCTAGCATAACCCTAGTTGGGCTAAGTCTCAGTTATATCTTGGTTATCAATTAATTTCATGGATATATTGAAGGAAACATTTTTATGTGGAAAATGGGTGGTAATGGATCTTGAACACTGGTTCAAGAGGGAGATGAACACTTATTTTCAGAGATAAGTACCTTTCATATTTATGTTATTTATTTGAGACACTATTATTTTTTTGACTTATTATTTTTTATTATTTATTATACTTCCTATTGAGAAATCTAGGGCGGCTAGATTAGGTGTGATTTCTCTAAGCTTGATAACTTCTGATGTTATTTTACTTTAATTTGATGTAAATATAATTTTCTTCTTCTTATGTTGATAATTATGGTTTTATTATCATAAAAAATCTACCAAAACATGAATATCAGTAGAACAAATGGACACAAGATGCAGGCTTCTAGCTAGGGCCAAAACTTCTCCTAGAGAGTGAAAATATTATCTTCTTATAAAATCTTCAAATGACGAACTCAAAGACCATTTAGACTCGAGACCAAGATCTATCCAAGACTAAGTCAACCTTCCTTTAATATGATCTTTTTTTCACAAAGTCAATCCAATTAAAATCTTATTCAATTGCAAAACTTCAACACCTACAGCAAAATTCAGCCTCTACCACAGGTCTGCAACTTTTTTGGTCTTCCTAAAACAACTACAACTTCACACGTGTGGGTGATTAGGGATTGTTTTAGGCTCCTCCTCTTCTTCACTTGATTTTCTTCTTCCTTCTACACTAGTATACCATCAAATAAGTTTCCTTACTTCTAATTTTAGTCCTTCTTGAGAGATCATAAATTTCATTCTTATAGCTATAGGGACCCTAGCTTCTTCTTCCTGTAGCACGTGTGAGAGAATAGAGACAAATTTTGGATTTTAAACTTCTTTTTAAAATATTCCTTCATTCTTGATTTCCTTTTTCGCTTCTATATGTTCGTCAATGAAATTTTTTGATGATCCTTCCAAATGAGGTTGAATTCTTTATATTCATACCTTTCCCTGGAGTTTGAATAGGTCTAAACAGGGCTGACATGTCTTCTGCAGACTGAGCTTGTCTTGGAGAGATATTTTACATAGTTTTACTCAAAAAAAATTCTTTTGACTTGTTACAAAATTCCCAATAGGGTCTAATACATGCGGAAATTACTGTTTTGACTTCTTGACTCTATGAAAAGACCTAGAATCACGTAATGGGAACTTTGACCTAGAATAATTTAACCCTGAACATGAAACCCCATAATTTATAAAATGACAATAATAAAATTTATTTTTATTTTATATCAAAAATATAAAATCAATAGTAGATGAAATATTATGAAGACCAAACCTAGTTACACATTTCAACACTCTCTCTTATCTAGGGAGGTATTCATTATACATTGAAGGTACATGGGAATTCTCATACTAGAGAATTATCATAAGAAGAGTTAGATTGGTAAGTCATCTGATAAGCTATATTTTTAGCTTATATTAGTGCATATCATCATATCAACAAACATTGTCATATAGAAAAGCCTTCACTAACAACTCTATCTCCCCACTATATTAGAGAACATTGTTGGGGATACAATGATTTATGGACACCTTCATCATTGTCTCTCAAGGAACATACCCCATCTGAATCTTCATAAGGTATGTGTTTGTAGGACCATTACCCCCTTGGAATCACACATCCTCAAGGAACCTCCTCTTCGACTACTCTTACCCATTGGATTCCCTACCTCATCCTCAAAGAGTAGTAGTCCTCAAAACTACTTCTATCCTTAAGAAGTATTGGTCTCATATGCTTTCCCAATCCTCCATTATTTCTTCATAATGTGAAGAAAATAATGACGTGTTTATATATCCCTCTCAACTAGTTACTTGTTTTAAAAAAAGGCATCTAATATTTCATGGAGATCATGGTACTTTCAACTACTTGTATGGCTCCTCTTTCTGCATCATCATGTTATGAATAAGCTTCAGCTTCTACATCATGGAGCCATCTTCTTTCATAACTTCTTCGCAGGGCTTCAATCATCCTCTACATCACTTTCCCTTCTTCTTTTCAACGAAACATAATTTTGAACCAAGTATATCATCCTTATTTTTATTGGAAAGTGACCTTCTTTGTCATCATCTGGCTATCCTTCATACTACTACCTCTTCCAAGTCATGTTCCTCTCAGAATCATCAATCCAAATTTATGTGTACTAGTTGTAGGTGAATTTTTATAACCTTATGTCGGTAGCCCTATTTCAATTCAACTAAATTATTTTCTTTCAAAAATAAATAGTGAAAATCAAACTAGAATTGAATTTTTTTATGGCCCTTCCTCATAACATATTCTTCTGCAACATAAACATCCTTTTGTATGTTATATGAATCCATCTCCAAGACATCCACTACCAAGGTTCTCCTTATTTTTCACATTTATTAGAGTCTTCATAGCTTCTTCATGGATATGTTATAGCTAATATTTCTCATTGTTATCATATGTTAATCATCTCATTTATGTAGTTTATATAGATACATCTTCATGAACTCTCCTTTTAATTTATTCACATACTTCTTCCTTGGTATCTTTATACATAGCTTCTTTTGCATATGAATAATTGTTTCCCACCTCCTCATATTCTTCATGAGGTCATATCATGTTGATTATATCATATAATTATATATAAGAGTTCAAGTCATATTGTATTTATGCCTTTATGTATCACTTATAAGGAAGAGTTCCTTCTTCTTCAATCATGCTCATAAGATACAACATTTCAGTCATTCTCTTCTGCAAAAAAGATAATACTTGACATTATCTATCTATAAAAAATTTATCATGTATACATACCTCTTCCTTCATGTGGTCATATAGGATTTACTTACCAAATTCTCTTACTCTTGCTAGAATATGAAAAATAATTCAATCAAATCATCATATTTCATTTCCTGTCGTCATATCTTTATTCTTCTAATTTGTGGATCCCATACAAGGTGGAATGTAGAGTATCTATGTAACACTTGTTTCTTCCAAGTAGGGGTGTGATCTGTAATTATACAAGAAAACAACGGAATACAGATATAAACATAAATGCAGAGATGAAGAAGAAATAAAAATTCACTTCATTAATATCAAAGAACTAAAATATGCTTACATAAAGAATGGAAATAAACTAGCTCAGGTGATGTTAGCTTATCTATGAGAAGATATGTGGCAACTACAGGCCTATGAGCTATGTTACAATGAGGGTCGAGGACTTATTTATGATTGAGAAACAATGGAAAACAATAAACATCCAAAAATATAACCCTAGGAGAAGAAGCACCAAAAATATGGGCCCCGTTGGGGTAAATTGGTACATCAACTTTCCAGGGTTGTAACCTTGGCATATGATATTTGTTTTACATGAACGATACATCACTAAAATATGTATTTGACGACTACAAATTTTGACTTGAAATGTAAATATAAGACTCATGTTTTCCCATTTCCCGAAAAGAACATCGTTTAGGGTCTCAAAACAACTCTAGAAGTTTAAGACCCGAAAAAAAGCCAAAAATAGTAAATTGTGCTAGAATTAAGAAAACTAAAAGAAATAATGGTACAATGGTGGGGGTCAAAGTGGAATAAGAGGGTGGCCACCAATATCCACCTAGATCATTCCTCCCTCCTTAGGAAAAAATGGTCCCCATTGTGTTGAGTGCCTCCATAAGATAGGGAAACTTTTACTGAACTTTATCCATGGTGATCCACTTGCCTTGGTGCAAGAGTTGGCTAGCTTTGAAAATCCGACAAAGTTGGATATTCTGCTGGTGAGTCTTCTTGATCTATGTGTCCATGATCATATCAGTTGTGTCTAGCTTGATGCAGCTTGGGTTGAGCTCTGTTGGTGTCAGTTACTCAACAATGTGTGATGTGTCCAACAATTGGGGGAAGTATGGTCTCAATCGATCCACATTGAATACTTGTAGCAGGCCAAGGAATGATGTAATTTCGAGCATGAAAGTGTTTTCCTTGACAACCTTAGTGATGGTTTAAGGCCAATATCAGATAGGGAAAATATTTCAGTATTCCCCAGCAATGCGTTCCTTTTGCAAATGTAACCAAAATTTATCACCACTTGGAACTTGTGTGGCACCCGATGCTAGTCACGGCGTTGTTTGTACTTAGCATTTTATTTATCCAATATGTCATGGAACTACTAGAATATTTTTTGAATGTGCTCAATTAAGCTGTTAGCTTTGGAATGGACATGAGATGAATGTTCATGAGTAGCTTCACATGGTATGACCACATCAATGAGACATAGTGGTTGGAATCCCAACCCCACCTGAAAGGGGTTCTGGCAAGTTGAGATGTGGAGAGCTCTATTGTAGTTTTGTTGGAAATAGGGGAGGCTTTCATCCCATGTCCATGGATTCTTGAGTTTTACATGTGCAGAATGTGTACGATCATCCTATTGACTACCCATGTTTTTCCATCAGTTTGGGGGTGGGAGGTCGTGGACTTAGTAAGCTTGGTATCTAGCATCGACTAGAGGCTTTACCAAAATGTACTCAGGAAATTTTTGTCTCGATATGAGATTACGGAATGTGGGGTCCAAAAGTGTACCTACACTCGTTCAAAGGAGATCTTAACAATGGATTTTGATGCGATACTCTTCTTGCAAGCCACCAAAATGGCCATCTTAAAGAATATATAGATGACCATGAAAACACTATCATTTCCATTCTTATTAGAAGGAAGGACTAACATGTAATCAATGGAGATGGATTCTAAGGCTGAGTAGGAGTAGGAATACATGTATATAGGTCTTTCTTCTTGATGATCGGTTTGTCAAGGCCGCAGGAAGTGTAGGATCTGATGTACCTCCCAACGTCCTGTCGAAGGTTCGGCCGATAAAAATATTTGTACAACATCGCCATTGTTTTCTCTACTCTAAAGTGTCCAATGACTTGACTGTAGTGTGCCTCCAAAATAATCTTGACATGCTTGCTTGAAGGAACACAGAGTTGTCCCGGGTCACATAACAGTGCACGTTGGAGGTGAAAATTTGGAACTTGCTTACCTTCCAAGAGCATCTGGTATGTATTGCCGAATTTTTTATCGCTCTTGTAAATATGCAACCACCACAAAGTTTTGTGTCCACAAAATTTGAACATAGTGGTCAGTGCCATGACCGAAAACTGGTTGAGGTAGTCTAAAACATTATTGGTGCTTCCCTTCTTATACTTAATGTTCAAATGGAACTTTTGCAGGTATGTGGACAATTTTTTATAGCGATCATTGTGCAACTTACCTTGTGTTTGTATGAACTGTAGTAGTCAATGGCCTGTGTGGATGTTTGTTTCCTTCCCCAAAATGTAATGCTTCCATTGTTAGAATGCCTACACAATGGAGTACATGTATTTGTCATAGGTGGGATTCTTTCAAATTATGTTTGAAATTGTCTCACTGTGATATGCCACTAGATGCCCCTACTAAGTAAGAACTCCACCAATAACATAGTCAAAGGCATATGTGTGAATCTCAAATGGTTGTTCCAGGTTTGGTAATGTGAGAATTGGTGCAGAACATAGGCAATGGGTGGACTTGGAAATCGCCTTCTATTGGGATTCAAACCAAAATAAATTTTCTTTTTCTCTTCCCTTGGTGACTTTACTCAAAGGGAAAGTGATATGAGAGAACCCCAACATGAACCTGTTGTAGAAATTGGCAAGACATAAAAGTTTCATAGCTTTGTTAAAGTGGTTTGGGCTAGCCAATCTCGAATAACTTGTATCTTGGTTGGGTCTCCATTCACACCCATCTCATCAATGATGTAACCCAAATATTGAACTTGTGTCATATCAAAAGTGCATTTCTCCAAATTGGCATGCAATTTCTGATGTTACAGGGTTTCGAGGACTTGTTGAATATGGTGGAGGTGATATTCCTAACTCTGGTTGAAGATCAATATGTTGTCCAAATATACTACCATAAATGAGTTGATGAAGGGTCACAAGATGTCATCCATCAACCTCATGAAGGTTGAGGGGGCCTTCATCAACACGAAAGCCATGAAAAACCATTTGAAAAGGCCCTCTTTGGATTTGAAGGAAATATTCCACACATCAAAGGATTCAATTGGTACCTGGTGATAACCATAATTCAAGTCAATCTTGCTGAAATATTCCCCCCCTTGAGCTGGTCTAGAAGTTCATTAATCTGTTGGATTGGGTAGCTATTCTAGATAGTGATCAAGTTCAATGCCTGATAGTTAATACAGAATCTCCAGGTCCCGTACTTCTTCTGTTTCAACAAAATCCGACTCTCACAGGGTGATGAAATTGGATTGATGTTCCCTTTCTATAAAAAACCATGAATTTGCCTCTTCATTTCATCATTCTCTAGAATAGAGCATCGATTGATCGGTCTGTTGGGTAACCGTGAGGGTGGGGTTAGATTGACGAAGTGATTGACATGACAATGTACATGTACCTCTGTGGGTGAGGTGAATATGTCACTGTAATCCTCCACGATCTTGTCCATATGTTGTTCTCGTGCGAAGGAGCCCCGTCTAGAGTCCTTGGATGTGGCCATAATATTCTTCTTTCCCTGTGGGAGAATAACAAGGAAGAAAAATTTCCCGGTATGGGAAATGATCTTACTGCATTTCTTCGCAGAGATGAAAGAGATGGCAATCAGTGGAACTACCTATAGTATCCAGTATAACTTATTTCATAAAGTAATAATAGCAGTGTGAGGCCTAGAATCATACAGGACGCATCGACAAGTATGGTTGGCCTAATAACACATCACAAACTTAAATAGGAGAAACATCACATAGTACCTCATTTGTGAAGGGCTTAATGCTATAGGGAAGGCAACACTATTGGGTGACATGAAGATCTCTTCCTTAGTGAAGCCACCCGATGGTGTATGACTGGAGGTGTGTTGTGGTCGACATGAACAACCACTTCATTACCTCTATTGAAATGAGGTTCTTTTAGCTCCTGTTGTCAACAATGAAATGCATCGAAGAACCCTTCACCGACATGTGTGAGTGGAAGAGGCGCTCTACCTCCTATGGATCTTCGGGCTCATTCTTCTGGATCATGGTGGTGGCAATAGTGGCACTGGGTTCTGTGTCAATAATCTACTTCCATTTTTCATTCCCCTTCTCGGGTTCTGATTCAAAGTCAAAACATGCATCTGATTTAGAAGCCTTCATCTCGGCCACCAAAAACTGCTTGGTCGACATTCACTCATGTTGTGAGTGGGGCTCTTATGGAACTCACACTATTTTCTTGTGTCCTTATTTTTATTTGTGGTTTTTTCATTTCTTATAGCTTCAATGAGTTTTCATGTGTCGCACTTCCTTTTCTTTACCCTTTTTTCTACAGTTTGCGGATACCTTTCCCTTGCTTCGGATTCCAAAATCAGAATTCTCACTTCTTATATTTAAATTTATGCTCAATCTTTGGAGTGTATCGATAGGAGACACAAATAAAGGAGATGTCTAGGAAATATATCTCATTCTGGATGTACTTGTGTATATAATCACATTACTTAAGTACCAAATGTCACTCAAAATCCTTGATACCTAACTTCCAGTGAAGGGGATGAAAAGTATTTGTGAGCTCTGGCTTATATTGTTCCCTTTCTTGTTGCAACATGGTCCACTTTATGTATTTATCTTCATAGCTCCCAAAAGGTTAATAGTGTTCCTTGATGGCATCTTGGAAAGAATTCCAAGTGGGTGCAACTGAAAATAGTGAGGGTTCCCTTTATTCCCTATTCTCATAGTAGGTTTCTCTCCAGTCCTTTATGTGGGTGGCGACTTTGAGGAGTGAAAAAGTAATATTTTCCCGATTGGAAAATTCATGAACCGAAAATATCCTTCTAACATATTTAACCATTTATCTACAAAATCCACATGTATCTGGACTTAAAATATGGTGATATCAAAGTTAACTTGTACCTTAAAGGGAGTGGCACCTCTAGAGTGGTTGTTGGATGAAGATGCACTGCCTGTGGGTAGCCACCGAAGTATCTGGGCAAAGTTGTCCAGGATCGTGTTCCTCTATCTCTTGAGGGATTCTTCGAGAAATATTTAGAAATTATCTCCCACTCCCTCGTATTTATTTTCTTTCACCATGGGAGGTCATCATGGTTTGCAATGTTGGTCTTGTGAAGGTTCAACTTGTTTGAGCCCTAACTCCTTATACCCTAACCTCATTGGGGACATGCAAAGAAAAATAGAGGAAGAGAAGACCTCTCTGATACCACTGATCGAGACTTATAGAGGAATGCAATAGAATACAGACATAAAAATAAACACAGAAATGCAACAGAAATAAAAATTCATTTCATTAATATCAAAGAACTCAAATATGCTTACATAAATAATGGAAATAAACTAGCTCAAGAAATGGTATATTATCTATGAGAAACTATGTGGCCGCCACGTGCCTCTAAAATGTGTTACAATGAGGCTCGAGGGCCTACTTATGATTTAGAAACAAAATAAAACACTAAACATCCAAAAACCTAACCGTAGGAGATGAAGCACCCAAATTGTGGGCCCCGTTGGGGTAAATTGGTACATCCACTTCCCAGGGTCATAACTTTGGCACATGTCCTTTGTTTGACCCACACGATACCTCATTAGAAATATATATCTGAGGACTACAAATTTCGATTGAAAATTTCAATAAAAATTGCATGTCTTTCCATTTTCGAAAAAAAATCGTTTATGGCTCAAAATAGCTCCAGAAGTTCAAGACCCGAAAAACTGCCAAAAATAGTAAATTTTGCTAAAATTAAGGAAAGTGAAAGAAATAATGGTACAATGGTGGTGGTCGAAGTAGAATAGTTGGGTGGCCACCAATATCCACCTGGACCATGGTGAGTCATTTCAACAAATATTCTAATGGAGGTGATCCTTATTCAAAAAAATGCTTCTTTCTAATGATGATGTGACAAACTTCTTCCTTTCTATCTAGTAAGATAACTGCTTCAACCATGAAAATTTATACTTATACTATATTTCTATGCTTCTAATAATGATTCCATATCAATCATGACTACAATGCATCCTACCATAATTGTAATGCTTCCTATCATGATTGTTGTCTTAAAAATGAACTTAATGTATGAGAGACCTTTAATAGTATAGGTATTTCAATTATTTCTTCTTTTTTTTCTTCTCTTTATGTTCTTTTACTTCTTTATTCACGTTCGATTCACTTCTTTATTTTATTTTTTTGTTTCCCTTCTTGAGTCTAGGAAAATTCCTCCTGTAGTGCCCATATTCGTTACATTCATAACAATGAATCTTATGTAGAAATTTTAATACAATTATGTATTGCCTAGATTCTCCTAATATAAAAATTATATGCCATTGTTAAATACAAAATCCTTCTACTTAAATCTTTGCATAAATTTAATCGCCCTTTGCAAACACGTGAAGAAAGATCAATCACACATAAAACAGATGTTTTTACCAGGAATGCATAAAGCTAAAAACCCCACTATCATATATTATGTATATATCATGGATCATGAAACATTCTCATACAAAAATCTAATCCAAGAGCTCTTAGTAAAATGTACAATTGTCTCACACTATCATGAAGAAATTTGCATATTCATGCACCAATTTACTGCGTCCTAACAACCTGCCTCCACTACGCAATACCTGTTGATCACAATCCCTGAATGATTTCGGTCTTTCCTTGCCTTGACTTTGAAATCCTCATTGGCATCTTCAATGTGTGTGTGGTTGCAACTGAGCACCCACTAATGTCACAACTGATAGTCAAATTGTCCCTTTCACCTACCACTCAACTGGGTCTCCACTAGATCTGACATGCATGTAGTTAACATATTATTTCTTCAGTTGCATGTGAGACCGCTACTTGTGAATTAATTAAATAATTAATTCACTAATATCTCACCAGTGTATCTTTAGTTACAACTAGTTACAACTAGCACAACTGAGTTTAACTCACTTAACTGAGTTAAACTAATTTACAACTCACATAACTACACATCCAACTCTGTTACAACTTCAAATCACTCAGTTATAACTCATTCCACTTGCATGTCCCATCAACCAACCTTAGAACTAGAAATTCCTTCAGTCAACTGGTTTTCCACATCAGTTAACTGAAATCAAGTGCTCTAAGAGAATAGATTATTATTTATTGTCTAATTATTATTAAGGGCTAATAATAATTGACAGGTATTATATTTTTAGACATGCGATCTATAAATAGACTTCGCACATGCATATAAAAATAGAAACTCATATATATATAGAATTTTCTCAACCATCTATAAATAGACTCCCACTATAAAAAGAATTTGCTCAACATTCTAAAAATAGACATACACCTAAAAATAGCCTACGGGCCCCACCTAGTGTAGGTGCTTAATTTTCACTAGGATCATCATCTTGTTGAATCTCAACAC
Organism: Pinus albicaulis; assembly: GCA_034641835.2. Classification (NCBI taxonomy): domain Eukaryota; kingdom Viridiplantae; phylum Streptophyta; class Pinopsida; order Pinales; family Pinaceae; genus Pinus; species Pinus albicaulis. The sequence continues at coordinate 552,446,039 of CM076584.1, forward strand.
TCCCTCTCAACAATAAAGAGATTATCCTTCACCTCGATCCTGTCTCTATGTTATTCGAATTTTCTCCTGGCGAGCGCCTTCATCAGAATATTTGCATCCTAATCTTTCATAGGAATGTACTGAAGCAACATGATCTTCCTCTACACACAATATCTGATATGATGATACCAGATATCTATATGGTTAGATCTATCATGAAACACAAGATTAATCAAGATTTTAATGCAACGCTAATTATCACAATGAATCACTGCAGGATCTAAATGAGAACCAAACAAACCAACCAGGATCTTTCTCATCTAGATAGCCTCACATGCAGCTTGAATTGCTGCCATGTATTCTGATTCCGCTGAATTGAGTGCCACAGATCTTTGTTTTCTACTATACCAAGAAAAAAATGTAGATCCGATACTAAAGACCCCTCCTTATGTGCTCTTTCTGTCCATTGGGATGCCCACCCAATCTGCATCCGTAAAGCCATGCAACTTCACCTCATCCATCTGTCTGTAGCATAAGACATACTTAGATGTGCCCCTGAGATATCTCAGGACATGCTTGCCTGCCTTCCAAAAGAGTGTGGTAGGCTTAACCATTGCTTGACTAAGCTGGTTCACTACATAGCATATGTCTGGTCTTGTATCAACTAAATACATGAGCGAACCCACCAACTGTCGATAGACAGTAGCATCCACTACCTCTCGAGATGTAGCGTCCTCTTTCCTCTAGTTTCCTGGAAGAGGAGTATCCATGGGTTTGCAGCCCTCCATGTGAAACTTACCGAGTATCTCCCTTGCACACTTTCCTTGAGACACAAACAGTTCTTCTTCTCGCTGCCATATTTCTAATCCAAGGAAATAGTGAAGGAGCCCCATATCCTTCATCTCGAACTCGTTTGCAAGGTCCTCCTTGCATGAGTGTATCAGCTGCTCATGACCAGTCAGTATTAAATAATCAACATAAAGAAAAATTATTAAAAGCTTACCCTCCACCACAATCTAGTATAGTTTTGCATCCGACTCACTCTTGGTAAAGCCAAGTCCAGTGCAATAGATGTTGATCCAAGTGTACCAAGAACAGGGTGCTTGCTTCAACTCATACAATGCTCTTTTGAGGCTGCACACATGCAAATCATTGTTGAAGATCTCAAATCATTCAGGCTACTCAATGTAAACTTCTTCCGCAATGATCCCATTAAGGAACACATTCTTCACATCCATCTGATGAATGTGCCAACCCATCTACGCTGAGAGAGGAAGGATGGTCCTTATGGAATAATATCGTGCGATAGGTGCAAATGTTTCTTCATAATCAATCCCCTCTATTTATGAGAAGCCCTGGGCCACAAATCTGGCCTTGTATTTCTCAACACTCCCATTAGTAGCTTGCTTTACCTTGTATATCCATTTTGAATCTACCACTGATTTATCAACCGGCCTTGGAAAAATTTTCCAACCATTGTTTCAGACAATGGAGTCATACTCCTCCACCATTGCATCTACCCATGTGGGCTCCTTCACTGCTTCCTGAAAGGAAGATGGCTCAATCAAAATATATTTTCACATGAGATCCATGTATCTAGTGAATCGTTCAGGATATTTTCTCTGTATATGTTGTGAAGTAATGACTCCTACATTCTATGCCACATCAAGATTTGGCCTCTTGGCTTCTGTGGTATGCCTTCTACCAATTCTAATGTTTTTCTCTACGTGAGTGGAATTCTCCACTCCATGAACCTTCTCCTGTGGCTAATCCACATCTAGAGACTCATCTTTGGGAACAATTAGTTCCTCCTCTACATGAAATTCTAGCTCCCTCTCAAGCGACAACTTCATGGCTTTCTCCTCATTGAATTTTATATCCTGTCGCATCATAGTCATTTGAATGTTTGGAAAATACACACAATAGTTGTGGGGTGTTTCTTTGTATCCCAAAAATATCCCAACTTCAACAGTCAGCTCCAGCTTCTTCCTGGAATACTTGGTCACATGCACATAAATAGATGAGCCAAAAATATTTAAATGAGAAACATATGGTTTCTTACCAGTAAAAGCTTCTTCAGGTGTACTCATGGCAAGTAGCCTATGAGGACAATAGTTTTGCACATAAATCGTAGTGTTGCATGCGTCCATCCACAAATTCATTGGTAGGCCCTGATCATGCAGCATCGCTCATGCATCACCCACGATCATTCTATTCCTCCTCTTCCAATTCCTTCTTTACTATAGAATTCTTTGAATTCTTTCAAGATATATTCTGCACCATTATCGCTCCACAGAGCCTTCACTTGCTTCCTTGACTCTTTCTCCACCAATGCTTTAAACTCACAGAACTTTGAGAATGTTTGATCCTTCTTCTGCATGAAATGGATCCAACATTTACGAGAAAATTCATCAACAAAAATAAAATAATACCTATGTTTTTCTGTTGAAGCAATTGATAATGGTCTACACACGTCTGTGTGAACTCTCTCCAGGATCACTGAAGAACAGTTCTCCTTTTCATGAAAGGTGGACTTTGAATACTTCCCCATGGTGCAATCCTTGCACTGATCTAACTGAGAAAGTGTTCCCATTGGAAGTCCAGTAGATATTTCTTGCATGAATTTCAAAGCTCCATGATGAAGATGGCCCAATCACCTATGCCATAACCTCACCCTCATCTCGGGTCACCACTTTTTCTGCATTTCCCATCATGGCAGCACAACCTTCTACCTCCAGCTTGTAGAAACTCTTGAATCGAATCCCTATCCTCTTGGCTTGACCTGTTGTTTTATGTCGCAGGAAATATATTCCATCGTTGAAAACAATGTCATAGCCTTTGTCCTCCAACATTGTGACTGAGACCAAGTTTTTCTTCAGACCTGGAACATGCATAACATCTTTCAAAATAAATAGTTTACCTGACTACCTCTCAAATTTTATGGTACCAATGCTGGTTTAACTATATCTTCCATCATCGCCCATCTCTATATTCATTTGGAGATCGTTCTCCTCCAAGTCACTGAAAAGCTCCATATCTCCCATCATGTGGAAGGAAGAACCATTATCAAGATGCCACACTGATCCCATTGCGCTTCAAACCAAGCATGCGATCAAAGACAAATCAAGGTCAAATTGAGAGACAAGGGCCTCACCATCTTCAGCTCTAGCAGCCTTCTTGTTCTTCTCCTTCTATGGGCAGTTAGTGGCAAGATTCCCATGTTCGTGATAGTGAAAGCACTTCACCTTGGACAAATCTAACTTCTTGTATTTAGCCTCGTATTTTGAGTGGAATTTCTTCCCCTTCCCTTTCCTTTTCATGGAAGCCAAAGCACAATCCTCTTCATCATCATGCTTTGATGAAGCGCCATCTCTGGCGTTCCACCTGAACTCCTCTTGCACTAGATCCGACCATAGTCATTCCCAATCTAACAGTTCTTCTTGTTCGTTGACAGAGTCTTGATAACTGTGCCAACTCTTAGGAAGTCCCAAGAGAGCCAAGCTCACCAATCATCATCAGAAACTGTGATTCCCACACTCCCCAGCTCATCCTGACATTGGAAAAACTTTGTGAGATACTAAGGAATATTGTCACCCTTCTCCATTTTAATCTTTCCGAGTTTATCCTTTAGCGCCAATTTCCTATGGTCACTGCTGCTTTGGAAAATATCTGTCAACGCCTTCCACATAGCAAATGGAGTGGATTTCCCATGAAGGCTTGAGACAATATGGTCTCGCACACCTTCTGCTAGAATTCTTCTTATCTTCGCTACTTTCTTTTGCCATGCGTCAAGTAATGAAACATCCATGTCGAAGTGGGCCTAGGAACATCAATGCCAATGAGTTCCTTCAAGCCATTATCTTCAAGCATCTCCTCCATCGTGTCCTTCCATGCAATCTAGTTGATCTACCCTCAAGTGCATACTCTAGCCACAAACCATTGAAAGCCATTTCGATGTTTACTCAACTGTCGCACCAAGAAATTCTTGCAACAAATTTGAATTGTTTCCACCAACAAACGCAGCTACTACTTCAATTTTACAATCTTCTTTGCTTCGATACCATGTATAAATTTTAACAAAATTATGTATTGCTTGGATTCTCCCGATATAACAATTATATTCCACTGTTAAATACAAAATCCTTATACTTAAATCTTTGTGGAAATTTAATGGCCAATTGCAAACACATGAAGAAAGATCAATCACACATAACACAGATGTTTTTACCAAGAAAGCATAAAGCTAAAAACCCCACTATCATATATTATGTATATATCATGGATCATGAAACAATATCATACAAAACTCTAATCCAAGAGCTCTCAGTACAATATACAATCGTCTCACACTGTCATGCAGAAATTTGCATATTCATGCACCAATTTACTGCCTCCTAACATCCTGCCTCCACTTTGCAATCCCTGTTGATCACAATCCCTTAATGAATTCAATCTTGCCTTGCCTTGACTGTGAAATCCTCATTGGAATCTCCAATGTGTGTGTGGTTGCAACTGAGCACCCACTAATGTCACAACTGATATTCAAACTGTCCCTTTCACCTACCTCTCAACTGGGTCTCCACTAGATCTGACATGCATGTAGTTAACAATAGTATTTCTTCAGTTTCATGTGAGACCACTACTTGTGAATTAATTAAATAATTAATTCACTGATCTCTCACTAGTGTATCTTTAGTTACAACTAGTTACAAACAGCACAACTAAATTTAACTCACTTAAATTAGTTAAACTAATTTACAACTCACATAACTACACATCCAACTCTGTTACAACTTCGAATCACTCAATTATAACTCAATCCACTTGCATGCCCCACCAACCAACCTTAGAACTCAAAATTCCTTCAGTCAACTAGTTTTCCACATCAATTAACTGAAATCAAATGCTCCAAGAGAATAGATTATTATTTATTGTCTAACTATTGTTAAGGGCTAATAATATTCGACATGCATCTAAAAATATAAACTAATATATATATATATATATATATATATAGAGAGAGAGAGAGAGAGAGAGAGAGAGAGAGAATTTTATCAAGCATCTATATATAGACTCCCACTATAAATATAATTTGCTCAACATTCTAAAAATAGACATACACCTAAAAATAGCCTGCGAGCCCCACCTAGTGTAGGTGCTTAATTTTCACTAGGATCATCATCTTGTTGAATCTAAACATCTTAGACATGTCAAATTTCTTATGAAATCTCTTTCAAGGCTCAAAATTCCCAAACGTTCCTTTCTTCCTTGACATAGTTTACAATGCTTGAGTTTACACATTTGACTCAATGAAATTCTTTTCTTTTAATCTAGTTTTTTCAATCTTACATAATTCCCATATACAATTGAATGGTGTAGCGTCCTTCTTTTCATATATACTTGATACAAAGTTTCCCCATTCATTTGGTAGCGCATTGAGTACATAGGTTGTCATTTTTGGATATGACATTGTTTCTCCTAGTTCTTGTACTTGATATTTAATTTTAGATATCTTCATGAGATATGAAGCAACCCCTTCTTCCTCCATTGTTGGGTCCTTCATTTTGGGGAGACAATTTTTTTTCCATGTTTTGACTAATTTTTACCTAAGGAAAGAGAGAAAGTCTGCTAAGATTCATCAGAAACTAAATATTGGCAAGCGGAAAATATGTGGACATGCAAGCATAGTCGAGTTGCAATGACTGTCAACTAGAGAAGGAGAAGTCACAACTAAGCCACAAAAGCAACCAAGGGGAAAAGGGCATGGCATCCGAGGAAGAGGTTGGTAGTTCAGGCAAGCGAAGTTTACAAAATAAAAACTAAAAGGAAACCAGAGGGGGAGAACATTCATATGCCGAGATGTTGTCGTTGAGACTATTATACTTATATTTTTTCTATGCGTACCTAATTCTAAGCTACTTTGTATGTTTATTCTCCTATTCCTATCTAAAGGGCCATATATCTATAATTTAATTATCCTTGATGTTAATGGAGAGATTTGTGAGATTTATTATATTTCTGAATGTGTTAGTTGCATGGGCCTCTTTCAAAACATTTCTTATAAATGAATGTATATATCTTCTATCTCTTTGGATGCTTTTTTAGTTACCCTTTTTGATAATTGTATATCTAATGCCATGATTTCTAGATTAGATAGAAATGCTAGTCTTTGGGCCACTCTGCTTAATATATGGTCCTAATCCCTATCTTGTAAGGTTGTGAGATGCATTGGGTGAAATTCCTTACTCCTCTTGAGTAAGGTGAAAATGACAGCATTGCGCTAGACTGTAATGACTATTTTGTTGGCCCTTGTGCTCGAACCCAATTTCTCTATCCTTTATAATTTTTTGCCAACAAATGGTTCCATTGCTGGGACCTAAATTTTTTAAAATGGATCTAGAACATGATGTCAAAATTTTTTAAGTAGGATCTTTAGGATTGGTGGCATGATAAGGTTTACTTCTTTATTTCTCAGCAATTATAGCCCTGCCACAAAAGTGTGAAGCGAGTGAAGGAAGAAGTTTTATATGCGAAGCATGTGAGTGATTAGTATGATATATTGTAGTTTAAGTTCCCAAAATATATTTACAATTGGTTGCAAAGGTTGCATACAAAAGAAATGGTTTGCAGTTAGATTATATCTCCCCATAACTAGACTTAGATTGACCTACTTGAGTTACACCAACTCAATATTGACCTAACTTGGGCCATCGATTTCTAGGTACAAGCTACTTTATAAGGCTACATTATCGAGTTTCTTGCAGAAGGCCATCTATCCTATTCCAAGGTTGAGGTTGTGTTCAATTCATGGCTACAAGGAAGGTTATTGAAGGAGATTCCGTTATGGGTTAAAATTTTAATGGTGTAAGAGAACCTACTTCGGAACAAGGACCAATCCATGGCCACTTAAAACCCCGATACTGGGGGAGGGATATAGGAGAGGAGTGTTACCTAGTTGTGAGCTATGAAAATGTTGGAGATATGGAAGTGAATGAATTTCAGAAGCATAGAGATCAGAGGTCACAATAGAGGTCGTGGATAGCTAAATAATGATAGGATAAGGCTTTGCAAGAGATCCATAGATGACAAAGGGAGCTACACCAAGTATGAGTGGCGTTGAGTAGCTCGAAAGTAAGATAAGGAGGAGTAAACTGGTTGGAGTTGCAGAATTGTGGCTATAGAGATAAGGGGAAGCTTGGCCCAGCAGGAGAGGTTGGGACCACTACAGTGATGCAGGTCAAAATAAATAGTAGATGTTTCCTCATGCCAGCGGAGATGGAGACAACATATTAATCGAACCCTAAAATCCAAAGGAAGGGCCCATATGATGACAGGAACCTCGCTATGAGGAGGTTGTTTTCTAAATATGATGTTTTTGTAAGTCTAATTTATGAAACTAAATTAGAGCATGTATTTAAATATCAATCCGGGCTAGTAGACTTAGAAACACACCAAAATATATGGAACCTAGATCTAGTTAGTTTAGGAATTCATTGTTTAAGATTTTGAAAAATGAAATGCATGATGGGATAACTAAACATCTATTTTAAATAGCAAGTAAAGAAAGCATTCAGATTTATTCTATGAAATCATGTGAAGAAAGCATTCAAATTTACTTTATGAAAACATGGAAATGATTGTTCAATGTCATTAGTCTATTTTAGAAGATGGAGAAGGGACTCTACTCTAAGAGTCTGGGGTATCCTTCCATATTCCTTCTATAATAACATTGTCAAGAAACTATGAAATAATGATGAAATTAAATAAAAGCATGTAAATTTAATCTATAAAGCAATCAAGAAAGTGAATCTTGATCTAATCCAATCCTAGCTCATGGAGAAGAGGCTCTACTCTAATAGTCCTTAATATCCTTCCACATCCAAACTAGTTACTGAATTATAATTCAACCTTCACAAAATGAAACATGGCCATAATAAAAGTTCACAATGAAAACATGTACGAGTATTTACAGTAGAGAAGAATAATCATACATCATTGAAATTAGCATATTCACAATTATAAACACTATTCAACAATAAAGTGCACTTAGCTCAAATGGGATCCCTCCACTCTTGCTTGGTACACCTTTAACACAATTAGATATATAAATCCATTAAAATCATATGATTCACAAGAAAATGAGAGAGCAAGTTTTCAATATTCAATTGTCTTTAGCAAGTAACCATCTCTACAATTTCAAGGGTAGCTTCTAACTTAGAGAGCCTTGTTTAAATAGGCCAAATCATAACAAGAAAAGATAAAAAGGCTATAACAACTAATAATTATCTTCAATCCACCTTACAAGGTCGAATTCATATGTTATTTACACAAAATATGGGTGAATCCCATAAAATCATAAAATTGCCCATATTCCAGGGGATTTTTTGAGCGACAGGTGAGGTTTGACCAGAGTTGACTGAAACTAATCTAGCTTATTTGTTTCGATATAATAGGTTTTCATCCATATATGGTTCCCATAGTTTCCAAATATTCCTTCAGTTTGAGCCTTGGTGTCCGACAACCATCACTTTGAACGAGCCATTACAAGCTTTTCGAGTTCTGTCCAAATTTAATTCTAATGCTTAATTTTGTCAAAAATACTAAAATAATTCAAAGACATAGTTTGACTACCTTGTTTTGTATGAAATAGGAAAACTGAGGTGGATAAGGTGACAAAGTGTTGAGAAGAAATGATAAATGATGAAATATGTATGTCAAAAGAACCAAAAATGGGAGACTAACACTCCCCCTTGATATGCATTAAGCATGTCCTCATGCTTGATTAGATCGCCTGGATCTTCTTCTTTCCCTGGATGTTGATGTCGCTTCCTCAACCTGTGTTTCTTGTAAAAGAGCATATATCCCTTTTTTTCCTCTTTCCTCCTTCTTATATATTTGAGTTTTCACCTTTTTCCTCTCGTACTTGTACTGCCAGGTTTTATTTTCCTTTAGCCACTTGTATGCCTGCTTTGAGATTAGAAAATTATGAGTCTCAAGTTTCTTTGATTTCTTGCTAAGTTTCATGTTTTCTTTCAACAATTTATTGTTTTGTTTCTTATAATCTCATTTTCAGTTTTTAGATGCCTTTCCATGATATATGTTACCTTCATTTATGTCCTAAACTCTTCTACTTGTTCCATTTCACCCTTTTTGTCTTTTCAAGAGGATTCTCCATAAGTTTCAACTGCATATTTCTTGATTTTTTTACTTAATTTGTCATATGGAGAATAAGAGGATGAATCCTCTCTTTCATTTACATCATTCCATTCATCTTCTTTATTTTCCTTCAGTTTTTCATTTTCTTGCTACTCTAATTCTTCAACGTAATCCTTATATCTTTTTTGTACTTCATCAAATGGTAATTCTTGCTCAACTATATCCTAGGTTTCATCCTGAGGTTCTTCAAATGTTTTCACTTCCTTCAACATCCTTTTTCTTCATTTCCTAGGAAAAGAGACAAAAGGGTTGTCTTTTTCTAAATTTTTCGTTACCATTATCTTTTTAGATCTCGTTTCTGGATAAGAGGATTCATACATTACCTCTCTGGAAAAACTTGAGTGTTCATCAGATTTAGAAATTTCATCCAACTATTATTCTATGAAATTTTTTCTCTCCAAGAAACTCATACATGTCTCTCCTGTGGTGTTTTTCAATTGATATTCTATCAACATTTCTATCATCCCTTCATGATAATAACTTGTCTCCTTTTTGTCATTCTCCTCCTTCACTCCTTCAATCATTTAAGCATGTTTTCTGTAAAGTAAGAAATTTTTATTTTTTTTTGACGTCTAATATGTTGGAGAATCTTAATGTGGTACATCTGAACCAAACTATACCTAACATTGCAGGTACGATATTTTTGGACAATAAGGATAAGTTCCTTCCAAGGGTCCTGAAACCATGTTCTCAACACTCCATTTTTCCAATTCAAATTCCATTTTCTAGATCTTTGTAGAAATAAATTGTAATCCCTTTGCCTGAAATGTTTACCTCTCTGACGCATCTCTTCTATGCTTGGTAATCCTTTAGCTGATGTAAAATATTCCTCTGTTACAGGAATGGCTATATCTCCCACACTTGCCTTTCCATCCAAATAATTAGCCACAAATTATTCTATAGTTTTCTAATTATAACCATTGAATTTTCCTAAAAATTCTAGCAAATGTTCCATAGCAAGTTGTTCCTTATTTCCTTGTGACCATTTTTCTTCTTGAAGCCCTATTGGTTCAGTCCTCATTTCCATTTTTATATCGGCTATGTAATTTTGATGCCCAAATTTTCAAACTGTTGGTAAAAATTAATTGATTGATTTTCAAAAGAGAATGAAATAACAATAGGAATTATTTTACCTTCTTCTATGATCTTTTCTCTTTTTAAAAAAACTTCATTTTTAAGGAGCTCTGTATCAACATTTAAAATTTCTTAATTTTTTGAGGAGGAACATATGAAATATTTAAAAAAAAAATTTGGCATTGTAAGGATTAGCCTACTAGTATTTTGGTGTCACAGATTGTGCTTGAATTACAACCCTATTTCCATATTTTGATATCTTGTAGCTTGCTTCAAAACCCTTCAAAATTTGACAACCCTTGACTTTGACAACAAATCGAATTGACACATGATTTTTTTTCGAAAAGAATACCACAACTAAACTATTACTTATTTCCTCCATTTATTAGTTTAGTTCGATGATTTCAATGCCAAATGTTTCCTCTTCTCAGTTGTCAACTAAAGAGATTCAAACTCTTACTTGGAATTGACCGCTGACTAACCTCCAAGTCCACAGATTTCCCTATGCCTCTTGAAATGAAAAATTTGGCACAATTTCCATGATTGGGTTGTGTTGAGGCCTCGGAATTCCGTTGCCACAACATTGGGGAAAACACCCAATCCGGACCTTAGAGAAAGTCATTTTCCGTTTGGTATGGTCACTCTGACTGGGGATGAAGGGACAAGTTTCCCAATAAGGATGATTTGGGGTGCGTTTTTTTTATATAACATGCAATGGGAAATGATTTTAATCTATCACACGCATTTACCTAAAACTATTTATTCTACTATATACCCGGGGTGTTTCTTCCTTTATGCGATCTAAAAATATATCCTCCAACTATTAGTAATGAAGATTATTTAATAGTTGAAAGAGATGAAAATTATGTAAAGATGATTATTTTAACAAAATAGTTTGATTAAATGAATTGTGAAAAATATATCACATTCATATGTCTGATTATATATCAGATAAGAAATCATAGACAAGTATTAGTACAAAAGTGCATTTAACATTCATTTATGATGATGTTTCAAATATATAATGCAATAAAAATATATCTATCAATCTAGAAAGAAAAACTTAATACAAGTGAATAGAAGTACCATATGTATGAAGTTCTACTCATGTAAATTGATAGTAGATTTATGCTCCTCTTCACTTTCAAGCAATTTAAAGAGTACAATAGTGCAACATCAGTTAAACATCTTCAAATGTCAAAAGATAACAAACTGTGTTCCATTAACCCATCAAATCATTCACAAAATTACAAAAGTGCATTCTTTGCAAACGTTTTTGACAAATTTTTGTACCCTTCTCTAAATGCATGAGAGGGGTTTTAATAATAAACTAAATATGTTTAAAAATAGATTATTACATAAAAATAGAGGAGGTTTCAAACAACCATCCTCGTAAGACAAACTTTAACTTTAATCTAGGAAAATAAAGTAACAATATAACTATGAATTCTGATCTTTCATTTAGATTTAATCCCTAAGTTGACAAATATCTAACATGGGTTTGAGATGAGCTAGCTGCGAAATTCTTGATCTGACCTATCCCTTTAATATTGCATTTGAGAGCGCTGGTTGCGATCTTTTTGTCGAATTAGTTAAATATTGTAGGGTTTGGTATTGATGATAAGGTTTGATCAGAAAATTCTAATAATTTTCTTGATCAAAATTATTTACTTTATTTAATCATTTCTTCCTGAATTTCTTCCCTTTGTTTCCACTGCGTTTCCAACTTCTTGATTTCTGAGAGCACATCAGATGTTCATTCTTTGATCATTTTTTATTTCAAAAATTGTTCACATACTGATTCAGTAATTTCCTTCATTAACCTTGATGCTTTTGTTGCTGCTTTATCTGCTTGCCTTATCTGTGCTTCCCAATCCTTAAATCAGATTTCCTTATGGAATTTATCTACCTAGGGTAGATAAACTTCCTTGCTTGAGTCTTATGTTTGCCATTGAATGTGTTCATTATCATCATTATTATGCACAACCGAAGAAGGCAACACATTGCAATTTATTACAATAGTTACATTTGGGGAGGAAAGTGAATAGTCAATGAGGGAGATGAAAATTTATATTGGTTTGGAATAAACAAATGGTAGTCTAGATGAATGGTTTAGTTAGCCCATATTGATGGATAATTGTAATTTTGGTAGAGACTTAATTAATGAGAATTAGATACTATGTCACATATGTAGATGTAAATTTGTATTAATATGTGTTTAATAGGAATGATTATATCTAATCCACTCAGCACAAGTTCCAAGGATAGGCTTTGAACCTAGGCCAATGGATTGTAGGGCCATTGCACTTCCACCATGCCACTTGGATGTTCTTCCAATTATATTTAATATGATTTAAGAGAAATAAAAAATGAATTTAAATGCCTTTAATTATCTAATATAGATGAAACAAAAATAGAAAAATGCAATCCAACCAAGTACAGAAATAAATTTCAAACATAGAAATGATTAACATACAAATTAGGGCAATCAAACATTCCACTACTTCATTGTAGAATATGTTAGTGCACCAACCAAGGCGGCCTCAAGAGTGGCCTATATTTTACTCATTTGGCCAATGGGTTATAGGAATGCAAATCTTCTACAATAAATTCATGGTCATCTTCCACCTCCTCAGTTCACCTCTCTTCACTTTGATTTTTATGACTTGTATTTGAATTGATATCACCAAATGACTATGTTAGTAATATATATTCAAACATAAATTATTTTTAGATAATATAATAAACTTATATTTTCACTTTTTCAAAAAAGTGATCCATCACAATCATGTCACTTATATAGTATGTGTAATATCTATTTTGATATAGTTGCACTAACTTCAATTATATGTGTGTGCATTACATCAAATGGTAGACCACATTGTCCCATGGTTCAATGCCAACAAATGCATCAACTATAGACACAGTTCAAAATGTTAACAAATGATTAACATACAAATTAATGCAATGAAACATTTCACTACATCATTGTGAATATATTAGTGCAACAACCAAGGCGGCCTCAAGAGTGGCCTGTATTTTACTCATTTGGCCAATGGGTTATAGGAATGCAAATCTTCTACAATAAATTCACGGTCATCTTCCACCATCTTCCATCTCCTCAGTTCACCTCTCTTCACTTTGATTTTTATGACTTGTATTTGAATTGATATCACCAAATGACTATGTTAGTAATAGATATTCAAACATAAATTATTTTTAGATAACATAATAAACCTATATTTTCCCTTTTTCAAAAAAGTGATCCATCACAACCATGCCATCGATATAGTATGTGTAATATCTATTTTGATATAGTTGCACTAACTTCAATTATATGTGTGTGCATTACATCAAATGGTAGACCACATTTTCCCATGGTTCAATGCCAACAAATGCATCAACTATAGACACAGTTCAAAATGTTAAGTAAGATATGTTTTTTTCAAGTTTGCATTAAGTTGAAGAGGCCAAATAAAAACACCATTTATGTATAATGATCCCATTAATGAAGTTGCATACCTTCCCTAACAACATCAAAAACTTGGTTATGATCCAATGAAACCACAAACTCTTCAACATGCATATTTTTCCATGTCAAAATTGGATGTGGCCCCTTTGGGTTAAGAGGGAAGTATTTTCATTGTTTCCAACATATCAATGATTTTTAAATTGATCAAAGTACATATCCCTTTGCTTCAACACAAAATACACAAAGGCATACATGCTTTCTCACCTCAATGGAAAATATGTCACTCATGTCTTTACTTTGAACATAGTATAATTCAATTATGCTAACTATAATTTCACAATATCAAGGCATGGATCTATTCACATCACTGAATGTAACATTCTGAAAGAGCCATCATCTTATTATACTAAATACATTCTTTCTACTAAACATGTGTGTCAAAGTATGTTGCAAATTTGAGTTTTAACTTTCACACTATAGTCTCTTACTTATGTATTAGCCTCACTTGTGTGTTCCCTTCATGGCCTAAATGCAATTTTCAATAGTCAACTACTTCAATAAATTCTTTGAGTTGGAGTACATCATGACTCATTGGGTATCTATTAAGTGATCATTTCACACAAACACTCACGCCAAATCTAGAACTTTGTAAATGCTAGCATGTTCTTTATGAATGATTCATAAATCAACCCACAGCAATGTTGAACAAATAGCTTTTTGTGCTCACAATCATTACTAACATAAATATGGTACTCCTTAATCACAACATATGATTCTAGAGTGTTTTCCTTGTCATCAATGCTCACTTATGCATGTCTATACAAGACATCACAAATATAAACATCTTCACATACAAGTCATTCATTACTAAAACTTTAAATTTAGTGAAAAATACATTAGAAATGTGAAAAAATGAAAAACATCCCTAAAAATTCAATACTTGGCCATAATGATAGTACTTTCTCGATATCTCTATTTAAGGAGAAAACGTATAATTCTCAGGATATTCTACCATTATAAGATTATGCCTAGATTGAATACCTCATGAGACTTCATGTGGATTGTGAAGCTTACCACCTGGATCTATGAGAGTGCCTCATATACTTATAAATTTGATTTTAGAACACTTATGAATTCTAAAATAGGGATATCATCCTCAATAAATTCAATCCTCTTGGAATCCACACCCAAATAAGATAGCATATATAGTAGCATACATTTATATATTCCATGTCACTATGATATCTAACAATGTAGGTTGTGTGAGATCCATAGGAAAATTACTGTGGAAAAATTTCATATTAATGCATTTAGGGAATCTTCTTCCACCCATAAATTTTTTACTAAAAAAATAAAAAAGTAAGCCCCTTTGCATAATATCATTATTCCTTTGCATGATATCGTTGAAATTGAATCATGCGCTATGGAAAGAGGGGGGTCACCTCACCAATGCCTTTTGCAAGAAACTGAAAAATGTGTCATAATAGAGCTAGAATTCAATGTGTTGTAAACAACAACATGATCCGTAAACCGCCATGGATATTCCAGTAGACAGTTCATCACAGTAGATATCATAAAATTATACTTGAAAAATACAAAATCTACACTATGAAGGTTTATTTCTCTTTATATTTCTAGATCTGTAAATTATTATTTATTGCATATGCATGAAAATTATAATTATGTATAAAACATATAACAACAAAATATAAAATCACAAACTACGATTGACACGAGGTATAACCTAGGAAACCCTTTTGGGAGAAAACTCAATAGGAAGGTGAGGTTTCTCTACTCTCTTTCTCTGAATAGAAAATGGTTGCGAGTGCAAATAAATAAGGCTTGTGGCCCATAGGTTATTAAAATGTACAAATCCTCTCTATGTGCTCTGCCCCTATCCCCGTTGGATACTCTGATTGTATATGGAAAAAATGCACTAAAAAGGAATGGAACCCATTTTCCTTACACTGGTCAGTCATAATACAACCTGATATCCTACTAGTGGTTAGGATTGACTCCCTCAACTCTTAACTAGAGCTAAATATGAAATCTTCTAGATTCTTCTTCATCCCGATCATGTGGCTAGCTCCTTTTCCTTGAGTAATAGGGGTTGACATATCACCCTCTTGAATTATGGTGGTCGAAATAGGAAGGTCAAATTTTGAGTGACATGAATTTTGCATACAGATTCTAATTGAGGCGATTCTTGCATTGTTAGAAAGTATGATAAGGAAAAATGTGCAGTTCCAAAGTGACAAACATTAGGGGAAATTTGAGGTCTAAAATGGGCCTCCTAAGAAAAATGTACAACCAAAATAAAATTTATAAGAACCAATAGGATTCAATATCATGATGTCAACTATGAGGGATGATTCACCATTTTTGGAGTAAGAAAGTAAAAATATTAAAAAATAATAAAATAATAAAACTATTTTTTCAACTCGTATTTTCAACTTAGCTCCCTAAGGTTTTACTCATATTTTGAGCAGGAGTACTCATTGGATGCAAAATTTAATTCCTCATCCAAAGAGTACCCATGTTGCATACTTTTGATGGACCATGCCACACAAAAAATGAGAAATACATGAAAAATACGATTGCAATCACGTTTTTCATGTATTTCTCATCTTGCTTGTACCAGGGTCCATCGAAAGTATGGAACATGGGTAATCCTTAGATGAGGAATCAAATTATGCATCCAACGAGTGTTTCCACTCAAAATTTGAGTAAAACCATTTGGAGTTAAGTTGAATATACGATTTGAAAATTTAGTTTTTTCTTTTTTCCCTCTAAAATTTGATGATGTAATCCAATCTTATTTTATTATTTCCATTATTATTTATAATTTCCTTAAGAGACCCATTTTGGACCTCAAAATTCCCCTAATGCTTTTACCCTAAAAAAAGTGCCATTTGATGCCTCAAAATTCCTTAGAAGGTTTCAAACCCCAATCTACCAAACTGGGTCTCACTGGTAAAAATGGTCATGTGAGTTGATTCCTTCACTTTTTCCACTCTAAACACATCAAGATGGATTTAAAAATATATAATGACCCAATCTGAACTATACCTCCCTATTTTTGGAGGATTTTGTTCCCCAAAATATTATACTAAATGAAGTGAGGAAAATTCTCCTCCACGTCCTCTGGTATGTACCATTTAGCCTTGCCTGGAAGCTATCCTTTCAACCCAATCTGCCAAAAATCATGTTTCCCCAATATTGTAGTTCTAAACTTATTTTTCAAAATTGTATTCTTTGTTGAAAATCCTCCTAAGCATCTAGTGCCAAATCCTATACAGAAGGACATGATGTTCCTCTTCCTGATCTAGCATGGAAGGTTCATTGAGTTTCATATTCTTTACATTCACAATTGAGTAAATGCACATATATGGGGGTAGAATAAATCTATAGGTTCTATCTCCAACCTTTTCAAATATCTTAAAGGACCATATTGCCAAGCCTTGATTTTCTTACAAAGACCCAGTAGGCTCTCCTTATTTAATTGTAGCCATACTCTATCTCCCATCTTGAATAACTTCTATGCTATGTTTTGATCATTCTTGGCCTAGTAATTTTTTTATGACTTCTTTAGTGTCTCTTGTACCTCTATATGGATTTTTATGATATTTTCTACAAATATTTCTTCCCCTAAGGAATCCCATGTAAGATCCTCCCTCACTCCTCCTTTTTGTCTATATGAAATATCTAAAGGTGAAGGTGGAAAATATCCAAAAAAAAATCCAAATGGGGACTTACCAATAGAAGTCTGGAATAATTTGTTATATGAGTGTTGCATATATACCATATTTTCATCCCAAGTATTCAGATGTTTTTTATTTTAACCCCTCAAAATTTGCACTGAAGTTCTTGCATCTTTGGCCAATACACATACCTCAACAAGTTGGCTAATTTATTCCCTACAAAAAAGTGCCTTGCAACCTTAGATGTGTGAACCTCTCTAATCAACCACAACCAATTACCTTTAGGAACACATAACTTATCCAAAATATAGAGTAACTTGTCTTAGATATGGTAGTCAATTGTGTTGTCACCATCCTACACAAAACTCTAGGTATGAAACTATTGAAAAAACTCCTTGAAGTTCTCATCCTCAAAATACATCTCTCTATATGCACCATGGGTGAATGGCTCCACGTGCATAAGGGTTCCAAAATCTATGATATTTGATGTGGGTGGCCTTGAAAGCATGTCGACCAACTTGTTTTTGTTTCTCTTCTTGTACTTGATTACTAGATGAAACTACTCTAGAAACCCAATCCACTTGTAATGCATGATTTGTTGTAGCTTATTTTGGACCTATAGGTACTGTAGTGGTTGGTGATCAATGTGGATTATTGTCTCCCTTCCCATCATATAATTTTTTCACTTCTTCATAGCTTGCACTAGGGCATAGAGCTCCTTGATGTAAGTATGGTAGTTAAGAACTACCCAATGAAATACTTTAGAATTGTAGCATACAAGTCTTCCTCTCTGCATCAAGACCTCTCCCATAACTTAACCACTCACATTTGTGTCCACTTTGAAGGGGTTCTATAAGTTTGATAATGCCAAAAATGGTGCTTGATTGAAATTATTCTTTATCTCCTAAAAAGGCTCTCTACTGACCCTTTCCCCGCTGGAAACTCTTGCCACTTGTTGTTATGGTATGGAGTGGAGTTGCTACCACTAAAAATGAGGATATGAATTTACTCAAGTACTATGCATCCCTAATGAAAATCCTAACTTCAAAAACATTAGTAGGAATCGACAATTTCATGATGCCTCCATCTTGAAAAGATCTATCTTCAACTTTCCTCTACCTATCACATACCCCAATTACACCAAACACTATTGTCCAAACTCACACTTCTTGATGTTTGCTAGTATTTGGTGCTCTTTAATGTCTCCAAGACTTGTGTAAAATGTGAGATGTGCTCCTCTTAGGTAGCACCATATACCAATATATCATCCAAATAGAAAATAACAAATGAATCTATAAAAGGGTGTATTATATCATTCATTAATTTCATAAACATAGTTGGTGCATTACATAGGCCGAATGGCATGACTAGTGACTCATACAAACCATGCCTGGATTTGAAGGAGGTATTCTAGGTATCTTCTTCTCTAACTTGAACCTAGTGATATCCAAACTTTAAGTATAGCTTGGTGAAGTATTTCGCTTACTGCAATTGATATAGTAGATCCTCTATTTTTGGCATGGGGTACCTATTATTGAGCATAAATTTGTTCAATGCCCTATAATATATACACATTTTCTAAGTACCATCCTTCTTTGACACAATCATGATGAGTGACCCACATGGTCATGTACTCTATCGAATGACACCCTATTCCAGTAGATTTTGTTATTGTTTCTTCACCTCACTCACTTATATAACATATTGTATGTACAACCCACTATTTGCAAATGGAGAGTCTAGAAATAGTTGGATCTCATGCTCCACTTACCTCTTAGGTGGTATCCCTTTAGGTTCTTGGAACAAATCCCTATATTCATGTAACAAATATTCTAGTTGTTTTTTTTCTTTTGGTACACCCCTCCAAGGATGCCTTTGCTCTCACTGACTCTTCTACAGACTTATTTTCTCTTAAAAATAGTAAAGCATACTTCTTGCTTAAACTGATCAATTTATTGGCTTGGTTCATATTTACTAGTGAAATTATGGAATTTCCTTTATGTGCATTAATGGTGAACAATTTTCCATCCTTGACAAGTCAATATTGGTTGGCTCTTCGCATGAATATTTCATTTTGCATATACATGTAGGGACTTCCAAACACAACTCCACATACATTAAGGGGAACTACAACTTGTTCTATTTCATCAATAAAATCAACTCCTATAGAAAATCTAATGTTTCACTATTTTGTTACCTTTGTATCTACATCCTTATTTACCCATTCCAATGGATATGGGATTGGATGATCATGAATTTACAATCCCAAACATTTCTAATTAGATAGGTAAGACAACTTACTTGGGGACTTCATTGGCATGGATTCATTCTATTTTCATGGATGCTATGGCAAATCTTGGATGAATGCATGATAAATCTAGTAGGTTGACTTATTTGATCTTGGTTAATGTTTTATTGGATGAATATACTCAAGTATTAAGCATGTTAGCATGGAAATTTGTTTCATCATCCTTCTCGCACTAGTGTGTTGTGGCCACCATATTTATATCGTTTCCTCCTTTCCATTTTGTCTTCCCTTCCTTAGAATTATCCTATTGCTCCTTATGATTTGATCCACTTGATTTCCCTTTTTTTAGGCCCATGTTCTCTAGGTATTGTACTTGTACACAATCCTTGCCCAACAATTTTGGATTTAAAAACATCACTTACTTCCACATATGGCTATGTAGACCCCAAAAATACTTTACGAGTACATCTGGGTTCTTTAGGGAGATGCCTAACATTATGGCCATCTTTATAAATTTTTGTGGTGTGCTCTTGTACAATTTGTGCCTGATTATTCTTGAAATAGTGCCATCATATCCATTGGTCCTATACATACCTAATAGGGTAAAATTGTGACTTTATTAGGGTTTTAAAGTCCTCCCACTTAGCCAGGGGAGGGTCTCCCTCCAACCTCAAGGTATCTATGTGGATTTCCCACTAAATCAGGGCATGGTTGTCTAATTTTAGCTTCACAAATGAAATATTTTGTTTTTCCTCTATATGATGAACATTCAAATAAAATTATAATTTTTGTAACTAGTGATTTAACTTCAGAGCATCAATCTCACCTTGGTGCGACTTCATATCGACCTTTTCTTTGTTGGCATTGTAGTGTTGGAATTTATGTCAACAAGTGTTTAACACTATTTTCCTTGTAATCACGATTAATATTCCTTGTATTGGGTCTTATGTATGATCCTCTATGGTTGTAATAGTGTCTAAATTTTACATATTTGTGTCTTGAAGTTGAGCTACAAATTTGGTGGAAGAAGGATACAAACTTCAAGTGTTAAGAAATATTCTCTGGGAGGCAGTTATGCACATAACAAAGATAACAATATATTTGTTGGAATGCCCAAAATATCCAAGAGGAAATCTTCTTTGAGAGATAGTTATGTCCAAGCAAAAATAGATATAGGTGGAAATTTAAAATTGTGTGCGCACTCAACTAATTCAATGGGAATTTTCTATGGTCTTTTCTCAAACAGTTCCAGGAAGGTTTCTCTTCATCTAGAAAATTATTAAAGTTGAAAAATCTCTCCCATTCAATGAATATAGTGTAGGATAGTGGTCTAATTCTCTATGAACTGGTCAATTATATTGTATGAATAGAGATTTTGAGCTCCATTACTTAGAATGTAACTATTATTTTAATCGCTCTAGAAAATTACATATAGGAGAATGCTTTGAGGAGTCGAGGTTGATTCTTTTGTGTGTAAGAGATATTTTATGCATTGTACATTGAGTGAAGAAGGATTTTGTATTCATTGGTTGTAGCAGATCAGTGAAGAATTCTAGAGAGCTATTTTAGACATTAGAAAGAAAGTATCATTCAATTTTTTTTGTATGGATTGAAGACTTGGCTTGAGGGAAAATCATGGAGGATTGTTATATCTTTCAAAAAATTGATGATTTAATTTCAAGTGGAAGTTGAAGGGATTTCTATAGGATTTATCTTTTTTATTTGCAACTATTATATCTATTCAAAATTTCCTTCTAAACTTCATAGTATATGTGTGTTGAGGTTGTGGCCTCAAGCAAGTGGATGTTTGCCATATTTTTATAGGATTTGTGGCTCCTTGTTGGTTGTGGTCAGAAAAAATCATTATTAAGGAGTACAGGATCCTTGCAAGTAGAGGCTAGCTAAATATTTTAATTGATAATATTTTTTAAATTAATAGAGAAGAAGAAGAAGAAATAAAATAGTTTCGTGGTTTGATATCCCAGGAGGGTTTCCACCTAAAATATTGGTGTGTTTATGTGGTGTTATTTGTTCTTGATTTGTTGCATGCATTGTTAAATTTTTTAATTCTGAAAAGTTATAATCTTACAAAAATGTGTAATATTTATGCAATATTGGTTCACCACCACCCCCCTCAATATTGCTAAATCCCAACATGCTTCCATTTTGAAGAAGGATTGTGCATGGTTCATGATACTTGCACCGAGTTGATCTTTGTTTAGTCCTTTCTTCAACTCATTATTTGTTTCTTCTCGATCTCCTCATCTCCCCTCTTATCAGACCTCTATGTTAGAACCCCCATCTTCTTTGAAAATCGAAATCTTATTATTCAAGATCTCCATGAGGATATTCATGTTACGGTTTATATCTAAAAATTGTCCTTCTAGCCATGAAAACCTCTCGTTTGCAAGATCAAGAGGGTTATTCACATATTTATTGGCCATGACTGGGGTTTTATGACTTTTGGCATAGTCGATCTATATCCCTTGTGAATTTCCACAATATACCCAAAGAAACTTGTTGTGATACTAGTATCATTTGTAAAGTGTCATGCATATTCCAGTGGAAAATTCATCACAACAAATCTAATAAAATTATACTTAAAAAATATGAAATCTACACTATGATATTTTGTTGTGAATCCAGCTCCAAAAATAGAATAAAAAGAGACATCAACACCTTAGAAATAAGCCACTTCGAGGGGGAAACCTCCAATAAATTACATGAATGAAAAATTCTTGGATGATTCAAATTACAAAACCTCCTTTCTATATATAGGATTCCATGGGGCCACAATGTAATCCTAGCCGACCTAACAATAATAATTTAAGGGCACAATAACAAAATGGGGGTTACAAGGGTACAATAATAACAATAAGGGGGTTACACTAACAACAATAGGGGACTATACTAGTAATATAGGGACCTAACATGCCCCTCTCCTTCAAAAAAGTGTTGTCCTCAACGCTTGAGTAGCTCTGGGTGCTTCTGTATAAAATTCTCATCCTCCCATGTAGAATCTTCAGTGGGTAAGTTCTTCCACTTGATGAGATACTCTGAAATTGATCGATTATGTATTTATCAAGTTATTCTTTCTGTGACCGCTTCAGGTTCCAATATGATTTTTCCTTCCTCATCAAGTTCTGGAAATATTATTTGAACTAGAATATTTTCACCTATAACCTTGTTTAATCATGAAACATGGAAAACTGGATGCATAGTACCATTTGTATGCCATAGTACCAATATTTTATAACACCTTGTAAGGACCATAGTACTTTGGTAATAATTTATTATCCTTCTTAGCTTGCTTGAGGGACATTTGTTTGTATGGTTGTAGCCGTAAAAATATCCAGTCTCCTACATCAAAACTTCTCGCTGCAATGTTGATATGCCTGTTGTTTCATTCGATTTTGTGCAAAATTCAGGTTATCCTTTAAGAGTTGGAGAAATTCTTGATGATGCTCGATGTGATCTTCCACTGCTTGAACCTTTGAATTTTCTCTTAAATATGATGTGATGGATGGTGGATGGTATCCATAAAGTGCCTCAAATGGGGTATTTTTTGCTGCAGTATGGAAGGAAGTGTTATACCACCATTCTGCGAGAGGTAACCACTTGACCCATTGGTAATCTACCAATGGATTTAAGCATTTTCCCTGAGTGAGAATGTGTATATGAACGAGCTGGTGATGAAGGTGAGAAAAGCTCTGATTGAAGTGCCATAGCTAGATAAGTATCTAAGTTTATTTTTCTAGTCTTTTGAAAGAGTTCTTGAAAAAGAATACATGGAAACCTTGCACATAAGAAGACAAAGAAAACATGAAAATATTAGATATTGGACAGATTTTTTGGAAAGTACATGCATTTAAATGGTTAATATGCTTAGTTTTTCTTTTGAGAACCAAGAACATGTATTTGCACGAATGAAAACAATAGTTATTGAAAATGAAATGATAAGAAATCCAAGTTCTTTTCTTGAAAAAAATATAGGTTAAAGAGGGTAACTCCTGAAATATTTTCATGTGTGGTAAAGAAGAAAAGAGAAAAGTTTTCCCAGATTTATATTCTTGGAAGAGTGTTTTTTTATGAATATGTATGCATACATTAATTATGTTGTAAATATTAGTCATTTAATAAATCCATGGATAGTAATTATTTAATAAATCCATGGATAGTTTACCATGGTATTGGTAAAGATTAATTAATTAATAAATCCATGGGTAGTTTACCATGGTGTTGGTAGAGATTAATTATTTCATAAATCCATGGGTAGATTACCATGGTGTTAGTAAATATTAGTTATTTAATAAATCCATGAATAGATTACCATGGTGTTTGTAAATATTAGTTATTTAATAAAACCATGCATAAAGGAACTATTCAGTTATATTTCTTTAGATGAACAAACTATGCGATTACTTTTATATTATCATAACTATTATGTTAAGTTTCATTTGGAATAAGATCATGCATAGGCATGCAATATTTCTATTAACTTTCATCGGAAATAATATACATATTTGTATGTGGGAAAAGATATCATGTTGTGTTAGACTACATAAGAAGACATGTATTTGTACGCTTTATTACATTAGTGTTATGTGTTTGCATGCTAACTTGTGTTAAGCAACATGTGTTTGCATGCTCTTTTGTGTTAAGCATTCCTTTGGGAAAACTCTTTTGGAAGCTATGTGCTTTGTTGTGTAAGCATTCCTTTGGGAAAAATCTTTTGGAATATATATGCATTTGCATGCATGGGAACAACATTTGTAATGTTAGCTTTCCCTTCATGCACCAAAATTCATAGCTTAAGGGTTAGTTATTTTGATTAAATTTATGTAAATTGCATGCATGAAGAACGTAACTAATGTATCAATTTCCTTAAAGAAAAGCTTGGGAGATGAAGCTATTGTCTTACAGGAATGTGTGCTTATGCGAGGGAAACATTAGTTAATGTGACAACTTATAACTACCATATACGCAGTATGTGTTGTTAGAAGAAAGCATGTTGTGATATTATAATCACATCTCATGTATGCACATGAATAAGTGTTAATGGGTCACTTAGAGATTAATTATTTATTGATTAAGTCTTTATCTAATCATGCTATAAAAGCTTGTTGATGACATCAATAACAGGAAGCGATGGTGACTTATGAAAAGGAAATATTATGCTTAACGGTGGCAGGTAAATGATTAATGGTTGATGCAGATGGGTGCAATGGTTCATGCAGATGAGTGTGAGCTGGAGGATGGTCCATTGGGCATTGGTACTTTGTAGGTACATCCATGCCACCAAAATATGAAGATACGAAGATTAGTGGGTAAATGCTATTATATTTATTGTAATGGCTTTAAGCTAGATATTTATATATTTCCTTGTAAGATTTATAAATGATGGTTAAGGGATGGTCTCCCTTATAAGCCATTGAGTGAGGGTTGATCGCCCTCACAAGCGTTTAATAATAAAATCAAACGTTTGTTGGTTTTCACCCTACGGGGTTTCCAGGGTATATTGGTGTTCAATGATGTGATTGATTATGGTGTCAAGTTGATGATGTTGATTCCTTTCTTGTTGTGATGTTCATGATCTCAAGTATGCAATGACTACATGAATAATGAAATGAATGCAAGGTATCTCATGTAGTTTTATGTTAATGTACTATAATAGAGGTTGTTAATAGTTAAGCAACTTACTATTCTTATACTAAGGTTTCACTATGAACTGGTGAACCTTCTATCTAATGATGAGTAAGGAATATTTAATATTGGTTTATATAGTTACCTGTGAGTAAGTTGTATAATTTTTTTTTAACTCCTTACATTTCCATGTGAAGTTATCGGTGTATGTTACAAGTGGTATCAAAGCTAAAGGTTGCAGGACTGGCACCTTTGGGATTTGTTAAGTGAAAAGAAGTTGAAGTATGCTACTAATGAACATCAGTTAAGGTATGATTCTAGAAATCTACATATTGATTGATATATGATTCTAGAAATCTACATATTGAATGATATATGCAGTACTCTACTATTGACATGAGATGTGTGATTCATGTTTATAACTACGTTAAAAATTAATGAGTATTAAATGTTGTTGCAAAACGGTTTTCAAAACATTGGAATCTTTTTGAGGATGAAAGACAATAAAAACTTTGTTGTATTTATGAACAAGCTGAGTACTCAATAGTGAAAGTGAGAGTCGTTTATTAATAGTGGTTATATGACATATTACTCATACATTTAGTGAACATAACTAAAGTTACCATGCACTACTTGAAAAATATGAAGGTGTATATTGATGGTGTGTGAAACTAATGCATGAATGCAAAAGATGGGAAAAGTCCTTGAAGAGGATGATAGATTGTTTTAAGATGAAAATTGAATGAAGTCTTTTAGATGTTAAAAAAATACTTAATGGGTCAAGTAGTGAGACTTGACTATAATGACTAGTTGATTGACTCGTTTTTGAATGAGTCGTCATGGATGCATTAAGATTATTAGTGGCATTGAATGGCTAGTTTTGAATGAGTCATGTCATGAATGAATTAACATTATTAATAGAATTGATTAGTTATGAATGACTAACTAATGAAATTTATATGCACGAATCGATTTTGACTAAAGCTATTTGAAATTTGTGAACAAGTGATTGTGGTAATTACTTCATGTGTCAGTCTGTTGGTAACAGAACATTGTGGGAATTGGAAATGTTTGCACTCGTATCCTAATCGTTATTGACACATATACATTAATGAATATTGTATATAATTTTATGCATGACACACATTGTAAGAAGAAAATTAAAATAATTGCATAAGATAATATGTGCTTAAGAGATGCATATTTACAATTAGCATATAATGTACAACACATGTATGTTAGTCATGTGTATGTTAGCCATGTTTCCTGTTAATCTAGATATCATTGGACCCATGTGGAGGGCCTAGTATGATGTATGATGTACATAAAGTTTCTTTTTCTTAATTTATAATGTGTACATAGTTCATTATGTAAATTACTATGTGAAACAATGCTAAAAGAGAAATTTAACATGCGAGACAATTGACAACAATTGTGAAAGGCTAGAAGGCCTTGGGTTGATGGTGATTTCCTGCCCGGAGGGGTTGATGGCACTTACCTACCCAAATTTCCTCTCCCTAGAGATATATGATCTCAATAGGGAAGAGAGTTGGCCAAGATGGTGAAGGGGAAAAACCTGAGGAAACTCTATTGATTTTGGAGCCTGTTGGAGGTGGCCCAAAATTCTTCATAGACAGGACGCTGTCAAAGTAATAGGCATGATGTTGCCAAGAGGAATCCATATTGGACTTGGAATGGTCTTTTGTCAAATGACTGTTTGGATGTGAAAATGACTCGATTTGGTTGTGGAAACCAACTCCCATGGTTTGGAAGGAGCATTTTGTTTACCATTGTGGTTCTCATAGCGGAACATTTTAAGTAATAAGTTATGTGTTATATTAAAATGAATTTTTATATGATTGTGTAAATATCTTATGTAGATATTAAGAGAAAAGGATCTTAGCGCTCGAAAATGAATTACTGAATGTATAAGTTCATTTATTTTATTACTAATTTGTTTGAATGTCTTAGCAAAGGCTAGGATATGCTCATAGTGCATTGATAAACCATTGGGACGATTAGAGAACTAGGTGCTCTCTGAGTACTTGAAGTACTGTGTGGATGTCTTTAGAAATAAATAATACGGTGTGCACATGATGCATTGATAATAGGGTTGATGCTCTCTGAGTTCTTGTTGAAGTACTCTGATTAATACATCTCTTGATATTGCATGAATGTTTGATAATTGCAAGTATTTCATTTGATTGAAACTATGTGACTAATGTTATTGAATTGTTGGTCATACATTACAGGCTCTTTCCATGGAGTGTTAATGGGTTGTTCAACCATTCTCACAGAGCTTGTGTAAATTCCGTCATTACTTTCAATAGTAATTGGTAAGTAATGGTAACTTGGTATAGTATTTTTCTATATTTTTATGAGTTTGAATAATGGATAAGTGATTAAAAATAGAAATGGAATATTCTTGTGAGCTATACATGCTTATGACTATGGATAAAAACATTATTGTCTCAATTAATGGCATTTAAGGAAAAGAAAGTGTTTCATTGTGAAAGGGAAGGACCCCTTCGGGTTGTTTATATTACTATATCATGACTATAAGTTTAAATTTCGGTGAGAGAAGCACACCGAGGACGGTGTTCTCTTCAAGGGGGGGAGTATGTAACACACTTGCTCCAACCATCTTATGGTAAATCAATTTTACATTAATGTGGTAAATAAATCTTACTTTAACTGTTTAATCAAGAAATAGTTGAAACCAAATTCTTGATAATGACCTGAGTATTTGTTATTTACTTGGGATCGCTGGAGAGGAAAAGGGGAGGGTTCGATTCTTTGCTGCAAATTGTGGATTTAAAGAATGATAACACCCTTGATCACCAAGTTTTGAGCGTATCTTTGAGGATTGAAGTTTCTTTTTCGAATCTCTTCATCATAACTTCAAACGTCGACGCTAGTTTCACTGGTTAGAAATTTTTGAGAGATTACATGATTTTCATTGGGAAGAGACTTGAGCAATAAATCTAATGCGAGGAATTATATTACCCTGTGTCATTTGATTACCAAATATAAGAAATAATGGTCTACCTTGCACTGACAGTGCCGATGAAAATTGTGGCAATGAGTTCTCCTTGTGGCTGACAACATTTATGTGAACAACTCTGTAAATGGATGCCATGATATAAACATGGAATACCTCCAAGTTCACATATTTGAAAACTTGTGAACAACAACATTTTGACCGTTCATCTATCAATATGCTTAGGAATTAACCTTAAGCATTTGCCCTGAGTGAGAATGTGTAGATGAACGAGCTGGTGATGAAGGTGAGAAAAGCTCTGATTGAAGTGGCATAGCCAGATAAGTATCTCTATTTATTTTTCTAGTATTTTGAAAGATTTCTTGAAAAAGAATACATGGAAACCTTACACATAAGAAGACAAAGAAAACATGAAAAGATTAGATATTGGACAAATTTCTTGGAAAGTACATGCATTTAAATGGTTATTATGCTTAGTTTTTCTTTTGAGAACCAAGAACATGTATTTGCACGAATGAAACAATAGTTATTGAAAATGAAATAATAATAAATCCAAGTTCTTTTCTTGAAAATAAAATATAGGTTAAAGAGGGTAGCTCCTGAAATATTTTCATGTGTGGTAAAGAAGAAAAGAGAAAAGTTTTCCCAGATTGATATTCTTGGAAGAGTGATTTTTTTATGAATATGTATGCATACATTAATTATGTTGTAAATATTAGTTATTTAATAAATCCATGGATAGTAATTATTTAATAAATCCATGGATGGTTTACCATGGTGAAGGTAAAGATTAATTTTGATTACCATGGTGTTTGTAAATATTAGTTATTTAGTAAAACCATGCATAAAGGAACTATTCAATTATATTTCTTTAGATGAACAAACTATGCGATTACCTTTATATTATCATAACTATTATGTTAAGTTTCATTTGGAATAAGATCATGCATAGGCATGCAATATTTCTATTAACTTTCATTGGAAATAATATACATATTTGTATGTGGGAAAAGATAGCATGTTGTGTTAGACTACATAAGAAGACATGTATTTGTATGCTTTATTAGATTTGTGTTATGCATTTGCATGATAACTTATGTTAAGCAACATGCGTTTGCATGCTCTTTTGTGTTAAGCATTCCTTTGGGAAAACTCTTTTGGAAGCTATGTGCTCTGTTGTGTAAGCATTCCTTTGGGAAAACTATTTTGGAATCTATATGCATTTGCATGCATGGGAACCAAATTTGTAATGTTAGCTTTTCCTTCATGCACCAAAATTCATAGCTTAAGGGTTAGTTATTTTGATTAAATTTATGTAAATTGCATGCATGATGAATGTAACTAATGTATCAGTTTCCTTAATGAAAAGCTTGGGAGATGAAGCTATTGTCTTACAGGAATGTGTGCTTATGTGAGGGAAACATTAGTTAATGTGACAACTTATAACTAGCACATATGTAGTATGTGTTGTTAGAAGAAAGCATGTTGTGATATTATAATCACATCTCATGTATGCACATAAATAAGTGTTAATGGGTCACTTAGAGATTAATTATTTATTGATTAAGGCTTTATCTAATCATGCTATAAAATCTTGTTGATGACATCAATAACAGAAAGCGATGGTGACTTATGAAAAGGAAATATTATGCTTAACGGTGGCAGGTAAATGATTAATGGTTCATGCAGATGGGTGCAATGGTTCATGCAGATGAGTATGAGCTGGAGGATGGTCCATTGTGCATTGGTACTTTGTAGGTACATCCATGCCACCAAAATATGAAGATATGAAGATTAGTGGGTAAATGCTATCATATTTATTGTAATGAATTTAAGCTAGATATTTATATATTTCCTTGTAATATTTATAAACGATGGTTAAGGGATGGTCTCCCTTATAAGCCATTGAGTGAGGGTTGATCACCCTCACGAGGGTTTAATAATAAAATTAAACGTTTTGCTGGTTTTCACCCTACGGGGTTTCCAGGGTATATTGGTGTTCAATGATGTGATTGATTATGGTGTCAAGTTGATGATGTTGATTCATTTCTTGTTGTGATGTTCATGATGTCAAGTATGTTATGACTACATGAATAATGAAATGAATGCAAGGTATCTCATGCAGTTTTATGTCAATGTACTATAATAGAGGTTGTTAATGGTTAAGCAACTTACTATTCTTATACTGAGGTTTCAATATGAACTGGTGAACCTTTTATCTAATGTTGAGTAAGGAATATTTAATATTGGTTTGGATAGTTACCCGTGAGTAAGTTGTATAATTTTTTTTTAACTCCTTACATTTCCATGTGAAGTTATCGGTGTATGTTACAAGTGGTATCAAAGCTAAAAGTTGTAGCACTGGCGCCTTTGGGATTTGTTAAGCAAAAAGAAGTTGAAGTATGCTACTAATGAACATCAGTTAAGGTATGATTCTAGAAATCTACATATTGATTGATATATGATTCTAGAAATCTACATATTGAATGATATATGCAGTAGTCTACTATTGACATGAGATGTGTGATTCATGTTTATAACTACATTAAACAGTAATGAGTAATAAATGTTGTTGCAAAACGGTTTTCAAAACATTGGAATCCTGTTGAGGATGAAAGACAATAAAACCTTTGTTGTATTTATGAACAACCTGAGTACTCACTAGTGAAAGTGAGAGTCGTTTATTAACAGTGGTTATATGACATATTACTCATACATTTAGTGAACATAACTAAAGCTACCATGCACTAATTGAAAAAGATGAATGTGTATAGTGATGGTGTGTGAAACTAATGCATGAATGCAAAAAACAGGCAAAGTCCTTGAAGAGGATGATAGATTATTTTAAGATGAAAATTTAATGAAGTCTTTTAGATGTTAAAAAAATACTTAATGGGTCAAGTAGTGAGACTTGACTATAATGACTAGTTGATTCACTCGTTTTTGAATAAGTCGTCATGGATGCATTAAGATTATTAGTGGCATTGAATGGCTAGTTTTGAATGAGTCATGTCATGAATGAATTAATATTATTAATAGCATTGATTAGTTATGAATGATTAGTTATGAATGACTAACTAATGAAATTTATATGCATGAATCGATTTTGACTAAAGATATTTGAAATTTGTGAACAAGTGATTGTGGTAATTACTTCATGTGTCAGTCTGTTGGTAACAGAACATTGTGGGAATTGGAAATGTTTGCACTCATACCTAATCTTTATTGACACATATACATTAATGAATATTGTATATAATTGTATGCATGACACACATTGTAAGAATAAAATTAAAATAATTTTGTAATATAATATGTGCCTAAGAGATGAATATTTACAATTAGCATATAATGTACAACACATGTATGTTAGTCATGTATATGTTAGCCATGTTTCCTATTAATCTAGATATCATTGGACCCATGTGGAGGGCCAACTATGATGTATGATGTACATAAAGTTTATTTTTCTTTATGTATAATGTGTACATAGGTCATTATGTAAATTACTATGTGAAACAATGCTAAAAGAGAAATTTAACATGCGAGATAGTTGACAACAATTGTGAAAGGCTAGAAGGCCTTGGGTTGATGGTGATTACCTGCCCGGAGGGGTTGATGGCACTTACCTACCCGAATTTCCTCTCCCTAGAGATATATGATCTCAGTAGGGAAGAGAGTTGGCCAAGATGGTGAAGGGTAAAAACCTGAGGCAACTCTATTGATTTTGGAGCCTGTTGGAGGTGGCCCAAAATTCTTCATAGACAGGACACTGTCAGAGGAATAGGCATGATGTTTCCAAGAGGAATCCATACTGGACCTGGAATTGTCTTTTGTCAAATGACTGTTTGGATGTGAAAATGACTCGATTTGGTTGCGGAAACCAACTCCCATGGTTTGGGAGGAGCATTTTGTTTACCATTGTGGTTCTCATAGTGGAACATTTTAAGTAATACGTTATGTGTTATATTAAAATTAATTTTTATATGATTGTGTAAATATCTTATGTAGATATTAAGAGAAAAGGAGCTTAACACTCGAAAATGAATTATTGAATGTATAAGTTCATTTATTTTATTACTAATTTGTTTGAATGTCTTAGCAGAGGCTAGGATATGCCCATAGTGCATTGATTAACCATTGGTACGATTAGAGAGCTAGGTGCTCTCTAAGTACTTAAAGTACTGTGTGGATTTCTTTAGCAGGAACTAAGACGGTGTGCACATGATGCATTGATTAGAGGGTTGATGCTCTCTGAGTACTTGTGGAAGTACTCTGATTAATACATCTCTTGATATTGCATGAATGTTTGATAATTGCAAGTATTTCATTTTATTGAAACTATGTGACTAATGTTATTGAATTGTTAGTCATACATTACAGGCTCTTTCCATGGAGTGTTGATCTGTTCAACCATTCTCACAGAGCTTGTGTAAAATCCGTCATTACTTTCAATAGTAATTGGTAAGTAATGGTAACTTGGTATAGTATTTTTCTATATTTTTATGAGTTTGAATAATGGATAAGTTGTTAAAAATAGAAATGGAATATTCTTGTGATCTATACATGCTTATGACTATGGATAAAAACATTATTGTCTCAATTAATGGCATTTAAGGAAAAGAAAGTGTTTCATCGTGAAAGGGAAGGACCCCTTTGGGTTGTTTATATTATTATATCATGACTATAAGTTTAAATTTCGGTGAGAGAAGCACACCGAGGACGGTGTTCTCTTCAAGGGGGGGGAGTATGTAACACACTTACTCCAACCAACTTATGGTAAATCAATTTTATGTTAATGTGGTAAATAAATCTTACTTTAACTGTTTAATCAAGAAACAATTGAAACCAAATTCTTGATAATGACCTGAGTATTTGTTATTTACTTGGGATCGTCAGAGAGGAAAAGGGGAGGGTTCGATTCTTTGCTGCAAATTGTGTATTTAAAGAATGATAACACCCTTGATCACCAAGTTTTGAGCGTAGCTTTGAGGATTGAATTTTCTTTTTTCGAATCTCTTCATCATAACTTCGAACGTCGACACTAGTTTCACTGATTAGAAATTTTCGAGAGATTACATGATTTTCATGGGGAAGAGACTTGAGCAATAAATCTAATGCGAGGAATTATATTACCCTTTGTCATTTGAGGACCGAATATAAGAAATAATGGTCTACCTTGCAGTGACAGTGTGGATGAAAATTGTGGCAGTGAGTTCTCCTTGTAGCCGGCAACATTTATGTGAACAACTCTATAAATGGATGCCATGATATAAACATGGAATACCTCCAAGTTCAAATATTTGGCAACTTGTGAACAACAACATTTTGACCGTTCGTCTATCAATATGCTTAGGAATTAACCTTAAGCATTTGCCCTGAGTGAGAATGTGTAGATGAATGAGCTGGCGATGAAGGTGAGCAAAGCTCTGACTGAAGTGCATATCCAAATAAGTATCTATGTTTATTTTTCTATTCTTTTGAAAGAGTTCTTGAAAAATAATACATGGAAACCTTACACATAAGAAGACAAAGAAAACATAAAAAGATTAGATATTGGACAGATTTCTTGGAAAGTACATGCATTTAAATGGTTATCATGCTTAGTTTTTCTTTTGAGAATCAAGAACATGTATTTGCACGAATGAAAACAATAGTTATTGAAAATGAAATGATAAGAAATCCAAGTTATTTTCTTGCAAAAAAATATAGGTTAAAGAGGGTAACTCCTAAAATATTTTCATGTGTGGTAAATAAGAAAAGAGAAAAAATTTCCCAGATTGATATTCTTGGAAGAGTATTTTTTTATGAATATGTATGAATACATTACTTATGTTGTAAATATTAGTTATTTAATAAATCCATGGATAGTAATTATTTAATAAATCCATGGATGGTTTACCACGATGAAGGTAAAGATTAATTATTTAATAAATCCATGGATAGTTTACCATGGTATTGGAAAAGAATTATTAATTAATAAATCCATGGGTAGTTTACCATAGTGTTGGTAGAGATTAATTATTTCATAAATACATGTGTAGATTACCATGGTGTTAGTAAAGATTAGCTATTTAATAAATCCATGAATAGATTACCATGGTGTTTGTAAATATTAGTTATTTAATAAAATCATGCATAAAGGAACTATTCAGTTATATTTCTTTAGATGAACAAACTATGCAACTACTTTTATATTATCATAACTATTATGTTAAGTTTCATTTGGAATAAGATCATGCATAGGCATGCAATATTTGTATTATCTTTCATTGGAAATAATATACATATTTGTATGTGGGAAAAGATAGCATGTCGTGTTAGACTACATAAGAAGACATGTATTTGTATGCTTTATTACATTAGTGTTATGTGTTTGCATGCTAACTTGTGTTAAGCAACATGCATTTGCATGCTCTTTTGTGTTAAGCATTCCTTTGGGAAAACTCTTTTGGAATCTATATGCATTTGCCTGCATGGGAACAACATTTGTAATGCTATCTTTCCCTTCATGCACCAAAAGTCATAGCTTAAGGGTTAGTTATTTTGATTAAATTTATGTAAATTTCATGCATGAAGAACGTAACTAATGTATCAGTTTCCTTAAAGAAAATCTTGGGAGATGAAGCTATTGTCTTACAAGAATGTGTGCTTATGCAAGGGAAACATTAGTTAATGTGACAACTTATAACTAGCACATATGCAGTATGTGTTGTTAGAAGAAAGCATGTTGCGATATTATAATCACATCTCATGTATGCACATGAATAAGTGTTAATGGGTCACTTAGAGATTATTATTTATTTTTTTGTAAGTTTGGTAGGACTACATATTTTTACATCTTCATCAACATGTCTAGATACATCACCCCGATCGGGGAAGGGAATTGAACCTGTGGTGTGTGCCATAATAGCCCACCTCATCACCATTTAACCAAGATTAATTATTTGTTGATTAAGGCTTTATCTAATCATGCTATAAAATCTCGTTGATGACATCAATAACAGGAAGCGATGGTGACTTATGAAAAGGAAATATTATGCTTAACGGTGGCAGGTAAATGATTAATGGTTCATGCATATGAGTGTGAGATGGAAGATGGTCCATTGTGCATTGGTACTTTGTAGGTACATCCATGCCACCAAAATATGAAGATATGAAGATTAGCGGGTAAATGCTATCATATTTATTGTAATGGATTTAAGCTAGATATTTATATATTTCCTTGTAAGATTTATAAACGATGGTTAAGGGATGGTCTCCCTTATAAGCCATTGAGTGAGGGTTGATCACCCTCACGAGGGTTTAATAATAAAATTAAACGTTTTGCTGGTTTTCACCCTACGGGGTTTCCAGGGTATATTGGTGTTCAATGATGTGATTGATTATGGTGTCAAGTTGATGATGTTGATTCCTTTCTTGTTGTGATGTTCATAATGTCAAGTATGTGATGACTACATGAATAATGAAATGAATGCATGGTATCTCATGCAGTTTTATGTTAATGTTCTATAATAGAGGTTGTTAATGGTCAAGCAACTTACTATTCTTATACTAAGGTTTCACTATGAACTCGTGAACCTTCAATCTAATGATGAGTAAGGAATATTTAATATTGGTTTGGATAGTTACCCGTGAGTAAGTTGTATAAATTTTTTTTTAACTCCTTACATTTCCATGTGAAGTTATCGGTGTATGCTACAACATGCTTTAATAAAATAAAAAAAATAATACAATGTTTATAGAAATTTCATTATCACAAAATGCTATTTATTTTTTTGAAAAATTAAAATATTATTATATATTCATCTATTCTCTGATCATTTTTTTTTTTTAAATAAAAAAGGAAATGACTTGTAACATAGCTTACAAAATAAAAAGGTGTTGGAATTGCATGAAAATGACTTTCCATCTTAAATCATCATATAGATATTTCTTTATTATACTATAAAATTATCATATAAATATTTATGATAAATCATATAAATATACATTTCTCATACTGTCATTAGAATTTTAACAAAAGTGCTTTAAAAAGTGTTAGCAAAGATGACTTCAGTAAATAGCTCTCAAAGATCTAGTAGGTCTAAAAAGAACATTAAAATGAACCAAATTATAACTTTCATGACTTACAAATTATGTGAAAAATACTTGAATGATCACTCTAAATTTTTCTTTGGTTCATAACTTTTATTTTCATTATGTTATTATTTGAATAATTTATTATTTTTTAAATTATTGTATTTAAGTTATTATATACATTTATTTTCATTAATTTAATAAATTATAGATAGTTTAAAAAATTATTAATTTATTTATTATAGATATTATATTTTCAAAAAAATATTATTTTTTCATATAAATTTATAATTAATTATATTTTAAATATACTCTTTTATTTTCATTATGATATTATTTGCATAATTAATTATTTTTTAAATTATTGTATTTAAGTTATTATATACATTTATTTTAATTAATTTAATATAATGATTTGATTAATTATAGATAGTTTAAGAATTATTAATTTATTTGTTATAAATATTATATTTCAAAAAATATTATTTTTCCATATAAATTTATAATTAGTTATATTTTGAATATAGTTTATCTTGTTTTTATTTTGAAATTGATTTAATATATTAAATATATATTAAATTGTTTAATTTTAATTACACTATTAAAAATAAACTAAAATATTTTATAAAATAAAATAATATGAAAAATATTATTACATTAAATTGTGAAGATTTAATAAATTAAATAGAAAAAAAGGAAAGTAAAATATTATTAAGAGTGATTTAAATTTGAAAAACTAAAAGTATTTGCATATGCTTAGTATTGTAAATAAAATCAATATTTATTTAAATAAAAACAAATTTTAATGAGCTCTATAATGAAATTGATATTGATTAATTCCATAAAATTTATGAGATAGAAAGAGTTTTTTTTGTCATTTTTATGGCACTAAAAATTGAAAATGAAAAACATTTCTTTAAATTATCCAATTTCTACTCTTTCTAGTTAAAAGTAATTTTCAAAAT
Source organism: Pinus albicaulis (assembly GCA_034641835.2). Classification (NCBI taxonomy): domain Eukaryota; kingdom Viridiplantae; phylum Streptophyta; class Pinopsida; order Pinales; family Pinaceae; genus Pinus; species Pinus albicaulis. The sequence goes on from CM076584.1 coordinate 552,483,417, forward strand.
ATTTATCAACAACCAAAATATTTACTTTGTAATAATATTCTCAAATTTAATACATATATTGTTTGTAAAAATAAAATACATTATTTACAATAGATTATCAATCTCTAACTAAAAATCTCCTACCATTTAAAAGTGCAAAATAAATATTTACAACTTCCAATATATACCAAGTTGGTGACAAATCCCTGCCACAATGCCCCAAAATAGAATCTCTCCAAATAACACATAGAGTAGCAAGCCAACTTTTCTCTTGAGTACCACACTTTAATAAATATGTGCTTTTGAATCCAATGTACCTAGCAACATCATTAACAATTTATCATCATTGATAAATAAAATGTATATAATCTAACAAATTATAAAATTTTTACATTGATCAATAATATATATTTTTCTTTAAGAGATTATTTAATCTCAATTAATAATATTTCATATTTTATTTATTAATTAAATATAATTCAATTTCACCAAGTTAATTTATAAATATACACTAATTTTAATAATATTTTTATGTGATTAAATTTTGTTAATATTTTTTAAATATAAATAAGTATACATTTTATATATAAATATATATTCTTAAAAAAACAATCATATATATATAGACATGTAAATAATATATTTATAATATTTATCGGACTATATGTAAATTAATAATATTTATTCTGCATTGCATAATATATATGAATGAGAGAATTATAATAATGTGAAAGGAATGGTAATATGCAAGGAGCATAGTAAGTGAGAGAATGTGACACCGAATATAAAGATAGACATGCATACCAAGGTATTGTTAGGCGTTTCGTAATACCATCCATTAACAAATGCTGGGAATATATCCTCGGCTGCCATGACAAAAATAAGCATGGCGTTCATTCCCATCCATTCAAGGAGCAGAAATGGTGTCCTTAAACCCCAAATATCAATCTGAAAAATCAACAAACACCATAAGGGAGAAATGCAGTGTCATTGCAAAATTCATCAATGGATTACCAAAAAAAATTGCATATTCATTTCAACAGATTTATTTTGCAGTGGGGATCCATCTACACTTTAGGTTTGTCAGGTTTGTCAAATGAGGCTTATATACCTTGTCTATTACTTATCCAACCTGACTGTCATATGAAGTTATTCAGAAGAATGCTAGAACACATCCAATCTTAACATTGAAATTGTTGCATCAAGGAATTTGATACCCTTAAGCACATCATAGATCATGGATTAATATGGATTTGAGTAATTGTATTGAATTATTCACTGCTAGATGCATGTCATCTTAGTATTACCACAGGTGCTGAGAAATACCAGAAGATAAAAGGCCGAGAAAACAAGCCCTGCTGCTCCTGCTGTGAGGCAAACATAAGTGAAGCTATACAGTTGTTTGTTCAGTGGAATTGCTGCAAGAAAATGATAGAAACAGTCATGAGCGCATTGTCTATAAAATCCAAGATCATTGATTTCTGTTGGATACAGAAATTGCAAGTGCATCATCTTTACAGTTATTTCTGGGGACAAGGTGTGCATTCACTGGTAAATGACAAGGCTGTGTAAGAATCAGGTATTTTTTAATTCACTTGCCATCCGTGTAATGTAAAATTATTCCAAGGATGAGAAATCCAAAACCCATGGTCACCCAATGCTTCAGCCTCTGAACATGGTCCTGTCAATAATGGGAAATTCTTATCTCAGAAGTAGGTACAGATTCCTAATACAAGCATTATCAGCTATAGACTACCTTGCACTGCCAAATTGTAAAATGAAAAAAAAGGCAAATTGGTGATAAACCTTGATATGGATGAGAATGTGCCCATAGTGTAATCCAATAATGGTAGACAGGATAGCAGAGATTGAACTGCAAGTGTAGAAAGCAAGCAATCATACATCATACATCTTTAAACTTGAGAGAATGTTCAAGTTAATATCATATAGACATCAGCATATTGAGGATTAAAGGATGAAGAATTGAAATAATTTCCTCTGTAAAGGTAGACCTCAACAAGCCTTCAGGTTCAAATGGTGCCAAACACCATGCAGGTGCGTCCTTGCGTAGTGGCCCTTCTCCCGGAGAGTTCTCTGTACAATACTGCAATGTTGTGAAAATATTAACTTTTAGTTAGGTATAGTAAAAGAATTGTTCTTAGTCTAGTTCTGCTACATTTGAAGATTGAAGTTTGATCTGATGACTGCAAGCTCTGACCTTTGACCTTGTCCATTCAGGATAGCGGTACAAATGATTTATACCCCACACTTGTCTATCAACATAGCCTACAGCATTGCAAGGAGGCCCTAGGTGACCCCTTACACCACATTTTACCTGTCATCAGTACAAAAGACTGAGCTTAACATTAACTCAAGGAAACTTACCCTTAAATTTTGTCACATCATTTACACACAATTTATGTTTGGGACTCCTCACTAAAATCAGTAATTTCTTAAGAGAAATGAAACTAGTGCAAAAGCGAAATCCTCACGAGTTCTTAGGAATCTGTTATATGGAATACGATCTGAGCTATGGAGTAGGACGTGAAAGTTTCACTTCAAAACATTCAATCAAATTAAAAGTCATGAACGTATTTTTACATAGAAATGCTCTGTGAATCCCCCACTAAAATCAGTAATTTCTCAAGAAAGAATGAAACTAGTACAAAAGCAAAATCCATACGAATTCTTAGAAACCATATATCTGATTTATGATCTGAGCTACGGAGTCAGACATGAATCAAAGTATCACTTCAAAACATTCATTCAAATTAAAAGTCATGAAAGCAAGTTTTTTTACATAGTCAGAAATGATGTGTGTATTTATTGAAGAAACTGTAATGAGTTTTAAAAGGCTTCATTAACAGTTGAGTACCTTGCTGAGTTTTAAACCAAATAAAACATTGTTTCTGTCCAGCCTCCTAGACCCATGGAACTCTTCCCAGCCTTCGGCCTGGCCTCTGTCCACACTTTGCAACACCCTCGGCTTTCTTCAGGCTCGTCTGTGGCCTCTATGATCCCTGCAGCCCCTGCAGCCTGCCCTCACAATTCTCGAACAGTCCACTATTACACTTAACCAAGCCTCTAAACTGCCTCGGCCCTCCTGAGCTAGATGTGGCCTCTAACCAAGCTTCAAACTCGACTGTTGCCTCATTTACCACATAATCTTCAATGCTTAGCTTCGTCTCCCTAGCTTGGCTGTGGTTTCCTTGCTGCCTTCTTCACAAGAGTTGTCCTTCACTTCTTTTCCACTAGCCTCTTCTTTGGCCTCCCCAAGATTCATGTCTCTTGGCCTTGCTATCTTAGCTAAGTCTACATAATTCAAAATTAAATTAAATTTATTAAATTCTTAAATTAAATTTATTAAATTCTTTTTCCTAGGTTTCAAGCCCACTTCTTTGGGTCCAAAACCTCAAACTTCAAGTGCAAACCCCATACATCAAGTTTGTCAGTTTTCTCTCTCACAAGCCTAGCGCGAAGGGTTTGTGGGAGTACCTTTCCATGCTACACAATTTCAACAATATTATGCTTTCTTGTCACACATGTAGGGGAAAATTTAAGGATGAAAATTGATCTTGAAGTTTATAAACATTGGCGAATCTTACGATCTTTTAATATGTAAATTGTAAAATGTTTACTTATATCTTTCTAAAAATATTCGAATTTCTAATGATGTTACATATAGTGTTTATAAGATCTTGGAGATTTTTAAGATAAAATAGTTTTATATTATGAAATTTGAAGGAATCATTTTTAGAAAAAATGGAAATTGGCGATTTGTTTTTTAGAAAAAAAATGAGAAATTAGCCAACTTGCCAATATTAGCCCCTAAAATTTTCCCTGTAGAAAGATTATAAAGATGCAAATTATAATAATTCAAAGATATGACATCATAGCTTGTAGTGTTAATAAGTAATCATATGCAAAAATGGCACATAACATCTATGCGTTATTGTTTTGGATGAACTTGCTTCCTTGAATCATAAGATGATATGATTGTGAATGTGGTGTGGTAAGAAGATGGAGTGAATTAACCAGCGTCTACCATTGTCTATGATGCTTTTTTTGTTTTTGCTCATTGTGAAAGATGAGGGAAAAGAGCTTCCTACATAAGGTTAGTGAAAAACTTAACAATGAGGGCCAACTTAGGGATTAGAAGAGAAAAGATTGTGGAATTTTCATTTTTATTGTTCCTCGAGTTAAAATTATTCTATTACGAGTTGGAATTCATCAAAGAGAACCTTCATACTTTTAGTGTACAAATGATCCATTCATTAGGTCTTTTCTCATTATGAAAGGTAACTGAAAAGAACTTGCGCCTAAGATTAGTGCAAATATTAATCATGAGAGCCAACGAAGGATGGGAGGAGAAAATATTGTGGAGTTTCGGTTTTTATTACTCGTTAAGTTCAAATTATTCTGTTACCAATTGGAATTGGCAAGGAGAGCCTTCATATTTTTGGTCTACAAAGTATAAAATTCAACATGGGTGTGATCAAATCGTTAATTATAGAAGCGAAATATATTCTTTCCTTAGCCAAATTGGTTAGTTGTCCCTGATGGAGAACCGTAAATGGTTGAGAGAGAAGGGGAAGAAGACCCATTTGTTTCAGGAAGATTAAAATATTTTCTAGAGAGTTGATTAGCCTTAGTCAACTTAAATCTTATGATTTAGTAGAAGGGCATGATCCAATGAAGATAATCTAAAGAGTTCTAATTCTATTCTAAATGGGGAAGAAAGCTTAGGAATGAATTTATTGTGAAGAATAGCTTTAATATCCTTTATTTCAATCTTGAAATACAGTTCTTTAGGATCCTTAAACTCAATCTTGATATACAGTTTTTTTTTTTTTAATGTTGATGAACTATTAGATAGTCTTTCCAAGGATTTGTCGAAGTTGAATCCACTTTGGTAGCAACACATCCCTATACCCTGAGTGGTAGATGCACTTGCAGATATTAACTTGGAATTCGTTCTAAGCATTGATTAAAGGTCAGTTTTAGATTACAAGATGATGGGTTTGGGTCCAAAGCCATACAATAGCTCAGTATTCTATGTAAATTTCAACAATTTTAATCTTATTAGCCTCTTTCAAATTAATCTAGGTTTTAAAGTGTGCTACTAGCCTATAATTCCATGAGTCAAGTTTCTTTTGATTTAGGGTCCATCATAATTAACGATAGAGAGATGTTTATCCATGTAAAGGACAATTGGATAATAGGGATGCCATCAGGCATATGGGGTTGTGGTTGTGGTTAGTAGTTCATAGTTTATTGTAAATATTATTGTTGTGTGGCGGTGAGTTGCTAGAACCAGCATTGCATGACTCGTACTCGTATAAGAATTTTCTGGCTATTGATTCGACGACTCGTATAAGAATCGGGAATGACCCGTATAAGACTCGACAAAATACATAAAAAACTTAAAATATAGTAATTTTTAAGCACAAAAAAGAAACTAATGAAATTTCCAATCCTTATAAGTTATAAATCCACAATATATGCAATAATTCATAAGATCATATCATAGCTATGATAGTATAACGTAACATATTTGATTTTTGTAAGAAAAAAATTAGATAGTGAATACGAAAAGGAATTAGGATTCCATAATAAAAACAAAATGGCAACAAGTTCAAATTTCCATTACATATGTGATAAATGATAATTCATATCCTCATAACGATCTTGAGTCTCGTGCACAACTATGCCTAGAATAAGCCCTCAAGGAGTTGATGCCAACATCACAAGGTTGAATCCTCTTTTAGCCTCCTGCAAGAGCTCCTTCTCTATGCAATGGGGTCACTCATATCCTCTAGTCAAGACTCAACACTTAGTGAATGAGAATTATAAATGATTCAAATGAAAATTGAATGAGAAATGAGAGGGAGGAGGTGCTTATAAAGCATTTCCTTCCCTCCATTTTCCCTTTCCCTCCACCCGATCTAAAGAAAAAGAAAAGAAAAGATCAAAATTTGTTGCCAAGGACAAGTCTTATACGGGTTCGTACGAGTTTGAAATGAGTTGTATGCAAGGCAACAGGTCAACGCAAGTCTTATGCAAGTCAGTGCAATTCTTATGCTAGTCAGCGTGGGTAAGGGTCTTATGCTCAGGTTCTATGCGAGTGACTTGTTTTAACATATGACTCGTCAAGAATCGTGAGCCTTGAAGGGTCTTATAAGGGCCATGCTCCACTTTATAGAACACACTCATTAAATTTTCTATCATTTTGGCTTTAATATTTTTGTTTCTATTGTAATTGGAGTGTATATATCTTTCAAATCTATCCTCGACCCATAGTCATATTGTCAAAAGGAACTTAACTCTTTTTCACAATTAATTTTTGGTCAAATTTGGAAAACTCAGAGAATCTATATATCTAGGAGTCATAACTTTCAATATATGGGGAATTTTGGGGAATTCTGTTGAGATTTAGGTCTCGTTGCAAAATCTAGCCCAATTTTATTTCACTATTTGGGAATTCCACCAAAATTTTGAAATCACATTGGTTCACCTTTGAATTTTTTATGATTCATAGAGGAAAGTTTAAAGTGTTATATCTTTCTTTTATTTTTAAAAGCATGTTTTGCAAAATCTTGCTGGCTAAGTTGTTTCACTATGAGGGGTGTATCTATACCATCAAAGTCACCTAGGACTTGCATTTAGCCTCATCTACACCTACTTGAACGGTTCATATGATGTTTAAATTTTTATTATGGCCACTCATTCTGAAGGTTTTAAGGTATTTTGGACAAAATGATTATGCCATATTTTCCTTTGTGTTCACTCTCTTTGTTTTTTTGGCAATTTGTTCATTTCAAGTAAATGGATAGAGCTCGCATTATGTTTTCATGAGTCTAAAGTTATTCCCAACTCCCAAGTGATGAACTAGAGATGTGGAGAGTCTATATCAAGTTGAAATTAAATCTGATTTATGTGATACCATGATACTGGTGTGTCAATCAAGTTTTTCTATTTAGTGTAACAAGTGTCTATTGGACATTGCATGCACTCCAACAAGACACATTATTATGAAGGTAATACATTTTTTTGAAGAAGATATGAATAATAATATATTTTTTGTAGATAAATAAAGAAGAAGACACATAATGAATGGAAAAAGTAGAAGAAGATGCGAACAAGAAAGAAGACAAACTCACGTTGAGATAAAGCAAAAGTATGGATATTATTGTACATCATAAGCAAGGAGATATGACAAGAGCATAGGGAGATTCAATTTTTCATGGTCCTATGTTGTATTATGAGCCACAAAGGCCATTTCTATCCAATTTTCAAGTTGTGTGTTTAGTGCTTCATTTTCATAGCTTTGATTGCATGAGGTATTGATCATCTGATAATAAGACCTATTAAAGGCATGTGTAACCCATTTGATCTATTTCAATTTTGTTCACCTAAAGAAAGGCATAATGTAAACCCATGTTTTGGAGTAAGCCTTCTGATGAACCGTTTCAAGGCATGCATAATCCATGGCACCTCGTCTCCATGATGAATATAGGTGTTATTTAATAGAGGATCTCTCATCAAAATTTTGAAATAAACCACATAGGTTGATTTAGGGTGACTAGGCATGCCTATATTCTAACTTAATTTGTTTCAAAGACCATGAAGGAATCACTGATTATAAGGGGAAATTGATTATGAGGAAAATTAATCTCATATGCTGAGATGAGAATGATCTTTACTAGGTTAGTGATGAAAGGCAGAAAGAGTCATGTATACACTTTTGTAGGTATAAAAAATGAAGATTGATGAAATATCAAGGAGCTAAAAATAAATGCAACAATGCATCAACAATAATGTAATATCATTAATATCAATCAACAAGCATTGATTTTGAAGTGATAGGTAGACTATTGGTGATAGGGATAGTTTTCCTAAACTATCCATTTAAAATCCCTTAAGGTTGATTTCTCTAAGAACAAATTTGAATAATAATAGATACCATGTTTTAGAATCTTTCATCATCACTCATAGATACCAAGTTGAAGAGGGGTCACAACATTTTGACCACATACAAATGGATAGGATGAGGTTGTGGATCCAAAAATGGTGTATCTAATAAGAAGATATAGCCATCAAACATGTGATGAGGTGGGGTGGATACGATGAGGTTGTAAATCAGAAAATGGTGTATCTAATAAGAATATATAGCCATCAATATGTGATGAGGTGGGATGAATAGTTGCCTCATTTTCAACATAACATGTTTATCTACACTAAAAAATCACCATATGAAAACTTGTTTCAGGTTTCAACCTCAAGCATCCATAGTTCCTACAATACAAAGCACAAATTTGCACACTAGTAGACAACAAATTTTGTCAACCATGATTGAACCACATATTAAGAGGTGCAAGATACATTGAAAATTTCCTCAATTAAATACAAGGAGTGACACAACAAACATCAACTTAACCACAAGTTTGAATTCAAAGAAGTACGGTTACATGTACAAAATAAAGTTTTAAAGGGAAGAACTTAAAAATAAGACCAATTTGGTATGGAGAATTTCTAATTGTGAAAAAAGGAAGACAAAGATATCAATTTGAATCATTCACCATACTTGGGTATCTACCCAATCAAGAAGCTTAAATCCTTCAATTCATTGATGCTTTATACATTACCAATCCATTGATGCTTTATACATTACCAATCCATTGATGCTTTAGATATGACCAATTGGAGACCAAAAATGGATGAACCCTTGGAGAGAGATACAATATTGCAAATAAAAGAGAAGATGATAAGGAAAATTATAGACAAGTTATACCATGTGGGATGACAAAGGAAATTACCTTCAAGTAATAAATAGTTAATGGGAAAAAACTACTAAGAGAAACTCATTTGAGATGAGATGATGGACAACCGTTATTGTGAAAAGGGGGACAACTTATCCATCCTATGTTATGATCTTTAATATTGATGTAATAAAGGTCTAAGGGTGCACTAGATTTCATGTTAATATATGTATGGTGATCAATTACTATAACGTGGACGAATAATTAATAAAGGTTAACTATATTAGTTATTAAATAAGGTTCACTATGCTAGTCATTAAATAAATTTCACTAGTGGTTGATTCGAGTTAGAGTATCTAGGCCCTATGAAGCATAAATTAGAAGGGAATCCTCCTTATGTTGGGAGAAATTTTTATTGTATCATTCTCATATGGAGAAGATATATCCGTTCTTAAATATTCGTGTATAGTGTATCCCTACCTTAAAGGTATGTTGAACTAAATTAAAGCTGGAATAATCTTCAAGCACACACCCTAGGTAGAGAGTGACATCAACAAGCCCACTCGATAATATAGATGCATTCAGACTCAACTTGATGATTCAAATACCCTACCAAGGTTGAGCTTGACTTGGCTTGGTGAGATGGAATTTTGACTTGAAATTCACCTAACAAATTGACACCAAGTCAACTACTTTACTCAACCCTAGCAACGATTCCTTCTACGAGACAAGAAGCTCTAATATCATGATAATGGTGAAAATTACATTTGAAGTTTGTTACACAATCTATAATAAGTTGTAAGTTACTAACAACCTCATAGTGTTCTAACACCTATTTTACCACATGAATGAAATTTCATAATCAAGGTGTTATATTTCAATCTAGGATTGAAGACCTAAACCGAAGCTTTACTCATGGCCCATGCTTCATTTTCACTAATTGATATTAAATAAATTTTCACCATTATGCCACCCTCCCACTCCACCATGTTGAAATCAGTGTTCAAGGTGTCCTTGACATTAGAAATAGAATATGACATCTAATTCCATAATTTGAATATATCTTTAGAAAAATTGGGCCCATAAACAAAGAAAAAATGAAAATATCTACCCATACGAAAAAAAAGTATCTCACACACATCAATGTGATGGATATGTCCCTTGGCTAATCAAGCATGTCTAAAAAAAAATGTTCCACCATTAAATATCTCCTCTTCCTTGGTGGTGACTCATGGTGTTGTTACAACAAAATCTAGCACCCCAATATGATGTAAAGTCTTGAGCATGAAGAGGATAACTTTCTACACTTAGGAAGGCTATCGAATATCACCATTATAACTATCATTCACACTTTTGGTTGGTTCTTCTAAAATTCGATGGGATTTTCCCTAAATATAGGATTGGTAAGGCTATAGAGTGGAGCGATGTTATCATAACCGAACTGGTGATCGAACCGAAAAACCCTCTGGGAACCAGTAAAAAAACCTGAACAAAAAATTGGTAGACCAAAAACACATAAAATATTCAAAATTTAAATAAAAGCATATATATTCATGTGCATCCATATGAATCCAAACTAGTTATGCACAAATAAGAAAAATTTTGTTGTTATTTTGAGCCCGTAAATAATTAATCAAGAAAGAAAAATATGCACAAAACAAGAAACTAAATGCATACACATAGACACAATATTTTGATGTGGTAAAACCATGAAATTGTGTCACGGAAACCTCCATGAGGAAATGTATTGGAATTCTTATTATTCAAGGCCAATAATGACTCTCTAAAAATAAAACAAGCCTCTCGGGAAACATCATTTTAATAGGAAGACATCGTTACATAACTGCCTATCGTTATGCGACTTTTTGAATGGTAAAATTACATTTACAAAAACTTATTTTAAGTGTTTTCATTACTAACAATATCCACCTTCACAACCATAGCTTTCCATTTTTCTTGTCTCTTTATATCTTCATGCCCATGATCTATTTTTTAACTCCAAGATCCTTCATTTCAAACATCCTAGAAAGATGAGCCTTTAAACTATTGATATCTTCCATGATTTTCTTTAAATAATCATAGTATCAACACACAAAACCAAGATAATGAATATACCATTTAAATATTTAAAATACACATAATGATCATATTCACTTTTGGTGAAGTTCTGGCTCACCATGAAGGAGTCAAAATTCTTGTACCATTTCCTGGGTGATTGTCTCGAACCATACAATGATTTATTAAGGTTGCAAACTAATCTCTTGTTGTGACCTTGTACAAAACCTTCTAGTTGTTCCATATATGTCTCCTCATCCAAACCTCCATGAAGAAAAGGTGTTTTAGCGTCTAATGGTTTGTTGTCACTACCACAAAACCCTCCAAATGTTGGCCTATATTCAAACTTTGGAGCCTCCTTTAACCATGTGAATTGTCATTTCTAGTAATAAAAGACATTCCATGGTTGTTCTCTAACTTTCCAAGTCCCTTTGTGAAGAAAATCCAAGTGTCGTCTTTTGGTAAGGGAAGTGTCGCACTTTTTGAAAGGGAGTTATAATACATCCTTCAGAGGAAAATTTGGTGTTTTCTATTGTACTAATGGATCTTGTTTATATATATATATATATATATATATATATATATATTAGACTCTTTCCAAATTTTTGTGCATTGTTTTGTTTTCATCGTCACTTGTGTCTCAAAGTGTATCTTAAATGTCACACTTGGAGGTAAGTGTCATTTTTTTGTCGTTTCAATGGGTGCATGCTGATTTTGGGTGCGAGTGCTGAGTGTTTCATTGTTTTGTGGTTGATCATTTATGAGTGTCTAATCACATTCAAGTCATGTTCTGGTTTCATCTTCTCTCCAATGATCCCACACTTAGTCAATTTCTGAAGTGTTTATGTCTTTGCAGCTTTCCTGAACAACCACTCTTTTTTTATCACAATGCTCAGTCTTTTCCTCTTGCCCTTGGAAATTGCCCGAATTTTATTTCCCATTAAGCCTTCCACTATGCACTATGCATTCTCAGTCAATAATCGGGCCTCACTTCCTCCATGATCTACACAACTGGGAAATCACTTGGCTCAGTCTTCCCTAAAATACACATTGCACAATCATAATGAGCAAGCCTGCCTCACTGCATCATTGTCTCCATCAATTGTGTAGTTTTGTCTTATAGTCCCTCAACCAATGCGCATTGTGTAGTCATAGTGATTATACATCCATCACTACCTTTTGTAACTACACGTTGCACAATCCCTGAGCCTCATCATCAGTCTTGCACTCTATCCCAGGTTCAATCAAGGGATTTCATGAAGAATAAGATAGACTAGGATATTTCCAGACAGATTCCATATTCTCATGAGTAAATTCCATCTACATGTACTATTATCTTGACATGACAGGATGATTCTCAAGGTGTATGTCGAGGAAATCATGTAAGAAGACACTTGTGAAGTTGGAGAGACAAAGAGATCATCAAGAAAGAAGATGAAGGGACATTATATTACATCACAAGATTGAATATCAAGATCACAAGGGAGACTCCATACCATCCAAGTTCTTGGAGGATGAAGATGAAACATATGCAAGGATTATTTTGAAGATTCAAATATGGCAGAAAGAAGAGAATTATGGCATAAGAACTCTACAATGAACTCCATGTCATCATTTCCAAGTCATGGCTTGTCGAAGTGTCACATCAAGATTTATATGTGTTATTATATTTTTCCACGTCATTGTGGATGTAATTATGTAATTTTCAAAAAAATGAAAAGTGTAAAGAGTGTGGAAGTCCAAAGGTCACTCATTGAAAGTGAAAATTCATGTAGAAGTCCAAAGGTCTCATAAGAGTGCAAAAGTCACATGGAAGCTCAAGAGTTATGAGGGAAGCTCAAGAGTCACAAGGGAAGTGGAGAGTCATCTCATTTGTTATATATTCATGCTCATAGCTCAAGCATAGGAATTTTCACCTTGGCTTCTCAAGCTAGGTATAGGAGAGATGATTAGGCTTTTGAGAAGCAAGTATTTGCTTAACGTTCCACTATTGGAACCAATGTTGTATCATTGTAATGGTGTATCTTGGAACTTTCACTCAATAATTTGAAGCTCTTGGAGCTGACACACTTTTCATGCATGTGTCATGACTGATTGTGAGACTATTCTTTCATTATTTATGGTGTATGTTTATGTGAACACATACTAAGGAAAACAAACTATTTTGTTGGCTTTAGTATGCATCTTTGAATCGTGTGTCTTTTGTTTTCATGATCGTGGTTTCTTTGTGAACTATTTCATAGGATTACTAATGATTCCCTCATATATATGTGTGTGTATTTATTAGGATAGTATTATTACTTTTCACATAAAGAATCACTTTCGTTTTCATTTCGTGAAAGAACCATTATACACTTTACAATTGAATACATCAAAAGGCTAACATACTTGTTTATCTTAAGAGCACAAGTGTTTCTCTTGTATCATTTATTGCAGCCAAGGGAAATATTTAATATAATGGAAACCGAACATACTTGTTGGTTGGGGCTCCTACTCCAAATGGTGTGAGCTCTAAGTGGACTTCATATTGGGGAGACCCCCTTACTATTAGCGGCATTCAAAACTGTTAAAATTTTTCTAACTCATGGTCAAGTAATGCAATTAGTTCTATCACCATACGAATAGAAACAAGTTTTACAACTCACGAAAAAATCTCATAAAAGTAAATAACTTCTATCTGAGAGTACCCTTTTGCTACCAGCCTTGCCTTATATCTTTCAATACTTCCATCAACATTTCTCTTCAGTTTGAAGACCCATTTACATTTGAAAACACTTCTCCCTTTAGAAAGTTCTACAAGATCCCAATTTTTGTTCTTTGCTAAGGAATTTGTTTCCTCATCCATAGCCTTCTTCCATTTTTCACTATTCGCATCAATTGTTTCTTCTTAATAACAAGAAGGTTCCCCTTACTTAGTAATCAAAACAGCAATTATGAAGAAAAATCTTCATACCTCTTGGGAATTCTTCTTTCTCTTGTATACATCCTAAGAGTGATTGGCTGTTGAACTTCTACACTTTTCATTATATCTTCTTCACCTTTTTCTTCAAAAGTTTCTTCTTCCTTCCGACTTTCCAAAAAAGGTTGAGTCTCCATCTGAATTTTCTAATTTCAGGATACATGTTCATGTTCAAATGTTTCAACAACGGCTTTTAGAAGAGAAGATTCATCAAGCGTTACGTCTCTACTAAAGATGATATTATGTGTAAAAGGGTCCCACAACCTGTATCCTTTCACAACATCATCACACCCAACAAAGACATAAAATTTTTCTTTTGGGTCTTACTTAGAATGTTGATTCTTGGGAATATGAGCATATGCATTACAACCAAAAATTCTTAAGCATGAATAATTACAAGACTCGCACAACCAAACTTATTCATCATTTTTTTGTAATTACTATCTTTCCAGGAAAAATATTATGTTGCTAGAGTTTTTATAGAGATTACATAGTGACTTGCTACTGTCAGAAGTTGCTTCATGGTTTCTATTTTGCAGGAAGATAGTGGAGAACCCATCTCTGACAACAAATTTTTTTTTTTAAATGGCTCAGCTCGTCTCATTTTCGGTTCCTCTATCGGTGAGCTTGACTCTTCACTATTTCCTATGTCATATTATCAATATACCATATTACACACGATCACAAAATTGTTCACTTTGTAATTTCATGACCCTCGCAACTAGATTTCTTTGATACCACTTGTTGGTATTTTGAGAAAATAAATAATTAATCAAGAAAGAAAAATATGCACAAAACAAGAAACTGAACGCGTACACATAGAAACAATATTTTATGTGGTAAAACCCTGACATTGTGTCAAGGAAACCTCCATGGGGCAAGGGATTGGAACTATTATTACTCAAGGTCAACAATGACTCCAACAATACAACAAGCGTCTTGGGAAACATCATTTTAATAGGAATACATCATTATATAACTTTATATCATTACACAACTATCCGAACAGTAAAATTATATTTACAAAAAAAATATTTTAATTGTTTCATTACTAACAAATTTCTCATTTATATAGCATGTAAGGGTGCACATAACCAAAATAAAATTGAGTTAAATCCATCTTTGAACCAAAAAAACATCAACAAACATGCTCTAGATAGCCTCTAGAATCCAAAAAAAATCATGTTACAACAAAAGCCTACCTATCATCAAAGCCATTTCCTATATTAGGATCTTCATCATTAATATCAACCTTTAAGCATTAAAATCATATAGAAAATGCGTAGCACATAAATTCAAGATTTTTATTAAGTGATGGGTACATTTTCAGTAGTGTCACAATAGAGGAGTTTAACAACCAATGCCACTAACATCAAGCTACATATATGGTTTGGTGCTCTTAAGTTAAATACTAGTTCCATACCTTTGTACATGAAAAAATACAATGGAAACATTGCAATCACCCAATCCTGAAATTCTGAAAATTTGTCAAGTATTCTGGATTTTGAGTGAGATCTAAAATTCTACTTTCTCCATATGAAATCCAATGAGCTTGGAACCAATTTCAAGCATCCTAATTCATTTCATGGAAATGTGAAAAATCTAAGTAAAAGGATGAAAATTAAAGATAAAGGAGAATGTAACTTTTACTTTAAGAATTTAACATTACCATGAATTGCATAGAAATATGAAGGCCATAGGCTTGAATATTAAGTTTCCCCACTAAAAATTCTTGTTTTTTCTTAGAAAAAATATGTTTCAAACATATTTGGTTGAATTGTATGGAATCAGTTAGTTCATTATCGAACCAACCAGTTCCATCGATTCCGATCTGGTTCCAATAACACTAGAGTGGGGGCTCAAGATGGTTTTGTGAATAGTTAGCCAAATAAAAACAAATGGTTATAGTAAAAGTGGAATAAATGAGTGGCATGGGAAAGGAATATGAAGGTTGAAACCTCAAGACCAAGTGCCTAATCATGCCTTGGGAAAATTGAATTAAGGATGCATGGATAAAAGAGAAAAAGTGTATGTGAATGTAAAGCAATAGGTCTACTATGCATGCCACAAATCAACCATAGCTTGCTAATTTTTAAAGAAATAAATTACTAAGAGGATATAGTTGTCACATAATAAGAATTTGTCATGAATGTGCGATTATGTCAATCTAGAAAAAAAATGGTTTATTAGATAAAATATTAACATAAAATAAATATAAATAAGAGGGATAAATACTCACCCCAATGGGGGTGCATCTCGAGAGAAGACAATGGACAGGGGATCATGCCCGCCACCTTGTAAATTCGAGGTGAGTAAAGGTGGGGAGTGGTGTGGCCGCCCCTTTTCATGCAAAAACATGCGAACCTTAATTACCCTCCATGATATGAATTGTGTTAATTCAGTGGATAGGAAGGTTGGAGTGAGGTGGTATGGACATTAAAAGAGGCGGGGGGTTGTTCCCCTGCCTCAGGAGAGTTTTTAGGGAAAATGTTGTAGAGGAATAGCCAATATGATCTTTCGTATTAGTTAGGAATAGAATCATGGATGTTAATGTTGGTGAGGGGTGCTAATTACATCAGTTTGTGGGTTGCATGTTGAAATGGTCTAAATAAATCACAACGGGTGAGAGAGGATGAAGTTGGTGAAGGTGGACGTGAAGTGAGGTAGAACCTAGTCTTGCTTGAACTTTGGGATGTAGGGAAGCCAACCCAAAGTGTCATACATCACATATATTGGAATGAAATTGTTTCTTTCCACCATAATTGGGTAATTATAAGACCTCAAAGAAATCCTTATTTTTCATTTATATCTTCAAAAAAAATTTTAATTTTCTACAGTCTCAGAGTGAACTCTGTATTGGGTCAAATCAATTTTGGTGGCATAGCTATAGGGTATTTTTGTATTAGCTATAACTTTTTATGCTCTTAGTGGTGGTGACTCGAGCATCTGTCAGCCTAATTGGGCTTGGAACCCTCTATGTTATAAGATTTATCTCATTCACTAGGGTTTCTTGGTTTTTGGTGGTCTCTATCTGAGGATTTTATTTGTTGAGTATAACCATGTATTGTGGTTTGTATGAAAACATGTTTGGTGGTTCAATGTGCATATGGGTTGTTTTAGATTATAGTGGCATCACCTCTTTAATTCCTTGAATTGGTACTCCTTTGACTGGATTACTACTAGAGTCTTTAAACTTCTTTAGTCTATATTAACTCTAAGAATTATTTCTCCTAGTAGTGGTGTCCTAATCTGAATACGGGAAAAATAGTTTTGTTGTGCTAGCTCTCTCATCAATATAAAATAAATGTGTTTATGATCGTCTCAAATTAGCTAGTTATGTGAGGGTTTATGTGTCGAGTTTTATGTTTTTTATGAGAAATTTCTTAAGTAAATTATCCGTTAAAAACACATTACAAAAAGTAAATTGCAGAGAATAAAACACAGAAAACACATTACTCAGTAGTTGATAACAAAGTTCACCCCTCCTGGGCTACATCTCCATGGACCTGCTTCAATGGCTAGACCCTCTTTGGATTAATGGTCAATTCTCTGATTACATGCACTTACAGTGCTCCAATAGCTTTGAAACATGCTCCATTAGATTCAGAAGACCCAAAAACCTCAAAATAGACTCTTCAAGCTCTGAAAATGGTCTTCAAGTGGACTAGGCATGACCTCCTCTCCTGGTGGCCCTGTGATTCTTTAGTCTTCAAAGTGGAAAAATCACTTACAAATTTCTCCAACGCCTCTCCAAATTGCACCATCATGCTCAAAGAATCCAAATCATCTATGAATGACTCTTTTTGAGCCTAATTTGGTCGAAATATGCCAAAGTTATGGCTTCCTGAATATTTCCTAGAAAAACTCCACTAAAACTAGAGAAACTCCATTAGCACCACCAAAACTGGAGATAGCGCTGAAAATAGCAGAGCCGCCAAACTGGCCACTGAATTAATCTCAAGATTAATTATGTTTAAGTGCATTTAACTGGGATTTTAGCGCTCTAAGCGGGTTTTAAAAAATTCGATTTAGAAAATAGGATTAACGTTAATAAGTGGGGTTTATGGTTAATTAAACCACATTTCAAACTTAAACTCCACCATTATTTTGGGCACTCCACCTGGTTCTGGGGCCATGGTTCTATGGTAAGGGCTAAACCTTCTTGCCTCCGCCCAAATCTTATTTAACACTTAAATAAACGTCGTGCCCCATACATGTTAAGATATATTATGTAGAGCGAGTGGTAAGGCTTGTGGGTTATGTGGGGGAGGTCGCGGGTTCGACCCCGACCTGCGCCCTTCCACCAATGCATAAAATTTTTCCCTACCACATATTAAAATTCAACCCTAGACTTAGTCAAAAGTTGGCCTTTGGGAGGGGCACGTGGCGGCCTTCAAGCTAGCCATGTGTCAGCTCCCCATTGGCTCTCCACAAACCAATCACAAATTGCCAATGAGCCTAGAGATTTGACCAACCACAACTTGACACATGTCAGATTTCCATTGGGCCGGATAAAAACACAAAATTTGACCTTTGACCTTGTTCTACTTTTTTTTTTTTTAAATTCGCTTGTTTGGTCAAGCAGACAACATGCTCTAATGTTCGCATACGGAGTCATTTTTTCATGAGACGAAGTGTGCTGAATTCATAGCAACGAGACCTGTCCATTAATTTTGGTTTGGATCGATTATGATCATTTTGAAATTTTATCAAAATTTTACCCCCAATCCATATTATGATCACTCCTTTCCACTGACAGGATTTTGGACCCACAAAAACTGGTTATCTGATGAGAGTTGAATATTCTTCTCTTTCCCAAGTTCTATCAACTTGATTCTACTTGGAAAAATATCCATAAAAACCACTTAGGTTCACTGACATTCCTTTTCTTTCAAATAGCTTGGCACCTCAACCAATTTTCTTTTGTTTTTGACCTCATCCAACACTTATTGGTTGCTTGTTGACCGATTACACACCTTGTTGTACCAAATCGATCCCTTGGTGCTTGGAAAACTGACTAATGGCCTTCCCACTAAGAAACATGTTCCTCCTTTTGCACACCCATGCATTTGATGCAAGATTCTCCTTGGAAACCACTTTTCCAATTTAAGCCCATCTAAGTGAACTACAAAAATGATTTCTAATATCAGTAATCACAAGAAAATAATTGACCATTTTTTTTGCCTCCACAGTTCCAAATTCCACATTTGGAAGAATGCATTCGCCATCTCTTTTGCTTCTTGGTGTCAACACATCAAATGGTCTACAATGGTTGTTGTTTTTGCTGCAAACTTTTGAGCATCTTGTCCCTCTTTCTGATTCTTGATTCCATCATCCTATAGTATTGATATGTTGATCATGCCATGATTTGAGAATGAAGGTTATCATGAGCGTCTCGCTCAAGAGTGGACCTTCCAAATTCCTGCGACATCTTGTCACAGGAAAAACCATTAACTTGAAAAACACATCATGCAAGAAACACAACTTGATGACCTCTTCCTTTTTCTCCTTCAAAGCAACAATGTCACATGATGTGAACATCGCCATGTACTCTTACATCATGGTGTACAAACTCATCGACCAAACAGAAGTCAACAAAACATGCCTCTTCAAACAACTTACTCTCAAGTCAAACAAGAGCATGTACAACAACTATCAACTCTCTCACAAGTATAATCACAAGTGCAAGAATCCCATTTACATGTACAAGTACTTAAAGAAATGAAATGATAAATTTTGTTGCATCAAAGTGAGTCAACATACTCTACTTCTTCAACATCTTGCTTCATGCAATATGCAACATACTTTTCAAGAGAAAAAAAAGTCTTCAATAAGGAAATATTTTCATCAATCATCAAAAGAAATGCAAGGCCTCAATTGGATAAGAAATCTAACCATCTCTTACCAAACCATTTCAATGATGCTTCTTTCAGTTGAACTTCATCATGTGAATCATCCTGACCCACATCGATTATTGAATCCTCTTTTCCATTCTTGTCAATATCTCTTTCCACCTTCTTCAAATGTTGTGGATGACTTGTTGGATACAAAGTCCAACACTTGCCTACAAGATGACCTTGCTTATGGAAAAGAGTGCAAAACAATTGCATCTTCTTTTCAACATGGTTTGCTTTGTCCATTGGACCTTTGGCTTTATGTCTCCTTTGTTTCAAAAGTTTCATGTGCATGGCTATCTTCTTCCAACACCTTGAAATAGTATAGTTATTCAAACCACAAAAGGAACATGTAAACTTTCTCCAAATATTATGTGAATATTTAGCATGTTTATCATAATCAAAAGAAACTTGATTAAAGAAAAATCTATACCTTGCACATTCACCTTTGTCTCCTTCTTGAGGAGGTGAATTTGATGAGGTAGTGGCACTCTTTGGAATACCAACAATGGCTTTAATGATTTTAGAGATTTCAACATCCTCTTGTTTTCCATTCTTATTGGTTGTATGCTTATGAGCATTTTCTTGCAAAGTGGGTGTAAAGCTTTTTCATTCCTCATGAACACAAACTTCACAAGTTTGAGGTAATGAACATGTAATTAAAGTCCTTCTTGTAACACCTTCATTTGCCTCCTTGGCTTTGGAACATTCTCCATCATGTTGTCCATAACCAAGACCCAAATACCTAGGCCTTTCCTCAACAACAATTGGCTCAATTATGCCTTGTGCATGTTTGCCTAATCCTTTACCTTCATAGCCCATTTTCATCAATAATTTGGACCCTATTCCTCTAGTGCGTTTTTCAAAATCACCTACACATTCATTTTGAGAGGAAATATAAGATAAACTTGAATTGCATACCTCTTTTTCATGCACATACTTGGCTAGAGTTTCCTTTGCAATATGGAGCTGAGTCTCCATCTCATGCATCTTTTCAAGAATTTATTGCTTCTCTTTCTTCATGGCAATCAACTTGAAGTGTAATTCTCTCCCTCTTATCTTCATACATCTCTTGCACCATATCATTCATGATGAAGAGCTTTTGCAACGTCTCTTTATCAAAGAGTCTTGCTAAGGAAGATTGACTAGAAACAATGCTTGATGAAGCTGCCATCACACTTGCAATGCATAAAAAGCTTCTTTGCTATGATTTGAGAACTGAGCCCTCAATCTTGAATTTCTCATTACACATACATAAACTTGCACATACTTAAATCCTCCTTGCACAAATACAAAACCAATAGCTAATTCTCTAGCTAACCTTAGGAAACCATCTCAGGCTAAAATGAGTTAAACTATGCTCTGACACCAACTTGATTTGAATATGGAAAAACTAGTTTTGTTGTGCTAGCTCCCTCATTAGTACAAAATAAATGTGTTTAGGATTGTCTCAAATTAGCTAGTTATGTGAGGGTTTATGTGTAAAGTTTTATGTTTTTTATGAGAAAATTCTTAAGTAGATTATATGTTAAAAACACATGTATAGCAAGTATATTTCAGAGAAATAAAACACAACAAACACATTACTGAGTAACTAATAATGAATTTCACCCCTCCTGGGATGCATCTCCATAGACCTGCTTCAATGGCTAGGCCATATTTGGATTAGTGGTAAATTTTCTGATTACATGCACCTACAGTACTCCAATATCTTTGAAACCTGCTCCATTGGATTCATAAGACCCAAAAACCTCAAAATAGACTCTTCAAGCTCTGAAAATGGTCTTCAAGTAGACTAGGCATGACCTCCTCTCTTGATGGCCCTGGACTTATTTAATCTTCAAAGTGGAAAAATAAATTACAGAAGTGCTCCAAAACCTATGAAACTTGCACCATCATGGTCAGAGCATCCAAATCATCTAGGAATGACTATTTCTGTGCCTAATTTGGTCAAAATATGCCAAAGTTATGACTTCCTCAATATTTCCTAGAAAAACTCCACTAAAACTGGATAAACTCCCGTTAGTACCGCTAAAAATGGAGGTGGCGCCGAAAATAGCGGACCCACCAAACTAGTTGTCGAATTAATCTCAGGATTAATTATATTTGAGCACATTTAATTGGGATTTTAGCGCTCTAAGCGCGTTATAACAAATCCGATTTAGAAAATAGGATTAACGCTAATAAGTGGGGTTTATGGTTAATTAAACCATATTTCAAACTTAAACTCTGCCATTAGTTCGGGCACTCTGTCTGGTTTTTGGGCCATGGTTCTATGGCAAGGGCTAACCCTTCTTACATCCGCCCAAATCTTATTTAACACTTCAATAAACGTCGCGCCCCATGCATGTTAAGATCTATTATGTAGAGCGAGTGGTAAGGCTTGTGGGTTATGTGGGGGAAGTCGTGGGTTTGACCCCGACCTCCGCCCTTCCGCCAAAGCATAAAATTTTTCCCTACCACATATTCAAATTCAACCTTAGACTTAGTCAAAACTCGACATTTGGGAGGGGCATGTGGCGGCCTCTAGGATAGCCACGTGTCAACTCCCCATTGTTTCACCACAAACCAATCACAAATTTCCAATGAGCCTGGAGATTCGAACAACCACAACTTGACACAAGTCAACTTCCCATTGGGCCGAAGAAAAACCCAAAATTTGACCTCTGACCCTATTTGACTTTTTTTTTGAAAATTCGCATGTTTGGGCAAGCGGACAACAGGATCTAACTTTTGCATATGGAGTCGGTTTTTGAGGAAACAAAGTGCGTCGAATTCCTGGCGACGTGACCTATCCGGTCGTTCTGGTTTGGATAGATTATGAGAACTTTGAATTTTTAGCAAATTTTGCCCCCAATCCAGAGTCTGATCATGTCCCAAGCAGTTGTCAACTTAATTGGGCATGGAACCTATATGTTATAAAATATTTATCATTCTTTAAAGTTTATTGGTTTGTGATTGTATATACATGTGGTTTTAATCTGTTGACAGCATCCCGAATCTGTGGCTTGCAGCCAGAGTCATTTGGCAGTTCAATATGTTGAGGGGTTCATTCATATTACTATGGTATCATGTGTATAACTTCAAAAACTGATGCTCTTCGGACTAGCATGATACTAGTGCCTTTAATAATATGGATTTTGTGATTCACGTCTTCATTGAGTCGGTCTCGGGTCTTGAGAAATTGAAATTAAAAGTCAATTATTGGTGGGAAATTATGGAGCGCCAGAGAATGCGCAGTAGGCGTGGGGGTGGGGGCCATGGCCCCCCATGGATGCAACAACAGGCCCAAGAGGCATCTAATAGATACCATGCAGCTATGCCCTACAATGCCTAGGAGGAAATTCAAAACTTAGAGGCTAGAATTGAACAAGAAAGATAGGTCTTCTCAGATTCAGAGATCTTAGAATACATAGCTACTTTGATTCTCGACTCAGAGCATACCTGGGGATGAAGGAAGCATTGTTAGGGGGCTATGCCCATGTATTGGAAGATGAAGACTCTACTTGGCATAACCTTAATGGATGAATAGGTAGAGAGATGTAACATATTTGCTATCTTGGAAGATGTTAAAAGGTATCAACTATGGTTTATACAAGATCGAGGAAAGGATTCACCACATAGAACTTCATTTTCAATGCAAACAAGGTCTCTTGTCCCTTTAGGATCAAATGAAGGAGATGTTGCTCCATCCTCTTCCTTTGATACTTGAGTCTTCATGCTTATTTTCAGTTTTTGTTTCTACAATGCTCTCATAGATAGTTTGTTATGCTTATGTTGTTGAAACTTCTTGGATTTTGGACTAATTACTCTATAGGTTGGTGGTCAACATTATCTATTTTCACATATGGAAAATTGAGACCACCTACCAAGGTCATATTAAACTAATGATGCTTGATGGATGTACATGCTTTTGATTGACTTTTTGAGGTAATATAATCAAACATACAAAAAAAGAAGTGTAAATCCTCACATTATTCTATCCAAATAACACATACGTCATCATAAAGGCAATCACAACATGCTACAACGCTTTCCTAATACAAAATCAACACATAAAAAATAAGTGCAGAGCAAAGTGCAGTCTCACATCAAATAAAAATATACCTCCAGTTCTCCATTAAGCTCCAAGCATGTGCTATGCAAATCTTAGAAAGAGCCCCTCAACTCCCAATATCCCCGGACCATAGATCAAATGGAGAGATCAAACCTTTTATCTAGGTTTGAGCTCAAGTCCTTTCAAAATATGCAATTAATTTTTTTCCTAGATTTATTAATTCTCCTAAGAAAATAATAAAATATTAATTTTATATCTTCCTGAACAAACTCCCTATTAAAACTTGTAGTGAGTTGTTTTATTCATTGTCTTTTATTGAAAAAATAATAAAATCATTGTTACATCTAAGGCTTTTGTGATCCATAATGTAGATGAATGTCTTTCTGATTAATCACATCATTAGGACAAGGTGAAAAAGCCAACCGATCTTCATGAATAAATAGCAAGGATGCATCATTGCCTAGGTAAAGCTATTGAAAACTAACCATTAAAAACCAGTCGTTAGTGAATTAGTTATTAAGGTAAATCATATCCAGAAATTAGTTGTTAAATAATTATTAAATTAACCACAAATTAATTGTTAAATAATTTTTTTTAATAATAAAAGTATAGGTTTAAAATTATTATTTATTTATCATAATTATATATAATGTAGTGAGAATAAAACTGAAATTAGTTAAATAAATACTATTTATGAAGGTTAAGAATAGTTCCAAATTATTATTTATATATAAAGTAAGCTAAAGTCAAAGGGTTTAGAGTAAGATCAAAGAATTAGTAAAGAATTTAGAGGATTATTTATTTATATTAATTAATATAAACTACTGCAAATTATTTTTATTAATCATAAAAATATAGATAATGTTAATAATAATTAAAAAATTGTTAGAGTTATTAAAATAATGAAATAACTCGTTCTTTTCATAAAAAATAATAAATATAATGATAAGTTAACTATAATTTATTTTTCATATTAAAGAACTTTATAAAGAAATTTCAACAATAATAAAATAATAAACTTAATAATAATAATAATAATAATAATAAAATAAATAAATAAATATAAAACCTCAATAAATAAGATGTTATCTTCTTTATTTAAAACTTCTCATGTATTACCTTTTGAAAGATAAATATCTCTTCAACAACTAACAATCCCTCAAAAGATGAGCTATGAGACTTAAAAAATTTAGTCGATTAGCATGAAGAATGGTGATGGCAAAGATAAAAAGATGTCTAAAAACAAAAAGATAATTTTGTTTTTAGACATCTTCTGAAACCACAGCGTAATGACTAATTTTGCAGTGTTGAAAAGAGCAATAATCAGTACCATAATGAAAATTTTTGTCATGCTATTTCTTTGAGAGGCACAAGGCACTTACTGTAAATGACTTTCCAATGTCAGGACTGTCTTCATCATGCACAACAAAATGCCAATCTGGAACGTAGAGCCCGTATGTTATTGCAAAGTAAATGAGGAACACACATAGCCCAACAAGGCTGATAAGAAAATGCCCAAATCAGAGAAAGAGGTGAAGATACTCTGGCAGGTGGGAGAAAGGCAGTTGTATACAAGGATTTTCACGTGCTTACCAATGCCAAATATATAACTTGAATATGGAAAAACGCTTAGAAGGTAGATTTGTAGGCCGTGCCTTTGCTGTTGTTATCTCCACTAGTGACACCACCAGGTAAGCCAAAGCGATCCTCTGATTCATACCAAGCATACTCTCTTATTTCTTTTAGTAATGTTTGTTCTGAGAAATCTACTAAATAAATCATCAAAGTTTATCAGTGGCCCCAGTTCCCCTGATCAATTTTGACATTGGATTATCCCACTGAAGGATCTATTTAACCTCTCAGCCTTACTGGTCATGGGAGGGGAGATGAGAATTGGAAATTCCCCTGTCAGTGGCCTAAAAGGTCTCCATAACCACAGAGGATCAGTTTACCCACTGTGATAAAAGCCCAATAGACTGACACTGTTTAGTTGCTGGAAGGCTGGCCTACTACTCCTAAATTCAAAGAACCACTTAGCAGTTACAAGAATACATATACAGATGACTGTGAGAATAGATCTATGGATGGTCGCAGTCTCTACTCTAAATCATATAATTCCGATCAATTTATCCACTTATAATTTTATTCTGACAAGCTTCAATTCAATGTTACCTGAAGAATGCCACATCATCTTATTCTTTTCATATTGACTCCGTATGACAAATCATCTGGTGCACGGGAATAACCGCCTGCCAAAAGTAAAGGACATAAGCTGCAAGTCTTTGAAAGCTGGATATATTTATAGAAGTAAATATGTTCTGATAAGTACCTTGCAGGAGGATTCCCCAGAAGAGAAGCTTCAACGTTCTTCTGTGAGCAGTTGATTACATGTCATGTTTTCTTCTGTGAGCAGGGCCAATTCAATTAAGTCATATAATGATGATTTGGAATTTTGTGCAGGTGATGATTTTGGTGGATGATGCAGGAGGAAAATGGCCGCAAATCAATCACTCACCTTGGAATGGGTGTACTCTAGCAGATTTTGTGATGCCTTTCTTTCTCTTCATTGTAGGAGTGGCAATTTCTCTCTCTTTCAAGGTAGTACAGAAATTGCTACTACCTTGAAAGAGAGAGAAATTGCCACTCCTACAATGAAGAGAAAGAAAGGCATCACAAAATCTGCTAGAGTACACCCATTCCAAGGTGAGTGATTGATTTGCGGCCATTTTCCTCCTGCATCATCCACCAAAATCATCACCTGCACAAAATACCAAATCATCATTATATGACTTAATTGAATTGGCCCTGCTCACAGAAGAAAACATGACTTGTGAACTTCAGAGGCCGGTGAGAGATTATGCAGTACTATATTCCACCATTATTTAGCCATGAAGATAAAACCAGCTTTCAACACATATAAAATTCATAGCAGGGAAACAAGGTCTGGGCTTTTGATGTCTTCACAGAGTAACAAGAAGGAAAGTGGTAGCCTCATGACTGTTTGAACATCTCTCTCTATATATATCTATTCAACTGTGTATTATATGTATGTTAATGTGAACAAACATACAGAAAGCTCTGCTTCACAATCGTAAGTTTACTCTACTGAATCAAACATTATAAATAGAATAAGCTTGGAGCTTAATGGAGCTACAGACAGGACGGAGTTTGGGGAGCCCTAGCCGAAGAAAGCAAGATGAACCCTAGCCTGTATTTTTCTGCTCTCCTGCTCGCCGATGCGGTCGAGCCGCCGACAGGTTTTGGTTATCTCTGCTTACAGTGGATTGCGGACTTACCAAACTCACATTCGGTATTCGCCAGGCCTCCATTCGCCGCTCACTCCCTCGATCTAGCACGAAGGGCGATTGCAATCTGCGCCCGGAATGAGGCTCTTTCCCTTCGGCTTCACCATGACTGTTTTCACCTTAGCCGAGAGAAGACATTGATCGATAATAGGGCTATGTTCAGCTTTTATGCAGCCGTTAATGTTTCAGCGGGTCCTGGTCATGCTCCTGCTCAACTACCCCCTGCAGTCCTTCCTTGCTATCGCGCGGAGGCTCTCGCTGGAGCTGTTTCAGGGGTTTTTTTTTGGATGCAGGGGACAAGCTTGAAGGCAGCGCACAATGGAGTCCTGCTCTGGTCCCCTGATCCATGCCTCTTTGGGGCTGTCTTCAGCTCGGAGAGTCTGGCTAATACGAGCCCTGCAGCAAAAATTTCAACCGCAGCCTTGAATGGGGCTTTGGCCGCTATCCCCCGAGGCTTCATATTTGGGCTCCGGAATTGGTCTACAGGGGTTTCCCACCCTCACGGCCTTTCTCTGCAGAGGTTTGGAGTTGCATGCAAAAGCAGATACGCCCTTCGCTGCCGCGCAGATCCTGCCTCTAAAAAGAACCCTGCCTCATTTCAGATCCAACTCCGGTTGCTCTTTGACAAAACTATTTTGCTTTGGGTTTCTTCTTCAGATCTGATACAGAATTTTAAGCTTAATCTGGAACGACGGGGATTCCTTCGATACACCAGAGACTTCTTTTCCAAGGTAAACATCTTGAGGATCTTCTTCCCCTCTCTGCTTACAACATTAACAGAAATGATTCTATTGTGCTTACCCTTCGTTTGAGAGATGGTGCTGCTGGACAGTCTTCTTCAGCCCCTACCTTCTCCTATAAAGAGGCTGTACATTCTCAGAACCCCAAACCCCCTGCAGCCCCCAAACCCCAGCGTTTTCTGGTTGACAAGTTGGATGAAGTACCTTCTGTTGAGATCTCTCTTCCAGCTCTCGCAGAAGATCTTCAAAAATATGCAGATAGAGCCATCATTTGCAGATTTAATGGACTTTGGCCGCGAATCAAGGATCTCTTTGATTGGATCTACGATCACTGGACTAGCAAATGCCAGGTTAGCTAATGCTCACGAGGATTCTTCATAGTATTGTTCGATCATTCAAAGCATTATGAACAGGCCTTACAGAAAGGTCCCTGGTTTTTTGGAAATGCTGGGCTCTTTTTAACCCCATGGTTCCCAGATTTCGACCCTGCGACAGCTACCATCACCAGGACTCCTGTTTGGGTCAGGCTTCCCAACTTTCCTGTCCATCTATGGCAGCTGGCAGTGTTCAGATGCATGGGCGATACCTTGGGACGCTTTCTCACTGTAGATTATGAAAGGGCACTTCAGGGCCTCTACACATATGCCAGAATGTGCCTGGAGGTTGACATTAGCAAAGGCTTGCCCGATCATATCATCATCAAGGTCGGGGATTTTGTTTGGACTCAGTTCTTAGACTACGAGAACACTGCATTCCGTTGCCGCCACTGTAACCAAACAGGGCATCTGCAGAACTCATGCCCCACTATCGCAGAAAAAAAGACTAAAGGAAACTATACAAAGTCCAAATCCAAAAAATGGACTCCCTGTACCCCGCTGCCTGCTGCAGATTCTACTTCCTCGAGCTCTGATGATGATGGGAGTGACGCAGAATCAGATCTTGCTCCTCAGACTCAGAAATTGTCCACTGATGCTCCCGAGCATCCCCCTGATACTACAGTCACTCAGAAGCATAGTCATGAGTCCGCCTCCTCTGATTCAGATAAGGAGGCCCCTCTTTTGGAGAACTCCAGTCTTCAAATTGTCCCAGCACATACTCACCAGGATGGTTGGGTTAAAGTCAACAAAAAGAAAGGGAAGAAACTTCGTGTGGAAAACTCTACCAATTCTGGGTAGGAGTCGGTTCCTTCCTGCTTTCTAGTCGCTTATTGCTGCTCCTTGCTTGTCTCGTTTCTCTCTCCGGGGACCGAAATTGATATTTTATCATTCCCGGTTGGCCGTGTTTTTGTTTCTCTTGAATGTACTTTCCTATGTACCATATTTTCACTTAATAGAATTAGTCCAATTCAGAAAAAAAAAAAAAATGAAGCTACAAACAGAATTCAAGTATTCAAATCAATTTTTGTGGAAGACAGAAAAGCACTGCAATGGTGAGGCCTCAAATACGTCCAAAGTAACAACTCTAGTCTTGGTTTCATTGTTGGGTTTTGCAGGATTCGTCTGCGCATCTTGAATAACGATGACATTGCTGCTCTCCTTCGTTGATTGCAGCCGCTGACAATTTCCATTGAGATGCTGCATCTTCCTCTGTAATCAACTTACAGAAGGACAACCACAATAACAAACTCACAAATGATAATTAGATTAGTCTTCTTAATATCTTCTCAAGGAATGAATGAACAGAACTAGACGACATTTCTGTATACATAGTGCCTACATAGGCACGACACGGCCCCTCATCCAATGTCAGATCCCATGGTCCACTAAGGATGAAAGTCGCCTAATGCACACTTTTCATTAAAGTTTGAAAGGAGGGGAAGCCTTTCTTATGATTATTAGATAATTCGTTGTCGTTGTTTTTAGTGTGATTTTTTTGGAGTTTTTAGTGTTGGAATTTTGTTAAAAAATTTGAGGTGAAATCTTGATTTTTGTGATTTTTTTTTTGTTTTTTTATTATATATATGGATTCAGTACCCTAAAAAGATTTTCGGACATTTCGCATATGCAAGGTTACCCATCAAATTTTTGTTTTCAATGAATTTTACCAAATTTTCAAAAAATTAGAACCAAAAAAACCACCTGAAAAGCCTTTAAAAAAATTCACACTTAACACAGCTGGTTAGGTATCACTTGCTATATTCAAGTCAAAAATATTAACTTGCTGTCAGTTCTAGTGTCTGCTACTCTCATACTGAACATATAGTGTCAGTCCTGCTTTTCAAGGTAGAGACAAAACATGATTAGATGGTCGGAGAGATGTTTCAATAGTAACGAGGATCACTTGAAGCCATCATTTTGTTTAATAATAAAGTCATTTGTCACGTAACGGTTTTTTTCTAGGGAGTTGGAATTCCACAATCATGGTGGAAAAATATGACAGTTACTATTTCCAAACTAATCAAAGAGAATATGGATGATCATAGGTGATATGCTTTTTTATTAATTTGGATTTTTGAAAATAATTTTTAAATATTTATTTATTTTATTTTAAATTAAAATAATGGTAAGTTTTTTAAAAAACATTATTGGTTGATAGGAATTTTTTTTAATTTTAAAAGATGGGAAAACTATTTCTGATATTTTTTAAATTTAAGAAAGAAAAAAATCATTATATTATAGTTTTAACGTTGCAATCTGCGGGGTGCAAGGGCATCGAGTTTGCTGGTGAAGAAATCAACCCCATCCCATGAGCTTCGGAATGAGACCAGACGGTAGTTTATTCCCAAGACCCCTTGGAACAATAGAATTTGTCAGATTTGTGATTCTAAGTAGGTGGAAGATGAAAAACATTTCCTTTTAGACTGCCCAACTCTTACTCACATTCACTCTCAATTCCCTACCATTTGTCACACTTCCAATCTTCTTGACCTATTAAGCTAGCCCACCTATAGCGATCTTGAAGCACTTATTTCCCTTCCCTTTGACTATAGAAACAAGATTTTGAAGAATCAAACTTAGATTCTTTCTCCTCACTTAAGGTCTGATAGA
Source organism: Pinus albicaulis (assembly GCA_034641835.2). Classification (NCBI taxonomy): domain Eukaryota; kingdom Viridiplantae; phylum Streptophyta; class Pinopsida; order Pinales; family Pinaceae; genus Pinus; species Pinus albicaulis. The sequence goes on from CM076584.1 coordinate 552,514,152, forward strand.
CCGCATTGTTCTTAACGGACGATAACCATCATCATCATCATCATTAAAATAATATTTTGTGTAAATTGTTAAAAATTAGTTTGGCATATTTTATAAGTGATGATAAAATTATGTATATATTGTTGAATTTAAAAATATATAAAATTAAGTGATGTATTTATAGTTTTGTCATATTTTTGCATCCAATTATGCATATATAACTTTATACAATATTTAATATTTTAAATATGATATTATGTATGTAACATTTGACGGTTATTATTTATTGCCTTTTACAAAGATTATTTTTTGGTGGAAAACAAAGTGTGCATATCCAAATTTAGAGTATTTATTTCGAGCCATAACTAGTATGTCTTTGGCTCCAATGACATCTTTATGAATTTTATGGTAGAACTATTTTATTTAGTGATTTTGTTAAAGATGGGGAGATAATGAAAAATCATCACATCACATTCTTAATGCTTTCTACAAAATACTAAACATCCTTTGTCATTGTTTGTATTGTTCCATGCAAATTGTTAAATATTGTTTGTCCAAATCTATAAGTGTTTCTTTCCAAGGTGAAATAGAGCATGTGGATTTGGACCTTGGTCAAGTGTTTTAGGTAATTAGAGACTAGATCTTTCGTTTCAATGACATCTTTGTGAATCTTGACTTAATGTCACCATGAATAGCGAAAACTTAAATATATCAATAATTTCCATTCTTAATCCACAATATTCAAGCTCCATGCAAGGCATGGGAAGCTACCAAATCATTGTGTGATTGTGGCTTTTCACCATAATCATTACGTGGGCATAATCATTATGTTCATTAGTCCTAGTTCAATCAAATTTATTTGTTTATTTATTTATTTATTTCTTTTAAAAAAACTTTTTTATTTCTTCCATAAATGGAAAAATACACCTTAATTTTAACCATGCACCCTTTGTTGTTTATCTCCTTGAAAAGTGTTGAAATTCAACAAGATGATGAGCTTAGTGAAAAGAGTTGCCTTCACTAAGTGGGCCCGCAGGCTATTTTTGGCGCAAGTCTATTTTTAGACATGTCGATCATATTTCAAAAGTTGCAGGATGCTATTTGTGGACGGTTGATCAAGTTGGAAAAATAGATGAAATTCTATTTTTAGAATATTGGGCGAAGTCTATTTATAGATCGTCAATCTAAAAATAGATACATGTCGATTATTATTAGCTCTTAATAATTGACTCTAAATAGCAACTTATTCTCTTGGAGCACTTCAGTTCAATGCACAGATGTGGCACAACAGCTGACAGAAGGAATTATGCTATTCCTAAGGGTTTACTGGAGCTATTGCATGGAGGACTCAGTTAGAACTCAAGTGGCAGAGTTATGACACAGTTGGAAGAAGTAGTTATGGAGTTGTATTTAGTTTAACTCAGTTAGACTCAGTTGAGCTAGTTGTATGATGCAGGGGCATTAAACACTAGCCAGTAATGTAGGATGTTTTGTCCACATGTTGTGGCCAGGAGGGTTCAGAATCATCAAAATTGTAACTGCTAGGTGTCAATACCTCAGCTGACTATATCATTTAGATTAGTCAGAGTTGTAGAAGTCAAATAGTTCAGTTAGTCCATCTGTCATGTTTCAGTTAATTGAATTATTGTAATTAGGATTTTGATTTTCTAAAACGGTCCTCACAGAGGAACCGAGGAGTCATATGTTGATGTATATAAACTGTATTCCCCCGAATGCATGGGTGGGGGAGAACGGAAGTTCCTGCAATAAAATCCATGTATTGAGCAATGGTTTCCTGTTGAATAAAGTTCAGTGCTCGTTGATTCTCAATTTGGTTTGAATTGATATTATGAGTAAATTTTTGTTGAATAAGGTCACTTTGTAATCTCTGTATTCCTCTACCCATTGCTCCTCTCAATTGTCCTAATAAATGAAGAAATTCCACGCACAGGCGAGGTCTGTGTAGAAAAGTCGTCGTTGTCGAACTCTGTTTAATAGTGGTGAAATCCCGCTTAATAAAGAGATGAATTTGTTTGTTGCTAATTGAAGTCCAGAACCGGGACTAAACCCTAAGTTAGTAAACTGAGTGGATAAAAGAATAGCGCAAACCCGACTTAAACCCGTGGTCAGTCACTGTTCCAAAACCACGAGTGGATTTACGAGGTTGGATTGCCCATATCGCACCGCCTTTCGCGGATAAGCGGTATTTCCTGGTTGGGGAGCGATTCCATAGAGTGCTCGACATGTGGCGAGGTGGACCCCCAAAAAATCGTCGTTGCTGCACGCCATCACACGTTATCGTTTGACCAAGGAAGCCGAGCGATATCGCGGTACGTCGTTGATCTGAGAAGGAGCCATCGGACGATGATCGTTGGATGGAGATGTGCGAATGATAGCCAAGGTACGGTGTGCATTTGATTGGCTGTCGATTATGTATGTGGGGCTGGAACCAAAGGTTTATTATAAAAATCATTTATTCAAAAGGCGTTGGTTATTAATATAAAGTTTAATTATATAATTTAATTGCCAAAGGCTGTGGATAATGTCTGTTTATCAAATTCCATGAATTTGATAAATAGAATCTCTGGAAAAGGAAGAAGACCACGTGGAGCAAGGAACGGGGTTTCAGAAGGAAAATGGTGACAGAGTCACAATTATAGTAGTGCAAACTCTCCTCAGGGCGACTTTCGGCTTTGTTGCCGTCATTTGTGGTATCAGAGTTGTTGTTTTCGAGTTGTTTTTGCAGAGAGTTGACATGGAAATCCGAATTGGTAGAGGTGCTGGCAGAAGGAGACCTGTTGCCAACGCAGAGGTGTTGGAGATTTTGCAGAGGTTCGAAGCCAGAGTGGATGTCGTGGAGCGAAGACAGACCAGAGACCCTGAAGACATCAGCGAACCTGAAACAGAGGAAGCAGAAGAAAATGTTGAGATTCCTCCTAACATGAGGCTCCTTAGAACTGTTATGGGGTCTGCAGTTAAGCCCAGAATTGAAGTGTCGAGTTATGAAGGGGGACTGAATCCAAAGGAACTGGTGGACTGGATAAACGAAATGAATAAGTGCTTCAATTATGAAGAAATAAGTGAAGATAAGAAGATCAAGTTTGTGGTGACAAAGTTGAAGGAACATGCTGCACTTTGGTGGGATGGAGTGCAGGCAGAAAGGAGGAGAGTTGGCAAGCAACCTATCAAGAGCTGGACCAGAATGATGGCTAAATTAAAAGGTAAATTCTTGCCAGTGATTATCAAATGAATAACAGAGAAAGCAGATCCGAGATGGTAGGTTGTCGTACAGAAATAACACACAGAGAATCTCAAAGTAAGCATATACTTCTGGCAATTCTGGAAGACAACACCGCCGTAGAAGACTTCCAGATATGTGAATGGTCTCAAGCTGGAGATCCAAGATGAGATTGGTCTTCTGTCTCCTAAGACAGTGGAAGAGGCCTATCATATGGCCTTGAAAGCAGAAGAGAAACTCCTGAGGAAATAGTCTGCCAAGAAGAGAGGTACTTTCTGGGGAAAGGGAAGTCAGGGTGGTAGAGGAAAGCCTACTACACCCAAGGATGGAGCTAACAATAGCTCACCTCAGAATGCATCTACAGAGGATGATGCAAGGGGAAAAAGTGGTTCTTATAGAGGAAAGGGAAGAGGAGGCAGAGACAGAGGCAGAGGTAGAGAATTGATGTGTTATAGATGTCAGCAAGTGGGACATAAGCACTATGAGTGTCCAGAGAATGTGGGTACTGGTCCAAGAAATGTTGTTGTTGCCCAAGCTGGAGAAGAGGCAAAAATTGAAGAAGAAATTCTACCAGAAAGGGGAGAGTCCTTGGTGGTAAATAAGGTCCTATTGAAGCAAGCCAAAGAGGTCACTGAGCCTGCAAAAAGGAAGACTTTGTTTAGGAGCATATGCAAAGTCCAAGGGAAGTGCTGCCAGCTAGTCATTGATAGTGGCAACACAGACAATCTGGTTTCCACTGAGGTGATAGAAAAGTTGAAGTTACTGAAGTTGAAGACTGTGATATAATTCCGTCCAGTGTGCCCCAACGGATAAAGATTCCAAAAACAAAATACCAAAGGTAGATATTTTAAATGGGAAAACATAAGACAAATTTTTGTGTGATAATGCCCATGTGATGGGCACCATCAGCAAGAGACCTTATGCTTGATAGAGCAATGAAGTGATAAGTGATGGTACAAGAACACGACACAGCGCCAAGCATGGGTACATCATACATTGATACCCATGGAAGAAGGAGAGCCATCCAGCAGAGTGATTGATCCAAAGACCTTGTTGCTGAGCGGGAAGGAATATCTGCAGCAGATAGAAGAAGAAGAGGTAATTTTTGCTTTAGTTTGCAAACCTAAGGTAGTTCTTACTTCTACAAAGATTTCTGATTTTCCAGTAGAAATCCAAGAGATGTTAGACAATTATTGTGACATTTTTGTGGATGATTTACCTGATGAGCTGCCACCCGTGAGAAAGATCAGCCATCAGATAGATTTTATCCCTGGTTCAAATCTGCCAAATAAGGCAGCCTACAAAATGACTCCCATAGAAAATGAGGAAATCAGGAGACAAGTATAGGAATTGGTGGACAGATTATTAGAAAGTTTGGAGTCCAAGTTTGCAGCACTACATATTGGAGGCAAAGAAAGATGGAGGCCTGAGAATGTGCACGATTCCTGCAGCAATTAATAAGAGTTCACAACTGTACGTATTCCCTTTACCCACTGAAGATTGTTTGATCAGTTGGAAAGGTGCTGTTTATTTCTCAAAGATAGATTTAAAAAGTGGATACCATCAGATTAGAATAAGAGAGGGTGATGAGTGGAAGACTGCCTTTAAAACGAATGAAGGATTGTATGAATGGATGGTAATGCCTTTTGGGTTGTCAAATTCACCTAGCACTTTCATGAGGCTTATGAATGAAGTATTGAAAGAATTAATTGGTAAATTTGTGATAGTGTATCTGGATGATATATTAGTTTTCAGTAGAACTAAAGAAGAACATTTAAGGCATCTTAATCATGTCTTGAAGAAGCTGCACCAAGAGAAATTGTTGATCAACTTAAAGAAATGCTCATTCATGAAGGAAGAGTTGGTGTATTTGGGTTTTTTTGTCTCTGCAGAAGGATTGAAGATGGACCCAGAAAAGGTTAAGGCAATTATGGAGTGGCCTTCACCCAGGAATGTTTTTGAGGTAAGAAGTTTCCATGGACTTGCTAGTTTTTACAAAAAATTTATAAGAAACTTCAGTAAGATTAATGCACCCATAATTGAGACAATAAAGAAGAGCAAAAATCCATTTAAGTGGACTGCTGAAGCAGAAAGAAACTTTAAAGTTTTGAAGCAAAAGATAATGGAGAAGCCTGTTTTGATCCTACCTGATTTTACTAAACCATTTCAAGTGAAGTGTGATGTCAGTGGAGAGGCCATTGGAGCTGTGTTGAGTCAGGATGATAGGCCTATGGCATATTTCAATGAAAATTTGAATGACACCAGAAGAAAGTATTCCTCTTATGAGAAGGAATTTTATGCAATTGTTCAGGCACTGAAGAAGTGGAGACATTATTTGATGTCCAGGGAATTTGTATTGTATTCTGACAACCATGCTTTGCAGTATATTGTACAGCAGCCCAAGTTGAAACATAAGCATGCCAAATGGGTTGAGTATCTCCAAGGTTTTAATTTTGTTTTGAAACATATAAGTGGCCAAGCCAATAAAGTAGCTGATTCTTTGAGTAGGAGGAACATGCTTGTTCAAGAAACTAATTTTGAAGTTGTAGGATTTGACTTTCTCAAAGAATTGTACAATACAAATTCAGATTTTAAGGAAGCATTTGAGGCATGTAGTAACCCTGTTTTGACAGATAGAAGCCAGTGGCTGGATTATTTCTTGCAGGAGGACTTGCTATTCAGAAGAAGCCAACTGTGTGTACCAAGATGTTCCATGAGGTAAAATTTGATCAAAGAGAAGCATAGTGGTGGACTTGCTGGACACTTCGGTACTGATAAAACCTATGAGCAGCTGAGTCACTTCTATTAATGGCCTAGGATGAGAACAGAAGTGGACAAGTTTGTGAAGAATTGCAAAATTTGTCAATATGCTAAAGGAAGGAGCCAGAATGCAGGATTGTACACTCCCTTGCCTATTCCAGACAGACCTTGGGACATGGTGAGTATGGATTTTTTTCTAGGATTGCCCAAGACTCAGAGAGGGAATGATGCAGTCTTTGTTGTAGTGGACAAATTCTCCAAAATGGCACATTTTATTCCATGCTATAAAACTAGTGATGCCACCCATGTTGCTAACTTGTTTTTTAAGGAAGTTGTTATATTTCATGGGTTGCCCAAGAGTATTGTTTCAGACAGAGACACTAGATTTGTGGGTCATTTTTGGAGGACACTGTGGAAGAAAATTGGTATCAAACTGAGTTTCAACTCAGCTTATCATCCCCAGAGTGATGGAAAAACTGAGGTAGTGAATAGGAGTCTGGGAAATTTGTTGAGAAGTCTTGCAGGAAAGCATCCCAAGAAGTGGGACCATATTTTTCCCCAGGTAGAATATGCATATAATGACTCACCAAATAGAAGCACAGGGCAGAGTCCATTCCACATTATTTATGGAATGCACCCCAGAGGAATATCAGAGTTAAGAAATCTGGGAAAGGCAGAGCTAAGGAGTGCAGATGGTGAGGAATTTGCTTCAGAGATCCAGGCCATACATGAACAAGTTAAACAACAACTACAAGGCAGCAACATCGGATACAAAAGCAGAGCAGACTTGAGCAGAAAAGAATTTCATTTTGAAGTAGGAGATTTGGTTTTGGCGCACTTGAGAAAGGAGAGATTCCCAAAGAAGCAGTATAACAAATTGAAGTTCAAAAATATTGGGCCATGCAAGATACTTAGAAAGTTTTCTGCAAATGCTTATGAGATTGAATTACCTCCTGATGTTGGAATATCTCCCATTTTTAATGTTGTAGATTTGTACAAGTATGAAGATGATGGTGCAGAAGAAAGATCAGCAGACAAGGGACAGATTGAGTGGAAGGAGCAGCTACCTCCAGCGCAACCATTGCAACCAGAGAAGATATTGGATAAAAGACCATTCAGAAGGACCAGAGGACAAGAGTACTTTCAGTACTTGATCAAATGGAAGGAAAAGCCAGAGGAAGATGCCACTTGGATGACTGAAGGAATGTTGTTGAAGATAGGCAGATCAGTGGAAGAGCTCATGGACAGGAGCCCATGAAGAAAATTTCCCTCGGGAGTCTGTTGCAGGGGCATTAGACACTAGCTAGCAATGTAGGAGGTTTTGTCCACATGTTGTGGCTAGGAGGGTTCAGAATCATCAAAATTGTAACAGCTAGGTCTCAATACCTCAGCTAACTGTATCATTTAGATTAGTCAGAGTTGTAGAAGTCGAATAGTTCAGTTAGTCCATCTGTCATGTTTCAGTTAGTTGAATTATTGTAATTAGGCTTTTGATTATTGTAACCGATGAGTCATATGTTGATGTATATAAACTGTATTCCCCCGAATGCATTGGGGGGGGGGGGAGAACGAAGATTCCTGTAATAAAATCCGTGTATTGAGCAATGGTTTCCTGTTGAATAAAGTTCAGTGCTCGTTGATTCTCAATTTGGTTTGAATTGATATTATGAGTAATTTTTTGTTGAATAAGGTCCCTGCGTAATCTTTGTATTCCTCTACCCATTGCTCCTCTCAATTGTCTGAATAAATGAAGAAATTCCACGCACAGGCGAGGTCTGTGTAGAAAAGTCGTCGTTGTCGAACTCTGTTTAATAGTGGTGAAATCCCGCTTAATAAAAATATGAATTCGTTTGTTGTTAATTGAAGTCCGGAACCGGGACTAAACCTTGAGTTAGTAAACTGAGCGGATAAAAGAATAGCGCAAACTCGACTTAAACCCGTGGTCAGTCACTGTTCCAAAACCACGAGCGGATTTACGAGGCCGGATTGCCCATATCGCACTGCCTTTCGCGGATAAGCGGTATTTCCTGGTTGGGGAGCGATTCCATAGAGTGCTCGACACGTGGCGAGGTGGACCCCCGGAAAACTGTCGTTGCTGCGCGCCATCGTACGTTATCGTTCGACCAAGGAAGCCGAGCGATATCATGGTACGCCGTTGATCTGAGAAGGATCCATCGGACGATGATCATTGGATGGAGATGCGCGGACGATAGCCAAGGTACGGTGTGCATTTGGTTGGCCGCCGATTATGTATGTGGGGCCGGAACCGAAGGTTTATTATAAAAATCATTTATTCAAAAGGCATTGGTTATTAATATAAAGTTCAATTATATAATTTAATTGCCAAAGGTTGTGGATAATGTCTGTTTATCAAATTCCACGAATTTGATAAATAGAATCCCAGGAAAAGGAAGAAGACCACGTGGAGCAAGGAACAGGGTTTCAGAAGGAAAATGGTGACAGAGTCACGATTACAGTAGTGAAAACTCTCCTCAGGGCGACTTTCGGCTTTGTTGCCGTCATTGTATCTAGTCTAATTGATTGATACACTAGTGAGAGTGGAGTGAACTAATTAGTTAATTAATTGATAAATAATAACTCATTAATCAACTGAACAATACATTAGTTAACTACAACGCATGGCAGTTTCAGTGGAGACCAGCGGAGAGATAGGTGAAAGGGCAAGATAGACTACCTATTGTGACTATTAGTGATGCATTGATTGCATCAAACACACAGTGGAGATGCCAATGAGGATTGCGCAGTCAATCCAAGAGTAATTCGAATTCATTCAGAGCTATTCTTCATCAGAGATTGCGCAGTGGAGGCAGGCTAGCAGGTGGCAAAGATCGGTGCATGGATTTGTAAGATTAGGCCTGATTAATGTATGACGATTGTACTGTACTGATAGCTTGTGATAAGCTTTGTATGTTTGTATGAGATTTTCATATGATCTCCATGTTACATAATATATAGTTGGGGTTTTCAGCTTCAGGCTTTCCCGGTTAAAAACTGTGTTATGTGTGATTGAATATTTTTGTTTATGCTTCACATGTGTGTGCAATTAATTTTTCCGCAAAAGATTAACAAGTGGAATAGATTCAGTATCTTGCATAAAGTTAAATAGTGCGAGATCAGGTGGATCTTGGACATATGCATGCTTAATGGATATAATTTCTACAAAAAGGGCACTAGCTTCCTATGGTTTTTGTTGACAAGAGTTCCAATAATGTTCTTTCTGCATAACTCTTAGAATTGATTATTTCCTTCAACACATTTTGTTTTCATCAATTGTGCTACAATTAAATATAGATATTTTGTGCTACAATCAGATAATGGTCTTTTGATTTTTGTTACACAAAGCATTCACTAATCCAAAAAGTACAAAGAATGATAAATCTAACTATTTACAAATTGTGCCTTCCATTGCAAAGCTAGTTGTTGTGATGCTCATAAACCCAAAAAGTAAATGTTACCATAATCTTAAGATTCATCAAAATTTTTTGGAAAATTTACATTATGTAAAAAATGACTTAGTTGACATTTCAAATCACTTTGGTGCCTCAAACTTAAAATTTTGTTATAAAAAACATTAACATTGCTATATATATGTGAGTGGTAAATTAGTTTATATATATATATATATATATTAAAAATAAAATAAAATTCAAACATAACATTATTATTATATTTTATTGATTTGCTGGAAAGATCTCTACTCATTTATGTGGATGGATATGAAGATTTGTTATAAGAACTTGCTTTGTCAACAACCACATCTTCGTCTAGTTATTATAAAAACATCGTGAGAGAATTGTGCTCCTTCACCATTGGTCTAATTGAAAAACGTCAACTACCAATATTGTTACTATTTTTCTTTTAATAATGTTTATCTATGCATTTTTTTGTTTGCACAATGTCATGGATTACAGCTTTACAAAGCTGCAGTGATATTCACCATCAATGGACTCAAATACAACCCATGCTTATAACAAAACACGATTCGCCGATTGAAGAGATGTTTCAATAATAACGAGGATAGTTGAAGGCATTATTTTGTTTAATAATAAAGTCATTGGTCATGTAAAATTTTTATCTAGGGAGTTGGAATTCCACAATCATGGCGGGGAAAATAAATTAATTATTCTTTCCTACCTATTTCTCGAGAATATGAGTAATAATAGGTGATTTGACTTTTTACTCATATGGATTTTTTTAAATAATTTTAAAATATTAATTTATTTTATTTTAAAAGGGAGTTGTTTTTAGTGCGATTTTTTGAAGTTTCAGGTGCCGGAATCGGGTGAAAATTTTTGAAGTAAAATCTTGGTTTTTGTTATTCAAACTGGTTTTTTGACTCTATATATGGATTCAGTACCCTCAAAAACTTCTAGGGCACTTTGATTGTGCAAAGTTAGCAATCAAACTTCTCTTTTCAATAAATTCCGGCTTCCAGCCGAAATTTAGAGAAATTACACCGTAAAAAATCACCTTAAAAGACTACTCGTTTCAAAAGGTTATTTGCTAATGAACCATTTTATTTTGTGGAAATTTTAAATTTAAAAGAGGAAATCATTTTTGATATTTTTTAAATCTAAGAGATAAAAAATCATCGTATCGTATGATATGATTATAGTTATATGTATATTACTTTTTTTTAAAATATTATTATTTTATATAATATTTTGTGTAAATTGTTAATGGTTAGTTGGCCACGTTTACTAGTATAATAAATAATCATTAAAAATTAAACATTATATAAGATTATGTATGTTAGGTTGAATTTTGATATTATGTGACATTTTTATATTTAATTATGTATATATAATTTTATGTGATATTTAATGTTTTAGATCTAATGATTTATATGATATTATGTGACATTTATTCTTTGTTACAAGGTTGTGATTTATTGCCTTTTACAAATATTTTTTAAGTGGAAAATGAAGTGCATATTTAAATTTAGTCATATTTGTTTCGAGCCATGATATAGTGTATTTTTGGCTTTAATGACAATTTTATGAATATTATGATGATACTACTTTATTTAGTGATTTTTAAAAATGGGTAGATGATGAAAAATCATCACATCAAATTCTTGATGCTTTCTACAAAATACTAAACATCCTTTGTCATTACATGTTCCATGCAAATTGTTAAATATTGTTTGTCTGACTCTATGAGAGTCTCTTTCCAAGATGAGATAGATTATGCAGATTTGGACTTGAGTCACTTGTTTTAGGCAATTAGAGATTAGGTTGTTGGCTTCAATGACATTTTTTTGAATCCTATCCCAATGTCACCATGAACAAGGAAAACTAAACTATATCAATAATTTCCTTTCCTATTCCACATAATTCAAGCTCCATACAAGGCATGGGAAGCTACCCATTCTTTGTGTGATTGTGACTTTTCACCTTAATCATTACATGGGCATAATCATTATATTCGCTATTGTTGGTTCCATCAATTTTCTTTATCTATTAAAAACTACTTTGATTTCTTTCATAAATGGCGAAATACATTGTAGTTTTAACCATGCACCATTATTGTTTGTCTCCTCCTCCTTAAAAGCTCACTCACTTCCTATTGTTTTTGTTGATAAGAGTTCCAATAATGTCCTTTCTACATAACTCTAAGATTTAATTATTTCCTTGAGCTCATTTTTTTCATCAATTGTTCTACAACAAGTTATGGAATTTTTGGGCTTTGTTGCACAATGCATTCAATAATCCAAAACTATAGAGAGTGATAGATCTAGCTACATACAAATTGTGCCCTCCACTGCAACGCTTGCTACATACCTCATTGCTTGTGGAGAAAAAGGGTGAGAACATGTATGGTTGTTGTGATGCCCAAGAACCCAAAAATAATAAATTCTAACAATGATATTAGGATTCATCAAAGGTTTTAGGAAGATTACATTGTAGAAAGACGAGTTTAGTTGACATTTCAAGTCTTACTTTAATGAATCATCCTTAAAACTTCTAGTTATGAAGAAGATTAACATTTCTCTATCTATACAAAGAAATATTAACATTACTATCTGTGTGTGTGTGTGTGCGCGCGCATCCGTTTTTAAAGTTAAAATGTATGCAAAAAGGTTTAAATATGAGATATGAACAATTGTAACAAGATTCTAAGATTACTATTACATTATATTGATGTGCTTGAAGGATCCCTACTCATTTATGTGGATAAATATGAAGGAGCTCAAAATATTTGTTATAAGAACTTTCTTTCGCAATTACAACATATTTGTTTAATTCTTACAAAAGCACCATGATAGAATTGTGCTCCTTCACCATTGCTCTAATTGAAGAATTTCAACTACAATTGTTGTTACTATTTTCTTCTAACAATTTTTTGTTTTTACTTTTGTTTTTTTGTTGGCATAATATCATGGACTACCTTAGAAGTTGTGATATTCACAATAAATGCACACAAATACAACTCAATGATTATAACAAATTTTGTTAGGGTGGTATATTAACCTCCTCACTTTAGACTACATAAGAGCTAGTTAATTGTTATAGGTGATCATCCTCTTTGAATAAAGTCCACTGGATAGAAGTGGATAGTTATTCAGTGGAAAAAGGTCCATTTGATAAGACCTGCTAGGTATTTCATACCCATTAATGACGGAACCATAATTAATTAGGGATTTCACTATGGAAAAGTTATTTAAAGAGATATGAGACTATGGATGTTTGTCTTGTGGTGTATATTTGGAGCCTTGCTCAGTCAAATATCACCCCACCTTAAGAGGCAAGTGAACATTGTATTCTTCTTCGTATTACCAATATACAAGCTTATTTATAGAGTTTATCTTATTGTCTCTTGTTTTTGGTTAATATGCAATTATATTCTTTGTATACCTATTGCATTTTAATTTTAGAGGGTTAAGGAACACTACAAGTGGTATTATGGTTCTTTCCTAAGCCAGCATGCCTCCAAATTTGAGTAGAACTTTTTTTAAGTTGGAGACATTTTCTAGAATCTAGTGTCTTTGAATAAAATAGTGATCTATTTTTCAATAGGTAAAACTCTACTTAGGGAAGAATACATGTAAGAAATAATAGTGAATCTCATAGTTGGAAATCCTTATAAACCTTGTTGGTGCTCCTTTACGTAGTATCAAATCAAACAACATCCATATACAAAATCTCACTTCACTGATACCATGATGTACATTAAAACTCCCCTAGGTATAACTAAAACCAACCCTAAATCTATTGATTGAAAATCTTGTTGCTATAGTACACTACAATCAACACTCGAGGAGATCGCTCTCTAGTCCTTGGGTAGCCTAGTCATATGGTCAATGGAAAAATTGAGCCTCCTTAGTTAGTTCCTTGAGATGTTGGGTCAAGTACTAATGTTGGACTGTAGGAATTTACAGGTTAAGTTCCTTAGATCAAACACCAAAGGTCATCACTCACAAACAGATCACAAATTAGTACACCAATATTTGACGTGGTTAAAACTCTCGAAGAGAGAAACAATCCACGACCGGAGCCAATGCGGCCACTTCAAGAAATTTATTAATATAAAGAAAGAAAATTTACATAAACTTCTCTCATAAACAGTCACCAGACAAATGACCCTCCATGCTCTTTAAATAGAGATCATGGAACAATCGAGTGTTAAATCACAGATCAAGTGTCGATAATACCGAGGATAGAATGAATCGTTAGATCACTACATATCGTGACCGTCAAATTATAAGTTACAAAAGTACACAGTAAAGAAACACACTTTACCTAACTCTATGCTAGACCAATTTATACTTAAATATTTCCTATGTGTCGGAATATCCTAACATCCCCCCTTAAGAAGGCATTAGAGCCTACAAAGGTGACACAATAGGAGAAAGAAGAAGGCATTAGAGCCTATCCCCCCTTAATGATAACTTTCCTGAACTCCATGTATATATCGAAGTTTGGTAAACTTCTCTTCTATGAGAGCCTTTGTAAAGATATCAACAACTTGATCATTCATTGAACAATACTACACTTCAAGAACACGATCATGAATGAGATTTATGATGAAGTGTATGTGTAGCTCAATGTGTTTCATGCGCTGATGCTGAACTGGATCTTTTCATAGCTGAATGGAACTCTGATTATCACACCAAAGTGTAGTTGCATGATGCTGATGAAGACCAAATTCAGATAGGATCTGACGAAGCCACATGGATTCCTTGTTGGCTTCAACAAAACCACGATACTCTACTTCCGCTGAAGAAAGAGAGATGGCACTTTGTTTCTTACAAGACCATGTAATGTGTCCTAAAACAAGATTGAATACATAAACAATAGTAGATTTTTAATCATCAGGGTCACCACCCAATCAGAATCAGTGAAACCAATTAACAATGGAGATGCTCATGCACTGTAATGAATCCCAAATTGAGCTGTACCTCGAATATATCGAAGTATTCTTTTAGATGGTTTCCAATGACTTTCATGAGGTTTGTGCATAAACCGAGCAACAAGACCAACAGAAAAGGAAAGGTCAGGATGGGTATGGGTTAGATACAGAATTTTACCAACAAGTTGACGGTATAAGGTAGCATCAACTTCAAGGGAAGTAAAAGTGATTGAAAGATTGACTCCATAATGAAAGGGAGAAGGGGCTGGCTTACAGTCTTCCATGTGAAAGTGACGTAGAAGATCACATGCATACTTGGAATGATAAAGGGTAATACCTTCTTTGGATTGCAAGACTTGAAGACCAAGGAAGTAATGCAAGTGTCCCAAGTCTGTCATTTCAAAATTATTTTTGAGGCCAGAATTCACATGATTTATATGGCTGGGATCACTACCAGTAAGGATAAGATCATCAACATAAAGAACAACGATGATTAAGGACTTACCCACTTTCTTGGTGTAGACAATGTTGTCGAAATGACATCTAGAAAAGCCACTATCTAAGAGAAAGCTATCCATTTTGGCATACCAAGCCCGAAGGGCTTGTTTGAGACCATAGAGAGACTTTATAAGGCGACAAACAAGGCTAGAGTCATTTTGGATAAAGCCAGGGGGGTTGCTCCATGTAGATTTCTTCATGAAAGTCCCCAGGTAGGAAGGCATATTTAACATCCATCTAATGGAATTCCCATTTAAAGGACGAAAAAAGGGAAAGAACAAGGTGGATAAAATTCATTTTCGCAATAGGGGAGAAGGTTATCGTATAGTCAATACCTTCAACTTGTGAAAATCCTTTAGCAACAAGACGAGCTTTATGTTTATCCACTTTTCCATCTGGTCCAAAAAAATTTCTGTAAACCCATTTGCATCTGACAAGTTTTCTTCCCTTTGGAAGAGGAACAACATCCCATCGTTTTCAAATAAGGAACAATATTCTTCATTCATAGCTGCATCCCAATCTGGATGACCTGAAGCTTCTTCAAAGGTATCTGGATCATGATTTTCTGGAACTTGAGCCAATAAGGAAGAGTCTTTGTCGAACTAAGAATGTGTACATCGTTGATCTGCAGGGTCACCTGCAAGAGAATCTGTGGAATCTCGAGTAGAGCGGACCCATCTTTGAGACTGTGCAACTAAAGGAAGATCCTGAGGAGGTGGAGGATGATTTTCATCCTCATTGTCATCATTCAAAGTAGAAGGCATGTTATCAGAAGTAGAAGAGATCGAGAGAGATGGAACATATGCCAAAACATGCTCGCAGGCCAAAGGTGGCACACCCGCCGAACTAGGCTCGCAAGCCAATATATTTTCATAAAATTTTACATCTCTTCTAATGATTACATTTTTGGATTTGGGTTGTGTTAGCCACCTATGAAATTTGTTATACCAAAAGGTAGCTAAATCAATTTTTGGAGCCTTCAAGGAACAAATTTTATTACAAAAAAGTGTTACCTCTTGAAGACTCTTGAAAGCCTCATGCCTCTGTCCAAAACCTTCACTGTTGTGCCCATTTTACACTCTGGAATTCTGCTGATTTCATGAGAAAATACTACTGCAAAACCACCTTTCTTCCCTTCCCCTCTCTTGAAAAACTAACCTTCATTTTGCTCCCCTTTCGTTCCTATATACTTCCTCTATTTTCATCTTCCCCTGTTCCCCTTTCATAAAAACCCCTTTACAGAGTTTAAAAATCCTTTTGAACTCTGTCCAAACCCTCAAAACCCTTGGAAAACATTGAAAATTTCATAAAAAATATTGTTTTATGTTGCAGACTTAAGCCCCATTGGGCTAAGTCCTAAACCACTTCCCCATTATATACCATGGTGCTGGAACTAGGTGCTAGACCCATCGGGTGCTTATCGCATCGAGGGTTTTCCTTTGGGAGAATTTTTAATGTTTTTCCCCCACCTCCGATTGCGATGGCCCGATCGCGCAATCCGACAACCACACTCCTCCCTACACCCTCTGAAGCAGTAAAACCAAATAACGCAGGATTTTATAATGAAGTTTGTTTTGTGCAGGTGTTTGAATGAAATTCTATTTTATGAGTTCACTAGAAGGATCGATAGCGCTCCAGTATGGTACTGTAATGTTGTTGCCCATAGAAGCTGCGAACCTTGTTCAAAGGAAGAAATAAATCGGGTTTATAGTTAATGGAGCCACAGTTTCGAGGTTTGAACCTAGAGTTTAATGGACCGAACTGCATAAGAAGCAGGCTGTTAACCCCGATTTAAACCTACGTGTCAATCACTATACAAAACCGAAGCATTTTTTATCGCACCACCTTTGTGGGGCACGCTGTATTTCCGATTCAAGCACGACACATGCCAGGAGATGACATGTGGCCTTAAGCGGTTTGGCGATACCGCCCTCCCCGCGCGTTAAATGTCGACTGTGGGCTTAGCGTGATATTGGCATATGCCGTCCGATCTAAGGCTGGCTCATCGGACAGTGATCACACTCAAAAGAAGATCGGGGGATAAACTAAGGTATGGCGTGACCTATGGCCCACAATTAATCACACCGGTGGTCCCCAAAGCCTAGTCAGCATACACATCGGCACACACGTGGCATCAACTGATTGGAGCAGGTCTTTTTTGGTTGCCCGCATGGTCATGAAATCTAGACCCGATACACTTTATATGGCGAAATTCATAAAAATTTCGGGTCACACTTGGGCTGACGTCAGCAGGCCCCAAAACGCACCCGGGGAGCTTTATATGCCGGATTTCATAAAAATTTCGGGTTGCAAACACCCTGACATCAGCAAAGCTCCTTTTTTGACTCGAAATGGTTATGCAGCTTGGTTTATCGGGATTTTGAAGTCCGGGCTATATTATTTGATAAAGGGTGATTATATGGTTTTTTCCATCATACTGAAAAGGGCCGAAGGCTGGGGTTCATTTCTCGCGCCTTCTATCCTTTAAAAGGAAGCCATCCGTGGGTTAAATCTTCACGTCTCATCAATGTTTCAAAGGCATTGATGCCTCACGATCCCCGCGCAACACTGCACACCAACAAAACGCCGTAAAATAAGCACAAACAAAGAGTATCAGTGTCAGAGACAGAATGCACCAGAATGGAATATTGAAGACATATCTGTGGGGATTACGGCTAAGAATGATTATCAAAAGCCTAATCCTCCCAATTAAAGCACAGTTAAAGGAAAATTATAAATATTTATCACGCAGAGAGGCCTCCACTGCCACATCTGAGGCCAATCGATTCTTCCCAGCTACCATAGTGCCACCTGTGCCTCAAAGCATTCAAACAGAGGCCGAAGTTGTTGATCAAGATCAGATATTTGCCTCAGCGCAACCAGAGAGTTAATTCTGCAAATAAACTTAATGAAAAAATATCAGCAGAGTTACTTTAACATCATAAAGAGCCTCAAAAGTCAATAAGAGTTCCCACCCAGCTTAATCTTAAATGAAAAACATTAATACAGCCAGAAACATCTATAAGACTTCTTCATCGAGCCCCTCAAAGGCCGAGAAGAAATTAAGACTGTATTAATTATCTTTGGAGATATTTTATCAGATCCCACCTCCTCATTCTTCTATAAATACTACTGGAGAAGATGAGAGAGGAGTCGGTTGGGCTGGTTGCTAAACTTTGAAATGTAATTGAGCTTGAGATTTCTACTTGTAAATAGTGTTCACTAGCTCTTGGAGCTCTGCTTGTGATAGATAAGTTAGTCTGGGAAGTGTAGATGATTGCTAAACTAAAGCATTGGACTTAAAGCTGTAACTGGTTTGAAGCATCAATACAAGCTGATTTATGGGATCCTGGTCTATGTCGACGATGATGTTATTTCTTATTATGAATTGTTGTTTTATTTCTGTTTTCACAGTGTTCATCTTCTCTTGTAAAGAATAGCATGCATAGAGTTAGGACCTAATTTATATCAGTACCCTTATCTGACTAAAAATCTTTATCTAAATGTTTTCTTCCAAATCTGTGTTATTTAGGAATGATTTAATTTAGTTTAAGCAGTAGGAATGCTGGCATTCCCTCATCCTGCTGTCTTAGGTAATTGTTATTCTTGAAAGTTATTTTCATTTCATGTTAAGTAGAGATGAACTATGGAAGATATGGTTTGCCCTGGTCCTAGTTTTGTCCCAAAATACTGTCTGAAAGTTTCCCTTGGAATGTGTTGAAAGTTGGCTAGTTTCAAAGTACTTACCAGATCTTAGGCCATTCAGTGTTCTCTTTGTGTTTGTTTTGAAAGTTACCAAGTAGAGTAGAGCTAGGAGAGGATTTGTGGTGAGCCCGGCCCGCTAGTTTCTACTCTAACAGTTGCCTTCAAGTTTCCCTTTGTTTTTAAATGTTTTCTATTGAAAGTGCATCAAAAGCAGGCTAGTTTAGAAGTACTTACATGATCTTAGATTACTTTTATGTCTTTCTTAAGTGTTTGTCAAAGGTTGGCTAGTTTCAAAGTACTTACCAGATCCTGGGCTGCTCTTTGTTCTTCATCTGTTTAATTCCCCTTCTTTTTGTATCATTTCATTCCATAAATCAAACTTTAAAGAGATCCTTAGACATAGATGACTTGCCCCATGGACCACTCTTGCCTCTTGTTGTTTCAATTAAACCCTATTATGAATCCATAGCCCAATGGACTAAAACCTGCAATTATCTATCTTTCTGGCCAAAGTTTGTTCTGTTTGCTTGCAACTTCTCACCTTTGAAATTATTTGTATTTATAACTTTCCACTCAAGCCATTTTCATGCTCAACCATCCAAAAAAAAAACAAAACCCTTGGCCTTCATAACTAGCCTAATATCATTACCCAAAACTTCAAAGACAAATCCATATTTTCACTTATTGGAGAGATCCCTCTCCGGATTCAAGAGGGCTAGATCCTAGAATCCCAAAGTGGTTGAAACGATGTTGTTTCTATGATCGGACTTTTGCCAATCTTGCTGATTACAGATTCCTAACATTTCTGGCGACTCCACTGGGGACTTTTTTCTGAGTTAATAAAAGTTCAAATACACCTTAAAACTCTAGATAACCCCTGATTTAATGACAATTGTTCTGTTTGACAGTTGAGCCACCAGAACTAAAATTTCTGGTGACTCCGCTGGGGAACTTAGTCGAATTTTCATCATTAGGTTCCCTTAAAAAACTTCATAAAACCTTGTGAGTAAAAGCAGCCTTTTCAAGCACTATCAAGAAATGGTAATCATGATGAAACTTGTTTGAATCAGTGACAAAATAGGCAAAACCTAGGATTCTCATTAGATTTTGTCTAACCTTGAAAGATCAGCCAGCTTAGCCATAAGAGTACACTGTCTTTGTCTCATAACCGTAGCTAAGTTGTGGAACAGATTTAGGACACTCTTAGAAACTACACAACTGAAAAATAACTCAGAAAACCCAAAAATATTTCAGATTGATATCCAATAAACATGGTAGTGGACCATAAAACCTTTTACCTATGAAAAAGAGCTAAAAAATTCCACTTGGCGACTCCACAATCCTAAACAGACCTTAAGATTCCACTGGGAAGAACCATTATCATCATATCATCATTTAAACTCAGTAAGAGGATTTTTAGGATTAAAATGTGTATAAAACAGTTTAGTTAACCAATTAAAGATTGTCACATCTGGTTACACTATTCTTGTTTATTTGGGTCTAAAAAACACAGCATAGTGGCTCCTAGGAAGATTCACACTAGAGCTTATCCTGACCCTGATCCACCTAAGATAGTTGATAACCCAGAAAGTATCCTTAGGAAGTCTCCTAGGATTAAATTATCAACTATTTTCAGATCACCCTTGATAGCTAATTCAGTTCCTGAAATCTTGCAGCTCTACAAGAGTCATATGGTGATGGAACCATAAAACATTTTACCTCCTTATGAGCTAAAATTTTTCCACCCGGCGACTCCACACTCTAAAACTCCCAAAAGACCAAATGACTCCACTGGTAGAATACCTTGAGTTGATTGAACAAACACAGTGACCTTTTATTCTGATTAGCAAACATGGATTTAGATATAGACCCAGATGACAAACATATGGTCATGATGGAAAAATTGATGTACATGCTTGGAAGAAGGGTGGATAGGTTTATGGCTAATTTAAACACTGGTGGTCCAGAGCAACATGTTCCTTTTCCTGTCCAAACAAAAACCCTACCCCGATAAGATATGTACAACAATCAAAGTTATAAAGAAAATAAACAAGAAATCATGATGGAAAAGATGATGTACATGCTTGGAAAGAGAATGGATAGGTTGATGGCTAATATGAATATTGATGAGCTGGGGCAAGCTATGATTTCCCCTGATCAAATACAAGCCCAATCACCTCAAGGTCAACATAGTGACCAAGATATGTTTATGATCAACACCTTATGGAAAATGATGAGAAAACTTACAAAGAAATAAATAAAGAAGGTAGTCAAGGAACTTTTTATTTCCTTCCTATGTCTTATACTATGCTGATAAGAGATATTCACAATCAAATTGAAAAGACTAATAGTGAGTAGTGCTTTGAGGAAACAATAGAAAAAACTCAAAGTTTCCCTGCAAACACAAGTCAATA
Source organism: Pinus albicaulis (assembly GCA_034641835.2). Lineage (NCBI taxonomy): Eukaryota > Viridiplantae > Streptophyta > Pinopsida > Pinales > Pinaceae > Pinus > Pinus albicaulis. The sequence continues at coordinate 552,535,119 of CM076584.1, forward strand.
TTTCCTAGAAGAGGCTCAAGAAAACATCCAGCCTCAGAACCAGCCTTTACAAGAGACAAAGAACAGTTTTACCTCTGTTCAAAGGGACATATAAATATCCTCCTCGTTGACAGAGGAAGAGATAGATCATACTATTAATAAACAGTCAGTCTCTGATATTTATTGCAAAACAAATACTCTTGCTCACTCATCTATAGAACTTTGTTATAAAGATGAAGAAAGTTCTTTTTTTGGTCATAAGAAACAAGGTAGCTCTTTTTCTGTTTATACTGAAAGAAAAATTTCTCCTTTAACAGAAGAAAAAATTGAGCAAATATTAAGAAAGCAGCTACCCTCCAAGACATCATCTCAACCAGAGAATCATGAACATGGTGCCTATTTCATAGAACAATCTAATGGCACCCAAGACAAAGAGGATAGTAAAAAAATCAATGATAATAATGAAACTAGTCCTCTTTGGAATATGAATTTTGATGGGTTATGTACTAAAACTAATGCAGGTGAAGGGATATGGCTTTACAATACAGGAAATAATTATTTTGAAGCCTATTCATACAAACTGAATTTTTAATGCACAACTGACATAGTAGAGTATGAGGCACTTCTCTTAGGGCTACACTTATTAAAAAAACTAGGAGCCCAGAAGATAACAGTTCATGGAAACACATAATTGGTAATTAGGCAAGTGAAAAATGAATGCATGGTTGAACATCCCAGACTCAAAGCATATAGGGATGATGCCTTGGATTTATTAAAATCTTTCAAAGATTTCCAACTTATACTTGTTCCTAAAGACGAAAACAGTTTTGCTAATGGATTAGCCCTTATGGCTAGTACAGGTTTAAAACCTTGGGACAACAAACAATATACAATTCAAGAAAAATTCAGAACAGTTGTCCCAAACAATAAAAGATACTGGAAAAACTTTGAAGGAGAAAAAACCATCCTACTGAGGATATACTTTCTTTTCAAGAAGAAACTTCTCCCATCACTAATATCAATCTGTCATCCAAAGAACCTGAACTTATATCAAAAGCAAGCATAGTTTTAGAGAAAAAAGAAATTTCACTGCTTGTTGTTTTGCAGGTTAAGGATGACGATACTTCCAAGAAACATTATGAAGATATACTCCTCAAAGCTGAAGTCTTGGAAGCAGACAATCTACCAGATATGGAGAACTAAAAAGAGGAGAATCTTCATCCTTTCTTTGTTGATCCTTTGGAGAAGTGTGTGGAAACCCCAAATAGCTCAAAATATCAAGCATGGATCCTTTGCAAGAGCCAAATACATGAGAAATTTTCACCACCTGTGATAGTCTTGGTTTTGAAGATTAATCTTCAAAATGTACTATGGATACCCTTGACAAGCAGCCAGAGTTTCTTTTTCTTTATGACACTACTCAACTGGCTACATTGGCACTTTTGTATCATATGAAGATGTAAATACTCCATGTTAGAATATGTTAGATAGGAATCTCAATTTAGCTCAGCTTTGAGCATTTAGATAGTTGTTGATTTTTGTCTCCGAAGAAAAATCAAAAACACAAAAATACAAAAACAGAGAAAGAAAGAAAAGAGGGCAGATTGTAAAAACAAGAAAGGTACATCCCCATACCAAAAAGAGAAACAAATCTGAAAGTGTGCAAGCTCAAATGCCACTCCTAAAGAACACACTTCTAGTTAGTAAAACAGCCTAATCTTGACTGATTAGTTTTAAATTTTCTGCTAATAGGATAGTGAATTCGATTTGCCAATCTGTTTAATCTTGGCTTATCAGTAGATAGTTTAGGTTAGAAATTAAAGGTTCAAACATGCTCAAAATATGAACCTAAGTTTCCAAAGAGAATAACTCAAGTCTGTTTGAAATTCTGAGTCAAAAAGATGTAAATATGGTTCCAATTAGCTCAAAATCTGAACTAGTTGACAAAGGAAATACAGCTCAAACAAAAGTCAAAACAAAGCTGTGGAAAAGATGAAGGAAATGCTTTGAAATTTCAGATCCTAAGCCTTCCATTTTGTTTTAATTTTCTGCAAAATAAGATCTATGTGCAGCTTGTTTTTATGCCATAGATCAGCAACAAGTTAGACTATTCAGTCCTGACTAGTATGCTTTTAAATTTCTGTTGTAGAATTTAGAGAATAAAAATATGTTGGACAATTTAATCCCAACAGATAGTAGATTAGGTAGAGAATCATATGGACTCAACTGTTTAATCTGAGTCCATGGAGAAATAAGAAGTAGAAATAGATTAGATTTCCTACTTTCAAAAGAATAAAATGTTGTAAAAAGAGTTTTCCAATCCAAGTGCACTCTAATGAAGAAAAAATGTTAGAACAGTAGGATTGCATAGGTAGAAATCTTGTTGATGAAAGATCCATTGTTTTTATGGCTGATAGCCTGATTTCAGACCTAAGAAGATCATTCAAGGAAAGAAAGGCAGCCCAATGGATGAGGCACTGATCAGCCTCCTAGAGAATGCAAGTCTGAAGTTCTTGATGTCTTCAAGAAGGCACCATCCCCAAGTGGAGCCACTGTTAGCCACCTATGAAATTTGTTATACCAAAAGGTGGCTAAATCATTTTTTGGAGCCTTCAAGGAACAAATTTTATTGCAAAAAAGTGTTACCTTTTGAAGTCTCTTGAAAGCCTCATGCCTCTGTCCAAAACCTTCACTGCTGTGCCCATTTTACACTCTGGAATTCTACTGATTTCATGAGAAAAGATTGTTGCAGAACCACCTTTCTTCCCTTCCCCTCTCTTGAAAAACTAACCTTCATTTTGCTCCCCTTTCGTTCCTATATACTTCCTCTATTTTCATCTTCCCATGTTCCCCTTTCATAAAAACCCCTTTACAGAGTTTAAAACTCCTTTTGAACTCTGTCCAAACCCTCAAAACCCTTGGAAAACATTGAAAATTTTATAAAAAATACCGTTTTATGTTGCAGACTTAAGCCCCGTTGGGCTAAGACCTAAACCACTTTCCCATTATATACCATGGTGCTGGAACCAGGTGCTAGACCCATTGGGGGTTTTCCTTTGGGAGCATTTTTAATGTTTTTCCCCCATCTCCGATTGCGATGGCTTGATCGCACAATCCGACAGCCACGCTCCTGCCTACACCCTCTAAAGTAGTAAAACCAAATAACGCAGGATTTTATAATGAAGTTTGTTTTGTGCAGGTGTTTGAATGAAATTCCATTTTATGAGTTCACTAGAAGGATCGATAGCGCTCCAGTATGGTACTGTAATGTTGTTGCCCGTAGAAGCTGCGAACCTTGTTCAAAGGAAGAAATAAATTGGGTTTATAGTTAATGGAGCCACAGTTTCGAGGTTTGAACCTGGAGTTTAATGGACCGAAGTGCATAAGAAGTAGGGTGTTAACCCCGGTTTAAACCTATGTGTCAATCACTATACATAACCGGAGTAGTTTTGATCACACCGCCTTTGTGGGGCAAGCTGTATTTTCGATTCAAGCATGACACATTCCAGGAGCTGACACGTGGCCTTAAGCGGTTTGGCGATACCGGCCTCCCCGCGCGTTAAATGTTGACTATGGGCTCAGTGCGATATTGGCGTACACCGTCCGATCTGAGGCTAGCTCATCGGATGGTGATCGCACTCAAAAGAAGCTCGGGGGATAAATTAAGGTATGGCGTGACCTATGGCCCACAATCAATCGCACCAGTGGTCCCCAACGCTTAGTCAGCATACCCATCAACACACACGCGGCAACAACTAATTGGAGTGGGTCTTTTTTGGTTGCTCGCATGGTCATGAAATCCAGACCCGATACACTTTATATGGCATAATTCATAAAAATTTCGGGTCACACTTGGGTTGACGTCAGCAGGCCCCAAAACGGACCCGGGGAGCTTTATATGCCAGATTTCATAAAAATTTCGGGTAACAAACATCCTAACATCAACAAGCTCCTTTTGTGACCCGAAATGGTTATGCAGCTTGGTTTATCAGGATTTTGAAGTCCAGGCTATATTATTTGATAAAGGGTGATTATATGGTTTTTTGCATTATACTGAAAAGGGTCGAAGGCTGGGGTTCATTTCTTGCACCTTCAATTCTTTAAAAGGAAGCCATTCGTGGATTAAACTTTCACGTCTCATCAATGTTTCAAAGTCATTGGTGCCTCACGATCCCTGCGCAACACTGCACACCAACAAAACGTCGTAAAACAAGCACAAACAAAGAGTATTAGTGTTAGAGACAGAATGCACCAGAATGGAAGATTGGAGACAGATCTGTGGGGATTACGGCTAAGAATGATTATCAAAAGCCTAATCCTCCTAATTAAAGCAAAGTTAAAGGAAAATTATAAATATTTATCACGCAGATAGGCCTCCACCGCCACATCTGAGGCCAATCGATTCCTCCCAACTACCACAGTGCCACCTGTGCCTCAAAGCATTCAAACAGAGGCCAAAGTTATTGATCAAGATTAGATATTTTCCTTAGCCCAACCAGAGAGTTAATTCTGCAAATAAACTTAATGACAAAATATCAGCAGACTTACTTTAACATCACAAAGAGCCTCAAAAGTCAATAAGAGCTCTCACCGAGCTTAATCTTAAATGAAAAACATTAATACAGCCAGAAACATCTGTAAGACTTCTTCATCGAGCCCCTCAAAGGCCAAGAAGCCATTAAGAATGTATTAATTATCTTTGGAGATATTTTATCAGATCCCACCTCCTCATTCTTCTATAAATACAACTAGAGAAGATGAGAGAGGAGTCGGTTGAGTTGGTTGCTGAACTTTGAAATGTAATTGAGCTTGAGATTTATACTTGTAAATAGTGTTCACTAGCTCTTAGAGCTCTGCTTGTGATAGATAAGTTATTCTGGGAAGTGTAGATGATTGCTAAACTAAAGCATTGGACTTAAAGCTGTAACTGGTTTGAAGCATCAATACAAGCTGATTTATGGGATCCTGGTCTATGTCGACGGTGATGTTATTTCTTAATGTGAATAGTTGTTTTATTTATGTTTTCACTGTGTTCATCTTCTCTTGTAAATAACAACATGCATAGAGTTAGGACCTACTGTATATCAATACCCTTCTCTGACTGAAAATCTTTATCTAAATGTTTTCTTCCAAATCTGTGTTATTTAGGAATGATTTAATTCAGTTTAAGCAATAGGAATGCTGACGTTCCCTCGTCCTGTTGTCTTAGCTAATTGTTATTCTTGAAAGTTATTTTCATTTCATGTTAAGTAGAGATGAACTATGGAAGATATGGTTTTCCCTGGTCCTATTTTTATCCCAAAAGACTGTTTGAAAGTTTCCCTTGGAATGTGTTGAAAGCTGGCTAGTTTCAAAGTACTTACCAGATCTTAGGCCATTCTGTGTTCTCTTTGTGTTTGTTTTGAAAGTTACCAAGTAGAGCAGAGCTAGGAGAGGATTTGTGGTGAGCCCGGCCCGCTAGTTTCTACTCTAACAGTTGCCTTCAAGTTTCCCTTTGTTTTTAAACATTTTCTATTGAAAGTGCATCAAAAGCAGGCTAGTTTAGAAGTACTTACCTGATCTTAAATTACTTTTATGTCTTTCTTAAGTGTTTGTCAAAGGTTAGCTAGTTTCAAAGTACTTACCAGATCCTAGGCTGCTCTTTGTTCTTCATATGTTTAATTCCCCTTCTTTTTGTATCATTTCATTCCATAAATCAAACTTTAAAGAGATTCTTAGACATAGATGACTTGCCCCATGGACCACTCTTTCCTCTTTTTGTTTCAATTAAACCCTATTATGACTCCATATCCCAATGGACTAAACCTGCAATTATCTATCTTTCTGGCCAAAGCTTGTTCTGTTTGCTTGCAACTTCTCACCTTTGAAACACTTTGCATTTAGAACATTCCACTCAAGCCATTTTCATGCTCAACCATCCAAAAACAAAACAAAACCCTCGGTCTTCATAGCTAGCCTAATATCATTACCCAAAACTTAAAAGACAAATCCATCTTTGCACTTATTGGAGAGATCCCTCTCCGGATTTAGGAGGGCTAGATCCTAGAATCCCAAAGTGGTTGAAACGATGTTGTTTCTATGATTGGAATTTTTCCAATCTTGTTAACTACAGATTCCTAACAGGTTGAAGAAGTCTATATCCTTTGACATCTTCAAAATATCCACAAAAATGAATTTTTCACTCTTAGGTTCTAAAGCTTTATGTTTCTCATCGGGAATATGGGCCCAAGCTTCACTTCCAAAAACACGAAAGTGACTTACATCTCATTTGATTGAGCTCCAACCTTCTTCTCGAGTGATATTCCTTAAAACCTTAGTAGGAGTGTGATTTACCATGTAATTTGCAAAATTAATTGTTTCTACCCAAAAATTAAGACTAAGTCCTTTAGATTGAAGCATACAATTAGCCATTTCTTTTAGAGTGTGAATATTCCTTTCAGCTATACCATTTTGTTGTGGAGTATAGAAAAACGTATGTTGCAATTGAATGCCATGCTCAATGAAAAATTTGATAAATTTTTTGTTAAAATATTCTCCTCCATTGTCAGATCTTAACTTAAGAATGTGATGTCCAGATTGTTTCTCAATAAAGGCCTTAAAGGCCAAGAAAATGTTAAAAAATTCACTCTTGAGTTGTAAGAAGTATACCCAAGTGCATTTGGAAAAATCATCAATGAAAGTTAAGAAGTACTTGTAGTTAGAGAAAGAAACAACTAGAAGTGGACCACATAAATCATTGTGCACAAGTTGTAAAGGTACTAAAGTGTGCTAAGAGGCACGTTTGTCAAAACTATCCCGATGATGTTTTTCGAGTACACAACCGAAACAAACACCATCTCGGCAGGATACCATAGGAAGACCTATCACCATATTTTCTTTACATAGAGTTTGAAGAGAGAGATAGTTTAAGTGACCAAATCGGTCATGCCAAAGTTTTCTCAATTCATCATTATGAGCAAAAGAAACAGATGGAAGACATGATGACCCAAAGTTGTCAAACTTATAAAACCTTGTGGAATCATCATCAATGCCAATGGCTAAAATGTGTCTAGGATCTCTTAGGTCCTTAATTAAAACATCATGAGGTGAGAATTCTATTGTTTTCCCTTCACCTGAACGAGTAATATGATAAATAGATAGAAGGTTGCAGGACAAGGTGGGAACACATAATACATCATTAAACTGACCATTATCTAGATGAATGGTTCCAGACCCTACAACACTAAGAGATCTATCATCACCAACATAATTTTTTTTGGTGTTACAACCATTTAAAGAAGAAAACATGGCTTTATTTTTTGTCATGTATAAGAGTCTCCAGAATCAATGAGCCACTCATGATAATGAGAAGAAAAAGATACATTCAATGCATGACCAAATCTTGATGCTTGACAACCACAAGCAGAAAGTGCCATTCCTGAAGATGAAGTTGAAGATTTCTCCAAATGGATGTTGTGCTTCTTCATTGCTGCTTCCAAGACTTCCATATTGTTAAAATATTTTGACTCTACGTGGCCATCACAATTACAAAAGTTGCAATGTATATCTGTCTTCTTCCCTTTGTTTTTATTTTCCTTATCAGTTTGTTCAGATGCTTTTTCAGTTTGCGGCTGAGATTGCTTAAGTCCCTTGTTTGGTTTAGGACCATTCTTTTTAGGATGTTTCTTCTTAGGATTCTTTGGATATGGTTATTGTTGGGCTACTAAGGCTTTCTTAGAAGAGTTTATAATATTAATAATACCAAGGTGTAATATTTTTTCTTGTTCTCTTATCAAAGAATCACAAAAGGCATCAAAAGAGGGGGACTTGTAGGTTGTTCCTTGAGAAATGAGGGCTTCTCTAGTGGAATGGAAGGTGGAAACAAATATAGAGTATGCAGGGCCTAGCTTAGCAAGAATGGAATATATAAGACTACCATCTTCCTTTTTGAACTTAAAACCTTATAAAATAATTCTAAGAGTCTTGAATTTGGACAAAAGATCTTCGACGAAGGAGAAATTATTGGGGTCCAAAGTAAGCAACTCATTTTCAAGCTGGTGGGCTCTGATTTCATTTTGAACGCCAAACACAATATTTAGCTTTTTCATAGCTTCAGCAGGGGAGTCAATTTCTTGGATATGAAATCTAAGATCTTGAGCAATAGTCATTCCTATCAACCGTTGTGCTTGATCTTGTTTATTTCCCTATTTAGCCTTTTTATCTGCATCGGTAGGTTTAGATTCTTTTCCTACGGCTATTCTATAAAGCCCTTTACTTTTAAGTAAGTCTACCATGTAGGATAGCCATTGGAAATAATTGATGCTGTTAAGAATAATCAGGCATGCACTTTATATTTTTTTTAAATGAAATGGTAAAGGTTGAAACTAACTACTCCAATGGAAATATATTGAAAAATTAAGCTGGTTAAAAAAAAACGACTTTGAAAACGACTTCCAAATGAAGAAGTTATGCCTTTTTGAAAAACAAGTTGCAGTAGATGCCGAGTGGTTACGTGATAGGTTGAAAGTTGATGATGAAGTTGTAATTTTAAAAATAAATTTCCCCTCTTTTTCCAAACTTAATATAATAAGCTCACTTTTAAAAAAATACTACTTTATGTGAGCACTTTTATAAATAAGTGAGAGTCACTTTTACAATGTTACTTTTAAATAAAACCATTAAAAATAAAAACAACTTGCCAAAAAGTTTTTAAAGAAAAAGTAACTTGACAAAAACCTTTTTAGAAAAAGAAGCTTGACAAAGAGACTTGAACCCAAGACCTCTATTTTCATAAAGTAACTATACACCAAGTGAGCTAGTAAAATGATTCTATAATTGTTTGAAAGGAGGAAGGGTTTTTTTTTTACTCTTCAGTGTGGGTGTTTTTTTCCTACAAAAAAACCGCTGTGCAAATAGCAAAAAAATACCATCGTTACGACATAATGCTATATTTCCGGTTAATCCGTTCGAAAACTATATATTTTTCTCTCTATTTCTGATTTCGCGAGATGCACAAAGTCACGGCAAAATAACATATGTAGCAGAAAAATATCGTCTTCATGTTTCTAGTTTTCCAGATCACACACAACACAGAGAAAAGAGCATACATAGAGAAGAGGGTATAGATCAGGTAATAAAAAAGGCTGTAAACCGAAATAAACAGAGATTAATAAATATAACTACAAAAAAAATACTTTATACCTCCAGATCTAAAATGACATAATTTGGGCAATCAGGAACCTTTTCAAATGAAACGAAAGGGGTTCCTCATTGGAACAGAGGCTTCAGACACAACAAAGCAATTCTCCTAGCCTGAGAGTGGTCAGAAACAGTAGATCTAGAAAACAAAAGTCGCATGTCGTCAAACCGACTTCGGATTTGGATCAGCAATGGATGTGACTCTCAAAAAAACTAATACTATGTAGGAATTTATAGGGTAAGTTACTTATATCAAACACCAAAGGTCACCACTCACAAACAGATCATAGATCAGTACACCAGTATTTGACGTGGCTAAAACCTCGAAGAGGGAAGCAGTCCATGGCCTGAGCCAACACGCCCACTTCAAGAAATTTATTAATATAAAGAAAAAAATTTACATACAATTCTCTCATAAACAGTCACCGGACAAATGACCCTCCATGCTCTTTAAATATAGATCATGGACCAATTGGGTGTTAAGCCACTAATCAAGTGTCAGTAATACCGATGAGAGAATGAACCATCGGATCACTACATATCGTGACTGTTGGATTATAAGTTACAAAAATACATAGTAAAGAAACACACTTTACCTAAATCTACACTAGACCAAGTTATACTTAACTATTTCCTATGTGTCGGAATATTCTAACATGGACCTTGCAAGTATCTCTAAGAGCTAGAGTTCCTAACACTCCTCTATCTTCAAGACCTAGAAAATCCTAACTTCCATAATCAACCAATGAAATTACTACATATTTACATCTAGAATGAATTTGAAGATTCCATCGCCACATTAATAATCAAATAGGAGCAAAAATTCCATAGGAGTACCACTTAGTAAAAGAAAAAAACAAAGAAATATGTCTATCTCAAAATATTCCTTGTATCATGTTGATCGTGGGGGTAGACCTCTTAAATAACCCTTTTCAGGGGGACTTTGACAATATAAAAAATTTGGGCATAAATGAAAACACTCATTTAAATCTACTAGCCATAATAGATAAATTGATAATAACACTCCCACAAAATATTTGGTGGTCCCATGGTTCAAACTTACGACATGGCCAACTTGAAGAGCCAAGAATAGGATTCACCAACTCATAATCAATAATGGATCCAATTTACTAAATGCCTATAGTTAGAAGAAAAGTGCTAACATTAACTATACACTCAAAGTTCTAAAGGAAACAGTGAACAAACAACATGGCATCTTGAAACCATTAGGTGATCACTTGAATACCCACATATGTGATCCAAACACTAATAAAAAAAATAGGGATTTATTTCCCCTAAAGTACAAGATACATACATGTTCAAGGATAATCACTAATCACACTTATAGGATCACAATTAGTGGTATCGTTTATAAAAGGTTTGCATGAAAAAAATTGATGAGTTAGGTATCTTAGGGTAGGTTACCAAAATGGAACATCATTCATCTCCATGGCATCATTGATGACCTAAATAAACCAAATGTATCTGTCTTATATTTGGACATTGAACCTGACAATGGTGGCAATGATATAGGAATGATTATAAAGGATCAATTACCTAGGTCTAATTTGTGTAAGTATTTTATGCTTGTTTTGAGCATGACACTCACCATTTAGGATACTTAACAAAAATACACCAAACAAAACATAGTAATCAATTTAATGAGAACTATGACCTCAAAACAAGAGATTTAGCCTTAAAAACCCAATTTTTGTGTAAAATTTGCCACAAATAACCTTGGAATAAAAAGTGGTGCTATCAGTAGCACCCCCTTTTTTGTGGTTAAAGTAGTGACTCATTTGAAATAGAACCTTGACAGTTAAACAAAACCTTAAAATTGATCATGGAATCAAAAAGTGATGCTACCATTAGCATTGATTTTTTATTTTATTTTATTCTTTTTTGAGAGAAAATTATGGCTTAATTGATATTGTGGCCTTGAACACTTGTACCACTACAGATAAAAAACTAAAAATTGGCTTCAAAATTGAAAGTAATATTAGTTCAAAATTAGCTAATATTTTTTTTTAATAAATTTAGATTTAATTTTTTTTTTTTACTATAGTTATGAAAGAAATGAAAGTTATATATATATATATATATATATATATATATATATATATATTTTCATTAAAAACGGAAAACTCTTTTTTGGCATATTTAATTAAAAATGAGAAAATAGCCAATTTTTTCTAGTGGCACAATGGGATGTTATCCCCTCCACTTGGTTTCAAATCTCATGATGGGACATCTTTGGCCCATTGTGATCGGGCTCAAAGAGTAGGCTCCCCCACCCTTGTGGAGTCTCATCAATTGCTAACTCATAAACTCCTAGTATATATCTCTTATGGATTGTTGGATATACTCTTGGTGTTATAGTGGCAACCACTAGGTTTTATCTTGGGCCTCGCCCAGATTACTTCAACAAGTTATCGATTCACCATGGTAAAAAAAGAGGGAAAATAAAAACACCAAGAAAACCAAAACTTAAAAATTAAAATAAAAAAATTGAAAAAAAAGGAGAAAACACAAAACTAAATAAATTAAATAAAGAAATTAAAGAAACAACCAAACCCAAAAATAAAATAAAATTAAAGCATACACATGAGGGGATGCCGATTTTTGGAATTTTCCATCCCCACTTGCGACTTGTGCATAGCCCCCACCAACATTAGACAACAACTTCTTCCTGCCTTGTGCCTCCTCTTCCAACCCTCCCTCCTCCCACAACCTAATGCTTGTTTTCCCTCTCCCTCCTTTCCCACTGCAAGAGGAGGAAGGGAGGGGGATATGATAGGGAGGACTATTATTTCACATAAGTACGGGTTATGCATGAGCCATATGCAATGATGAGCGATTGTGAGAGTCACCATCCCCATATATATATATTATCGGATTTGGTCGTTTCTTATCAAGCGAGGAGGGTAACTCCATGAATCAATTGTATTTGAATTAAGAGAGGACATGAATATATACAAGGAGAGGGAGTCTTTTGGGATTCACCTCCCAATGTCTCTTCATCTTCCAATTTCCTTTATTTTTCTATGTACAATATTTACAAAGAATTTCTTATATCAAAATATTAAAAAAAAAATACTTTATAACATTTTACTTTCAATTAATTTTGAAATTTTTTAACAAATTCTATGAAGTTTATTAAAAGCTTATTATATTAAATTTTAATTATATATATATATATATATATATATATATATATATATATATATATATTTTTTTTTTTTTTTTTTTTTTCCCAAGAAAAAATCGGCAAATTTCTATTAAATTAATGAAAGTTACAACTTTGCAAATGCATTTAAGCATTTCGAGACGCCCAATGGGCCCGTGTGCATAAGCACACTAGTCACTGTAGCTAGGCTACCGAAAAAAAATAAAATTACAACAACCCCGTAGGGCTAGACTCGTCACACTTGCCCTTTCCATTTAAGGAATGGCAAGCAAAATAAGATAACATGGGGAGAAAAATAAGTTTTCCTCACCTTCTTCTTTTCTACCTTCCTCCAAGCACATTGTGATGACGTGGCAATGATAAGGGCTAGCTGATTTTCTTTAGTGTTTGTACCATTGTCCTTATCTGAATCTTAATTGTCTGAAATGCGTTGTCTTTTATTACCCCCAGAGTCTGTTGCCTCATGTCCTTTTGCCAACTGGGCTGAGGGAGTGATGTCGAACAGGTTTTGCATCTCTTGTTCTTTTGTCTTTGTATCTATGGTTGTTTGTTGATGTTCATTTGGTTTGTGAGCATCTTCTTCTTCTTTTTCCTCCTCCTCTTCTGACTTGCTTTTGGGAAATTTCCACCCTTTTGGAGTTTTCCCTGTCTTTTTTTTTCCCTGTTGTCTCTTTTTTCTTCTGGACATGTATTTTTCAAATGACCAGTGTTTCTACAGACTCTGCACCTGAATGCAATATTTTCGAAGTCAAGGTGATGTATCCATTTATGTAGTTTGTGTGTCAAATGTATGCATTCTGGCAGCCCTTTACTGAGGTCCACTTCCACGCACATATGAGAAAAGGTGTAGATACGCTCCTCTAAGCGTTGAGTCTCTATTTTGATATATCGCCCCAGAATGTTCCCAATGCAAGCAAGAAAACTTTCGTTCCAGAAATGCAAGGGCAAATTGTAAAGCCGGACCCAGACTGGCATTCTTGACACTTCCATTGTGTTTGCGTCAAAATCCGGGAACCAAGGTGTGATGAAGAGCCCAGTGGAGCTCCAGAACCATGGTCCCTCCCTCAGAATGATGTCTCTGGCTTCCGAGGATGCAAACTTGACGATGAAAAACCCTTTTGAAGAGAGGTGGATTTCGCAATCCATAGTCCAGTTTGTGAAAATCCAATGGAACAGCTTCATTGGTTTTGGCCAGTGCTAGGGTCCTGTGATTTGGTTGATTGGCAAGCCAAATGACAGTGTAACATCAAACCAAGCTTTGGAGCCCAAGGACCTAGCCTTCCTGGACTCAGAGAGGGCTCTCTCTATATGTGTAAGGGATATCTGTGTGTTTGCTTATTTTGTTCTGATTTTAGGCTAGTTATGGAGTATGTTTTTGGTTTTGGTTTTTTTAATTTGTGAGGGATGAAACTGATCAAAGACACGAGATAGGTAAAAAGATGTCATATTAACTGGGCTATGGGGTCAAAAAGGTCAAGAAAGCTATTAGATGACGATACAAGGTTGTTGAAGGGCCGATTGATTCAAGGTAGAAAGGATCTTTGGGCAAAATGGAGTAAATGGACATCAAGTTTGTGAACAACAAAGAGTTTCAAGCATAACTAGTTCAATAGATAACATAAACATGGTAGGGCAAACCATTAATCATGCAAAATGTAACTACAAGCTAGTCAATACATAGAAATAAACATTCAAGCCATGCATAGAAGTATAAGACCCTCTAACTTTGGGAAATGACTATCAGACTTTGGGGAAAAAACTTAAGGAAGACAAACAACTTAAATTACTATGCCGGAATGCCTAAACACAGTACTTCAAGTTATTGGGCACTTTGAACAACAAGATTTGCATAGTTTTAGGCAAAAGGCTAGGCCTCCTTGGTTCAACAAGATGATAATCTAATCAGTCAAAGAGAAATTTCATGGATGGAACTATAGCTAGCCATAGGTAAGCAGGGCATACCGTAAGTCATACTTAGCATGTATAGAACTATGAATGAAACAAGCAACAATATCATCAAGTTGTTAAAGAGCAGTTAAGAATTCTTTAATGCAACTAAGGAAGAAGAAAACATGAAAGCTATGAAGATTCAGGAAATTTGAGGTGCTTCCATGGGCATATCTCAAATTTGTTCTCTACTGATCTATAGCAAGCAAGAAACATGTATTCATGAATGAAAACTATAAGACAACAACAAAGCAAGAGACACTATACCATTCTACCAAGTCATGGAATCCAACAACAATCCTTCTTCATTCATCCAAGAGCATCCAAGAGGCAATCCAAAAGCATAAGACAAGTATTTCTTCCAAAGCTTATATGACCATATATTTCTTCTCTCATCAAGTTCAGCCTTGTTTTACAATGAAAGCCTTTGGAATATATAGGCTTAAGTGAGGAAAACCTCATGGTTCAACTTGCCATCCTATTGGCCTAATCAAAATATCTAAACTTGTCCTTGAGGCTTTGCAAAGCCCAAGGCACAAAATATCTCATAAAATATCTAGAAAATGCTAAAAAAGGAAAAATAATTGATTTTGCATTATTTTCCATTTGCAAAAATAGCTAAACGCACATTTGGAAAAAGCAATTTTTGAAGGTTCAAAAATTACAAAAATACTCAAAATTTATATCAGCAAAAGGTCCCCTGACTTGCCGGCAACATTAGGCAGCCTTCCTAATGTCGAAACGAGGCTCATGATAGCTCGTTGGAAAGCTCTGAGTGTCTACATTCCGAAAAAACTTAAATTTTCCCAATCTGATGCCTAGAAGTCTTCCAAAACTGCACTTGTGTGTAAAAAACTAGAATTTAAACCTTGCTGATAGACGGGGCAGAATGTTGAAAAAGTGAGTGTTTTCCGCCATTTTGGGGAAGAAAATGATCTTCAAATGTTCTAAAAATCACTGATTATGTACCCCTGAAATTATGGCATCCAATGATACCATTCTCATCCCATGACGATCTCCCAAACTGAAATGGCGAAGCCCCTGAGTTTTGGCCAAAACCCCAAAAATGTCAAAATACAAGATTGTGTCAAAATTTTCTCAATTTTGTTGAGCAAGTCCCTCAAGGATTTTTAGAAACATGTCTAGAAGCTCGGGCCAAAATTCTAAGCCTAGAGGTGTCTTTCTCCCTTTTTCTCACCGGGCGCCCTCTTTGGGCAGTTTGGAGCTTTTCTCGGTTTTTCTTCTTTGTTGTTTTGGCATTCTAGATTTGGTGAGGAAGTCATGGCCCCTTGCCTAGGAGAGGCAGCTAGCACATGCTTTGGAGAATTATCTTCATGATCTTTATGCTGATGTTCTATCTCATAAGGCTACCCCTTTTCCCGTCTTTGTTCATCACTGTTATGCTGCTCCTGATACTCTGTCTTACTTTCACTGTCAATCACTGTTTGATCAAGGTAAAAATGGTTTTCAAATGCTGTGTGAGATGCGCTCCTTGCTATTGGGTCTCTGCTCTTTCAAAAAACTGTCCTTTCCTTTGGCACAAAACTCAACAAACAATTTTAAGGATGAGCACAAAGTCAAACAAAAGGCACCTACATTCAATATGTTTTTTCTGTGTTTGTAATAAGATCACCCAGCTTTGGTGTTTTGGAGGACAACAGGATAGATTTGTTTTTAGACAAAGGCAAAACAAAAACCTTCCCAAATCAAAACAATGCTCTGTCTTTCTTTGTATGCCAATCAATAGGTAACTTCACTAACCATAGCATGGTTAATCAAAATGCATATACACAGTCAAAGGTCACTGTGTCATTGTGAGGTCACAAGCTCCTTTTGTGTTGGTGTGGGAATATGCAGCTCTACAGCAGATAAACAACAAGAATTTAATCAACACATTATCCTCTTTTCTATGTCTTCTTGCACAGTTTTTGATAATCCCCCTTTAATGGTAATGACAGTTTCACATATTAAAGCTTGATTTTATGGAGCAAAAGGAGAGAACACTGTTATTTTTCCCTTGTTTACAGTTGGTTGATCACAACTATTTCGAATCCGTATCTTAAAACAACAATCCTCCTTAACAATGTCTTCAATAATGCACACAGTCTGTCAGAGTTTTAAATTTGTGCCACAACAATTTGGATGTCTCAAACACTTGACCATCCCCTTTAAAACACGATGAAAACCTTTGCTTGAAAGTTGGAGCGACTGTGGAGTTGTTTGGAGGCTTTTTGAGTGCGCGACGCATTCATAGGAAAGAGCACCGCGCAGTGTAAACAGTGTCGGGTCGACTGTCGGGCCAACATGACCCGAACCTATAAGGGCGCACCGCGCGCCTACAGGCGCACCGCGCGTCTGTGTCTTCCTTTGTAATTTGTGCCCCCAAACGCGCCGCGCGTTTGTAGAGGCACGCCACGCAACTTCTGAGCCCAAAAAACTCTGCTAACTCATTTGAAGCTTCTTTCTCCGGTCTAAGGAAACAGCAAGGGGGCTTTGTTTGGTGTTTTGAGGGATTCGAAATGGTTTGCAACAGTCAATCAACCCTTTTGAAAATGAAAAAGCCGAAGTCTTTTTCATATTGATTGGTGAGGGTTTTTCGTTTGAAAACGCCTTTGTTTTAACACTTGAAACCTTCTCCATTCAAAACATAAACTGACACCCTTTTAAGATTTTAAAACTTCCACTGTTTCTCAATCCTTTACTCAAAAGGCATTGATAAGGTAACTTTGACCTTTTTAGAAGGAACATGGTTATATTTGTTTTGAAGTTTTCTCCAGAAACTGAAAATATGCCAAAGTGCTTCTTGTATTTTATGAACCTGTACTGCTAGCTACAACACCTCTTGGGGAAATGAGCTTATATTTCCTTCTGTCCACTTATGATAAGCAATTTGAGACATTCCTTTAAGCATCAGGAAGCTGAGTATCCTTTTAAACATAATCATTATCATGTCCTTTCGCCTGTGCAATGACCCATCTCATCAACCATTCTTCAAATTCTGTTTTGTTGGGGCTGCAGACTGTCTTTTGACAGAAACCTTGTTGAGAGATAAGCTTGAACCATTGGATTGCTATGGTACCCCTACTTTCCTTTTGGTCTCTTTACAGTACTTCTCTGTTTCAACTATCTCTTATTATGTTTATACTTTGTCTATCAGTCAGTGAGAAAACCTAGAAATAATCACTGCCCTGGCCTACTGCTAATGAATGAAGGAGGGCCCTTCACTTGGAAAAATATCTGATGTTTTGTCAACCCTCTGTCTCAGCCATATGAAGGCTGCCCGATGAACATATTGACAAGGTTTTCTTTCACACATGATGGCAGGCAAACAAATTGTGAAGAACACTACTGCTCTTACCTCTGTTTTCAATCATTACTTTTCTTTTAGAAAAACCCTAGTCACTATCTCATTGTTTAAAAACAAATCTTTCTTATAATCAGCTGCAAGTCTTTAAAACCAACCTTTGGCCATCGCCCTCTGCTTATAGATGAAGGAGGTGCTTTTAACCCTCTGCTTGTAAATGAAGGAGGTTCTCAGTCATGTCATATCAACAGCCTCTTGAAAATGTTGCTTTTTCTTCTGTTGTCCTTTCAGGCTGTGAATGAGGTCGCAAGAGTTTGATGAATAACTCTTTGCACTATAGCTGCATCCCAGGCTCAAGATCATATTGAGAAGCAGCTGTCTTCTCATGTGGCACCAAAAATTGTGTTCTGAGATGCTGGTATGTTTCCTGTCCTTGAAATATCCATCAAACACTATAAAACACCTAAAATCAGCTTGAGATTATGGTCTATTTATTGCTAAGACTTAAGGGTGTATCAGTGGCACGACTTAGGGCTGTGACCAAATTTATTAGCAGAGTGGGAGGTCTGTTATGACTGGTCTATAGTAGATGGAGGTTTTTTGGCTCTTGGATAGTTTTCCAAGGGTGAGATGTCTTAAAGCGCCACTTCCTAACTTAGGGGAGGTTGTTTGAACATATTTGGATTGTTTCTTTAAACTGATGGTCAGACTAGCATGGTTGAGGTTAAGTAGGATTTGATAATGAGGTTTCGTCTCGTCATGGGCGGACTAAAAAGGTAGGAAGGCAAAAAAAGTTTATGGGGGTTTTCTAGATGACAAATTGACATATGGAGATCAGCTTCTAGAAAACTTAGCTAGAATTTAGTCATCAACAATAGGTGAAAAATACTGATGACTAACAGTGGCTCCGTTTGGGGAGGGCAGCTCCTTTTCAGGAGGTGTCCAGAATCTCAGATCTTTGGCTTATGAATACCAGTGCCTTACCCATTGGGGAAAATTTCATCCTTCTTTGATGATGCTTCTTAAAAGTGACAACATGATTAGCATCAATGATATTTCTACCTACCCCACTATCTTTCCTAACATTTTTTTTTTCTTGCTTTTGGCGCATTTGAACTAGCAGCCTTTTGAATATATATTTTTCTTTTTGCAAAAATCAACCTATCTGATTCTACACTTATATCTGCCGAGAGTTCAGATTAAACTGATGAACTCCTTCATTACTCTACCTACGCTAGATCAACTGTCAAGATTAAGCTGTTTGACAGGATTTTGTTCTCTAATCTGAAACACGAAATTTAAAAGATGATCAAATCAGGATTAGACAATCTGATTTGTCATGCATTTGTGGCATAAAAGAAAAGCTGCACACAAATATTATTTTGCATAAAATGGAAACTAGGAAAAATGGGGTTGAGATGCACAATTTGTTTTTCATCCCCACTTCCCTCTTTGGTTCTGTTTTGGGCATGTGGAACCAGTATCTTTTCCTAATCTACTCTCTTTGATAAGTCAAGCTTACACAATGTTGACCATCTTTTTCACTCACTAGCTTATCAGCAAATAAATTTAAACATGTTCAGCTATGATTAGGCTAGATATCTGAACAAGATATTGAAGTACTAGTAGCGGATTTTTGACTTTCTCGCTTTCCGAAGGAATATTTTTTGGAACATGGGGCTTTACCATTGCTTTTTAGAAACTACCCTCTTTTTCTACTTTTTACTGTTTTTTGTATTTTCTGCTTTTTCACTTTTTCTTCAAACAATCTAAAACTGGAAAGATGCTCGCAAGGCTGAGCTTTAACTATCTACCTATCCTAGCCTAAACTATACACATCATACACATTTGGTGAACTCTTCTTTCCAATGTAACCAATCAAGTAGACGATTACATGGGTGATTCTGGTTTAGTTCTTTCATGATGCAGAAATAATGAAAAGGCCACTCCCATTTGGTTTGTTTCTGGACAGTAGTGCTTAAGTTTTTTCTCATTCTTGGCAACAACTTGTTGATGATAGAACCCACTACTCCTTCAGATTTCTCAAGGAAAACAACAAATGGATCTTGGAATAATACCTGATCTAGAGGATTTGAGATATAGGCTTCATTCAGGACTACTATTTCTTCCACTTGGCTATATCTAGGACTCTCTTGGTAAGGCAAATCTTCCCCTTGCTCATGATCACTTGAACTGTCAGGCTCATCATATATTGCAATGTAGTTTCCTTTCCAAGCCGATGTGTTTTGATAGGGCGGGCTGAAAACTGTGTGAAGGTCATCAGGTTGATGGGCAGGGATACACTTTGACAGTAAATTATCTTGAAAGGATAGTGTGACAACTCCCATGTGTTTATCAACCTCTATCTCTTCATCTGCAATTTGTAACTCAATGGAACTTGGTGGCTGCAAATCTGGAGTAAAGGAAGAATCAATGTCTAAAATGATTTCCTCAACCATTTCAGGAAAAGGCTTCTCATTTACAACATGCTCGAGAATTTCATCATCCTCCTCAACCTCATCATCAAAGCTGAAAAACTGTTGATTTCCAATTATGCGAATGTTATCTTTGATGGACTGAAGTGAAGTAGAGCAAAGAGTCCGAGACTCTTCACTTACTTCTAAATTCTCAAGGCTCTTCTCATTAGTGTCATAGATGACCTGTAATGGCTGCTCACTTTTCTCAAGTTTATGAAACTGAGCTTTCTCCCGAAAATCAAAAACTGAGTCTTTTACAAAGTTAGTCTCTGTTTGGAAATCATAACCATCAACATATTAATCAAACATTGGAGAATCATTAACATAAGTAATGTCACCAGCCATGTACCTTGGACAATCAGATTGCTTTTCTTCAACTTGATTTACAAATCTATTTTCTGATTTATGATATGCAGGATTTACAGGAGAAATATCAGCGAAGTTTTGGTTATATGAAGTTTCAGAGGCTGTCTGCATGTTTATAATTTGATCTATTTCTTGTTCAGTTAAAGGAGAAAGTATTTTTTGTTTTCTTTGGATGGGGCAACAACTTCTTTCCATTTTTTGTGGAAGTTGATCTTGTGGCTGAATGTCCTCTTGTATTTTATAGGGAAGGGCAGATGGATTGTTATTTGCTTCAACCTTTTCAAAGATTTCTTGTGGATCCTCTCTCATTTTTTGATGGGCTTCATCTAGGATCAACTCTTCTTGGTCATCTTGATGGTTAGTTTGGGTAAGAAAATTATGGACCTCCTCTAAAAAATCCTCAGGATGCCAATTTCCTAAGTTTTCTTCAATGCTTACAAGGTGTTGTATGAGGTTTTCAAAGTGATCACAACAATTTTCAGTCAATGATAGAGATGGACAATGTCCTATATAGTGTTTACAAAATACTTTGTGGAAATCCTTCAAAGAAAACAAGGTGCGAGGCTCTAGGTTTTCATACCATTCTCTTGCCTCTTCTTCTAATGTACCCATGAAAATTTTCATGAGGAAGTCCTCATGCCATTCAACCTTTAACTTCCATAGATGTATATGAAATTTGATGAGGCGTAAAAATGGGTCGTCAATACTTTCATTTCGAAAGAGAGGTAGGTTTGCGAACCAATTTACATCTGTAGGCATTTTGTGTAGGAAACCAGGGATATGTTCTCTGCTCATCGGAGCATATCTCCTTTGTGTCCTCAGGTGGAGGATTTGAACTATTCTATCCTCCATCAGCATGATTGGGATTTGCTTAATGCATTCTTAGGAGACTTTATAAGGACTAGTGGGGAAATAGGCCTACTGGAGGCTAGTGGAGTCGCCAGGTGGAACTTGGTTGTTTTTGTGAAGATATAGCTATGGTCCACCACCAGTAACTAATCTGGAAATGTTTTTAAGATTTTTCTGAGTTTCTTATGTGCAGCCTATGGTTTGTCTAAAGTATTCTAAACTTGTTTCGACAATTTGCTAGGGTGGTGATAACAAAAAGAGTTTACTCTAAATGATCTTATGGACTGCTTGTTTGTTCAAGTATCGAAAGGACTAAAGAGTCTATAAGAGTTTGCTAGACTGTCATGTACTCAGTGTCCCACCATCTCCCGCTATGTTAGTGAGCGATGGGATAGGTTGATCGGATAGTAACCTAGATTTCGGTAAAATAGTAAGGCCTACTGGAGGCTAGCGGAGTCGCCAGGTGGATTTTTAGTTGTTTTGCGGTATATGTGTATGGTCCACCACCAATACTGTGAAAAACCAATCTAAGGGAGTTTTTTGGGGTTTTCTAATTTTTATGTGCCTGAGGTTTGGAAGAGTCTTCCTATAACTGACTCATCATTTTGCTAAGATGGTGAAGGAGCTATTTTCTACTCTTCGGACAACACTTAAGTTTTCTAAGTTTGAATGAGACTTCGAGAGTTACTAAGGAGTACTTAGATTGTCACTAACTCAGAAGGTCCCACCGTGATCGCCATTATGTTAGTGAGCGGTGGGATAAGTCAATCAGATAGTATTCTTAAGGCTACTGGAATGTATAGGGAATCTAAGTTTGTTTAATCCTCAGAGTCCCACTGTGATCGCCATTATGTTAGGGTCCTGTGATTTGGCTGATTGGCAAGCCAAATAATAGTGTAACATCAAACCAAGCTTTGGAGCCCAAGGACCTAGCCTTCCTGGACTCAGAGAGGGCTCTCTCTATATGTGTAAGGGATATCTGTGTGTTTTCTTATTTTGTTCTAATTTTAGGCTAGTTATGGGGTATGTTTTTGGTTTTGGTTTTTTTAAGTTGTGAGGGATGAAACTGATAAAAGACACGAGATAGGTAAAAATATGTCAGATTAACTTGGCTATGGGGTCAAAAAGGTCAAGAAAGCTATTAGATGACGATACAAGGCTGTTGAAGGGCCGATTTGATTCAAGGTAGAAAGGATCTTTGGGCAAAATGGAGTAAATGGACATCAAATTTGTGAACAACAAAGAGTTTCAAGCATAACTAGTTCAATAGATAACATAAACATGGTAGGGCAAACCATTAATCATGCAAAATGTAACTACAAGCTAATCAATACATAGAAATAAACATTCAAGCCATGCATAGAAGTATAAGACCCTCTAACTTTGGGAAATGACTATCAGACTTTGGGGAAAACACTTAAGGAAGACAAACAACTTAACTTACTATGACAGAATTCCTAAACACAGTACTTCAAGTTATTGGGCACTTTGAACAACAAGATTTGCATAGTTTTAGGCAAAGGGCTAGATCGAAACTAGGCCTCCCTGGTTCAACAAGATGATAATCTAATCAGTGAAAGAGAAATTTCATGGATGGAACTATAGCTAGCCATAGGTAAGCAGGGCATACCGTAAGTCATACTTATCATGTATATAACTATGAATGAAACAAGCAACAACATCCTCAAGTTGTTAAAGAGCAGTTAAGAATTCTTTAATGCAATTAAGGAAGAAGAAAACATGAAAGCTATGAAGATTCATGGAATTTGAGGTGCCTCCATGGGCATATCTCAAATATGTTCTCTACTTATCTATAGCAAGCAAGAAACATGTATTCATGAATGAAAACTATAAGACAAAAACAAAGCAAGAGACACTATACCATTCTACCAAGTCATGGAATCCAACAACAATCCTTCTTCATTCATCCAAGAGCATCCAAGAGGCAATCCAAAAGCATAAGACAAGTATTTCTTCCAAAGCTTATATGACCATATATTGCTTCTCTTCTCAAGTTCAGCCCTATTTTACAATGAAAGCCTTTGGAATATATAGGCTCAAGTGAGGAAAACCTCATGGTTCAACTTGCTCTCCCATTGGCCTAATCAAAATATCTAAACTTGTCCTTGAGGCTTTGCAAAGCCCAAGGCACAAAATATCTCATAAAATATCTATAAAATGCTAAAAAAGGAAAAATAATTGACTTTGCATCATTTTCCATGTGCAAAAATAGCTAAACGCACATTTGGAAAAAGCAATTTTTAAAGATTCAAAAATTACAAAAATATTCAAAATTTATATCAGCAAAATGTCCCCTGACTTTCTGACAACATTTGGCAGCCTTCCTGATGTTGAAACGAGGCTCATGATAGCTCATTGGAAAGCTCTAAGTGTCTACTTTCTAGAACAACTAAAATTTTTCCAATCTGATGCCTAGAAGTCCTCCAAAACTAGAGTTGTGTGTAAAAAACCAGAAAATAAACCTTGCTGATAGACGGGGCAGAATGTTGAAAAAGTGAGTGTTTTTCGCCATTTTGGGGAGGCAAATGATCTTCAAATGTTCTGAAAATATTTGAGTATGTGCTCCTGAAATTATGGCATCCAATGATACCATTCTCATCCCATGACGATCTCTCAAAGTGAAATGGTGAAGCCCCTGAGTTTTGGCCAAAAACCCAAAAATGTCAAAAACCAAGATTGTGTCAAAATTTGCTCAATTTTGGTGAGCAAGTCCCTCAAGGATTTTTAAAAACATTTCTAGAAGCTCGGGCCAAAATTCTAAGCCTAGAGGTGTCTTTCTCCCTTTTTCTCACCGGGCGCTCTCTTTGGGCAGTTTGGAGCTTTTCTCAGTTTTTCTTCTTTGTTGTTTTGGCATTCTAGATTTGGTGAGGAAGTCATGGCCCCTTGCCTAGGAGAGGCAGCTAGCACATGCTTTGGAGAATTCCCTTCATGATCTTTATGCTGTTGTTCTGTCTCATAAGGCTACCCCTTTTCTCGTCTTTGTTCATCACTATTATGCTGCTCCTGCTACTCTGTCTCACTTTCACTGTCAATCACTGTTTGATCAAGGTAAAAATGGTTTTCAAATGCTGTGTGAGATGCCCTCCTTGCTATTGGGTCTCTGCTCTTTCAAAAAACTGTCCTTTCCTTTGGCATAAAACTCAACAAACAATTTTAAGGATGAGCACAAAGTCAAAGAAAAGGCACCTACAGTCAATATGCTTTTTCCGTGTTTGTAATAAGATCACCCAGCTTTGGTGTTTTGGAGGACAACAGGACAACTTTTTTTTTAGACAAAGGCAAAACAAAAACCTTCCCAAATCAAAACAATGCTCTGTCTTTCTTTGTATGCCAATTAATAGGTAACTTCACTAACCATAGCATGATTAATCAAAATGCATATACAGAGTCAAAGGTCACTGTGTCATTGTGAGGTCACAAGCTCCTTTTGTGTTGGTGTGGGAATATGCAGCTCTGCAGCAGATAAACAACAAGAATTTAATCAACACATTATCCTCTTTTCTCTATCTTCTTGCACAGTTTTTGATAATCCCCCTTTAATGGTAATGACAGTTTCACATATTAAAGCTTGATTTTATGGAGCAAAAGGAGAGAACACTATTATTTTTCCCTTGTTTACTGTTGGTTGATCACAGCTATTTCAAATCTGTATCTTAAAACAACAATCCTCCTTAACAATGTCTTCAATAATGCACACAGTCTGTCAGAGTTTTAAATTTGTGCCACAGCAATTTGGATGTCTCAAACACTTGACTATCCCCTTTAAAACACGATGAAAACCTTTGCTTGAAAGTTGGAGCGACTGTGGAGTTGTTTGGAGGCTTTTTGAGTGTGCGGCGCGTTCATAGGAGACAGCGTCGCGCAGTGTAAATAGTGTCGGGTCGACTGTTGGGCTGAAATGACTCGAACCTACAGGCGCGCCATGCGCGCCTGTGTATTCCTTTGTAATTTGTGCGCCCAAACGCACCGCGTGTTTGTACAGGCGCACCCGCAATTTCTGAGCCCAAAAAACTCTGCTAACTCATTTGAAGCTTCTTTCTCCAGTCTAAGGAAATAGCAAGGGGGCCTTGTTTGGTGTTTTGAGGGATTCGAAATGGTTTGCAACAGTCAATCAACCCTTTTGAAAATGAAAAAGTAGAAGTCTTTTTCATATTGATTGGTGAGGGGTTTTCATTTGAAAACGCCTTTGTTTTAACACTTGAAACCTTCTCCATTCAAAACATAAACTGATACCCTTTTAAGATTTTAAAACTTCCACTGTTTCTCAATCCTTTACTCAAAAGGCATTGATAAGGTACCTTTGACCTTTTTTAGAAGGAACATGCTTATATTTGTTTTGAAGTTTTCTCTAGAAACTGAAAATATGCCAAAGTGCTTCTTGTATGTTATGAACCCGTACTGCTAGCTGCAACACCTCTTGGGGAAATGAGCTTATATTTCCTTCTGTCCACTTATGATAATCAATTTGAGACATTCCTTTAAGCATCAGGAAGCTAAGTATCCTTTTAAACATAATCATTATCATGTCCTTTCGCCTGTGCAATGACCCATCTCATCAACCATTCTTCAAATTCTGTTTTGTTGGAGCTGCAGAATGTCTTTTGACAGAAACCTTGTTGAGAGATAAGCTTGACCCATTGGATTGCAGTGGTACCCCTGCTTTCCTTTTGGTCTCTTTACAGTACTTCTCTATTTCAACTATCTCTTATTATTTTTATACTTTGTCTATCAGTCAGTGAGAAAACCTAGAAATAATCACTGCCCTGGCCCACTGCTAATGAATGAAGGAGGGCCCTTCACTTGGCAAAATATCTGATGTTTTGTCGACCTTCTATCTCAGCCATATGAAGGCTGCCTGATGAACATATTGACAAGGGTTTCTTTCACACATGATGGCAAGCAAACAAATTTTGAAGAACACTACTGCTCCTACCTCTGTTTTCAATCATTACTTTTCTTTTAGAAAAACCCTAGTCACTATCTCATTGTTTAACAACAAATATGTCTTATAATCAGTTGCAAATCTTTAAAACCAACCCTTGGCCATCGCCCTCTGCTTATAGATGAAGGAGGTGCTTTTAAAACTCTGCTTGTAAATGAAGGAGGTTCTCAGTCATGTCATATCAACAGCCTCTTGACAATGTTGCTTTTTCTTCTGCTGTCCTTTCAGGATGTGAATGAGGTCGCAAGAGTTTGATGAATAACTCTTTGCACTATAGCTGCATCCCAGGCTCAAGATCATATTGAGAAGCAATTGTCTTCTCATGTGGCGCCAAAAATTGTGTTCTGAGATGCTGGTATGTTTCCTGTCCTTGAAATATCCATCAAACACTGTAAAACACCTAAAATCAGCTTGAGATTATGGTCTATGTATTGCTAAGACTTAAGGGTGTATCAGTGGCACGACTTAGGGCTGTGACCAACTTTATTAGCAGAGTGGGAGGTCTGTTATGACTGGTCTATAGTAGATGGAGGTTTTTTGGCTCTTGGATAGTTTGCCAAGGGTGAGATGTCTTAAAGCGCCACTTCCTAACTTAGGGGAGGTTGTTTGAACAGATTTGGATTGTTTCTTTAGAACTGATGGTCATACTAGCATGGTTGAGGTTAAGTAGGATTTGATAATAAGGTTTCATCTCGTCATGGGCGGACTGAAAAGGTAGGAAGGAAAAAAAAGTTTATGGAGGTTTTCTAGATGACAAATTGACATATGGAGATCAGCTTCTAGAAAACTTAGCTAGAATTTAGTCATCAACAACAGGTGAAAAATACTGATGACTAACAGTGGCTCCATTTGGGGAGGGCAGCTCCTTTTCAGGAAGTGTCCAGAATCTCAGATCTTTGGCTTATGAAGACCAGTGCCTTACCCATTGGGGAAAATTTTATCCTTCTTTGATGCTGCTTCTGAAAAGTGACAGCATGATTAGCATCAATGATATTTCTACCTACCCCTCTATATTTCCTAACATATTTTTTTCTTCCTTTTGGCGCATTTGAACTAGCAACCTTTTGAATATATAATTTTCTTTTTGCAAAAATGAACCTATCTAATTCTACACTTATATTTGCCGGGAGTTTAGATTAAACTAATGAACTCCTTCATTACTCTACCTACGCTAGATCAACTGTCAAGATTAAGCTGTTTGACAAGATTTTGTTCTCTAATCTGAAACACGAAATTTAAAAGATGATCAAATCAGGATTAGATAGTCTGATTTTTCATGCATTTGCGGCATAAAAGACAAGCTGCACACAAATATTATTTTGCATAAAATGGAAACTAGGAAAAATGGGGCTAAGATGCACAATTTGTTTTTCATCCCCGCTTCCCTCTTTGGTTCTGTTTTGGGCGTGTGGAACCAGTATCTTTTCCTAATCTACTCTCTTTGATAAGTCAAGCTTACACAATGTTGACCATCTTTTTCACTCACTAACTTATCAACAAATAAATTTAAACATGTTCAACTATGATTAGGCTAGATAGTTGAACAAGATATTGAAGTACTAGTAGCGGCATTTAGACTTGCTCGCTTTCCGAAGGACTATTTTTTGGAACATGGGGCTTTACCATTGCTTTTTAGAAACTGCCCTCTTTTTCTACTTTTTACTGTTTTTTGTTTTTTCTTCTTTTTCACTTTTTATTCAAACAATCTAAAACTGGAAAGATGCTCGCAAGGCTGAGCTTTAACTATCTACCTATCCTAGTCTAAACTATACACATCATACACATTTGGTGAACTCTTCTTTCCAATGTAACCAGTCAAGTAGATGATTACATGGGTGATTCTGGTTTAGTTCTTTTATGATGCAAAAATAATGAAAAGGCCACTCCCATTTGGTTTGTTTCTGGACAGTAGTGCTTAAGTTTTTTCTCATTCTTGGCAGCAACTTGTTCATGATAGAACCCACTACTCCTTCAGATTTCTCAAGGAAAACAACAAATGGATCTTGGAATAATACCTGATCTAGAGGATTTGAGATATAGGCTTCATTCAGGACTACTCTTTCTTCCACTTGGCTATATTTGGGACTTCTTTGGTAAAGCAACTCTTCCCCTTGCTTATGATCACTTGAACTGTCAGACTCATCATATATTGCAGTGTAAATTTCTTTCCAAGCTGATGTGTTATGATTAAGTGGACTGAAAACTGTGTGAAGGTCATTAGTTTGATGAGCAGGGATACACTTTGACAGTAGATTATCTTGAAAGGATAGTGTGACAACTCTCATGTGTTTATCAACCTCTATTTCTTCATCTGCAATTTGTAACTCAATGGAACTTGGTGGCTGCAAATTTGGAGTTAAGGAAGATTCCATGTCCAAAATGATTTCTTCAACCATTTCAGGAAAAGGCTTCTCATTTACAACATGCTCGGGAATTTCATCATCCTCCTCAACCTCATCATCAAAGCTGAAAAACTGTTGATTTCCAATTATGTGAATGTTATCTCTGATGGACTGAAGTGAAGTAGAGCAAAGAGTCTGAGACTCTTCAATTACTTCTAAATTCTCAAGGCTCTTCTCATTAGTGTCATAGATGACCTGTAATGGCTGCTCACTTTTCTCAAGTTTATGAAACTGAGCTTTCTCCCGAAAATCAACAACTGAGTCTTTTGCAAAGTTAGTCTCTGTTTGGAAATCATAATCATCAACATATTGATCAAACATTGGGGAATCATTATCATAAGTAATGTCACCAGCCATGTACATTGGACAATCAGATTGCTTTTCTTCAACTTGATTTACAAATCTATTTTCTGATTTATGATATGCAGGATTTACAGGAGAAAGATCAGCGAAGTTTTGGTTATATGAAGTTTCAGAGGCTATCTACATGTTTATAATTTGATCTATTTCTTGTTCAGTTAAAGGAGAAAGTATTTTATGTTTTCTTTGGATGGGGCAACAACTTCTTTCCATTTTTTGTGGAAGTTGATCTTGTGGCTGAATGTCCTCTTGTATTTTACAGGGAAGGGCAGATGGACTGTTATTCGCTTCAACCTTTTCAAAGAGTTCTTGTGGATCCTCTCTCATTTTTTGATGGGCTTCATCTAGGATCAACTCTTCTTGGTCATCTTGATGGTTAGCTTGGGTAAGAAAATTATGGACCTCCTCTAAAAAATCCAAAGGATGCCAATTTCCTAAGTTTTCTTCAATGCTTACAAGGTGTTGTATGAGGTTTTCAAAGTGATCACAACAATTTTCAGTCAATGATAGAGATGGACAATGTCCTATATAGCGTTTACAAAATACTTTGTGGAAATCCTTCAAAGAAAACAAGGTGCGAGGCTCTAGGTTTTCATACCATTCTCTTGCCTCTTCTTCTAATGTACCCATGAACATTTTCATGAGGCAGTCCTCATGCCATTCAACCTTTAACTTCCATACATGAATATGAAATTTGATGAGGTGTAAAAATGGGTCGTCAATACTTTCATTTCGAAAGAGAGGTTGGTTTGCGAACCAATTTACATATGTAGGCATTTTGTGTGGGAAACCAGGGATATGTTCTCTTCTCATCGGAGCATATCTCCTTTGTGTCCTTAGGTGGAGGATTTGAACTATGTTGTCCTCCATCAGCATGATTGGGATTTTCTTAATGCATTCTTAGGAGACTTTATAAGGAATAGTGGGGAAATAGGCCTACTGGAGGCTAGTAGAGCCGCCAGATGGAACTTGGTTGTTTTTGTGAAGATATAGCTATGGTCCACCACCAGTAACTAATCTGGAAATGTTTTTAATATTTTTCTGAGTTTCTTATGTGCAGCCTATGGTTTGTCTAAATTATTCTAAACTTGTTTCGACACTTTGCTAGGGTGTTGATAACAAAAACAGTTTACTCTAAATGATCTTATGGACTGCTTGTTTGTTTAAGTATCGAAAGGACTAAAGAGTCTATAAGAGTTTGCTAGACTATCATGTACTCAGTGTCCCACCATCTCCTGCTATGTTAGTGAGCGATGGGATAGGTTGATCGGATAGTAACCTAGAGTTCGGTAAAATAGTAAGGCCTACTGGAGGCTAGTGGAGTCGCCAGGTGGATTTTTAGTTGTTTTGCGGTATATGTGTATGGTCCACCACCAATATTGTCAAAAACCAATCTAAGGGAGTTTTTTGGGGTTTTCTAAGTTTTATGTGCCTGAGGTTTGGAAGAGTCTTCCTATAACTGACTCATCATTTTGCTAAGATGGTGAAGGAGCTATTTTCTACTCTTCGGAAAACACTTTAGTTTTCTAAGTTTGAATGAGACTTCGAGAGTTACTAAGGAGTACTTAGATTATCACTAACTCAGAAGGTCCCACCGTGATCGCCATTATGTTAGTGAGCGGTGGGATAAGTCAATCAGAGAGTATTCTTAAGGCTGCTGGAATGCATAGGGAATCTAAGTTTGTTTAATACTCAGAGTCCCACTATGATCGCCATTATGTTAGGGTCCCGTGATTTTGCTGACTGGAAAGCCAAATGACAGTGTAACATCAAACCAAGCTTTGGAGCCCAAGGACCTGGCCTTCCTGGACTCAGAGAGGGCTCTCTCTATATGTGTAAGCGATATATGTGTGTTTGCTTATTTTGCTCTGATTTTAGGCTAGTTATGGAGTATGTTTTTGGTTTTGGTTTTTTTAAGTTGTGAGGGATGAAACTGATCAAAGACACGAGATAGGTAAAAAGATGTCAGATTAACTGGGCTATGGGGTCAAAAAGGTCAAGAAAGCTATTAGATGACGATACAAGGCTGTTGAAGGGCTAATTTGATTCAAGGTAGAAAGGATCTTTGGGCAAAATGGAGTAAATGGACATCAAGTTTGTGAACAACAAAGAGTTTCAAGCATAACTAGTTCAATAGATAACATAAACATGGTAGGGAAAACCATTAATCATGCAAAATGTAACTATAATCTAATCAATACATAGAAATAAAAATTCAAGCCATGCATAGAAGTATAAGACCCTCTAACTTTGGGAAATGGCTATCAGAATTTGGGGAAAACACTTAAGAAAGACAAACAACTTAACTTACTATGCCGAAACGCCTAAACACAATACTTCAAGTTATTGGGCACTTTGAACAACAAGATTTTCATAGTTTTAGGCAAAGGGCTAGATCAAAACTAGGCCTCCTTGGTTCAAACAAAATGATAATCTAATCAGTCAAAGAGAAATTTCATGGATGGAACTATAGCTAGCCATAGGTAAGCAGGGCGTACCGTAAGTCCTTAGCATGTATAGAACTATGAATGAAACAAGCAACAATATCCTCAAGTTGTTAAAGAGCAGTTAAGAATTATTTAATGCAACTAAGGAAGAAGAAAACATGAAAGCTATGAAGATTTAGGAAATTTGAGGTGCCTCCATGGGCATATCTCAAATTTGTTCTCTACTGATCTATAGCAAGCAAGAAACATGTATTCATGAATGAAAACTAGAAGACAACAACAAAGCAAGAGACACTATACCATTCTACCAAGTCATGGAATCCAACAACAATCCTTCTTCATTCATCCAAGAGCATCCAAGAGGAAATCCAAAAGCATAAGACAAGTATTTCTTCCAAAGCTTCTATGACCATATATTTCTTCTCTTCTCAAGTTCAGCCTTGTTTTACAATGAAAGCCTTTGGAATATATAGGCTTAAGTGAGGAAAACCTCATGGTTCAACTTGCCATCCTATTGGCCTAATCAAAATATCTAAACTTGTCCTTGAAGCTTTGCAAAGCCCAAGGCACAAAATATCTCATAAAATATGTAGAAAATGCTAAAAAAGGAAAAATAATTGACTTTGCATTATTTTCCATGTGCAAAAATAGCTAAACGCACATTTGGAAAAAGCAATTTTTGAAGGTTCAAAAATTACAAAAATACTCAAAATTTATATCAGCAAAAGGTCCCCTGACTTGCCAGCAACATTAGGCAGCCTTCCTGATGTCAAAACTAGGCTCATGATAGCTCGTTGGAAAGCTCTAAGTGTCTAATTTCCAGAAAAACTAAAATTTTCCCAATCCGATGCCTGGAAGTCTTCCAAAACTGCACATGTGTGTAAAAAACCATAATTTAAACCTTGCTGATAGACGGGGCAGAATGTTGAAAAAGTGAGTGTTTTTCGCCATTTTGGGGAAGAAAATGATCTTAAAATGTTATAAAAATCGCTGAGTATGTGCCCCTGAAATTATGGCATCCAATGATACCATTCTCATCCCATGACGATCTCCCAAACTGAAATGGCGAAGCCCCTGAGTTTTGGCCAAAAACCCAAAAATGTCAAAATACAAGATTGTGTCAAAATTTGCTCAATTTTGGTGAGCAAGTCCCTCAAGGCTTTTTAGAAACATGTCTAGAAGCTCGGGCCAAAATTCTAAGCCTAGAGGTGTCTTTCTCCCTTTTTCTCACCGGGCGCCCTCTTTGGGTAGTTTGGAGTTTTTCTCGGTTTTTCTTCTTTGTTGATTTGTCATTCTAGATTTGGTGAGGAAGTCATGGTCCCTTGCCTAGGAGAGGCAGCTAGCACATGCTTTGGAGAATGCCCTTCATGATCTTTATGCTGCTGTTCTGTCTCATAAGGCTACCCCTTTTCCTGTCTTTGTTCATCACTGTTATGCTGCTCCTGCTACTCTGTCTCACTTTCAATGTCAATCACTGTTTGATCAAGGTAAAAATGGTTTTCAAATGCTGTGTGAGATGCCCTCCTTGCTATTGGGTCTCTTCTCTTTCAACAAACTGTCCTTTCCTTTGGCATAAAACTCAACAAACAATTTTAAGGATGAGCACAAAGTCAAACAAAAGGCACCTACAGTCAATATGCTTTTTCCGTGTTTGTAATAAGATCACCCAGCTTTGGTGTTTTGGAGGACAACAGGACAACTTTGTTTTTAGACAAAGGCAAAACAAAAACCTTCCCAGATCAAAACAATGCTCTATCTTTCTTTGTATGCCAATCAATAGGTAGCTTCACTAACCATAGCATGGTTAATCAAAATGCATATACACAGTCAAAGGTCACTGTGTCATTGTGAGGTCACAAGCTCCTTTTGTGTTGGTGTGGGAATATGCAGCTTTGCAACAGATAAACAAAAAGAATTTAATCAACACATTATCCTCTTTTCTCTGTCTTCTTGCACAGTTTTTGATAATCCCCCTTTAATGTTAATGACAGTTTCACATATTAAAGCTTGATTTTATGGAGAAAAAGGAGAGAACACTGTTATTTTGCCCTTTTTTACTGTTGGTTGATCACAGCTATTTCAAATCTGTATCTTAAAACAACAATCCTCCTTAATAATGTCTTCAATAATGCACACAGTCTGTCAGAGTTTTAAATTTGTGCCACAACAATTTGGATGTCTCAAACACTTGACCATCCCCTTTAAAACACGATGAAAACCTTTGCTTGAAAGTTGGAGCGACTGTGGAGTTGTTTGGAGGCTTTTTGAGTGCGCGACGCGTTCATAGGAGAGAGCGCCGCATAGTGTAAACAGTGTCGGGTCGACTGTCGGGCTGACATGACCCGAACCTACAGGCGCGCCACGCGCCTGTGTCTTCCTTTGTAATTTGTGCGCCCAAACGCGCCGCACGTTTGAATAGGCGCGCTGCGCAACTTCTAAGCCCAAAAAACTCTGCTAACTCATTTGAAGCTTCTTTCTCCGGTCTAAGCAAACAGAAAGGGGGCTTTGTTTGGTGTTTTGAGGGATTCGAAATGGTTTGCAACAGTCAATCAACCCTTTTGAAAATGAAAAAGCCGAAGTCTTTTTCATATTGATTGGTGAGGGTTTTTCGTTTGAAAACGCCTTTGTTTTAACACTTGAAACCTTCTCCATTCAAAACATAAACTGATACCCTTTTAAGATTTTAAAACTTCCTTTGTTTCTCAATCCTTTACTCAAAAGGCATTGATAAGGTACCTTTGACCTTTTTAGAAGGAACATGCTTATATTTGTTTTGAATTTTTCTCTAGAAACTGAAAATATGCCAAAGTGCTTCTTGTATGTTATGAACCCGTACTGCTAGCTGCAACACCTCTTGGGGAAATGAGCTTACATTTCCTTATGTCCACTTATGATAAGCAATTTGAGACATTCCTTTAAGCATCAGGAAGTTGAGTATCCTTTTAAACATAATCATTATCATGTCCTTTCGCCTGTGCAATGACCCATCTCATCAACCATTCTTCAAATTCTGTTTTGTTGGAGCTGCAGACTGTCTTTTGACAGAAACCTTGTTGAGAGATAAGCTTGACCCATTGGATTGCAGTGGTACCCCTACTTTCCTTTTGGTCTCTTTACAGTACTTCTCTATTTCAACTATCTCTTATTATGTTTATACTTTGTCTATCAATCAGTGAGAAAACCTAGAAATAATCACTGCCCTGGCCCACTGCTAATGAATGAAGGAGGGCCCTTCACTTGGCAAAATATCTGATGTTTTGTCAACCCTCTGTCTCAGCCATATGAAGGCTGCCTGATGAACATATTGACAAGGGTTTCTTTCACACATGATGGCAGGCAAACAAATTGTGAAGAACACTACTGCTCTTACCTCTGTTTTCAATCATTAATTTTATTTTAGAAAAACCCTAGTCACTGTCTCATTGTTTAAAAACAAATATGTGTTGTAATCAGTTGCAAATCTTTAAAACCAACCTTTGGCCATCGCCCTTTGCTTATAGATGAAGGAGGCACTTTTAACCCTCTGCTTGTAAATGAAGGAGGTTCTCAGTCATGTCATATCAACAGCCTCTTGATAATGTTGCTTTTCCTTCTGCTGTCCTTTCAGGCTGTGAATGAGGTCGCAAGAGTTTGATGAATAAATCTTTGCACTGTAGCTGCATCCCATGCTCAAGATCATATTGAGAAGCAGCTGTCTTCTCATGTGGCATCAAAAATTGTCTTCTGAGATGCTAGTATGTTTCCTGTCATTGAAATATCCATCAAACATTGTAAAACACCTAAAATCAGCTTGAGATTATGGTCTATGTATTGCTAAGAATTAAGGGTGTATCAGTGGCGCGACTTAGGGCTATGACCAACTTTATTAGCAGAGTGGGAGGTCTGTTATGACTAGTCTATAGCATATGGAGGTTTTTTGGCTCTTGGATAGTTTGCCAAGGGTGAGATGTCTTAAAGCGCCACTTCCTAACTTAGGGGAGGTTGTTTGAACAGATTTGGATTGTTTCTTTAGAACTGATGGTCAGACTAGCATGGTTGAGGTTAAGTAGGATTTGATAATGAGGTTTCATCTCGTCATGGGCGGACTGAAAAGGTAGGAAGGCAAAAAAAGTTTATGGGGGTTTTCTAGATGACAAATTTACATATGGAGATCAGCTTCTAGAAAACTTAGCTGGAATTTAGTCATCAACAACAGGTGAAAAATACTGATGACTAACAGCTAGAAACTGTTAAATCTGCAGATTATTGCTTGTGCTTCATAAACAATTCGATTTTCATCTACTTTTGGGAGATCTATGTTCACTTCTGGTATGCTATTCATTTGCTCAACAATGTAAGGTTTGGGAGCATTTTCTGTTGTTTCCGTTGGAGTAGCGATTTTGGTTTTGCCCTTTAGAATATTCCTGTAGGAAGGTCCTTTCAAGTTTTTATGTCTTAAGGTGCTGGTTCCTTTAGATTTGCCTAAAGTTCTGTGTTGTTCAGTGGCCCCTCCTCTCAGTCTTAGATTGAGAATGATAGTGGAACTGGAGCATATGGAGTACTTATGTAAAGTGCGAAGTTCTTGTAGTGATTGTCCCATGTAGATCAAGGATTGTAGTTGGCTAGGATACTCGGTAATTTGACCAATTTTGAGTTTCAGATCTGCGACCTCTTCATGGCATTGTGCCCAAATCAAAATACTATTTCCCTTAGGGAGCTTAATAAAGATCTGAAAATAGTCATCACTTACCTCATTGCGAGATCTTCCCTGGGCTTCAGTACAGGTTGCATAGTTGGCAAGGGCACAGGCATCCAAATGCTAGAGAGGGACAAAGCAGGAGTCAGGTCATCACCGCCCAGTGTGTGAGACAGGGAACCACCTGCAGCCGAATGAAGCGGGAAGGGCAGAGTCCCTTGGAGGCAAAGCAGTGTCCGCCACATCGCATCCGCAACAGACCCCAACGCTTCATAAAGAGCCGGAATGTGGTGCCAAATATGTGGATATTCCCCCCCAATCCCAACGAAATTCATCTCCAGCATGCGCTGATCCAATGCGCCTGCAATCTGTGTCTTTCTGGGGGGATCACCTCTGTTAAGAGGCCGAGAGACTTAATATAACGATGGTAATCAACCATAGTCAGTGCCAATGAGCGACAAGTCCAGACCAAAGCCGTCGAATGATAGTAAGGAGGCCGCCCAAGCCACCATCCAGTTCGATTTCAGGCGAGGAAGGATGCTGCCTTGTCTTCCTGAAGTTCAAAGCCATAAACCCTAGCTGCCATTGCTCCTATTTTTCCTCTCATTTCATATATATATATATATATATATATATATATATATATATATATATTACTTTTTGCATAAAAAATAGGTAATAAACAATAACTCTACATATTACACTTGTTTTGAAAATAAGAATGATGAGTTGTCTTATTTTCACAAATAATTACTTCCAATCACACTATCCGTTAATACAATACATTTTCCCAAACAAAATTTATGTTTTTCCCATATGTAAGTATTAATATATTATATAATACTAATTTTGCTAGATCTCAAACTTTTGTGATCCATAAAGTAGATAAATGTCTTTTCGGATTAATCACATCATTGGGATTTGGTCGACTTTTCGAACCAACTAATATTGTTCATCCTAAAGACAAGGTGAAAAAGCCAACCAATCTTATTGAATAAATAGTGTGGAAGTATCATTGCCCGGAATTAGTCACTGAAAACTAGTCATTGAAAAATTAGTCGTTTAAAAAATAGCAGTTAATAAAGTAGTTAATTAGTTATTTGGGAGTAATATTAAATAATTTTATTAATAAATTTAAAATGAAAAAATATTATAATAAAATGAAAAAATATTAATGTATATCTTAATATAATTAAAATATTTTATAATGTTAAATATTTTTCCATTATTTTATTAATATAATATATAGGAAATTATATAATATATTGTAAGATAATATAAAACATAGGATAATAAAGAGAAATAAGATAAAATAATCAAAGGCCAAGGGCATAAAAGAAAAAAGAAGGGAAAATAAAACCTTAAAAATATATATCAGACAAAGACCAAAAGAAAAAGGAAACCTAACGTAAGGGTGGAAAAATCACCTAGAGAGAACTGAAGTCTAACTCTTACTCAAATTTCCAACCATCATCCATGTTGAGATTCTTAGCATGTCTTTCAATCTCAATGGCTTCCCTAAGTTTCCTATGATGAAAGTGGTCAATCTTACCAATGACTTTAGAGTCTTCAATGTATACATGGTGATATAGTTATATTTATTTCTATATATATAATATATTGAATAACATTTGTTGTATTAAAAGATAAATATTCAATCATGGTATTCCAGGTTCAAATAAAACACGATTTGATAGTGGAAGGAGATATTCCAAATAAAACATGATTTGACACTGGAGGGGAGATATTCCAATGATACAAGGATTACAGGTCAGGCCGAAAACAAAACATTTAATAAAGTCACTGATTTTGTGATGTTTTTGTCGGGCTTGGGATATCACAATCGCGGTGGGAAAATAAAATCATTTTTTATCCGCACGAATTCATCTTTTATGGAAAATAAAATCAATTATTATTGCCCTGCATTATTTTAATTGTAAAGTCATTGGTTATGGGAAAATAAAATCAATTATTATTCCATGCATTATTTTAATTAATAAAGTTATAGGTAATGTAATTTTTTTCGGTAATTGGAATGTCAATTATTGTGGAAAAAGATTTCAGTTTTTATTCCCACACGTTTGCACTGCGTTTGCAGTGAAAAAGCGATTTTATTATATATATATAGAGTGTAATTTTAGAAATATTAATTTATCTTATTTTGGCCTTAAGATAAAGATATAATTTTGAAAAAAAATAGAATAGTTTTTTTAATATGATTTATATAAGTAAGATGAAATTAACATAATTGATTTATATAAGCGAGATGAAATTAAGATAATAGAGATAATTTTGATCATATAGTTTTTGAATAAAATGCTACAATATTTTTTGTATTCTATTTGTACATTTGTTAATATTGACCTAACAAAAATTAAAATTTACAAAGCATTAAAATGTTACATTAAACTATTTGGGGTTATTCTTTCGCTTTGATTTCTAAGTCTCGTGATTAACCATTAAGGAAGGGGGACATACCCCTCTTGCGCCGCCACCAAAGTTCACCTTGATTTAGCCTTGGCTGATTTTCTAAGTCTCGTGATTAACCATTAAGGATGGGGGACATACTCCTCTTGCCTTGCCACTAAAGT
Organism: Pinus albicaulis; assembly: GCA_034641835.2. NCBI lineage: Eukaryota > Viridiplantae > Streptophyta > Pinopsida > Pinales > Pinaceae > Pinus > Pinus albicaulis. Next base: position 552,573,843 of record CM076584.1, read on the forward strand.
TCACCTTGATTTAGCCTTGACCTCAAATCAGCCATAGGATCAAAGTTGGAGTTGTTTGATCCGAGAACATGGAGATATTTCTTCTTGGAGATAGATTGATAAATTTGATAAATTCGCTTGAAGCTCTCACTTAAGTTTGTATATGTGGCAAGAGATCTAAATATAAATGGTAAATTATATTCAAAGAATCACTAAAAACAATCACCTCCTAAATTTTCAAATTCACAATTTGCTTCAAATTCTGATTTAAAGCCCAGACTTCAACATTATTAAAAATATAACCTAAATCCAAAGCACCCCTGTATTCTTCTTCTTAATTCTGGTGAATATTGCTAGAAGCCGACATTCAATATTGTTGAAGACGAGCGAGGTTGCCCACACCCATTAAGATGCATGTCTACACCCTCTCCCACTCTAAATCGTTGCAATCTTCGATAACTCCCTAGTCAGTGAACTTGAACCAACCAGTCACCAATCGAAATATCATGTCTCAAAGGCTGAAGTACTGCCTCATAATGTATTGTGGTACTTATACTCATAAACTAACCCTACATGCCTCCATCCATGTGTTGAATGGATCCCCTATGCTTCTAGTTGGTGAGGTAAATGGAGTTGTCTACCCAGGCAACGAAATAGCTCGGACGACGGTTTTTTGCCGGAATCTGGGCAAGTAAAATTCAAGAAATCAGGTAGTTGGAGTGTTTGGAATCCATTTTTGACAGTGAAATGGATTCAGCACTACCAAAAACCCTTAGGGCACTCAAAATACTAAAGTTTCACAACTGTAAACATGATTTTGATAAAAGTTTTGCCGGATTTTTTAAAAATCTTTGTCGGATTCTGAGCCAAAACGTTGCCTGAGAAGACTACGATGAGGTAAAACGTTGACTGAGAAGACTACGATGAGGTAAATAGTCCAACCATAATTAGTTCAACCATCATGCTAGAGCTCATAAGAAGTCGAGCTCATAAGAAGTCACTGGTTTTTGTGATGTTTTTTTTTGAGCTTGGGATAACACTTGCTATATTAAAGATAAATTTATTTTTTTTAACCCGATGTCAGTTCTAGTGTCTGCCACTTTCATATTGAACATATTGGGTAATATTTGATATATTCAAGATAGAAACATTAACTTGGTCTCAATCCTGGTTTCAAGGTAGAGACAAAACATGATTAGATGGTCTGAGTGATGTTTCAATAATAACGAGGATCAGTTGAAGGCATCATTTTGTTTAATAATAAAGTCATTTGTCACGTAATGTTTTTTTTCCTAGGTAGTTGGAATTCTACAATCATGGTGGAAAAAAAAACAGTTGTTATTCCCTACCCACTCAAGGAGAATATGGGTAATCATAAGCGATTTGACTTTTTACAAGATGGAAATGTTTTAAGTTTAAAAGATGGGAAAAACATTTGTGATAATTTATTAAGTTTACACATCCAAAAATCATTACATCGCATGCTTTGTGCTATTTGTGTATAAAAATTATATTTTATATATTTTAAAATAATAATTGGTCTAAAATGTTAAATGTTAGTTTGTCATGTTTTACTAGTATAATAAATAATCAATAAATAATAAATGTTATATAAACATATCAATATGTTATTGAATTTAAAAATAAATAAATGATGCAGTGTGATATTTTTATATTTATTTATGTTTATGTTATTGATATTGAATTTAAAAATAAATAAATGATGTAGGTATGATTTTATGTGATATTTTTATATTTAATTATGTTTATGTGATTTTGTTGGATATTTAATTCGTTAGGGTTATAGTGAATAATCACTACAAGTTCAAGAAATTTTAGAAGTTGAATCCAATGGTTTCTATGTTGTATTTATATGTATATCATTTTAGTATTTGAGATACAATGTATGCATGATCAAACTGAATCTATCTCTCATTGGAATAAGAGCATAAAGTGTGCTGGTTAAGAAGGTCTTTTGTAGAATATTGATACATTCAATATATTCAATTTTGTTTAGAAGAGAACATCCCTCATATTATTTTGACTTGTATGACGTCTACCCTTCCTATTTTCTTAGCATTTTGAATATTGTACCAACAACCATCTATCTTTTATTTGTTATATTGCATTGTAAACGAGTGCATTTTCGGTTGAAACTAACACCCTTTTCAAAGTTGATTGTGAATGTATTCTCTATGTTTTAAGAAAATGGTCAAACTTGAGGGAGTATTAGAGTTATTGAATACTCTAATGTCTATTTTTCATAGCATTTTCCAAATCAACAAGGACTCTCTCTCTAACATTCAAACCTGTTTACAAAATGCACAAGACAAGATCGAGTTTTTGCAACTCGAATCTCATCTATAGCGAGATGAACTACATTAGAAGAAACATGATTCTGAACTGGTTCTTGTTCATAACAACTCCCTTTTTTAGTTTGATTCCCCTCAATAGTCAAAGATTAATCATATTTGTAAGGTAATTTCAGGAGAAGATTTGCATAAAGATCCAGAGGTTCAACTTGCACTTCCCAAGCCCATCATCATACTTCGGGAAGATTGTTAACATCAGGAAAAGAATCAGTCTTGGATATGTCAAGGATGTGTTCTTTCATATTTTTAACTGTTCCAAACCCATCCCATTTCATAGTGTTGGGTTTCTTTAAGATGATTTATCTTCACTTGCTCCTATTCCAAAACCATAAAATATTGTCAGATGCCAACATTGTGATCCAGTTAGCCATGTGAAAGATCAATGTTTTGATTTTCACCCTTGTGAGCATTGCGGTAAGCACACTCATCATTCAAACAGATGATCCAGAAACAAGATGCCTCCAAGAATGAAGATTGACAATGGTCTTCAATAACCAAGAAGATATACCATTCATACCACAATTTTTTCTCAAGTATTGAGTGGCAATTGCAGTGAAGATTTCTTCATCTGTTCACCTTGTATCTGAAAATGGGAGAATTGATGGTCAGTTACTAACTTCAAAGATTTATCAAGTGAGTTAGAGCCATAGCCTGAACCAAAGCCAACTACCAAATCCTAGAGCCATAGTCAATCATAACTAGATTCAGGGTTGTGGCTAGAGACAAATTTATGATCCATGAGCATGCTTGTGGCTGGTGACTTTCCTTCAACCACCACCTGTAGAAGACTTCAGTTTCTGCTACATCAGTTTGTGGTCATCTTGAAACCATTATTAGGTAGCACTTCCAGTAAAAAAATATTTTGACTTATAGCTAGATTTGGAATTGTTTCAGGAACTTCTTTGAGCTTAATTAGTTCTATAGTTGGTGATCAAACTTAAACCACCATTAATAGAGACATTGAGTTCTCCCAATTCATTTGGTTTGTGGTCTTCCTTAAACCACCTTATACCTCATTTAGTTTGTGGTCTTCCTTAAACCACCATTTCAGAGAGCACATCTAGCCATTGGTTGCAATGCATTTTTTCATTTAGCGTTCTTCTTGGACTCATGTACATCCATTCAAATTAAGGGGGGGGGGGGGGGGGGATTTCGAACATGTAATCCGTTAGGGTTATGGTGAACAATTACTACAAGTCTAAGAAACCTTAGAAGTTGAATCCAATAGTTCCTATGTCATATTTATATGTACAACTTTCTTAATAATAGTTGAATTCATTTTCAATAGATTCTATATATGAATTATAGATTCATTTTAGATCCAATGAATTATATATGAAATTATGTGACATTTTGATGCTTTGTCATAGGGTCATTGTGTATTTCCTTTTACATGGATTTTTTTAGTGGGGAACAAAGTGTATAAATTGGGATCTAGACTATTTGTTTCAAGCCATAACATAGTGTATCTTTGGCTCTAATGACATCTCTATGAATTGAGTGATTTTTTTTAAATACAAGGAGATTATGAGAAACCATCACATCAAATTCTTAATGATTTTTACAAAATAATAAACATCCTTTGTCATTGTATATAATGTTCCATGCAAATTGTTAAATATTGTTTATCCAACTCTATGAGAGTTTCTTTCCAAGATGAGATGAGTACGTGGATTTGGACCCTCACTTGTCTTACACCATTAGAGACTAGATATTTGGATTTAATGACATCTTTGTGAATGTTGTCCCAATGTTACCATGAATAGGGTCACCATGAATAGGGAAAACTTAAATATATCAATAATTTCCATTCCTAATCCACAAAATTCAAGCTCCATGCAGGGCATAGGAAGCTACCCAATATTTGTGTGATTGTGACTTTCCACCTTAATCATTGTGTGAACATAATCATTTGTTCACTAACCTTGGTTCAATCAAATTTATTATTTATTTTTTCATTAAAAATCCTATTTAATTTCTTCCACAAATGGAAAATACACCTTAATTTAACCATGCACCATTGTTGTTTGTCTCCTTGAAAAGAGCACTCACTTCTTATGGCTTATGTTGACAAGAGTTCCAATAATATCCTTTTTGCATAAATTTTAGATTTAATTATTTCCTTGACCTCATTTTCTTTTCTTAAGTTGTGATGCAACAAATCATGGGACTTTTGATTTTTGTTGCATAATGCATTCACTAATCCAAAAACTGCATAGAACAATAAATTTAGCTACTTACAAATTGCGCCCTCCATTGCAAAGGCCACTTTATACCTCATTGCTTATGGAGAACAAGAACAAAAACATGTATAATGAATCTAAAAAGTAAATGCTAATAAAAATCTTAAAATTCATCAAAAGTTTTAAAAGAATTATGTTAAATGACTTAGTTGACATTTCAAATCACTTGACTCATCCTTAAAAAAAAATTATAGTGGAAGGAAGATATTCCAAATAAAACATGATTGGATAGTGGAGGGGAGATATTTCAATGATACCAAGGATTACAGGTCCGGCCGAAAACAAAACATTTAAAAAAGTCACTGGTTTTGTGATGTTTTTGTCGGGCTTGGGATACCACAATCGCGGTGGGAAAATAAAATCATTTTTTATCCGCACGAATTCATCTTTTATGGAAAATAAAATCAATTATTATTGCCCTGCATTATTTTAATTGTAAAGTCATTGGTTATGGGAAAATAAAATCAATTATCATTCCATGCATTATTTTAATTAATAAAGTATAAAGGTATAATTTTGAAAAAAAATAGAATAGTTATTTTAATATGATTTATATAAGTAAGATGAAATTAATATAATTGATTTATATAAGCAAGATGAAATTAACATAATAGAGAGAATTTTGATCATACAATTTTTAAATAAAATGCTACAATATTTTTTGTATTCTATTTGTACATTTTGTCAATATTGATCTAACAAAAAATAAAATTGACAAAGCATTAAAATGTTACATTAAATTATTTGGAATTATTTTTTCGCTTTGATTTCTAAGTCTCGTGATTAACCATTAAGGAAGGGGGACATACCTCTCTTGCGCCACCACCAAAGTTCACCTTGATTTAGCCTTGGCTGATTTTCTAAGTCTCGTGATTAACCATTAAGGATGGAGGACATACTCCTCTTGCCTTGCCACTAAAGTTCACCTTGATTTAGCCTTGACCTCAAATCAGCCATAGAATCAAAGTTGGAGTTGTTTGATCTAAGAACATGGAGATATTTCTTCTTGGGGATAGATTAATAAATTTGATAAATTCGCTTGAAGCTCTCACTTAAGTTTGTATATGTGGCGAGAGATCTAAATATAAATGGTAAATTATATTAAAAAAAACACTAAAAAAATCACCTCCTAAATTTTCAAATTCACAATTTACTTCAACATTATTAAAAATATAACCTAAATCCAAAGCACCCCTGTATTCTTCTTCTTATTTCTGTTGAATATTGCTAGAAGTCGACATTCAATATTGTTGAAGACGAGCGAGGTTGCCCACACCCATTAAGATGCATGTCTACACCCTCTCCCACTCTAAATCGTTGCAATCTTCGATAACTCCCTAGTCAGTGAACTTGAACCAACCAGTCACCAATCGAAATATCATGTCTCAAAGGCTGAAGTACTACCTCATAATGTATTGTGGTACTTATACTCATAAACTACCCCTACATGCCTCCATCCATGTGTTGAATGGATCCCCTATGCCTCTAGTTGGTGAGGTAAATAGTCCAACCATCATTAGTTCAACCATCATGCTAGAGCTCATAAGAAGTCGAGCTCATAAGAAGTCACTGGTTTTTGTGATGTTTTTTTTGGGCTTGGGATAACACTTGCTATGTTAAAGATATTTTTTTTTTTTTTTTAAGCCGATGTCAGTCCTAGTGTTGCCACTTTCATATTGAACATATTGGGTAATATTTGATATATTCAAGATAGAAACATTACCTTGGTCTCAATCCTGGTTTCAAGGTAGAGACAAAACATGATTAGATGGTCTAAGTGATGTTTCAATAATAACGAGGATCACTTGAAGGCATCATTTTGTTTAATAATAAAGTCATTTGTCACGTAATGTTTTTTTTCTAGGGAGTTGGAATTCTACAATCATGGTGGAAAAAAAAACAGTTGTTATTCCCTACCCACCCAAGGAGAATATGGGTAATCATAAGCGATTTGACTTTTTACAAGATGGAAATGTTTTAAGTTTAAAAGATGGGAAAAACATTTGTGATAATTTATTAAGTTTACACATCCAAAAATCATTACATCGCATGCTTTATGCTATTTGTGTATAAAAATTATATTTTATATATTTTAAAATAATAATTGGTCTAAAATGTTAAATGTTAGTTTGTCATGTTTTACTAGTATAATAAATAATCAATAAATAATAAATGTTATATAAACCTATCAATATTTTATTGAATTTAAAAATAAATAAATGATGTAGGTGTGATGTTATGTGATATTTTTATATTTAATTATGTTTATGTGATTTTGTTGGATATTTAATTCGTTAGGGTTATAGTGAATAATCACTACAAGTTCAAGAAATTTTAGAAGTTGAATCCAATGGTTTCTATGTTGTATTTATATGTATATCATTTTAGTATTTGAGATACAATGTATGCATGATCAAAATGAATCTATTTCTTATTGGAACAAGAGCATAAAGTGTGCTGGTTAAGAAGGTCTTTTGTAGAATATTGATACATTCAATGTATTCAATTTTGTTTAGAAGAGAACATCCCTCATATTATTTTGACTTGTATGACGTCTACCCTTCCTATTTTCTTAGCATTTTGAATATTGTACCAACAACCATCTATCTTTTATTTGTTATATTGCATTGTAAACGAGTGCATTTTCGGTTGAAACTAACACCCTTTTCAAAGTTGATTGTGAATGTATTCTCTATGTTTTAAGAAAATGGTCAAACTTGAGGGAGTATTAGAGTTATTGAATACTCTAATGTCTATTTTTCATAGCATTTTCCAAATCAAGAAGGACTCTCTCTCTTAAATTCAAACCTGTTTACAAAATGCACAAGACAAGATCGAGTTTTTGCAACTCAAATCTCATCTACAACGAGATGAGCTACATGAGAAGAAACATGATTTTGAACTAGTTCTTGTTCAGAACAACTCCCTTTTTTAGTTTGATTCCCATAAACAGTTAAAGATTAATCATATTTGTAAGGTAATTTCAGGAGAAGATTTGCATAAAGATGCAGAGGTTTAGCTTGCACTTCCCAAGCCCATCATCATACTTCGGGAAGATTGTTAACATCAGGAAAATAATCAGTCTTGGATATGTCAAGGATGTGTTCTTTCATATTTTTAACTATTCCAAACCCATCTCATTTCATAGTGTTGGGTTTCTTTAAGATGATTTATCTTCACTTGCTCCTATTCCACAACCACAAAAGATTGTCAGATGCCAACATTGTGATCGAGTTGGCCATGTGAAAGATCAATGTTTTGATTTTCACCCTTGTGAGCTTTGTGGTAAGCACACTCATCATTCAAACATATGCTCTAGAAACAAGTCGCCTCCAAGAACGAAGATTGACCTTGGATGGATCTCTTCTTCGCAATGGTCTTCAATAACCAAGAAGATATACCATTCATACCACAATTTTTTCTCAAGTATTGACTAGCATTGCAGTGAATATTTCTTCATCTGTTCACCTTGTATCTGACAAGGGGAGAATTGATGGTCAATTACTAACTTCAAATATTTATCAAGTGAGTTAGAGCCATAGCCTGAACCAAAGCCAACTACCAAATCCTAGAGCCATAGTCAATCATAACTAGATTCAGAGTTGTGGCCAGCGACAAATTTATGATCCATGAGCATGCTTGTGGCTGGTGACTTTCCTTCAACCACCACCTATAAAAGACTTCAGTTTCTACTACATTAGTTTGTGGTCATCTTGAAACCATTATTAGGGAGCACTTCCACTAAAAAAAGATTTTGACTTATCGCTAGATTTGGAATTGTTTCAGGAATTGCTTTGAGCTTTAGTTCTAGAGTTGGTGATCAACCTTAAACCACCATTAATAGAGACATTGAGTTCTCCCAATTCATTTGGTTTGTGGTCTTCCTTAAACCACCTTATACCTCATTTAGTTTGTGGTCTTCCTTAAACCACTATTTCAGAGAGCACATCCAGCCATTGGTTGTAATGTATTTTTGCATTTAGCATTCTTCTTGGACTCATGTACATCCATTCAGATTAAAGGGGGGGATTTTGGACATTTAATCCATTAAGGTTATGGTGAAAAAATACTACAAGTCCAAGAAACCTTAGAAGTTGAATCCAATGGTTTCTATGTCATATTTATATGTACAACATTCTTAATAATAGTTGAATTCATTTCCAATAGAGTCTATATGACATTTAATATTTTAGATCCAATGAATTATATATGACATTATGTGACATTTTGATGCTTTGTCACAGGGTCATTGTGTATTTCCTTTTACAAGGATTTTTTTAGTGGGAAAAAAAGTATATAAATTGGGATCTAGACTATTTGTTTAAAGCCATAACATAGTGTATCTTTGGCTCTAATGACATCTCTATGAATTGAGTGATCTTTTTTAAATACAAGGAGATTATGAAAAACCATCACATCAAATTCTTAACGATTTTTACAAAATACTAAACATCCTTTGTCATTGTATATAATGTTCCATGCAAATTGTTAAATATTGTTTATCCAACTCTATGAGAGTTTCTTTCCAAGATGAGATCAGTATGTGGATTTGGACCCTCACTTGTTTTACGCCATTAGAGACTAGATATTTGGCTTTAATGACATCTTTGTGAATGCTTTCCCAATGTTACCATGACTAGGGTCACCATGAATAGGGAAAAATTAAATATATCAATAATTTCCATTCCTAATCCACAAAATTCAAGCTCCATGCAGGGCACAGGAAGCTACCCAATATTTGTGTGATTGTGACTTTCCACCTTAATCATTGTGTTAACATAATCATTTGTTCACTAGCCTTGGTTCAATCAAATTTATTATTTATTTTCCATTAAAAATCCTATTTAATTTCTTCCATAAATGGAGAATACACCTTAATTTAACCATGCACCATTGTTGTTTGTCTCCTTGAAAAGGGCACTCACTTCCTATGCTTTATGTTGATAAGAGTTCCAATAATATCATTTTTGCATAAATTTTAAATTTAATTATTTCCTTGACCTCATTTTCTTTTCGTGAGTTGTGATGCAACAAGTCATGGGACTTTTGATTTTTGTTGCATAATGCATTCACTAATCCAAAAACTACATAGAGCAATAAATTTAGCTACTTACAAATTGTGCCCTCCATTGCAAAGGTCACTTTATACCTCATTGCTTATAGAGAACAAGAGAAAAAACATGTATAATAAATATAGAAAGTAAATGCTAATAAGAATCTTAAAATTCATCAAAAATTTTAAGAAAATTATGTTAAATGACTTAGTTGAGATTTCAAGTCACTTTAGTGACTCATCCTTGAAAAAAAAATTAACATTGCAATATGTGAGAGTGATAAGTTAAAATATATTAATTAAAATTTATGAAAAAAGTTTAAATATGCAATTATTATTATATTATATTGATTTTCTTGAAAAATCCCTATGGATGGATATGAAGGAGCTTAGAATATTTGTTACAAGAACTTGCTTTCCCAACTACCACATCTATGTCTAGTTATTACAAAGACATCAGTACAGAATTGTGCTCCACCATTGGTTTAATTGAAAATCGTCAACCACAAATATTGCTACTATTTTTCTTTTAACAATGTTTATCTATGTTTTTTTTGTTTGCACAATGTCATGGATTATCGCTGGTTAGTAATTTTCTTTTAACAATGTTTATCTATGTTTTCTTTTGTTTGCAATGTCATGGATTACCCAAGCGATAGTGATATTCACGATCAATGGACTCAAATACAACCCCATCCTTTAACAAAACACGATTTGATTGTCGAAGAGATGTTTCAATAATAACAGGGATTAGTTGAAGATATTATTTTGTTTAATAATAAATTCATTGATTGGTTATGTAATATTGGTGAGGATATATAAATTAGCTATGGAGTAGTTTTTAAGTGTCATTGTTTGGGTTTTTCTTTAAAATTTAGTGAAAAAAATTGTAGTCAAATCTTGATTTGTATTGTTTAAATTAGTTTTTTCATTACATACATGGATTCCACATCATTAAAAACTTTTTTGGCACTTCGATGGTAAAGAATTGATCTATCAAACTTATGATTTCAATAAATCCTCTTAAATTTTAAAAAAAATCTAGAAAAAATCTATTTTTAAGTGTGATTTTTTTCCCAAAAATCACACTTAAAATCTACTCAATTAATTATAATTGGTTATTATTCAAGAAACATATGATTAGTTATTACTCGCTACCTATTGAAAAAAGTATAGACGATTTTACTTTTTACTAATATGAAATTTTAAATATGAATTGATTTTATTTTAAATTAAATTATTTATTAGTTATTTCAGAAGGTTATTTGTTGATGGACCATTTTATTTTGTGGAACTTTTAAATTTAATAATGAGACAATTATGTATTATATTTTTTAAGTTTAAGACATTATAAAATCATCACATCATATCACATGCTTAATCCTATATGTATATAATTTTTTTTATAAATATTATTATTTTATATAATATTTTGTGTAAATTGTTAAATGTTAGCTTGGCATGTTTTACCAGTGTAATAAATAATTGTTAAAATTTAAATGTTATATAAAATTATGTATATGATGTTGAAATTAATGAAATTTAAATTTAAATGAGGTATGTATGATGATATTCAATTATGTATATATCTTTATATGGTATTTAATGTTTTAGATTTAATGATTTATATGTCACATTATGTGATATTTGATGTTTTGTCATAAGTTTGTTATTTATTATTTTTTATAAAGATTTTTTGTAGTGGAAAATAAAGTGTGTATATCTAAAATTAGAGTATTTGTTTCGAGCCATGACATAGTGCATTTTTGGTTCCAATGAGAACTTATGAATCTTGTGATAAGACTACTTTATCTTGTGATATTTTTAAAATACGAGGAGATGATGAAAAATCATCACATCAAATTCTTAATGCTTTCTATAAAATACTAAACATCTTTTGACATCATATGTAATGTTCCATGTAAATTGTTAAATATTGTTTGTCTTACTATATGAAAGTTTCTTTCCAAGATGAGATAGAGTATGTGGATTTGGACCTAAGTCGCTTGTTTTAGGCCATTAGAGATTAGATCGTTGGCTTCAATGAATGTTTTGTGAATTTTATCCCAATATCACCATGAACAAGGAAAGCTGAAGTATATCAATAATTACCTTTCCTAATCCACATAATTCAAGCTCCATGCAAGGCATGGGAAGCTACCCAATCCTTGTGTGATTGCGACTTTTCACCTTAATCATTGCATGGGAATAATAATTATATTAAATAGTGTTGGTTTCATCAGTTTTCTTTTTCCATTGAAAATATACTTTGATTTCTTTCGTAAATGGCGAAATACACCCTAGTTTTAACCATGCAACATTGTTGCCCCCTCCCCCCCCCCCTCATTCAAAAGCTCACTCTCTTCCTATTTTTTTTGTTGATAAGAGTTCCAATAATGTCCTTTATACATAACTCTTAGATTTAATTATTTTCTTGAGCTCATTTTATTTTCATCAATTGTGTTAAAACAAATTATGGAACTTTTTGGTTTTGTTGCACAATGCATTTAGTAATCCAAAAACTAGAAAAAATAAATGCTAACAATGATCTTAGGATTCATCAAAGGTTTTAGGAAGATTATAATGTAGAAAGAATGAGTTTAGTTGACATTTCAAATCACTTTAGTGACTCATCCTTAAAACTTCTAGTTATGAAGAGGCTTAACATTTATATATGTATGTATGTATGTATGTATTATAGAGAGATAGAGAGAGAGAGAGAGAGAGAGATAGAGAGAGAGAGAGAGAGAGAGAGAGAGAGAGAGAGAGAGAGAGTAATGTTAATGTGTGTGTGAGAATATATTTCACTTAAAATCTATGGAAAAAGGTTTAAATATCAACTACGAACAATAGTAACAAGATCCTAGGATTACTATTACATTATATTCGTATGCTTGAAGGATCCCTATTTATTTATGTCGATGGATATGAAGGAGCTCAAAATATTTGTTATAAGAAATTCCTTTTTGAAATACCACATCTTTGTTGAGTTCTTACAAAAGCACCATGATGGAATTGTGCTCCTACACCATTGGTCTAATTGAAGAATGTCAACTACAAGTGTTGTTACTATTTTCTTCTAACAATGTTTATTTTTTATTTTCTTTTTTTGTTTGCATAATGTCATGGATTACCCAAGCAGTAGTGATATTCACCATCAATGGATTCAAATACAACCCAATGCTTATAAAAATGTTTGTTAGGGTCCTACACTAACATCCTCACTTTATACTACATAAGAGTTAGTTAATTGTTATATGTGATAATCGTCTTTGAATAAGTTCCACTCGATAGTAGTGAATAGTTATTCAATGTAAAAATGGTCCATTTTATAAGGCATTATAGGTATTTGATACCCATTAATGATGGAACCACAACTAGTTAGGGATTTTTACTATGGAAAAGTTATTTAAAGAGATATGAGACTCTGGATGTTTGTCTTGTGGTGTATATTTGGAGCCTTTCTTAGTCAAAGATCACCCCACCTTCAGAGGCAAGTGGACATTGTATTTTTCTTCATATTATCAATATAAAAGTTTATTTTTATAGAGTTTAGCTTATTATCTCTTGTTTTTGGTTAATATGAAATTATATTATTTGTATACGTATTTCATTTTAATTTTAGAGGGTTGAAATTTTCCTAGCTTTACATCCTTCCCAAGGTATAATTTCCAATACATCTGTAGGACAGGCTCATACGCCGGATTTTATTAACAATATCTATTCCATTCAATATTTTTTATTCATTCTCATCTTGAACCCAATGAGTGAAGCGATTAACCGATTGTTCGTTGTAGCTGTATTGGACCCTAGCAACTAAGGCAACCATAGTCTTGTTCGTTGACCCAACTAGAATTCTCTTCCTTTTTTTGGGGATTCTATTAACATAATCAAATCACTCGATCTGGATATTTCCTCCGATACAATAGTTATATGACAAGTGGGTTTTTGTATTGGATAACCGCATCCCTGAGCTCTAGGTTGAATCCTTTTCAAAACAACACCCTCATTCACTTCAACTCTACCAATGACCATAACGGATGTTAGCTCAATTAGAGTGGTATTATAGTTCTTTACTAAGCCAACATGCCTCCAAATTTGAGTAGATTTTTTTTCAATCTAGAGACATCTTCTACAATTTAGTGCCTTTGAATAACATAATGATATATTGTTTAGTAGGTAAAACTATGCTTAGGGAAGAATACATGCAAGAAATAATAGTGGAATCTCACAGTTGGAACCCCTTATAAACCTTGTTGGTACTCCTTCAAGTAGTATAAAATCAAACAACACCGACATACACAATCTAACTTCATGACTACCATGAGGTATATCAAAAATCCCCTAGGTATACATGAAACCAACACTAAATTGATTGATCAAAAATCTTGTTGCTATATTACACTAAGGGAAACACTTAAGGATATCACTCTCTATTCCTCGAGTAGCCTATTCATATGGTTAATGGAAAAATTGAGCCAACGTATTTAGTTTCCTGAGATATTGGGTCAAATACTACCATTGGACCTTTCAAGTATCTCTAAGGGCTATATTTTGCAACACTCCTCTATCTTCAAGACCCAGAAAAACCTAAATTCTACAATAAACCAATGAAATTCCTACATATTTGCATCTAGAATGAATTTGAAGATTCCATCACCACAATAGTAATCAAATAGGAGAAACACTTCCATAGGAGTAGCACTTAGAAAAATAAAGAAAGACAGAAATATGTCCAGGGAAAATTTTAAGGATGGAAGTTTATCTTAAAGTTTAGAAACCTTGGCGAATCTTACTAGTCCCTAATATCCAAATTTTAAAATGTTTGATGATAATTTTATAAAAATATTTAGATTTATAATTATTTTATATTAGACAACATACAATTTTGGTGATTTTTAAGGTAAAATAATTTTATACTATACAATTTGGGCGAATTCATTTTTAGAACAATATAAATTGGCGAATCATTTTTTTTGGAAAAAGCATGGAATATTAGCCCACTTGCGATTATTAGCCTCTAAAATTTTCCATGAATATGTATATCTCAAAATATTCCTTGCAACATGTTGATCATGGGGGTACACCTCTTACATAAACCTTTTCAGGTGGACTTGACAATACAACAAATTTGGGCATAAATGAAAACACTCATTTCAAGATACTAGCCATAATAGATAAGTCAATAATAACACTCCCACAAAATATTATGTGGTCCAACAATTCAAAATTAAAACATGGTCAACTTGAAGAACCAAGAACAAGATTCTTCAACTCATAAATAACAATGGAGCAATCTCAGTCAATGCCTATAGTTAGAAGACAAAGTGGTGACATTGACTATACACTCAAAGTTCTGAAGGAAATAATGAGAAAACAACATGACATATTGAAACCATTAAGTGATCACTTGAATATCCACATAGGTGATCCAAACAATTATAAAAAAAGAGAGGAATTTATCCCCTCTAAAGCACATGATACATACATGTTCAAGGACAATCACTACTCACACTTTAAGGATCACAATTCATGGCAACATTTTTAAAAGGTTTGCATGAACAAATTTGATGAGTTAGGTATCTCAAGGTAGGTGAACCAAATGGAACATAATTTCTCTCCATGGAATCATTGATGACCTACACAAACCAAATGTGTCAGACTTATATTTGGACATTGAACCTCGCAGTGGTGGCAATGATATAGGAAGACTAATAAAGGCTCAATTTCCTAGAAATAGTTTGTGCAAGTATTTTATTCTTGTGTTGAGTGTGACACTCACCATTCAGGATGCTTGACAAGAAAAAACAAAAAAAAAACATGGTTATCAATTTAATGAGCACTATGACCTAAAAAAATGAACTTTAGCCTTAAAAAAACCATGTTTTGTGTAAAAATGACCAAAATTAATCGTGGAATCAAAAAGTGGTGCTAACAATAGCACCCCATTTCTTATGGTTAAAATTGTGAAAAATTTGAAATAACGACCTTGAGAGTCAAACAAAATCTTAAATTGATCATTGAATCCAAAAGTGATGCTACCATTAACATTGATTTTTATTTTTATTTTTATTTTTTTCAAGTGAAAATTATGGCTTGACTGATACCATGGCCCTTAACACTTGTACCACTACAAATAGAAAATTTAAAATTGACTTTGAAATTGAAAGTGATAATAGTTAAAAATTAATTATTAATTTCTTTAATAAATTTATATTTAAAAAAATTTGGTAAAATAATCATGAAAAAATAAAAGTAAAAGATTTTTTATTTTCATTAAAAATGAAAAAACCCAATTTCGGCACATTTCCATTAAAAATGAGAAAATACCCTTTTTTCCTAGCGGCACAATGGGATGATATCCCATCCACTTGGTTTCAAATCCCACAAGGGGATATCTTATGGGTTGTTGGATATACTCTTAGTGTTGTAGTGGAAACCACTAGGTTTGATCCTGGGCCTCACCTAGAATACTCCAACAAGTTATTGATTCACCATATTTAAAAAAAAGGAAAATAAAAACACCAAGAAAACCAATTTTAAAAGATTATTTTTTTTTTGAAAAGAAACAAAGAAAAATAAAAATAAAATAAATTAAAAAGAATAATCAAAGCCAAAAAAACTAATTTATAACAAACACATGAGGGTATGGCGATTCTTAGAATCATCCATCCCAACTTGCAACCTACACATAAACCCCACCTACATTAAACAATGACTTCCTCCTACCTTGTGCCTCCTCCTCCTCCAACCCCATTGAATTTGTAACTATGGTTAGTGTTCATAATGTAATTTTGGTCACTTGATGTAATAATATATTTTTCATTGTAAAACATATACTATAAATTCCTGATTCAAAGAAAATTTTTCTTGAGTCAAAGTCCGGCTATGACTTTTAAAAGATGTAAATTCGAATTTTTGAAATGTAACTTTTGGCTCTAAAAAGTGACAAGTCAGCTTCCCTCCAAGTCAAGTCGGCCCTGTCCAAGGGACACATCCATTCACCATAGAGAAACTACTATATAAAGGTATCTCAAGGTCCTCATTTGTTAGATTCACATTCCTCACTCAAGAAAGATTTTGGGCAAGCGAAAGAGGTCAAGGAGGATGGAGAAGGGAAAAGAAAGAGGGTTGAGTCTCTCTATCTCCTCTCTCATAACTCACACACGTGGGAAGAAGTCTCTCTCTCTGATTCACATATTTTTGGGGCAAAAAATTCAGGGGGTCGAAATTTTTTTGGGTTATTGGGCAACTTCAGGGGGACAAAATTTCAGGGTATTAGACAGTTGTTGGGAGGCTGAAATTTCTAGATCAAGCAGGAAAAATGAAGTGCAAATTATGTTTGGGTGACTTGAATTAGAGGAGAAGGCCAGGTTTGGCCATAGGTCTAGGTGTGTCTCTTATTGAAAAAGAATAATTTATCTATTGAATTTTTTTTTGGGTTTTTCCATGTAGTGGGTTTTCCCAGGGTAAATATTATCTCTCTTCCGTGAATTTTTATCTCTACTATTCTAATATTGAATTTATGAAGTATAATTGTTGAATGATATATTGAAATAAGACAATAAGATCTACATCAAAATTAATTATCAAAATTTTAGAAATATTGTGATAACCCTAATTGCACTTGAAAATCAACATGGTTTCAGAGCTTTGGTAACGAAAGGAAGGTATATTAAGATCACTTTTGAAAAAACCATAGAGAGAGAATCATACTAAAGTACTTCTTATATATCATATGGATTCCTCCATGAAATCATAAAACAAGTTAGAGGGAGCATCAAACTTCAGAGCCTAGAAAGCCATAATATATCTGATACTTTCCAAGAACAAAGTATTGGATATTGTGACAGGAAATACTACTGAACCATCTGATGCAGCTGGAAAGGAAAATTTCAAGAAATATTTTATCACTTCCATGAGTCTAAAATTAGACTCCATTAGAGATAATCTCATCCCCTGCATTGCAAAGCATGACACCTCTAAAAATATGTATGATGCCCTAATAAATATCTACACTATCAAGAATGTTGGTCAATCCATGAGTTTGAAGAACGAGCTATGAAATACAAGGATGAATGACGAGGATATTTTGGCTTCATAATTCATAATTATTTTTCAAATCAGAGATCAAATTTCAACTATTGGAGAAACCATCTCTGATCAAGAACTTGTGACTACAACACTCAACGGTCTTCCTAAAGCATGAGATGCATTTGCAGCAACCATAAGTAATTGTAAATACATTCATTCATTTGATAAATTATGGACATAATGTTCTCAAGAAGAAACAAGATTGATGTATACAAATCGTCAAGATGAAAAAGTTCAAGCCCTTGCAGCTCACCTCAAGAATAAGGGAAAGAAGAAGTCTGGACCTCAACATAAGAATTCACGACAAGCGTCTTCTTCCTCTAAGAAGAATAGATGCTTATCTAAGATAAAATTTTATGGTTGTCAAGAATATGGACATTTCAAGAGACATTGTCCTAATATGGCTAACTTGAAAAGAAAAGGGAAACAACATGAATCTACAACAAAAGTTGAAGAAGATGAGAATTCGAAGAAGCCCAAAGGTGAAAAATATTTCTTCTACTATTTTTCTTTGACAGGTTCCTTTGTAGATGATGATGACATGTGGCTGGTAGATAGTGGAGCATTAAGACACATGACTGGAGAGTGTGGGAATATTTCAAGCATGACAAAGAAGAATATCTCAAAGTGTTGAATTGGGAGACAATAAAAACTATGCAGTCAAAGGAGTTTGAAAGACATCCATAGAGTTGGAATCTAGTAGCCATGTACAACGCAACAATGTCCTTTATCTACGAGGTTTGAAAAATAATCTTGCCTCTGTTTCTTGTTCAGAAGATAAAGGAGATAGGGATTATTTTGTGGATGACAAAGTACTTGTATGGTTAAAGTTATCTAGTATATATGATGCTAGGGTTATTGGGATTCATGATGGAAGACTGTATAGACTTGTAAGTCAACTAGATCAAGCATTAGTAAATGTCGAAATAGATCCAAGTAAGCTATGGCACCGAAGGTATGGACATCTTCATTTTAAACATTTCCTGAATTAAGTTAAATAGTTTCAAGAGTTCCCGAACTACAGGTAAAGAATGATGGTGTATGCAAAGGTTTTTATCCTAGGAAGAACATAAAGAAACCATTTCCAAATAGTGACAAAAAAATATAAGGAAGTTTTGGACATGGTTCATTCTGATGTATGTGATCCAATGCTCATAAAATCGATTGGTGGTTCATTGTACTATGTGACATTTATTGATGACTTCTCCCGTAAGATGTGGATATATCTCTTGAAGATGAAATATTCATTATTTGACATGTTCCAGGAATTCAAAGTTGAAGTGGAAAAATTTATAGATAAAAGGATCAATGTTCTAAGATCTGACAATGGAGGAGAATACACCTCAAAGGAGCTTGTTTCTTTCTACAAGTAGGTTGGGATTAAAAGGGAGTTAATTATTCCCTATAATCTACAACATAATGGTGTAGCAGACAAAAGTAATATAGATACATATAAGAATATGTAAATGCCATGATGCATGATTTGGAATTTCCATTATTCTTATGGGACAAAGCATAATGAACAACTATGTACATTCGAAATCAAAGTCCTCATAAAGTTTTGGAAGGCATGACTCCTGAAGAAGCCTTATCCAAAAGGAAGCCATAGGTTGGGAACATGAGAATCTTTGGTTTTCCTGTATATATTCATGTTCCTAAGGATAAAAGGAACAAGTTTGAGCCTTCAGAAAATAAAGGCATATTTTTCGGATACAGTGAAACTTCAAAAGCCTACAAAATTAACGTTCCAAAGCATCGATAGATTGAGGTTAGTCGATATGTCACCTTCAAGAGAAAGTGGCATATTGGAGGTATAAGGAAGTCTCCATATATTCCTTGGAATAAGTAAAGGAGGATACCTCAAGATAATATCACTCAGGTTATATAGAATGTATTGGAAGGCTAGAAGGGCCTCAAGATCCAAAAAAACCAATTATAGTTCTTGAGATCGAGAAGAGACCAACATGACTTATATCCACTTTGGAAGAGGCAAAAGGAGATGCATATCTTGATGGAACATTTAGAGAGGTGAAGAAACGTTCTCTAGCTATGCAACTCTATTGAAAAAAATCATTAATGAAGAACCTTCCATATATGCAGAAGAAACTTTAGAAATTTGATAGAAATTGCAACTACTCAAGATTTCGAATTGAAAACAAGAGACACAATTCTACTCTACTAATCCGTAAAATAGAAATCACAATTTAGAACAACATGCATAGACATTTAATAATAAAAA
Organism: Pinus albicaulis; assembly: GCA_034641835.2. NCBI lineage: Eukaryota > Viridiplantae > Streptophyta > Pinopsida > Pinales > Pinaceae > Pinus > Pinus albicaulis. The sequence continues at coordinate 552,593,823 of CM076584.1, forward strand.
ACACAAGCATACATTGATTTTTAAGGGAACCCAACTGGAAAAATCCCTTCAAGCATCTTTGCATTAATGAGTTGAATAGAGAAACTATTACAATTGCTAGCTCTAGCTCCGAGCTCAACTTGCAAAAGAACAATTGTTCTCTCTGCTGAAATGAGAAACTCTGGCCATCACTTATCCAATTATTTTCTCACCTAACCTCCTATTTCCTTGCACAATCCTTGAGGAAATTAGCTCCTAAAATATAGGAATTTCCTCCTATTTTCTTGCGCAATTCCCAAGGATTGATCTCCTGACCTTGTGCAACAACTATACAATAAAACTAGTATACAACTCATGTTACACTTCTTTGTCATCTCCACTTCAACTAAGAAATTCAAATTACATGCATGTATTAGCTATTTTGGGCCGATTGACTAGTTAGCTGACATATCTTTGAGTTATATTGTTGTCCCGCTGCACAACTAAGCTTCATCTGACTCTATCAATAGTTATAGGCCAGTTAACTGAATACAATTGAAAATAACTAAAAGGAATTACTAAAATTTAGAAATAAACACACACATGACTAAACTCCAAGCCTATAACTCGAATTTACTGAGGCAACTGAGTGACAAGATCCATGTCACACTAGTTAACTACCTCCAAGTTATCCTGTTAATGTGGAAATTCGATGTACTCAATTTTACTAAGGCTAAAGTCAAATTGAGCCTTTCTTGCTACATTATTTCAATAGCGGCTAGTCAACAAGTGTGGAAGGAAGAAATGAATGAGGAGTATCAATAAATTATGAAGAATGATGTTTGGGAAATTGTGCCAAGTCTTGAAGGGAAGTTAGTAGTGAATTCCAAGTGGACTTATAATATTAAGCATATTGTAGATGGGAGAATTGACAAACACAAGGCACAATTTGTGGCTAGAGGGTTCTCTCAGAAAGAGGGAGAAGACTATGATGAGACTTTTTCTCCAGTTTCCAAGTACACCTCCATTAGAGCCATTACTTATCTTGTTGCCACGTTGGGATGGAATTTTCACCAGAAGGATGTGAATATTTCTTTCCTCAATGGTGTGATTGAGGAAGAGGTGTACATAGATAAATCTCAAGGAATTGAGGTATATGGAAATGAATCTCATGTTTGCAAGTTGAAAGAGGCATTTTATGGACTCAAGCAAGCTCCAAGAGCTTGGTATGCTCATATCGACATATATCTGATGAAGACTGGGATTTAAAAAGAGCGAAGCTAATCCAAATCTGTACTTTAAAGTTTTAAGGAATGCACCTGTGATCTTACTATTATATGTTGATGAATTGTTTCTGACAGGTGTCAAGCCTCTTATCATTTAGGCAAGAAGTAGTTGGCTTCTGAGTTTGACATGAAGGATATTGGGTTGATGCACTATTACTTGGGATTAGAAGTATGGCAGGAACCTACTAAAGTCTTCCTTGGTCAAAGAAAGTATGTGTTAGAGATAATTAAGATATTTGGTATGATGGATTACAAATCCATGGTGTCTCGATGGTGAATAAATTGAAAAACTTAAGAGGATCCGAATCCATATTGGTAGATCCCTCTATGTACCGATGACTGATTAGTATGTTGATGTATTTGGTTAACACCATACTGGAAATTTTCTTTGATGTGAACACTTTGATATAGTTTCATATAGAACCAAGACATGAGCATTGGATTGCAACAAAGCACATATTGAGAAATTTGAATCGTGAAATGAATTATGGGTTGAAGTATGTTGCAAATAGGGATGTACAAATCCAGGGATATATAGAAACAAATTGAGTAGGGAGTGATGAAGACAAGAACAATAATTTAGGAGTGTGTTTCAATTTTGGGTCCGTTATGATATCATGGATTAGTAGGAAGCAAAGGTCGATTGCATTTAACAATGTTGAAGAAAAGTACATCACAACCAATGAGTCTTGTACTAAGGAAATATGAATCTGGAAGTTGTTTGTAGGACTATTCATCCAAGAGTTAGAACCGGCTGTGATACACTGTGATAATCAATTTTTTGTCAATATTTCAAAGAATCCCATGTTCCATGACATGTCGATACATATTGAGATCAAGTACCACTACATTCTTGACATGGTGCAAAGGAGAGCGATTAGGATCGAGTACATCTCCACCAATAAGTAGGCATCTAATTCTCTAACGAAGTTGTTGCCAAGGGACAAGTTCGTGTACTTCAAAGACAAGTTGGGGTTCATGGATATCACCCCTCTCGTAGAGAGGGAGTGTTGATTCATGTGCAACATGTATGGAAATTATATCGAAAGGTAGAATGAGTCCAAGAGACCCAGAGGGATCAACAGGCAGTGTGGAGTGAGTGTCCCTTGGAGAAGGACCCTCGACACACATTAGAGATGGTGGAGTGAGGTCCTAGACCCTGATCATGCAAGAAGCATGGTGGAGTGAGGTACTTAAACATCTAGACCCTGATCACACATCGTAAGGGTGGAATGAGGTCTTATACCTTGATCACACACTAGGTTGGGTGGAGTGAGGTCATGTTCAACATCTAGACCCGATCACCAATTGGGAAAGGGTTGAGTAAGGTCTTGGACTATATTTCTCACCGGGAAGGGTGAGTGAGTGCTTGCTATTTGAGGGTCTCAACATTTTTTCCCCAGGTGGTGGCCATGGGATCCAAGGACCAATCACTCCGGAGGAGTGAGTCCTGATATGTTGATGACATTTCCTTGGGTTTGGTATTGCCTTTGAAATGGCCACTAGTAGATGCTGATAATAGATGATGATGCTGGTGATAATGGATAACCTTTTTTATTAGAGAATTTTGTTTAATATGACAACATATATGACAAAGATTATGAATACCTCCATAGTTAAGAGGGAGTGTTGAATTTATAACTATGGTAGTTCCTCATAATGTAATTTTGGTCACTTAATGTAATTATATTTATCACTATAAATCATATTTAAAAAATTCTTGAGTCAAAGAAAATTTATCTTGAGTCAAAGTCGCATTGAGACTTTTAAAAGATGTAAATTTGAATGTTTGAAATGTAATTTTTTTCTCCAAAAAGTGACAAGTTAACTTCCCTCCAAGTCAAGTTCACCCTGGCCAAGAGACACGCCCATTCGCCATACGCATACTACTATATAAAGACACCTCGAGTTCCTCACTTGGTAGATTCAAATTCCTCCCTCAAGACAACTTTTGGGCAAGAAAAGGAGGTCAAGAAGGATGAATAATGATAAGAAAGAAGGATGAGTTTCTCTCTCTCCTCTCTCATTAAATCGCACGTGTGGGAAGAAGTATCTCTATGTGATTCACATATTTCTGGGGCAACAACTTCAATGGGCTTAAATTGTTGTGGGTTACTGGACAACTTCAAGGGTGAGGGGATTTTGGGCTAATAGATAGTTGTTGGGAGGCCGAAATTTCTAGATCAAGCAGGAAGAACAAAGTGCAACTTCAGTTTGGGTGACTTGACTTGGAGGAGAAGACAAGGTTTGACCATAGGTCTAGGTGTGTCTCTTAATGATAGGAATAATTTATCTATTGAAAGGGTTGTTGGTTTTTTTCCTGTAGTGGGTTTTCCTAGAGTAAATTTTGTCTCTCTTTTGTGCATTGTGATCTCTAAAATTATACTATTGATTTTTTGACGTATAATTGTTGAATTATTTATTGAAATAATATAAAATAATATCTACATAAAAAATAATTATCATAATTTCAAAAATATTGTGCTAACAATGATTGCACTAGAAAATCAATAAGCCCCTCCCTCATCCTACAACCTAATGCCTTCTTTCCCTCCCCTCCCTTCCCAATGCAAGAGGAGCGAGGGAGAGTGCATTGGGTTAGGGAGGAATGTTGTTTGGCACAAGTAGGGGTTATGCATGAGCCATATGTAAGGATGAGAAATTCTGAGAGTCACCATTAGAGGGATCAACAATTGGGTGGGTTTCATATTTGCATGACATGGGGTCGAATCCAACCACTACCACTATAAGCCTTAGGTGCCTACATATGCCCCTTCCGCAGACATAGGTAAGTCATTTTTTTGGCACAAGTAGGGGTTATGCATGAGCCATATGCAAGGATGAGAAATTCTAAGAGTCACCATTAGAGGGATCAACAATTGGGTGGGTTTCATATTTGGATGACATGGGGTCGAATCTGACCACTACCACTATAAGCCTTAGGTGCCTACGTATTCCCCTTCTACAGACATAGGTAAGTCAGAGAGATTTGAACCTCAAATCTCCTGGTACATAACACTTCATTTTTGCAACGTTTTCCAATTGCGCTGCCCCCCATAGGCTTAATTGTTAATTTTTTAAATTCATATATTCATATATATATATATATATATATTTCTAAGTTTTAAAATTTTGTTTTTGTTGTCTTTTTTATTTTATTTTTAAAATTTGGTTTTCTTTCTACTAGTTTTCTTGTGATTTGCAAGATTAGTGTTTCGTTAAGAAACCACAACTCAAGGGCATCCAAGTCATTGAAATCAACCATAGATGACACTCATCCTGGGCTGCACCAACCCTCAACATCGTTGGACTTTTTTTATTCATGGGGTTTCGAACCAATGACCTTCACATGAGAAGTATCTTAACAAAACACCTTGCCAACAATTTTTCTACATGTCATGGGTTTTAAATTAAAAAAAATACAAGGAGATGGGCTTTGATCTATTTATGTGTGCACAGGTCATGATACCATTAATATAATTTCTCTAGGTGCAACCAAAATTTTGACCACTATAATTACCTCAAGGTATCCCAATTAAAAAATTGAAATATAAATATTGCAGTATCTTAATTTTTGTATATCAGATATAGTTTTAGAGTATAATTTAAAATGACGTAGTATAACTTATAGAAAAAAAAATTTCAATAAAGAATGTGATTTTTTGTTGTTTGAAATACATTTTTGAATGCATAATTGGATTCAATACCCTGGAAACCCCTAGGCACTAGAAATCTACAAATTAGACAACTTGAATTAAAATTAATTAGAGAAAAGGTTGTGAAAAAAGTCATTTCATTTATACGTTAAACTTCTCCATTTAAAATTTATTTTATTTGATTAAAAAAATTCTTCTTAAAATGTAAGGTAATAGGTGAATAGCTCAAAGATCAAGTAAATTTTTATCTTTTACGGATTTTTAAAAAATAAGGTAGATGAGTCAACTTGTTTTAAAAAATAAAATTACAGATAATAATAGCTATTCACACTCTGTGGAGGCTTGTGCGAGAAGAATAAAAATATACACACTATTCATTTAATAAAAAATATAATAAGTCCATGGGGTCTTGGATTAGTTCTCTGTTAAGACACTCGTTGATGTGAAGTCACCGGTTCAATTCCATGCCCCAATAGAGGTGATATATTGGACATGTTGAAAATGTAGTCCTCTCAAACTTACAAATATATATATATATATATATATATATATATATATATATATATATATATATATATATATATATATATATATATATATATATATATATATAAATAATAAATTTCTCAATATATATAAGTTATTAATATATTATATAATATTTTTATGTTAAAATATAAAAACACTTATTTTTACTTTTATGTTAAGTTTCCCGATATATATAAGTTATTACTATATGATATAATATTTTTATGTCAGTACTAGTTTCTATGTAATATATTGAATAACATTTGCTAGATTCAAGGATACAAATTTAATCATGGTATTCCAGGTAGACACAAAACACGATTTGATAATAGAAGGGAGATATTCCAATGATACCGAGGATTACAGGTCATGCGAAAAGAAAAACATTTAATAGTCATTGGTTTTGTGACATTTTTTCTGGGCTTGGAATTTCACAATTGAAGTGAGAAAATAAAACCAATTTTTATTTGCACAAATGATTTTAATTAATAAAGTCATCGGTTATGGAAAATAAAACCATTTTTTTTTGTCGTTTAAAATTGCTTTCATTATATTTTCAACAAAATGCAACTTACAAAGTTCATTTCGAAAAACGTTTCTCTCTCATTCCGACGAGAATTTTCAAGATTAGGGACTAGAAAATACCATAAAAGACAACTTACATACATTATTTCCAGGAGACTTTCTAGCCTTAGCATAGTCGAAGTAAACAAAAAATAATTCATAGATGATAGCAACATATCAAGGGGGTGAGGGGGAAGTGCAGAGCGAGCTGCAAGGAAGCCGAATTGATCATGCATATGAAAAAATATATGCTCCACCCTCACTTCTAGACTATGAAGGTCATCATTCATATGATGGTGATGGCATCAGAAACTGTCCATTTTCTCAAGAATTTCATTCTAGCTATACTGGATGTCATTGAAGTAAGCCACATTTATGTCTTCATGCCTGTGGTCCCTGATGATATCCATACTTATTTTAATGCATGAAAGCTGCTCAACAAGAGATTCCATGGTGACCAGAGCTACTGCATGACCAGGCGAACGAGCTGGAGAGAGCGTCTCAGTATCCTTAGATTACCGGCTACCCGAATTGGTTGAGGATGCACTAAGACCAGGCTCAGGAAAACTCCCCTGAAATTCTTGCCCATCCTTGCGGCGAGGGAAACCCCATTGACAGGGCATGGATATGATAACCGAACCAACCAGATGACAGAGGCAAGCCCTCGAAGGAGAAAAAATGGAGCACTTGCAAAGCCAAACAAAATTACGAGAAACATGAAACTACCCCAAAGGATAGGACTGCACCGGATCACGTGCCACCCAACTACTGGAGCAAGACACACAATCAACTGCCCAAAATGGATTGTCAAGCAGTAAAAACCAGGTCAACCACCCTAAAATCTCTCCACCATAGATGAAACAAGCACAATTTAACAAGGAAGAACACACATAACTCTTCCCAGTCACCTCGAAACCTTCCTCACACTAGGTAGAGCCTAGGAGAGCCCACGAAAAGACTGCAACCTCGCAAGCACACAACACTAGATAGGAATAATTTAGAACATACAACCAACACAAAAATTTAAGAAACCTACATTTCTTACCCCACTCAGAGATTTGAAGGCTCAGGGAGAGGATTTTTCTGTGCATGAGCTAATGCCTGGCCATAAGTTGGAGCCAACATAGATCCATGCTCGTTCGCGTGCCTATGTTCCAATGCCACAGAGAAACCGATCAATTTCCAACCACACCACATATCCTTGAACCTCCAGAGTGCCTCCAAGGTCGAAACTTTGGGGAGCCACCATGGATGCAGACCCACACACCTCGCTTGCCAAAATTTATCGCCCAACTTTCCACACTAGACTTCCTCCCAAGCATGTCTGTGAATTTATCCACGGGCAGAGAAAGATATTCCATCCTACCAGCGGAGTGAATGCTTAGATTATGCATGGCGTTGAATTAATGAGCGAGTGGAGCCATAGCAGGTCCCAAGGGCTGCTCTAATGACAGTTGTGCCGATGTTTGGTCACCCCCATCGAGGGGGGGGGGGATAAAATCAATTATTATTTCCACGCATTATTATAATTAATAGAGTGATTGGTTTTGGGAAAATAAAATCAATTATTATTCCCACACATGATTTTAATTATTAAAGTTATTGGTTATGTAATTTCTTTTCCGGAATTGGCTTTTCATAATGATTGTGGAAAAATATTTCAATTATTATTCCCACATACTTAGGAGAATATACATAATCCTTTGCAGTGAAAAAAATGATTTTATTTTTCATATATATATTTTAATTTTAGAAACATTAATTTATTTTAATTTAAAATTAAACTAAAATATAGGGTATGATATTTTTTAACAAGAAATGAGAATAATTATCTTTATATGATTCACATAAGTAAGTTGATACCAATGAAAAAGGTCAAATGGAGTTTGTATCAATGACCATTTATCAACAATCGTCTACAGAATTATGATTTTTAAAATTTTGTACAAAATGATATTATAGTATTTGACTTGTATGTTTGCCAATATTGACCTAACAAAAACAAAAAATTACAAAACATAAAAATGTTATAATAAACCATTTGGAATTATTCATTTTCTTTTGTTGGGGTGTGTTTGGTGCACGTATGTATGAAATCACACCAACTTAAGGGGTGTGGTCTACCCACTTAAGTTATTGGTAATAGGAAGAAAAAGAAGTGGAGTGAAGCAAGTTAGTGGAACAAGCTAGAATCATAAGCATACTAGATAGAGAAATAACATGCATATATAAACTAAAACTAAACTAAAAACTAAAAAAAATAAACACGAGCTCTGAAAAGAGTCAAACGACAACAATAATACGAACGGTGGCTCTAGGCCCCTCTTATTGAGCGCTGGTAGTAATAAGAGTGAAAATTTACCCTCTTTCCAAAGGGCCCCTAGAACATGGGTTCTAAGTCCCGATGCAAGGATGTTTTTATCCCAAGCTTGCCTTGGTGCAGTATCCCTCTCTCTCTACTGTGTTGGATTGAACTTGTTGGATGGACAAAAATTGAAACTCCTCTATTTTCAGCTCCAAATCACACACTGTTGGTATTTCTTGGGAAATTCTGGCCAGCATAACAATGTTTTCACCTATTCTTCATCTCATGGTGGCCTTATATAGAAGATTTCAAATCCTCCTTCCCTCTCTTGGTACATTGTGGATGGTGACCCAAGAGAGGGGTACGATTCCTTTGTGTGCTCCAAATATTCCATTGTTTTCTCACTTGGTGTCTAAGGAGGCGTTGGTGGTTGTCCTTAGGAGGCTTCAAGTGAGGAATCACTTGTCCTATGCTTTGTGTGGTCCTGGATAGTGAAATTTTTCCACTCCCAGGGTTGCGTGCATTTCGGGTCATAAGGCGCGCAAATACGCTCTTCACAAAGGATAATGCGCACAAAAGCATTTAGGACTTGTTCAAATTTTATTTTTCCTTAGACCTTAGAGATTTTTAAATACTTTCTAGATTCTGTAATTTCTTCCAACCCTGTAAACCCTTCTACTTGAAATTAAATAATGTCGTCTTCTGCTGTATGATTTTATAGTGTTAACAATTGCCCCTAATGTGTGAGGTCTAGGAAGAACTGTATAGCCGAAATACATTATAGTTTCTTTTCTGTATATCATGCGTAGAGAGAGAGAGAGAGACTTGCGTAAACATTGGAATTGAAAACACCCTGCACCGGTTCCAAGAATTACTGTGTCCTAAGGGACCCTTGTAAGCATATATAATATAATACATATACAAATTTTCTACGAGGCAGACATTTCCCATGCTCATGATGCTGTGGCTAGTTAAACAAATCTACTTTGATAGATATATGTTCTATCTGTATCACTGATGTGGTAGTGATCTGGTGGTTGCTGACGACGATTGCTGACACCCTCAGGGGCATTTTTTCTTTGAAAATAGGTGGAATATGGTACCCATATGCGTAAAATTGGTATGACATATAGCTGCACATTGTACGCATAGGTGTTAGCTGGGACCTTCCCATGTAAGCATTTCTAAAAGAGAGGCTTATGGAGGCATTGGTTTTTGACAAATTTGATCAAAGTGCAATGGTTGTAAGGTACGATGCCATCTTGAAATGAAAGCTTTTGTTGTAGGCGAATGTTAGGAGGCTCGATGAGATCTATGGGCAATGATGTCTCCCATAGTGCCACCCGAGGATGCCCCTTTTATGGATAGGGTTAATCCAAGGTACTTCTTCCTTTTTGGAGAATAGGTGTTGAAGTCGAAAAAAAGGAATCCTCAACTAGCTGAAGGGTCGCCGACATGAGGGGTCGGGGACCTGGATGTGATGGATTTAATATAGGAATGTTGGTGAGGGGTGACTGAAAACTGATGATGGGGATTCAATGGCCAAGGTTGGAGTATACTAAGCAGCTTGGTGGTAGTCATAGTTATTTTTGATGGGGAAATCCCTGGAGTCAGTAGGACTTCCAGGACGGGTATAAAATGGCTATGAATGTCATGGTGGCTTATGCGTGGGGGTGTAATACTCTGACCAAGGGTGTTCAGGGACTGCTGCCATGGGAGAAAAATATGGATGGGAGGGTGAAGGATGTAGTGCACCCTTTGGGGTCTTTGTGCACTTACCAAAAAAATAAAATAATTGGGTTTGGTTCGTACAAAACAGAGAGGCGGGTATACCCCAAAAAATGAAAGTGTTCGCTCACTGATGTTGTGAGGAAGGTGTTTTGCTAAGGGTGGGGGTCCCATTGGTTGGTCTCATGTGCGGGGTTGATGAAGCGGATGAGAAAGTATCGCAGATGGGATTATGCTGGTGGAGGTATGGTGGGCCAAATGCGATGCGTGGTAGTGTGCTTTTGATCTACTTGTACAACCTGGTCATCCGGGAAGGGGGTTTTAGCTTGTATGGTAAACTTGACCTTATGCATAGTGAATGGATGGGCATGAGGTGCTTCCTAGACTAAAGTGGTATGGCCATGGCGTCACTTTTGCTATGATATATGGTCTACTGTGGGTGACGAGTGCCATGGAGGGGAGGCTCTATCGACCAATGAGTATGTTTATCATGTGCAGGGTGAGGTGATGATAAACATGGTCGGATATGAGGACCCTATGGTAGATTTCTGATGGAGAAATGATGTCAGGATATGTAAAGTTGATTGGGACTCAATCATGCTAGGGGTAGAATGATACCTACTCTAGAACTTTCAGTAGATGGCATTGTGGATGGTTTGCGAGATTTTCCTGCAAAAACAACTACCTCAAGTGAAAGCATCTTCTTTATCAAATATTATTGAAAGTCATGAGCTTTAAAAAAGAAGATGAGAGAGGGCATACCTATCGGCATTGAAAAATTATTTTTTTGGGAGTGTGATTGTGTGACATCGCCTCTGTTCATCATGGAGTGCTGGTCACTATGAAACTTACGGTTCGGAGAATGAACCTTCTGATCTCTCGTTATGATCCTCCCAAGTTTCTTAAAAGGGCAATTTATAGGTGAATATGGCCCTAATTCAATTCATTTGTATTTGCTAAGTTTTTAAGAGGTCAGAGGCTTCTGCATAGTAGTTTTTGTCGTTGCGGTCAACTTGAGCACTGGGGATTAGCAATACCATGCTCAGGTAACCTCCATGACATCCTGCACTTTAATTTTTTTAGTTTGATGGTGTCGAGGACCGTACAGATTGGGTTTGTATGGATTCTGGGTGTTTTTTGCCCTAAATTGCGTCGGAAATTGGGGAAAAGGTGCACCCTCTCTATGCGCATTTTCTGGTGACAAGCGCGCTAAAGTTCTTTGTGTAAAATATAGATGTGCGCCTGTCTGAGGGACATGCGCACAAAGGCGAGGTGAAAAATTATTTTGGTTTTTTGCCTATTTTTGCATTTTTTTCTGTACTGATGGGTACTTGTTTTGATGACAAGTTATTTTGGAGGGAGTGGGATTGGCCTGAGTTCTGAACTGCATTGGCTACTGATGCTGGGGCGCGCCATCAGCTAGCGCAATGGGGACTCCTGAAGTTCACAGAGAACGAGCTTCTTCGGTCACAAGACCGATTTCTATGCTACTTGATTCGACATTGGCGCAAGAGGCGCAACATGTTCGTGTTGCGGGGGACAAACCTGGTCATCTGTCTTGAGACGGATGTTTATTTTGTGACTGGGTTACTACCTCATGGTGAGGCACTGAGATATTCACTCCCTTCTGGGAGGGTGGATCTGGAGAGGTTTCAGAGACGCCACTGTGGTGGGGTGCCTCTTACAGAGGGGTGCATCAACATTGCATCCGTGACAGATTTGGCACAGTGATGTGCTCTGGAAGTGATTGTACAACTTGCTGGGTCGTCAGCTCTGCATCGGGCATTGGGCCCGCAGGTTGGAGTATTGCGCTGGCTGAGGTTTTTTATGACTTTTCCCGCTTTTGTTATAAAAGGATGGTGGTGCAACACAACAAGGTCCATAGTGGATCGAAGTTGTTTGCGCATGCCAAAATCTTGTGCAACATTATGTATGAGAGGGTAGTGTTGTTGAGGCCAGTAGTGGCGGTGCCTCCTGGGGGGCCACGGGAGCCTTGTATGAGGAGGTGGGCCCCGGTGATGCTGCGAGGCGGTGGTGGGATGGTGGGGCGTTATTGGAATGCCAAGACAGAGGCCTGGTTCGAGGCCAACCCACATATGTTCTTTCCATTCCCATATGCGGGGATGTACTTCTCGGGGGATCCAGACATGGGTCTCCCTTTTGGTTATTCTTCGGGGCCCATAGGTATGTTGTATATGTTTTCTACATTTATTTGAGTATATGTGTACTTATGTGTTTTACTAGTGACACTGACATCATTTTGGTTACTCTTGTAGATGTTGGCGAGGTGGGTCGCCCCGTGGCTCTGTTGGTTGGCCACGATCCTCTACGGCGACCTAGGGGTGGTCAAGGAGGAGGTTTTGCTAGAGAACCTGGTGGTGGTGCTGGCCCTTCAGTAGAGCTGCTGCCGAGGCTGTAGCCGAGCGGGCTTGTGTCGATGCAGCAGTGGCACGTGTAGATACGACAGATGCTCGTTTTGTGGAATTGACTGCTTGGTTGTAAGTTCTAGAGGATACCTGGGGTCGAGTGGACCACTTGACCTAGGGGGTGCCCGCTCGGGGATTTATGGATGACCTCGAGGATGTCTGGTTGGAGAATGTGATGGCTCGCAAGAGGGACTATCGACTTGTCTTACGTCGGATGGCAGTCTCGGTGGTGACTACAACTCTAGTGGTGGCACCAGGAGTGGTTGTGGGTCCAGGTGCCCCTCCTAAGGGGGCACCACCCTAGAGTGTACTTGTACACCAGGGAAAGCACTATGTGGATGCTTCCCCTGTTTTTGAATACTTTTGTATATTTGGGTTGGCCGTAGGGTCAGTGATACTATTTTTGTACTCAGACATACACATTGTGATATATATATATATATATATATATATATATATATATATATATGAGAGATATTTTTTGCGGCTCTATATGATGTGTCACTTGTTTCGGTTTATGTATGATGCTATGCTGATGGATATCTATATTTTTGGTTTTATGTATGATGGTTTATTTGAGATGCATTCCAGTGTAGGATATTGTTAGCTATGCAATTAGATGTTTGGTTTTGACTCCTTGGTACATGTGTAAATGTGAAATAGTCAAATTGTTTGCTTAATCTTTTTGCACACAAATATTTTCTAAACAGATTTGTATCTCTTGTCTCAAATTTTTGGTTTAAATGTGACACTATTAATTGGGAATCGAGATAGACATGCATATGGCTTATGCCCTGATGGAGGGAATCAAACATAAGTCTGATGACGGCGTCATATTCTACCTAATTGTTTGTTGCTAAACCGATGCACACACCGTTTGAGTAGAGTGGTGACTGATTAGGGTGGTAAATGACCCAGGCAGCTGTGGCTAAAATTTGAGACCATCTTTATGCTCCATTAGAAAATCTAAAATAGGGTTCAGGTTGGTGATCCATGATGGCACTTTGAGTGCTTTTAAATAAGTCTTTTGGTAAAAAAAAATTCAGTGGTTGGGGTTGTGTAATTTCACTTTAGGGAAGGGCCGTTTTGGCCCTTATGGGTAGAATTTCTTGAGGTAAAGGCCATTGATGGGGTTGATGAGGCATGTATCGTCTGATTCCCTCAATATGTATGCCCCCTGTCAGAGGAAATTTTTGATGATGTATGGTCCTTTCCATAAAGTTTCGAACTTTCCTGGCCCTAGGGCTTCTTTTTCTACATCATAGAGGAGGACTAGCTCGTCCTTGGTGAATGAGTGAGGGTTGATGTGGTGGTCGAATGATGATTTTACCCTTTTCTTATGGGCCTCATTGTGTTGCAGCGAATGTCATCGAATTTTGTCGACAAGCTCTAGTTTTACTAGGCCCTGTTATAGAGGTTGGGTATTGTCAAGGAGTTTGTAATATCCCAAAATTGGGATTGCACAGCAAGCCTGCAGAAATAACACACTCCTGGGAGATTGATGCAAATAAATGAGTTTACAACCCTTGGATCCCTTAGATCAGCAGATCTGGAGTCTAGATCCAAAAAGGGAGCAAAAACAAATCAAACTAGGTGTGGTAAACAAATCTCCCACCACCTAGTCTAGCTGAAAAACACCCTATAAGAGGGGCTGCAGCTATGCACAACAAACTACTTCAGAAATAACGCAGTATTGGGAAGGATGAGCAGGAGGCCATCAAATGAGATCAAATTATGAGTATACAGCAGCAAATCAGAATTACAATGATGCTCTTACATTATACAGTAGAATACAGGAGACAATAGAGAAAAACAATCTTCAGAAAAGAAGGCTGCAACATAGATATAAACTGCAAAATGGCTTAACAACGTTATCTTAAGGAGCTGCAGCAGCCGAATTTTACATCTCAGATCTAGAACATATCTGTGGACAAAACATCAGATCCATTTCATATCTGTAAACTAGAAAGACTTATTTACAAGATCCCCTTGGGGTTTTGACCAAATCATGCATTACAAAGAGTAGATCTGAGTTTTAAGTTGCAGACTGTAAAATGATTCAGAAATTTCTAAAGATGACTTTACATTAAAATAGATCATATCTAAACGGAACATGGATCAGCAAGCTAATCCATGGATCACCAAAGTGAAAGGCAAAGCCCAGCACCAAAGATCTCTCATAAAAAATGGGGTCAAAACACCCTACAAAGTCTCCACTGAAAATAACACAGTTCCTCTAAGGAAAATGCGTTGTAGCTTAATTAACAGAGTTGGCCTTATGCCAAGATAAAAATTTGAAGCTCAAACAATGGATGCAATCTTCCAGGAGGTTAAATGACACACTCACTGAGAAGAGCCATCAATACAAGCTAGATCTAAGTAGATCTAGAATCCCACTTGTTGTAGCCTACAAAAGCAAACAAACCCTCACTGGATCTGCATTGCAATTGGAAGTAGAGCTTGGCTGAATGCTGGATAGTGGATGAAATAAAAAAGACTCCTCCAGGAATCCTCAATGGAAGAGGTGAAATCTCCGCATAGGAACTCTAAGTGCTAAGCAGCACAATTCTCCAGTGAACAACAGAGAATAGTATTTGTCTAAACAAACAAGATACTCAGAAATATAGATGATCAACAACCTTCTCTTGTTGCCTTCCCCTTCCTTTTATAATATGAAAGCCTTTGCAAACCCTAAAACACCTTGATTAGTTAACTCCTTTCACATGAGGGGCCTCCTTCTAGAACTGTTCTATCCCTTCATGAGGTACATTGAATCTAGACAACGCCGTAGATTTGGTCAAGGTTGACCCAGTCTTACAGCTCAAACCCCTTTCACACCTGCAAGTGATTTATTTACATGGCCCTGATTTATCCTTGCTCATATGGGCATTGATTTATTCATTATTTTCAGGAGTTTTACATGTCCTCCTTTATTCATGGAATAGAAAGTAAAACAAAAATGCATATTCCTCTTAGCTCAGGCTAAGTAGGAATATTACAGTCCTCCCCTCCAAAATGTTGCTTGTCCTTAAGAAACTGATAGGGTGAGAGCTGTAGTCCATCACCTCCTCTATTGATGACATCATCAATGATCAAGTCCTCATCAAGCCAATACATCAGGAATTGTTCCTCCAAGTTCAACATAAGATGTGCATAGTCCATCCCACAAGGAGTGAAAACTTCAACAGAAATAAACATGGTTGGAGCAATACTTTCTCTAAAACATGTAGCATGAGGCACATAGAGAAGTTATAATCTAGGTGGTACATACAAACTATCCATACTTCCTCCATACAATCCTAAAAACAGTACAACTATGTCATCCAAGTATGGGAGAAAAACTACATATATGCAAACTGAGATTTGACCTTGAAGAGGTGGGTCAAATTCCCACATGTGATGCTAGCGCAGTGCATCTCCTGCCTACATTAGTTCAAGGTATGGAAAGTGGCATTTTCCCCACACATCTGCTACATAAGTCATCTCAACATAGTTGGAGATATCAGATATGTTTGGTGACTTTGGGAAGCACCCATCATGAAAAGGAATCTCCCATTGCACAACAAAGGAGTGGCCAAGTTTAGGATTTCTATTGGCCCTCAAAAAACTATGAGATCCACATGATCTCTCACCCCCTTTAGGAGTCATAGCCTGCAAAAACATGGTAAAAGAATGTGATAGATTAGAAAATAAAACTTTCTTGGCATGATCATATCCTTTACCATCATAGTTCTTCATACATATGGAGTTGTGCATGAGCATTTCCCTCCTCTCAAGAAAAGGAAGAACTGGCTGAAGTGACTCTTGCAAAGAGTCCATTGGTTGCACCAATCCTCCATAGCTAATGCACTCTTGAAAGTGATGATGTAATTCCTCTCTCATCCCCTCCCAATCAAAGCTCCTCATGATCAGGGTGTAGATCTTCATGGACTGCATATGGTTGAGAAGGAATTCTTTGTGCGCCCCTTGTAGTATCTTCTTCTTGAGCTCAGAAGCTCTAGACAGGAAGATCCTACCATGAAAGTGGATGACTCCCCCTTGCACTAAGTAGCCCTTTTCTTGCTGCAGAGCATCTAGTATCATACCTGTGTGGAGATCTTTGGAATACTCTACAAGCAGTTGAGATTTCTAGTATAAATCCACACTGCTCAACAAAGACAACGCTGATGATACCCCCATGGAAGTGTCTATCATGCTACTGATCTCTTCTATGACATTTATACTTCCAAAGAAGTGTGGTGGAAGGTTGATCCTCCCATTCTCCTCCTCCCACAACGTAGATCTGGAAATGAGAGAGGGTGATAGTGGTGAAGGGAGAAGATTCCCCTCACTCTTAAGCTATTCCAAGCCCTCTAGCGTTGTAGCTTGGTCTTCCATTGCTCCAATCCCTCCCAGAACTAGATCTGGAGCAACACTTTGTGAGGCCTTCCCCACAAGATCTGTATCTGGTGGCCTCCTAGGTGGTTTTCCATTAGATAGGAATGTCCCTTGCAGAATCCTCATGAACATAAGAGAAGGAATTGTGAGATCCTTGCTTCCACTGCGCAAATTCATCTATGTTGTTTGTGTGGAAGTGCTAGGTGAGGGATAAGTATGCATGCCTTGGATCATTTGGGGCTTACCACTCTTCAAGTCCACCCACTCCATCTGCAAAGCTTTCCAATCAGTAGTGACTTTCCCCAATGTAATCAACCATTGGACACCCAAAATGATATTGGTGTTTGGTATGTTAACTACAAAAAAGTGATCCACCAAAGTGTAGGACCCCATAGTGACTGAGAGTGATGGGACATATTGCATGCATTACATTGTCCTATCTCCTGGGACCAAAACAGAGAATCCATCAAAAGTATCAGTGGGGATTGATGTTCTCTGCACAAGATGAGCATCAATAAAGTTATGGGTTTCCCCACTATCAATCAGTACAGATACCCTCTGATTCATGATTGAACCTTGTACTCTTAGGGTCAAGTACTTAGGCACTCCTCTCAAAGATGCAAGAGTTCCACCTATTGGAGCAAAGGCTCCATCCCCATCTCTAGATGGTGTTGGATCTCCCTCCACATTATCAGCGCTGTGACCCCTCCTTGGTTCATCATCTTCATCTTCCTCTTCAAAATCTGAGAAGACCTCTATGTAATGTGCTTTCCCAGCAGCACATCTATGTTCAGGTGCTCATGAATCTTGGCAAGTGAAACATAGTCTCTTTTTTCTCAGCTCCCTACTGAGTTCAATATCAAGAGGCTTCTTCAATGAGTTCTCCTTGGAAGGAGCAGCTTTCTCTTCCTTCCCTTTAGAAAGGTGAGGGGCCTTGCTCTCGAAAGTTTCCTTTGCTTTTGGAAAGGCATCTTGGAGGTCTCTAGCCCTCTCAATGGCATCATGCAAAGTGATGGGCTTGGTAGATTTAACCAACCCATGCAAAGGTTCATCCAAGCCATCGATGAACATGTACACCCTCCTTACTATAGACAGATCAGGGACCATGAAAAATAATCTCAAAAACTCAGAGATGTAAGTTTCTACATTCCCCGATTGCTTTAAATTTGCAAGGCTCATGAAAGGTGCCTCTGGATCCTTTCTATCAAATCTCTCCACCAATATTCTAGTGAATTCAGAATAGGAAGTCACATTGGCATGGCCCAATGTAGACAACCCATGGAACCACCAATTGTGTGCTTCTCCATCAAAGTGCAGCACTGCAATCTTAATGGCTTCACTCTCGAAAACATTGTTCAACTGAAAGTAGATGTCCAGCTTTTCTACCCATGCCTTGGCAAAACTAGTGGATGACCCATCAAAATTGGGCAAAAATATCCTACCCATAGAATGATCTCTATCATGATTATGGAAGAACCCACCATCTCTATACTGATGCCTTCGCCTCCTCTTGTCCTTGAGGTGAAAAAACCCTTGGAAACTCAAGTGGTATTTGAATCTATGATTCTGAGATTCATATTCCACAAAGTAGTCTTCAAGGGGGGTTTTCTCTTGTGGTCCTTCATTCTCCACAACCAAGAAGGTCCACTGGTTGACCGGTTGACCGGTCCAGTGATGAGACATGCCAGAGCTTTCCCCAAGATGAAATCTCCCAGGAGATTCCCTCATGTTGTCCATCCTCATCTCTTTGATCTCTCTAGCAAGATCTTACATGGCCACCAAAAGAGTTCTTGAAAACTCTTCTCCTTCTTTATCACTTGCAGTTTCAGGGGCTTTACCCTTGTCTTGATCATAAGTAGTGTAATCAAACTTCTTGTGACTTCTGTTCTGATACCTCTTATCCCTCTCAGTAAGAGGTTCATCTTCTTCTGAATGCAACATGGCTATGGTTCTCTAATGAAAGCACAGGCTGTGCCAAGAAAGGAGCTTTGATACCACTGTAATATCCCAAAATTGGGATTGCACAGCAAGTCTGCTGAAATAATGCACTCCTGGGAGATTGATGCACGCAAATGAGTTTACAACCCTTGGATCCCTTAGATCCCTTAGATCAGCAGATCTAGAGTCTAGATCCAAAAGGGGAGCAAAAAAAATCAAACTAGGTGTGGTAAACAAATCTCCCACCACCTAGTCTAGCTGAAAAACACCCAACAAGAGGGGCTGCAACTATTCACAAAAAACTTCTTCAGAAATAATGCAGTCTTGGGAAGCATGAGCAAGAGGCCATCAAATGAGATTAAGTTATGAGTATACAGCAGAAAATCATAATTACAATGATGCTCTTACATTATAAAGTAGAATATAGGATACAATAGAGAAAAAAATCTTCAGAAAAGAAGGCTGCAACATAGATAAAAATTGAAAAATGGCTTAACAACATTATCTTAAGGAGCTGCAGCAGTTGAATGTTACATCTCAGATCTAAAATAGATCTGTGGACAAAACATCAGATCCATTTCAGATCTATAAACTAGAAAGACTTATTTACAAGATCCCCTTGGGGTTTTGACCAAATCATGCATAACAAAGAGTAGATATGAGTTTTAAGTTGCAAATCTGCAAAATGATTCAAAAATTTCTGAAGATGAATTTACATTAAAATAGATCATATCTAAACAGAACATGGATTAGCAAGCTAATCCATGGATCACCAAAGTGAAAGGCAAAGCCCAGCACCAGAGATCTCTCATAAAAAATGGGGTCAAAACACCCTACAAAGTCTCCACTGAAAATAACACAGTTTCTCCAAGGAAACTGCATTGTAGCTTAATTAACAGAGTTGGCCTTATGCCAAGATACAATTTTGAAGCTCAAAAAATGGATGCACTCTTCCAGGAGGTTAAATGACACACTCACTGATAAGAGCCATCAATACAAGCTAGATCTAAGTAGATCTAGAATCCCACTTGCTGCAGCCTACAAAAGCAAACAAACCCTCACTGGATCTACGTTGAAATTGGAAGTAGAGCTTGGCCAAATTCTGGATAGTGGATGAAATCAGCAAGACTCCTCCAAGAATCCTCAATGGAAGAGGTGAAATCCCTGCTTAGGAACTCTAAGTGCTAAGCAACACAATTCTCCATTGAACAACAAAGAATAGTATTTTTATAAACAGACAAGATACTCAGAAATATAGATGATCAAAAACCTTCTCTTGCTGCCTTCCCCTTCCTTTTATAATATGAAAGCCTTTGTAAACCCTAAACCACCTTGATGAGTTAGCTCCTTTCACATGAGGGGCCTCCTTCTAGAACCGCGTTGTCCCTTCATGAGGTACATTGAATCTAGACAACGTTGTAGATTTGGTCAAGGTTGACCCAGTCTCACGGCTCAAACCCCTTTCACACCTGCAAGTGATTTATTTACATGGCCCTGATTTATCCTTGTTCATATGGGCATTGATTTATTCAATCTTTTTAGGAGTTTTATATGTCCTCCTTTATTCATTTATTCATGCAAAAAAAGGTAAAACAAAAATGCATACTCATCTTAGCTCAGGCTAAGTAGGAATATTACAGAGTTTGATGGCTGTATGCAAATTTGGGCTCTTGTGGAAAACAACATAGAAGTGCAAGGTACCTTGATTTTTTGTGACAGGAATTGGGTGGAAATCCTGGGATGTGGGGGCGGTTCCAATCCTATTTTCGATATGTGATGATACCAAATTTATATGGTGGATCATGTCATCGACATTTGGTGGGGGAAGAATCTCTGTAATGGATTCTGCGTGAGAGCAAGGTTGGGTTCCCCGCTAGGATGGTCAATTTCCAGTAGGTGGAAATTGTGCCTACCAGAGAGGTGCCTAAATGTTTCCATTAGCGAGCATACCTTTGGTGTGTGATTTTTTCCAGTGCAGATAGTGCATGGTATCACTATGCCAATAGAGTAGATTATATGGGAACCAATGCTACTCGACGTCCTGGATGTGGATGCTTGCAAAGGATCCGTCATAGAAGAGGTTGTCTTCTCCTTCCATGTCCATGTTGTTTGCTTAGGTGTGTCTAACCCTTTGGGGGAGTGTAGACTCAATTTTTCTCTTGCCGCTCTTAGCTTGGGGAGGTGTACACATTTAATCCTATGGTGAAAGTGTGAAAAAATTCGACAATAGGTGCGCGTGATCTTCTCTTGATTAGAGAGAAGTTTCTGAGGGAGAGAAGAGACTATGCGAAGAATGTTTGCAAGGGGCTTCAATTCTCTACACTGGTTGACTTGGTGATCATTTAGGTCGCATAGTCCGCATGTTATCCTTGGCTTAGCCTGGGTAATGTTTGGTTGGTGTGTCGTCTTGGTTTTCCCCCCAAGCCCCTGTGGGGGTGGGGTTGTTGACTCGATAGTGTACCTTCTATACCACTTATGGAGGTCATCCTCCCTCTTTTCTATGGTATGAATTGTATTGATGGTAGGATGAAGTTGCGTGGCATAAGTGCGGTGTCGCTCGTAATGATTTCCTTGACATATTAGGCAGAATATCCTTGATATGCGGGTTCCTTCGTGCTTAGTTTGAGGTATGGCAGGGAACCAACGTCGTAATGCTACTAAATCAGGACAAGTGGCGACTGCATGAATGGGCATTTTTCATAACGTGCATGCTGGTCTTCTTTGTAGAGAGCGGCTAGTGGTAACTAGGCTTTCCTTGATTGGACACTTTTCGATATATAAGAACATGATGGATCTTCTCGTCACATCTTCTTGGGTTGTGGAGCTGTCTGTGGACTCCGCATCCATGTCGTCTTCTTGGGAGAGGCGGACTATGGTGAAGCGTAAGATAGCGAGGGCTAGCTAGAATCGGGGGATATAGTGACAATTCTCCATAAGGTGATTGTCGGTGCATAACAGACATGTGAATTGCGCTGCCCACAATCCAACGTAGTAAACCCGTTCTATAGGATACCATTTGTGGATGAGTTCCAGTGTTGCACACTCTTTGAGGAAGTGACATTAGGGGAATTTTGAGGTCTAAAATCGACCTCTTAAGGAAAATGTATAATCAAAATTCACTTTATGAGAACCAATCATATTTTAGGGGATAACATCATCCCTAATGGTTGAGGTGGTATTGCTTGAGTTAAAGGTACTTACTTGTCACATTCTCAATGGTGGATAAAAACTCATGTTTAAACATGGTAGTACTCTAAGTACTTTTAAAGTCAAAGTAAAGTACTCATAATAAATGTCATTTCACACTTTTTGAATAAAAATATATTATTGTCATTTCATATTTCTTGAAAGAAACAATGCATATCCGTATACATTTATTATATTATATTATATTATTTTTATATAGTATATTAATTACATGTTATTATACAATTTAAATAATATAAATTTTAATTAATAGCATATAATATAATTAAAAATTTATAAATTTATATTTATATTTTATTTTAAGTTATTTAAGTACAAAGGACAAATGCATTAGTTGTTCAATGATAATGACTTTTTCTTGAAAAACTCATTCTTATTTATAGTCACATCAATACAATTTTTTTATTAATTTTATTTTGGTAGAACTTTTGAATTGAATTTAACTATGGTTACAAGGATTGTGGTGCAAAAAGTGAATTGAAAATTCATAAATATTATTTTATTATTTCCTTAGGAGGCCCATTTTAGACCTCAAAATTCCCCTAATGCTACGTTCATCACATAGCGTGCAACGTATAATGGGCATGACTGTGGGTCTTTCTTGTGCCCTTCGTTGTTCCTGTAGGTATAGGATGGTATGAGGTTCATTTCTGGATGCCTGGGTGGAGGGATCCTCTTGATAGGACTGCTCGACGGTGTGTAAGGCATTTCTATATTGCGAGAGCTCTAGAAAATGGTGGGTATGGTGCCCATAGTTGCTGTAGAGAGAGCATGCGTGATTGGTACGCAATGCCTTGCCTTTACCTTTGGTGTTAGGTTCCTTTTTATGGGAACGCGATGTGATAATGTCTGTCTCAGATCCAAGGAGTGGTTTTAATTCATCAAGCTCTGGACAGATTTGGGTAGGGTGACCTATTATGTCGCATATGGCATAGACTAGTGGATCCCGTTGTATGGCGGGGTTCACCATCTTCTTTCCTCTCTTCTCGGTTTTCTTGGCCGTGATCACCAGTTTTGGAATGGTAATCTCCTTTGTAGGCGTGGTTTAGACCATTTCTTGGATGAGTGGGGCCTCCTCGGGACTGAGGGGGTTCAATCCTATGGCAGTAACATGGGTGGATCCTGTTCCTGCAGGGGGAACGAGGTACCAAACTGGGATTGCCAATGATATGTTTGGTAATACCAGTGTTGCAAAAGCCTGTTGGGAGACGAAACCAACTGGGGGGTAGAGGAAAGGGGTTTGGGAGGTGGCGTAGGCTAGAGAGGCTGTTGTGGCCAAAGACTTGGTGCCATTACTGCTTGTGTTCGTGTCCTGACTAGATTCGACGCTTGATGTGGACATCATGCACCCCAGAGCCGCTGTGACATCAGGCGGTGACTCAGGGATTATGGGAGGATCTCCTAGGAATGACCCTAGAACGGATGACGGTTTGAATTGGCCAGGGCCATTTCTTGGTACCGTGAGAGAGCATCCGAGGATGTATCTACATAGGGTAGAATTACCTCTTTGTTTTTTAGGGGCCGCTTCTCTCTATGTGTCAATTGGTCTACAGTAATGATGCGGTCCTCATGGGGGAACATCATGATGTGAAAGATGAAGGAGGCTATGGCAGACATGGCATACATATAAATCTACCCAAGGATTATATTATAGTCCAGGTGAGCATCCAAAACTTCAATGTCTATGTGGACCATATTTCCGACTAAGAAGAACAGGACGTTTTGGTAGAGGCCGATGGGGGTTGATGGACAACCATCGTATGCTCTAAGCGTAATGACTGAGGGTTTTAGTTCGAGAGACCCTGACTTCTGGCAAACATTTTTGGACATGATTCACGTGGATGCACCCTCGTCTATGACACATCGGTGGATTGGGATATTCTATACCGACACTGGTATCTGGAAGGCAACCATGGAAGGAATCCTGGGGGTGGCTTTGTCTAAGTCAAAAGCCATTAGGCACGTATCAGCAGGGGCGATAGCGCCTAACGCGGAAAGTAGGGCTTTCTGTTGTTTGGGCATGACTGCAATACTTCCAAAGATGACATAGCATCGGGAGATTGTGTTAAATCATCCACGATACTATAATTATGGGCTGTTTTGGAGTAGTTTCTTGCTCGCCTATTGGGTCCCTTTGCCAGTTTTGGAAATGGTTCTATAGGCATATTTGAAATGGTCAAAGGTGCAGTCGGTGCACTGGTACTTTCCCCTGACGTATTAGTGTCTGGTGGGGTGTCGTAATTGCGATTCCATGTTTGAAAAAACATCTCTTCTCCAGTCATGTAGATTTCACGGCTGCTTTTCCTGGAGTCGTCTGTATTTTGCTGCTGAGTGCTTACCGTCTCTTGATGGGGGAAAGGTTCTTGCATCACAACTGGTTGTTGGGAAGATCCTCCTTGTCCTCAGTTAATCTGTAGCTTCTTCAGCTTAGGGAGATCGGGACAGTGGTGAGTATAGTGGCCGTACTCACCACATATCAAACAAGAATGGATTTTTCTAAGAGGTGGCCTTTTTCTCTGGCATTGGGCATTGCTCGAATCCTAGCTTTGATTCCGATTGGATTTGCCTCCAACCTGGGATTGCAGTGGGCATTGTTGGTTGTTTCCCCCTTATCCAGGGTTCCATTTTGGCTTGTTTTTTGATTTTTTCTTCACCACATTAAGAGGGTAGTTATCCTGGTTGTATTGGTGTGGTTGGTTTTGGGATGGCTGCACAAAGTTCACCTGTGCATTGGTTTGCATAGGCGGGTCTTGTGCTAGGGACTGAGCATAACACGGTCCCTAGTTTGCACCTAGATGTTGGAGGGGATATCTTCCATCAGTGTTTCTTTTTTCATACTGAGTCCCTTGAGCCAAAGGATAAGGTACTCCCTAGTGATACGCTGACGCCCTATTGTTCAAATTTTACTGAGGCATATGATGACTTTGAAAACTGGGTTGAGGTACATTCTGGCTAGAGCTGTATGTATAACTGGGGTTTTGACTGCTGTTGTCTAGGTAACCTTGGGTCAATGACCCAATTAGTCCGTCTGTAGAGTTCGACGTGCCTGGAAATTCTCAATAATTTTGTAGGCATGGGGCATTAGGCAGGATGTTATAAATGTATCCTAACTATGTATAAATCATCTCAAGCTGCTGGGCTTTGCTGATAGCGTCCTCTTCGGATGTGGGTCTCTATTGCACCACATCTTTTGAAATCTCTACCATAAGAGTTTTCAAGAACAAATCTAAGATAACCTGACCGTTGAGTTTAGCTTTACATAAACTGTGACGCTGCCTCCATTCATGCAGATGGTCTGAGATATGGATGACGAGGGTCTGTCTAAAATGTGTCAGTAATTCCATTCCAGAATCATGGTGAATGGGTAACTGAAAATATGTTAGGAACGCGGTGGCGAGGGCGCCAAAGGTTCCATGTGAAGCTGAGGGTTGCTCCACGTACCACTTCATGGCTACTCCAGTCATAGGGCATTGAAATAGTCTTAATTGAATAGTGTCGTCAATGATACTGTTCGATGAGCACCATAGGTGGAAGGTCATGACATGCTTACCTGGGTCTTCCTCTTTCTTTCCTTCAAACTTTGGAATATCCGAAGGGAGCTTCACGGGCATGGGAGGCCATGTAGGGTTGTGTGCGATGGGGTCATTCGTCAACTTGGTTAAATCGGGTAGATTCAACGAAGCTAAGAAAGGTTACTGGAAGGTTGACGCCATTGCACTGTGCGAAAACACAAAGTTCTAGTTATGAAGAGGTTAGTCTGTGACGTACCCTGCTGTCTATTCAACTGGCTCCCCTAATGGGAAGCACTCCTCTACCCCCTAGGGGTTGTGGGATGAGTGGTCTGTGATGTGGTGTTGGGAGACCGACTAGGGTTCCAAACTATGGATGCCCCAATAAAGGATTAACCTACAATGGTGGCAGCGTTCCGTCTTTGATGCCTAAATGGCGAAAGACCTAGAACCCCTCCCGATAATGGGGGGGAGATCCAAAAGGCGCCTAGATCGACGACGTCCCATTGGGTCCATTCTGGTGTCGACCAGGTTTGGTTTTGGAAAAAATTGAGAGGATAGAGTCTATGACCAAAGCGAAAATCTTGTCACATATATAAAACAAAGTGAAAAATAAAATAAATTTCCCTTTAAATTAATCTATGTGATCAGGCAATAAAAAAAAGTGGTTTTTTTTTTTGTTTGCGTATGATACTCAAAATCCTAGAAGACCTATTCGTCCTCACACACTCAAATGTAACCGGGCCTTGAGAATATATCTTGCGAGTGCTGGCACAACGTCCCGTAAGAGCTGGATGCACCCCTAGTCAGCCGAAGAAAATCCACCAATGTAAGGGTAGAGGGTCTGGCACTTGCCTACACCATCACCTATAGGGAAATGATGCCCTAGCTTTTGTTACTAATTACCACTATCCCACGTGAGCGTTCAAGTCTTGGGCTTCTTGGTAAGTCAACTAACAGTACCGAGTATCAGCCGAGTCAGGTAGCCCCAACTGATACCGCACGCACTGCGCCTAAGCCTAACCCCCTCTGAAACAAGTCTCTGCCATGCTCAGGTTTTCTTTTCTATGGGCTGATAGGTGCATTTGAAGCTCCCTAAACAATCAAATTATATGTTTCAAGATTAAGAGTGATCAAGGCGTCTTGTTGGATGCCTACCCCCTTGATCCTAACTTAAGCTATAAATTATTTTGTGGCCCCTGTGGGGAGAATTTTGTGAGTTTGGTTAAGTTAGTTTTAGGTGTCTTTGCTTCACTTAGTGAGTGAATGTGTGTGAGCACAAAGTGGAAAAGAACATAGTTTTAACATGTGGATATTCGATGATCCTTTTCAAAATGCCCTATTTAAACTATGTTGTATTGTTCCTAGCTCAAAAGAAAAACATGTGTGGATTATGGGCCACTTTCTGTTTTTCCTAGTTAATCTATGTGATAAACTATAGGGAGATGGTGAGTTGTGAATAGGGAACATTCATATGCTTACCTAGGATCACTGGAGGGTGCAAAGGTAGCAGAGATTACTTGCTCTTCTATAAAAAATTCACTCCTAGTCCCGAAACTCCTAGTGCAAAAATTGAACTAAACTAATAACTTTTACACTAGAAAAAAGAAACTAGCTATGCATGCGTGGTCTTGGGCCACTTACTTTGGCTAGTTATCTTGGTGTGTTGGTACCAAAAATTTCAAAACATAAATTTTTTTCGGAATGCAAGTTATTTCCCCCCCCTACTTAAACTATGTGTGAACTTTCCAAAAATCAACTTGAAGTAAAACTGACACTAAGCCTAGAAAAGCAGCTAAGAGTGAGCTTTAGCAAGTTGCGGGGTACCACAACCAGTGCTGGAAAGTGTATTAGGGGCTGCTAAGCACTTTAAAAGTAGGAAAAGATAGAAACATGGGAGAAATTTCTCATTCTGTATTTTATGCGCAAAAGGCTGAAACAGTCGCGATGTCTGCGCATGGGTCAACTCTGAACACGCGCCCTGGACGCGTCTGTGGGAGGAAAAAGTGTGAAAAGTCTTGTAAAACAATTTTTTGGAGTTATTCTGCTTCAGTTTGTCACTTTGGATGAACTAGGGACTACAAGAGAAATCAGGGGAAACTCAACTCCACTCCACAACACAGACATAGGTCTCTGCAAAAAAAGGAAAAAACACATAAACTTGGTAATAAATGTTTGTGGAGTCACCAATCGTGTTGGGGTGTGTTTGGTGCACGTATGTACGAAATCAAACCAACTTAAGGGGTGTGGTCTACCCACTTAAGTTATTGGTAACAGGCAGAAAAAGAAGTGGAGTCAAGCAAGTTAGTGGAACAAGCTAGAATCATAAGCATACTAGATAGAGAAATAACATGCATATATAAACTAAAACTAAACTAAAAACTAAAACAAATAAACACGAACTCTGAAAAGAGTCAAAAAACAACAATAATAAGAATGGTGGCTCTAGGCCCCTCTTATTGAGCGTTGGTAGTAATAAGAGTGAAACTTTACCCTCTTTCCAAAGGGCCCCTAGAACATGGGTTCTAAGTCCTGATGCAAGGATGTTTTTATCCCAAGCTTGCCTCGGGTGCAATCTCCCTCTCTCTCTACTGTGTTGGACTGAACTTGTTGGATGGCCAACAATTGAGTCCCCTCTATCTTCATCTCCAGATCACACACTGCTGGTATTTCTTGAGTAATTTTGTCTAGCATAATAATGTGTTCACCTATTCTTCATCTCATGGTGGCCTTATATAGGAGATTTCAAATCCTCCTTCCCTCTCTTGGTACATTGTGGATGGTGACCCAAGATAGGGGTATGATTCCTTTGTGTGCTCCAAATATTCCATTGTGTGCTCACTTGGTGTCTAAGGAGGCATTGGTGGATGTCCTTAGGTGGCTTCAAGTGAGGAATCACTTCCTATGCTTTGTGTGGTTTCGGATAGTGACATTTCGCCACTCCCAGGATTGCGCGCATTTCGGGTCATAAGGTGTGAAAAGGCGCTCTTCACGAAGGATAATGCACACAAAAGCATTTAGGACTTTTTCAAATTTGATTTTTCCTCAGACCTTAGAGATTTTTAAATACTTTCCAGATTCTATAATGTCTTCCAGCCCTGTAAACCCTTCTTCTTGACATTAAATATTGTCGTCTTCCGCTGTACGATTTTCTAGTGTTAACAACTTTGATTTCTAAGCCTTGTGATTAACCATTAAGGAAGGGGGACATACCACTCTTTCTCGTGCCACCAAATTTCACCTTTATTTAACCTTGTCCCTTTATCAACCATATGATCATCCTTGGAGTAGTTTGATCTGAGAACATGGAGAAATTTATTCTTGGGGATAGATTGATATAACTCATAAATTTTCTTGAAACTCTCATTTAACTTTTTATATGTGAGGAGAGATCCTGAATATAAATGGTGAATTATATTCAAGGAATAAAAAAAAAGAATCACGTCCTGAATTCCCATATTCACAATTTTCCTCAAACCTTGATATAAGGAACAAGCTTCAATGTTGTTGGAAGTGTGACCTAAACCCCAAGGATACCTATTCTCTTCTTAATTACCCCCCTACTCTTGCCACCCCTGTATAAGTGATAAATTTTATTGGCTGATTGGATTATATATTTTGTAGATTTTAATGCTTTGCATAAAATGTTATATATTTTTTTATCATTTTATTTAATGCTCCGTGCAAATTGTTAAATGCTTTCCATAATGCTATACAAGTGTTATTTTATAGGAGGTGGAATATCTGGATCTTGATTAAGGGTATTTGTCTTCATTCATAAGATATTATATGTCATGACTTTAGAGGACTCACATGGATATGGGAACTCTATTGACCTTTGGGGTGTACAACACTAATGCTTTTACAATAAAAAAGCCATACGAACTCAATTTTACACTTTTTACTACAACTCACTTACTATTTTTACTTGTTTAATTAAGTCTTTGTTCCACAATTTCACTTAATCAAGGGATTGCATTATCACAAATGTGCAAGCGTAATTCACATGTACACAATATAATGTTGATGAGTGGCCCAACTCGTCCTAACACTCGAATAATATATAAGTATGCACAAGAGTTTAAAAGGCACTCAACCCAACAATCGTTACACCAAAAGATAGGCTCTTGGTTGTTTACAAGGTTCATCCAATATAACCCACCTAACACAACCATACAAAGTCACAACAACATTGACACAGTGCTCACAAAGTTCTCCAACTTGCGTAATGTGCACACTAACCAGTGACATGATGTCTCCATATTTCCACTATATGTGCAAATCCTTTGCGATAATTTTAGCCCAACCATTTGACTTGCAATTCCTTTGCCTTAAACTCATGTCCTCCACACAAGCTTGTTGTGTGTGTCCTCCACTTGCTCGCCATTTTGTGTATTTGTTTATTTTCATTGTGTTGTATCTCTCCACTCGTTTCACATCCTCCATATATATAGTCATGCACATAATTCAAATCGAACAATTGTAACTTTTGATCTTCCACTTGGTGGACATAACCCTGTTGCACTCTTGGGCATGAATCCAAATCTTGTCCAACTTATGTGTATGTGCTTGTGTCATGTACTTGAGTCGATTTATTTACATGATCTTACTTACCAAAATTGTTGGAAAAATATTATCACAGATATTGGCCGGGTTCTACTTTAAAATCAAACAAAGGTAGCCACTATAGTCTAGCTTTGCATCGACATTTTCGATCCTTCGCAAGGGAAGAAAGTATCACTAGAAGTGCTACCAGGACTTAGGTGTAATGTTTTGGGTTTAGAGGGTGAGTGGATATATTTTACTAGTTAAATATATATCAACAACCATTAACCATTAAAAATTGATTCAAGAATCATTACACAAGAAACAAATAAAAGGACACTGCACACAAGCTCTGAATAATAATGTGTTTTTTTTTTTTTAACTAGGAACATAATCACACATAACACATACATGACATAGTACATATCCCTGCAAATTATATCCATTCTATAATTATTAGGCCAATGGATATTACAACAACGGATCTATGGTATTACAACTATATATTTCATATATCATCCATCAAAATCCTAATTACAAAGATAAACTACAATATCATAACTGACCCCTCCTTTGTAACTTGCCCTGTAGATTCTTATCTAGCTTTGGCGCATTTGAAATTATCAATCAATCTGCTCCTCGGATGTGGTCCAACTTAAATCTCATGGCTTTGCAGGATCAACCTCACCTATTCTTTGACTCAATCAATTCTGTTTCACGCTCGCTTGAAGCTGTCAATCCTTCTTTTGTGTTTGCTTGACGATTTCCAAGATAACTACTTAATATTTTTCTACTTCCTACTTTCTTCTTTCTTTTGCTGAATTCTTATTACTTTAAACACTATTTTCCTGGCTCTCCCTTTCTCATTTTTGCAACCAATTTTTGATCAAAATTTTCCAAAAAATGAAGGACCCAATAGAAATAAATTGATGAGCCAACGTGCCACATCGTGCACTCGAGTGAGGATACCCCAAATTCATATGGGTTTTATCAAGATGAAATATTTCCGTGTTTGTGCCCATGCTAAGAACTTGGACATGATGTCCATTATGCACCCATTTCACTAAGTTTATCCATGCGATTGTGTCTCTAGTTTTGTGTGTATCTGTCTTGTCTAATTGATTCACAATCTAAACTAATGTGGTGTACCCACACACCGTTCCTAACATGCAATGATATGATATTGTACAGTTCATGACCGATGTCCGACCGATGTGCAATCGACATGTCGTGGTGATCATGCATGCCATTCTCGAAATTTAATTAAGTGATATTTGGAACCATGAAATTTTTTTTTTCACTCATTCAAAATCATCCATCATGCACACCATCCATCTCTCTATGTATGATATAAGTGTGGAGTCCTTGTACCATGCAATTTAATCCCTTATGGATAATGCAGCAAGCTCAACTTTAATATTGTTGAATACTTGAGTGAGGTTGTGCACACCCATTAAGATGCATGTATTACATCCTCTCCCACTCTAAGTAGTTGCAAGCCCTCGTAACTCCCCAGTCAGTAAATTTGAACCAATCAGTCAAAAATCGCAATATCATGTCTCAATGGATGAAGTGCCTCATGATCTATTGTCATGCTTATACTATTAGCTACCCCTACATGCCTCAATATGTTGGATCCACCTATGCCTCTAATTGGTCAGGTAAATAGTCCAAACATCATGCTAGAGCTCATAAGAAGTCACTTCCTCATGCAAGTGCACTCATTTTAAGATTCAATGGTTTTTTCATGAAACTCCTAATCACCAAAATATAAACTCATCAAGGTATCTTGAGGCACCCAAAATGGACTTGCCATCCCTTCATGTGATAATGATTCATGTTGCTATGAATAAAAGTGAAGGTAACTTAGGGCATACACCTCAACTACCACCTCCATCTCCATCTGAATTCTATCTCGTTATAATTGGTAAGTCCCCTTAATACTTTTGTGTCACATAAAGGTACACGGGATCTAATTTTTCCTTATGCCTCCTCTACCAGTCCCTCCAACTCTGGATTATTTGGCCATTCACTTCATCTAAGTATATTTGTGATCGGTATAATCTCCTCCATGGAATTTATATACTAAAGTTGTGATGTCTCTTGGTCATACTCTTGGATTGTTGGTGGATCATCTGAATAGCCTGTGAAATGACCAGGCATCCTCTATCAAGGTCCTTCGGCCTCTATAATTAGTTAATTTGTTATATTAGGAGGTCGGCTGGAACCTTTGATTACACCCTTTGTCTCATATATATATATATACAATATTTGTTAATATTAAGAGAACTAGTCTTAATATTAACAAATATTGTATATATATATATATATATATATAAGAGAACTAGTCTTAATATTAACAAATATTGTATTATACATTGCATTCATTGTTAAATGAGGTTTCTCCCTCGAAGTGGATTGTAATGTAGAAATTAATGTGTAGATTCTAAACGGCTCATTAAATTTACTAAATCACAAGACTAGAAGCTACTATACTATTTTGCGGAAGAAAATTCACGATCGAGAATACATATTATTAACATGCATAAAAATTCAACACACATACACAAAGATTTATCTAGGGGAAAGAAACTGCTCAAAACCCCTTACTATATGTATTGCATTAATCAAAGAATCTGGATGAATACAATATGCTTGCGCAAACTTGAGCACAACCTACACTTGTATCTTCTATCCTTTGCCTTACTCACTGAACCTTACTAATAATTAGCCAAATTTTCAACCTCCAAGATCCTATTTCCTTGCGCTCTTAATTGAGGAATTATACCCTATTTTTTAGGGAAATTCCTCAATTGGATTGCACAATTCCTATAGCCCCATCCTTTGACTACATGCACCACTTGTACAACTTGGATTAGTTTACAATTGATAGTACATTTCCCTTCAATTCCAATCTTAACAGGGTAACTCAAATTCTCTGCATGCATAAGTTATTATGGGCCGATTAATCAATTAACTGGATGATCACCGAGTGTGATTGAAGTTACACTGCACAAATTGACATTCCGCTAGTTTCTCCAACAATTGGATCTAGTTTAACTGAAAATAACTCAACTTAACTAAAATAGATTGCTACAAATTAGCAATCAATCATACTGAACTAAAATCAAGATTCTCCAACTTGAATTAACTAAGTTAAATGAGTGACAAGAGCCATTCAACCTCAGTTACATACCTCCAAGTATTTTGCTGAAATTAAAATTTGAATTTTAATCTAGTTTGACCAAGGAAAAGTCAAAACTAGATTTTCTTGATGCATTTTCAACACTCCCTCTTAGCAAGAAAGGGATTATCTTCCACCCAAATCCTTCCTCTATGGAGCTCAATTTTACCTCTTGACAAAGCTTTTGTCAAAATGTCTGCATCCTATTCCTCTGTCGAAATGTACTACAACAACATGATCTTCCTTTGTACATAATCTCATAGATGGTGGTACCAAATATCTATGTGCTTGGATCGATTGTGAAAAACTGTATTCTTAGAGAGTTTGATGCAAATTTTATTGTCACATTAAATCATAGTAGGATCCATCATCTGACTAAATAAACCAACACGAATCTTTCTCATTCAGATCGCCTCACATTCTTCTTGACTGGCAGCCATGTACTATTCTTTTGCTGAGTTGAGTGCCACAAATCTTTGCTTCCTCTTGTACTAAGAAAACTGTTGTGGAACCAACACTAAAAATTCCTCCTGATGTTCACTTCTGGTATAAGGGAATCCCCGCCCAATATGCATCTATGAAGCCACATAACCTCACTCCCTTTGTCTGTCTATACCAAAGTCCAAATTGAGTGGTTCCTGTGAGGTACCATAGAACATGTTTACCATCTGTCCAAAATAATTTGGTTGGTCAAAACATGGTTTGGATCAACTAGTTGACTGCATAACACATGTTTGTCTCCGTGTTCACCATATACATGAGTGAACCCACCAACTTATTGTACATGGTAACATCCTCTTCCTCACCTAAAGTGGCATCCTCCTTCCTCTAGTTGGTCGCCAGAGGAGTCTCCATAGGTTTGCATATGTTGATATGGAATTTTTGAGATATCTCATTGGCATACTTGCCCTGATAGAAAAAAAATTCCCCTTATCTTTTCCATACTTTTGAACCGAGGAAATAGTGCATAAGACCCATGTCCTTCATTTAAAACTCTCTTGCAATGTCCTCCTTGAAAGACCTGATGAGTTGTTCATCATCGGTGAAAATCAAGTCATCAACATATAAGACAATAATCAACAATTTACCTTCTACCAAAATTTGTTAAAATTTTCCATCCGCTTCAATTTTGGTGAATGCCAAACCAATGCGGTAGTTATCAATCTCGGTGTACCAAGAATGGTGTGTTTGATTCAACCCATACAATTCTCACTTGAGTTTGCACACATGCGAATCTCTATCGAAGGTCTCAAAACCATTAGGGTGTTCAATTTACACCTCCTCCTCCATAACTCCAATGAGGAATGTTGTCTTCACATCCATCTTGTGGATCTTCCACCTCATCTGTGTAGCTAGGGTGAAAATTGATCTAATGGAAGAGTACCTTGCTACAGGAGAAAAGGTATACTCATAGTCAATCACTTCTACTTGAGAGTACCCCTTGGCCACAAATTTGATCTTGTGCTTCTCTATGCTTCCATCTGCTGCATGCTTTACCTTTTAAAGCCATTCAAACCTACCACTTATTTTTCTACTGGTCTTGGGACCAATTCCCAAAAATCGTTTCTGAAAATGGAATCATATTCCTTTTCCAAAGCATCAACCCATATAGGATGCTATACTGCTTCCTCGAATGAGGCTAGTTCTGTCTCTACTAGCTTAGTCATCATAGCCATATAGCAAGTGTTTTGATCCGATGACCTCCTATGTTTGCGTTGTGATGTGGGTGCTCCCACATTCTCTCTAGTATCTTACAATAATATGTAAGCTTCCTTGGTTCGTTTCCTTCCTTCTTTGGATGTCTCTGTTTGAGTGGTTGTCTCCACTCTTTTCTCCTCTTCTTGTGGTTGTTCCAAAACTTCTTGAGGTTCTTCCTTTGGAGTCAAAATATATGCAACTGAAGCACCCTTTCAATATAACACCTCATTTCCTTTTCCTCATCGAACTTCACATCCCTTAGAACAAATTTCATTCTAAGGGATGAAAGGTACATGTGATAGTTGTGAGGTGTATCATTGTACCCCACAAATATCCCCAACTCTGCTATTGGCTCTAGATTTTTCCTTGCTTCCTTGGAGACATGGAAATATACAGATTCTCCAAAGATTCTGAAGTATGACACATCTGGTTTCTTCCCTGAAAAAACTTCTTTTGGTGTACTCATCCCAAGAATCCGATGAGGACTCCTGTTTTGTAAATAGACCACTATGTTGCATGCTTCGGCCCACAAGTGCAGAGGTAGGCCTTGGTCATGAAACATCACCCTTGCTGCTCTTACAATACTTATGTTCTTCCTCTTAGCCGCCCCATTGTGTTGTGGGTTGTGGGGTGTTGTTAATTCCCATTAAATGCTTTCCTTTGCACATAAAATTTTAAACTCATTCGACATGTACTCACCTCTATTATTTGACATGTACCTTCCATAATCTCCCATATCGATGTGCATCTAGAGATATTTCTCCTCAAAGTCACTGAAATAATATTTGTTCCCCATCATATGGAACGAGGCATCGCGGTCAAGATACCTCACACTTTCCATCACTGTGCTTTCCATGCATGCAATGAGAGTAAAATCAAGCTCAAATTGTGAAGCCAAAGCTTCATCTGCTACTCCTCCTGAGGTGTTCTTGCTTCTCTTTGTGTGTGGAAATTTTGTGGTATAGTGCCCAAATTCATGAAAGTGAAAGCACTTGATTCTGGACAAGTCTTTCTTCTTGCCCCCTTGACTAGATTCTGATTTGGATTGGGATTTATTCCCTTTCCATTTCTTTGTCTTTCCAACCAAGGCACAATTATCCGCATCCTTGCCCTTGGAAGAAGTCTCATCTTTGTTACTCTGCATGATTTCTTCCTATACTAGATCATACCATAATAACTCCTATCTTGTTAGTTTCTCTCTACCATTTACCAAATCCTAATAACTACATCAGTTGTTGGGAAGGCCCAAAAGAGCTAAAGTTACCAAATTTTCTTTAGAGACATTAACACTGACCCCACCAAGTTCATCATGACATGTGTAAACTTGCTCAGATATTGTGAAATTGTGTCATTATTTTGCATCTTGATGCTGAGAATATTGTCCTTGAGTGCCAACTTCTTCTGGTCACTATTTTTCTCGAAAAACTATGTCAATGTTTTCCACATCACGAACAAAGTCTCTTTCTTGTGGATATTCGAGATAGTATGATCCCGTACTCCCTCCAATATGATCCTCCTCGCTTTGGCCACAATTTTCTTCCATTGAGCAAGATTCTGGGAATCATATGCTTGGGGTTTTTCTACATATGTCTTGATTTATTCTAGCAGCCCATTGTTATCCTATACTTCCTCCATGTGAATCTTCCATTCCACAATGTTTGTGGTGCCTTCCAAAGAATACTATAGCTTGAGTCCATTGAAAGCCATATTATCAATCCTGGAGAAAACCTGTAACACTGATCTTAAAATTTGAATCTCCTGCAAAGACAAATTTGAAATATATTCTCTATTGTGAATCTAGCTGTAATGTCCCCTACCCTGATTGGGGAAAAGTAACCAACAATATTGTACAATAAATACATGAAAATGTAGAAAACATTAACAACATAATTAACTTGGTCCATGCAATTATAATAAATTATGAAACACAATTTGCTATATATTCTCCCCATCACAAATTACAACACTTAAAAACCATAGAAGAAGCATTCACATAATTATGTGGAAACCCAACTGAGATTAATTCAGACCATTAAAACACAACTTATAGGGCCCAACATAAACACACAACTTATATAGCACAACAATTACCCCAATTAGGGATTATCAGTGAGATGCATAATAATACACATAAACACATTTTTGAATATGGTACTTATTTGTAACAAGGAGCCGAAAAGGTGCAAACTATCCATATTTCTCCCATCCATAGACTTGGTGGTTCATAAGCTCAACCACTGGGTCACCCCTGAGCTGGGATGAAAAATTCGAAGGAAACCGTAACCGAAGAATAACCATACCCCAAGCCTAAGGTAACAACCCAATATTCACAGTGCTCCAT
This sequence comes from Pinus albicaulis, assembly GCA_034641835.2. Lineage (NCBI taxonomy): Eukaryota > Viridiplantae > Streptophyta > Pinopsida > Pinales > Pinaceae > Pinus > Pinus albicaulis. The sequence goes on from CM076584.1 coordinate 552,631,073, forward strand.
GGATATAGACACACTCCAGGCTAATTTCCAAGGTGCCAACCCAACAACCGTGCTGCTCGAGGGCTCCAGGCAACCTCCAGGTCATAACCCGTCAACAATGGGGTTCATATAATAAAAATAGGATGCATCCATAAGGCACAGTTAACTTAATAACTGCACCCTGACCAATCCAGAGTCCAATCCCATGAACTAATGGCCATCATTCAGTCTCAAAGTCCTTTCCCCAAGACTCACTGACCAATTCCCCCCCAAAAATAACCAACCTACATTTCTTTATATATGCATCGCTTAATTTTCCACATGGCACCCTATAGAACCTTGATGGGTCCCAAGTGTACTTTTCATCAAAATATCCAACCATTTCCTTTTTCCTTCGAGTTGTGCCCCCCATACTCTTTCCGTGGAGTGGGCTCTGCAACTAGCCTTATTTTATTAATATTAAAGGATATGTACATTTACAATATCTATAATATTCACATCATGATCGTTTATCAACTTAGCCAAATTAAACATATCAGTTTCTTTGGAACTACATAGGCACATAGGTAAAAAAAATATTTCTAGCCCACCAGTCAATTATAAAGGGTACACGTTTTTACATCATCAAAACAAGTGGGGGCATTACATTCCCTCCCCCCTTATTTTATGCACTGTCTACAATGCATCGTATATAAAATATACAACATATACAATGTATCAGAAAAAAATGTGAGGGTATTCTTCCCTCATGAATTCTTCTTGTTCCCAGGTTGCATCCTCACGACCGAGCATGGTCTGTTGTACCTTTACCATGCCTATGGCTCGATTTCGGAGCACCTTGACATTGATGTCTAAAATCAACATCGATTGAACTTTGAAATCTCCCTCGGGTTCCACTTGAATCATTTTCCAATCAACAACGTGATTAGTGTTTGTCACATATTTCTTAAGCAATGAAACATGAAACACATCATGAATATGAAGAGATGCAGGAAGTGCAAGCTTATATGCAACAGGGCCTATCCTTTCCAGGATCTGAAATGACCCGCAATATCTAGCTACTAGCTTAGCACAATTTCCTAATTTTAATGAGATATTTTTTGCTTTTAGTTTCAAAAATACATGATTGCCTACTTTAAATTCCATGCTTATCATATTCCTATTAGCATAAATTTTCTTCCTATCTTGAGAAAATTTTAAAATTTTCTTGATTTTAACCATTTTCTCTTCCATGTCTTTGAGAAATTCAGGGCCCACCATAATTCTATCCACTGGGTTACTCCAACTGACCAAAGAATTGCATTTTTTTCCATATAGAGATTCAAATGGGCTCATGTTTAATGAAGCTTGGTACCCATTATTATACACAAATTCCACCAGATGGAGGTAGTCCTCCCATTTGGATGGTCCATCCATCACATACATCTGCAACATGTCTTCAATTATTTGATTCAACTGTTCAGTCTATCCATCAGACTCAGGATGATATGTTATACTAAAGTTTAATTTGGTACCCAATCCTTTAAATATTTTGGTCTAGAAATTAGATGTTAATTTTGGAACTCTATCAGAAATTATTGCCTTAGGCACCCTGTGAAGCCTGGAAATTTCCTACACATAGATGTTTGCAATATTTTCTACTTTATGCATTGACCTTACCAGAATGAAATGGGCATACTTTGTAAGCTTGTAAACTACAACCATTATGGAGTCATGTCCCCTCGTTGTGTTAGGAAAACTAGTAATAAAATCAATGGATATCGTCTCCCATTTCCACTCCGGGATGGGAATTGGTTGTAGTAAACTCACTGGGTGTTTATGTTAAAATTTCACCCACTACCATTCTATACACCCGACTATATAATTAGCCACTCCCCCCTTTAAACCTGGCCAATAATTTTTTTTCTTAATTGCAGTCAATGTTTTTTGATACACGAGGTGACCAACATATGGTGCCCTGTGCATTTCATGCAAAATTATTTCTTAAATTGTTAGAAAATCCGACACATAAATTCTTCCTTTATATAAGATAATATTATTTGGGCCTAATTAGAAATCTTGGAAGCTCTGATGTGTTGCACCTTGATGTAAATTATTTTTAATCTTCATATATTGCTGGTCTAAATTACCAACTTGAAGAATTTTTCCCATCAAATCAGTTTCATAGCTACTATTTGATGCGACATGCATAACATGTACTCTTGGGTTGAGTGCATCAGCCACCTAATTTTCTTTCCCCTTAATATATTTAATTTCAAAACCATATTCTGTCAGCAATTCTAGCCACCGGATTTGCTATGCATTTAAATTTGGTTGATCAAATAAATGTTGCAGTACATATTGATCAGTTTGCAATTCAAATATTCTTCCCACGAGGTAATTCCTCCACATTTTCAATGCATGAATGATAGCTAGAAGCTCCAAGTCCTCGGCAGCATAATTATTTTCATGATCTTTTAACTTTATGGAATCCTCATGGGTCCCAAGTGTACTTTTCACCAAAATATCGAACCGTTGCCTTTTCCGTGGAGTTGTGCCGCCCATAATATTTCTGTGGAGTGGGCTCTGCAACTAGCCTTATTTTATTAATATTAAAGGATATGTACATTTAAAATATTTATAATATTCACATAATCCTTCGTATAGCCACTTAGCCAAAATAAACATATGAGTATCTTTGGAACTACATAGGCACACTCGAACCACCAACCTAAGATAAAAGGTACATTGTGAAGAAAATATTTCAGTAAAAAATCACATATGAAAAATATCGTCGACGCGTTTCGAACCAACTATTGTGGTTCATCATGAGGACCAGATAGTTGGTTCGAAACGCATCGATGATATTTTTCGTATGTGATTTTTTACCAAATATTTTCTTCAAAATTTATGGATCACAGAAGCCGTCTCTCAAAAATAAAAGGTACATGTTTTACATCATTAAAACAAGTGGGGGCATCACACTAGCTCTAATACCATGTAGAAATTAATGTGTAGATTATAAACTTCTCATGAAATTTATTAAATCACAAAACTAGAAGCTACTCTACTAATCCGCAAAAACAAATTCATGATCGAGAACACAAATAATTAACATGCATCAATATTTGACAGAAATACGCAAATATTTATCTAGGGGAAAACACCTGCTCAAAACGCCTTACTATCTGTATTTCATTAATTAAATAATCTGGATGAGTACATAATGCTTGCTCAAGCTTGAGCACAACATGCACTTGTATATTCTATCCTATGGCTAACTGACTTCTTGGCCAATACTTAGCCAAATTTTCAAGCCTCCAAGCTCATATTTCCTTCAACTATTCATTGAGGAATTAGCCCCTATTTTTTAGGGAAATTCCTCAATTGGCTTGCGCAATTCTGGTAGGCCCATCCCTTCACTTTATGCAACACCTATACAACTTGGATTAGTTTACAATTGATAGTACATTGCCCTTGAACTCCAATATCAACTGGGTAACTCGAATTCTCTGCATGCATAATTTATTTTGGGGTGATTGATTAGTTAAATGGATGACCACTGAGTGTGATTGAAGTTACATTGCACAACTTGACCTTCCACTAGTTTATCGGATAGTTGGAACTAGTTTAACTGACAATAACTCAACTTAATTGAAATAGATTGTTACAAATTAGCAATAAATCATACTAAATTGTTCTCAAGTGTCTCCAACTCAAATTAACTAAGTTCACCGAGTGACAAGAGCCATGTCACCACAATTAACTACATCAAAGTATTCTGCTAAAATTGAAATTCGAATTTTAATCTAGTTTGACCAAGGCAAAGTCAAAAGTAGATTTTCTTGCTGCATTTTCAACATGTAATTATTTGCTTCATTTGTTTTTATGGTACATGGTTGATAATATATGGTCTCAAAGAATATGAAATTAGGGTTTTACTACTTCAAACAAGTCATCTTGGAATTTTCCCTATAACATTTTTTGGGGTTGTTTCAAATAATGAAGTTTTGAGAATATTGAAAAGAGATCTAGGGGAAGATATGTCCAAAAATTTTAATTCATGTTTGCTATAATTCAGAGACATACCCTATAGAAGTTAACGTTTGTGAATGGTCATAAAATCAAATTTAAATGAGTAATATTTGAATTTTTTCTATATATTTTTTATAGGATGACTCGAATCATGAAATTTTGAGCATATGGAGAAAATATCTCAGGAACATGTAGCCAAAATTTCAGATTTAGGTTCCTATACTTTCGAAGATAAACCTCGTTGAAGTTAGGACTTGTGAATGGTCCTGAAATCAATTTCAAATGAGTAATCTTCGCATATTTGTTATAATTGGATACATGACACACTTTACAAGTTTTCCCTTGGAAATAGGCCAAAAGTTAAAAAAATTTGTGAAAGTTAATATAAATTTCACTTAACACATCAAAGTTTGGCAAGACTAGTGGAATTATAGAGAAGGCATATTAGAGTGTTATAGGACAACCTTTCAGATTCATGAGGGATGTAATCATCTTCAAACCATCATTTGAGAGAACTTCCAATTCACAAAATACATCAACTTCTAGCATATTTAAAACTTTTTTGAGAAAAACTAAGCTTTAAAGTTGGGTTCTAAAGTTTGTGGTCTTCCTTAAAACACCATTTAAATTAGTAGAAAACATCATCTTTTGCTGGGCATTTTTTTGTGGTCATCGAAAAACCCCCAAATTCAAAGAGCACATTTAGCCATTGACAACTATCCACTCTTGATTTTCGACTCTCTTCTTGAATTCACATACACTCCTTTGGATTAAGGGGAAATTTTTTGAAAACATAATCCGTTATGGTTACGATTTTATTCATTGGAAAGAATGTGAAAGATAAAGATGAATATTAATTATGATGAAGTATCCAAAATACTTCCTGAAAGATGAATTCAAAGATTATACATTATGTACTTATGTGTATATATATTTCACTTATATGTGTATTTTATTTAAACTAAAATGTATGATCATGATAATAAGTTTATAGATTAGTGGAAATGTTTGACTTTTTAGCTCTTTTTGAATTAGTTTTTAATCAATTTCATCTAGAATCTTGACAGTCTAATAAGTTTGTCAAGACAGTGAATAGAGTATTTAAAGATGCCATAATTTTGCTAAGAAAATAATGGAAATTATAGCAAGATTTTGATAAAATCCAACTAAATATTTTGAGAATCCAAATTACAACTCTCAAACTTCAAGATTTTGGATCTTTCATAAAATTCTCATTTCCAGCATTAAATTTTTTTTTTTTAAGCCAGATTCCATTGTCACCCCTCAAAAGGTTTTTCTAAAGTCAAATTCAAGCAAAAAGCGAAATTGTAGCATGGTCAAGCAACGCCTTACAAAAACATTTTGAAAAAATAAAAATTATAATGTAAACATTTAGACTGTATTAACTAGATTCAATTAAAAAAGAAATGAAAAAGTAAGTTCCAAGAAGTCGAACATTTATGTGGCACCATATTCCTATGGATAGTAAACTATTTCTGAAAATTGGTGGGACTGCCTTCAAAGTCAGAGCGATTGCCACTCTTGCAATGAAGAGAAAGAAAGGCACCATAAAATCTGCAAGAGTACACCCGTTCAAAAGAGAGTGATTGATTTGCAAACATTCTCGTCTTGCATCATCGGCCAAAATCATCCCATGCACAACCCATATAGGTTGCTATAATGCTTCCTCGAATGAGGCTAGTTCTGTCTCTACTAGCTTAGTCATCATAGCCATATAGCAAGTGTTTTGATCTGATGACCTCCTATGTTTGCGTTGTGATGTGGGTGCTCCCACATTCTCTCTAGTATCCTACAATAATATGTAAGCTTCCTTGGTTCGTTTCCTTCCTTCTTTGGATGTTTGAGTGGTTGTCTCCACTCTTTTCTCCTCTTCTTGTGGTTGTTCCAAAACTTCTTGAGGTTATTCCTTTGGAGTCAAAATATATGCAACTGAAGCACCCTTTCAATATAACACCTCATTTCCTTTTCCTCATCGAACTTCACATCCCTTAGAACAACTGTCATTCTAAGGGATGAAAGGTACATGTGATAGTTGTGAGGTGTATCATTGTACCCCACAAATATCCCCAACTCTACTATTGGCTCTATATTTTTCCTTGCTTCCTTGGAGACATGGAAATATATAGATTCTCCAAATATCCTGAAGTATGACACATCTGGTTTCTTCCCTGAAAAAAATTATTTTGGTGTACTCATCCCAAGAATCCGATGAGGACTCCTGTTTGGAAAATAGACCACTATGTTGCATGCTTTGGCCCACAAGTGCAGAGGTAGGCCTTGGTCATGAAACATCACCCTTGCTGCTCTTACAATACTTATGTTCTTCCTCTTAGCTGCCCCATTCTGTTGTGGGTTGTGGGGTGTTGTCAATTCCCATTAAATGCTTTCCTTTGCACATAAAATTTTAAACTCATTCGGCATGTACTCACCTCTATTATTCGACATGTACCTTCCATAATCTCCCATATCGATGTGCATCTAGAGATATTTCTCCTCAAAGTCACTGAAATAATATTTTTTCCTCATCATATGGAACGAGGCATCGCGGTCAAGATACCTCACACTTTCCATCACTGTGCTTTCCATGCATGCAATGAGAGTAAAATCAAGCTCAAATTGTGAAGCCAAAGCTTCATCTGCTACTCCTCCTGAGGTATTCTTGCTTCTCTTCGTGTGTGGAAATTTTGTGGTATAGTGCCCAAATTAATGAAAGTGAAAGCACTTGATTCTGGACAAGTATTTCTTCTTGCCCCCTTGACTAGATTCTGATTTGGATTGGGATTTATTCCCCTTCCATTTCTTTGTCTTTCCAACCAAGGCACAATTATCCTCATCCTTGCCCTTGGAAGAAGTCTCATCTTTGTTACTCCGCATTATTTCTTCTTGTACTAGATCATACCATAATAACTCCTATCTTGTTAGTTTCTCTCTACCATTTACCAAATCCTAATAACTATATCAGCTGTTGGGAAGGCCCAAAAGAACTAAAGTAACCAAGTTTTCTTCAGAGACATTAACACTGACCCCACCAAGTTCATCATGACATGTGTAAACTTGCTCAGGTATTGCGAAATTGTGTCATTATTTTGCATCTTGATGCTGATAAGATTGTCCTTGAGTGCCAACTTCTTGTGGTCACTATTGTTCTTGAACAACTATGTCAATGTTTTCCACATCGCGAACAAAGTCTCTTTCCTGTGGATATTCGAGACAGTATGATCCCGTACTCCCTCCAATATGATCCTCCTCGCTTTGGCCACAAATTTCTTCCATTGAGCAAGATTCTGGGAATCATATGCTTGGGGTTTTTCTACATCTGTCTTGATTTATTCTAGCAGCCCATTGTTATCCTATACTTCCTCCATGTGAATCTTCCATGCCACAATGTTTGTGGTGCCTTCCAAAGAATACTATAGCTTGAGTCCATTGAAAGCCATATTATCAGTCCTGGAGAAAACCTGTAACACTGATCTTAAAATTTGAATCTCTTGCAAAGACAAATTTGAAATCTTTTCTCTATTGTGAATCTAGCTGTAATGTCCCCTACCCCGATTGGGGAAAACTAACCAACAATATTGTACAATAAATACATGAAAATGTAGAAAACATTAACAACATAATTAACTTGGTCCATGCAATTATAATAAATTATGAAACAAAATTTTCTATATATTCTCCCCGTCACAAATTATAACACTTAAAAACCATAGAAGAAGCATTCACATAATTATGTGGAAACCCAACTGAGATTAATTTAGACCATTAAAACACAACTTACAGGGCCCAACATAAACACACAACTTATATAGCACAAACACATGAAAAATTCTACCTCACAATCATAAATTTACTCTAATGAATAAACATTATAAACAACAGAATAAGATCAGAGTTCATCAGAGATACATATATTCAATTCAATTTTTGTGGAGGAGAGAAATGTACTGCAATAGTGAGGCTTCAGAAAACGTCCAAAGTGGGAACTCTGGTCTTGGTTTCTTTCGTGGGTATTGCAGGAGTCGTCTGCCCATCTTGAATATCGATAACATTGCTGCTCTCCGTTGTTGATTGCTGCTGCTGATGTTCTCCATTGAGATGGAGCATCTTCCCCTATCTTTCCAACTTACAAGAGGACAACTACACGATAACACACGATAACACAATAATTATAGAAGTCTTAAGATTTGAGTTCCGACCACCAGAATATACCGACATCTTTCAATCTAGACCATTGGATGAAAAAGCAAAAGATTAAAGAACCCAATTCCCACAGGGTTACGGCTATCGACGTAATTATAGAAGTCTTAAAATCTTAGATGGCATTATCGTAATACATATTCTGCAGAGCCTGCACAGGCACCACACCTATCTCTGATCACATGGCGCATAAATGATCAGAGTGGTCTAAAGATACTCTTCATTGAACTCTCAGATCACATGGCACTTTAAGGATTCGAGTGCTTTTAAGTATACTTTTCATTGAAGGTATACTTTTCATTGAAGTCTACAAAAGGTTATGGCCGAAAATAAATTAAATTTGTTAATTTTAAGAAAAAATGCAATTTTTTTTGTTTCGAAATTTTATCTACGGGTTTAAAAGTATGAAAAATAATAGAGGTCATTTTAAGTCATCACTATCAGATCACATAGGATTATTATCGATATTTGTTATGATTATATTATTATTATTATTATTATTATGTGGTTGATTAAAAATTAATTTATATTTATATATATTTTGAATGGGTTTAATGGTTAAGAGTATGAATTTTCTTAGTAATAGTTCAGTTCAATACTAAAAGGGTAAACTAGATATGTTTCATTGAAGAAATTACATGGTTGATTAAAAACTAATCTATATTTACATATATTTTGAGTGGGTTCAATGGTTAAGTGTATCAGTCTTTTAGTAATAGGCCAGTTCAAAACCAAAAGGGTAAGGGTAAAGTAGGTATGCCTCAGTGAAGAACTTTAAGAGTAAAATAGGAGATTTTGATTTAACATGGATCTATGTTAGTTTTATACATATAATCAACATCAATAAAATGTTTTTGTTATAACAACTTTTATTATCCATTTCCTTATTTGACAAATACATGTCAATTGAACACAAATTGAATTACACATCTCCTTTCTTGACTATAATATAAATATTTTTTTAACACCACATATCAATTTCATATACTGGTCACATGCCAATATATATATATATATATATATATATATATCTATATATATATATATATATATATATATATATATATATATATATACATATATATACATATACATATACATATACATATACATATACATATACATACATACATACACATATATATATATAGAAATATATACATACATATATATATATATATATATATATATATACATATATATCTATATATATATATATATATATATATATATATATATATATATATATATATATATATAAATAATTTTAAATAATTGAACAATTGTAACTTTTGATCTTCTACTTGGTGGACATAACCTTGTGAATATATATATATATATATAGTCATGTGCCCTATTCAAATCAAACAATTGTAACTTTTGATCTTCCACTTGTGGACATAACCTTGTTGCATGCTTGGGAAAGAAACCCCAATCTTGTCCAACTTATGTGTATGTGCTTGTGTCATGTATTCAAGCCGATTTATCTGCATGCTCTTACTTTCTGAACTTGTTGGCAAAATATTATTACAGAGACCGGGTTTCTGCTTTAGAAGTCAACAAAGGTATCCATTGTAGTCTAGCTTTGCGCCGATATTTTTGATCCTCCACAAGGGATGAAAGTCTCACCAGAAGCATTGCCAGGAATTAGGTGTAATGTTTGGGGTTTAGAGGTTGAGTGGATATATTTTATAATTATATATATATATATATATATATATATATATATATATATATATATATATATATATATATATATATATATATATATATATATATATATATATGCTTCGTGTACCATTACAAAACGATCCAAGAATCATTACACAAGAAACAAATAAAAGCACACCGCAAACAAGCTATGAACAAGAATTTGTTTTTTTATTTATTTATAAAAGGAACATAATCACACGTAAAAACATACATTACATAGTAGATATCCTTTCAAATAGTATCCATTCTATCATTATCAGGGCAATGGATATTACAACATTGTATCTACGGTATTACAACTAGATCTTTCATAAATCACTCACCAAAACCCAAGTTACATAGAAAAAATATAGTATTATAACTAATCCCTCCTTCGTAGCTTGCCCTGTAGCTTCTTATATAGCTTTGGCATGTTTGATGCTATCAAGAAATCCACTCCCTTGATGTGGTCCATCTAAACTCCCACGACTTTTCATTATCAACCTTAGCTATTCTTGGACCCGATCAATTCTGTTTCACACTCACTTGATGTTGTCAATCCTTCTTTTGTGCTTGCTTGATGATTTCCAAGATAACTGCTTACTCTTTTTCTGCTTGTTAATTTCTTCTTTCTGCTGCTGACTTCTGATCAATTTAACCACTCTTTTTCCGGCTCTCCGTTTCTCTTTAATACAACCACTTTATGATCAAAATTGTCCAAAAAATGAAGGACCCAACAGAACTAACCAAGTGAGCCAATGTGCCACATTGTGCACTCGAGTGAGGATACCCCAAATCATATTGGTTTCCTCAAGCCGATATCTTGCCATGTGTGCGCCCATGCTAACAACTTGGACAGGTTGTCCATCATGCAGCCATGTCACCGAGTTGATCCATGTGATTGTGTCTCTTGTGTTGTGTGTGCCCTCGTCATCTAATCGATTCGCATTATCTATTTATTTCGTGTACCCACACACCATTACTAACATGGAATTTTGTCATATTTTATGGTCCACAAACCATGTCCGACCGATGTGCAATGGATATGTCATCGTGGTCATGCATTCCATTATCGAAATTTAATTAAGAGATATTTGGAAGCATGAAATTGTCTGTGCACCCATTCAAACTCATCCATCATGCACACCATCCATCGATCTATGTCCGATATAAGTGTGGAGTGCCTTGCACCATGAAATTTACTCCCTAATTTATGTTGCAGCAAGCCAAAATTCAATATTTTTAAGACTTGAGCGAGGTTGCACACATCCATTAAGGTGCATGCCTTACATCATCTCCCACTCCAAGTTGTTGCAATCCTCGGTAACTCCCTAGTCAATAAACTTGAACCAAAAAGTCACTAATAAAAATATCATGTCTCAATGGGTAAAGTGATGTGTCATGATTCACTGTCATGCTTATACTCTAAACTACGCCTACATTCCCCCCATGTTGTTGATCCCCCTATGCTTCTAGTTGCTTAGGTAAATAGTCCAACCATCGTGTTAGAGATCATAAGGAGTCACTTCCTCATAAAAGTGCACTCATTTTAAACTTCAATGGCTTGTTCATGCAACTCATAATCAGCAAAATCTCAACTCATAAAGGTACCTTGAGGCACCCAATAAGGACTTGCCATCCCCTCCTACGATAACGAGTCATATTTCTATGAATCAATGTGAAGGTAATTTAGGGAATCCACCTCAACTACCACCTCCATATTCATCTGAAGTCTATCTCGTTATAACTGGTAAGTCCCCTTCATAATTCCGTGTCACATAAATCAAAAAAGGTACATGGGATCTAATTTTTCCTTCCGCCTCCTCTACAAAAACCTCCAACTATGGATTATATGGCCATTCACTGCCTCCAAGTATCTTTGTGATTGCTCTAATCTTCTGCATGACATGTCTATACTAACGTTGTGATGTCTCCTAGTCACACTCTTGGATCATGGGTGGATCATCTAAATAGTTTGTGAAATGACCAGACATCCTCTATTAAGGTTCTTGGACCTTTAGATTAAGGCTATTCTAAGCATTCATTATTATTTTATTTATTATATTAGGAGGTTGGATAGAATCTTTAATTATATATATATATATATATATATATATATATATATATATATATATTATATATATATATATATATATATATATATATATATATATATATATATAAGAACTAGTCTTAGGATTATCAAATCTTGTATTTTACATTGCATTCATTGTTAAATGAGGTTTCTCCCTTGAAGTGAGCTATAATAATTGGCTTCTTATATTTTTTAAGGTGCATGGTTGATAATATATGGTATCAAAGCATATGAACTTAGGGCTTTACTACTTCAAAAAAGTCATCTTGGAATCTTCCCTATAACATTTTTTGGTGTCGTTTCTGACAATGAAATTTTGAGAATATTGAGAAGAAATATAGGGGAAGATATGGTTGAAATTTTAGATTCAGGTTTGTTATACTTCATAGACATACCCTATAGAAGTTAAGGTTTGCGAATGGTCAAAAAATCAATTTCAAATGAGTAATATTTGAATTTTTTCTATAGTTTTATTTTATAGGATGACTCAAATGGTGAAATTTTGAGCACATTGAAAAAATATCTCAGGGAACATCTAACCAAAATTTTATATTTAGGTTCCTATACTGTTGAAGATAACCTCATTGAAGTTATGACTTGTGAATGGTCCTGCAATCAATTTCAAATGAGTAATCTTGGCATATTTGCTATAATTGGATGCATGACACACTTCACAAGTTTTCTCTAGGAAAAAGGCCAAAAATTAGCAATTTTTGTGAAAGTTACCACAACTTTCACTTAACGGATCAAAATTTGGTTAGACTAGTGGAATTGTAGACTATTAGAGTACTATAGGACAACGTTTCAGATTAGGAAGGTTGTAGTCATTTTCGAACCATCATTTGAGAGCACTTCTAATTCACAAAATACATCAACTTCTAGCATATTTGACATTTTTTTGAGAACAAATGAGCTTTAGAGCCTAGTTCTAAAGGTTGTAGTCTTCCTTAAACCCACCATTTAGTAGAAAATATCATCTTTTGCTAATACTTGTGGTCATCTAAAAACCCCCAAATTCAGAGAGCACATTTAGCCATAGAAAACTACCCAATTCCGATTTTCGGCTCTCTTCTTGAAGTCACATACACTCATTTGGATTAAGGGGGGAAATGTTGAAAACATAATCCTTTATGGTTATGATTTTATTCATTTGAAAGAATATAAAAGACATAAATGTTAATTATGATCAAGGATCCAAAAAAGCTTCTTTAGAGATGAATTCAAAGATCATACATCATATATTTATATGTGTATCTTATCTAAATGAAAAAATATGATTATGGTTATAAATTTATAGATTATTTGAGAGTAGAGATTTCCATAGTTATTCATATTGCTTGAAACTTTTAGAGATATGAAAATTTTCTCTATCCAACCTTTCTCGTGAAAATTATTAAGCGTGAGAACTGATCAACTTTTAAATAATAAAAGTGTGAAGACTGGAATTATGGTCAGTAGAGAGAAAAAATCAAGTGGATTGAGGGTCAACAAAGATTAATAGTGAAAGAAATGCATACCAGAATAAATAAATAAATGCCAAATTAAACTAAAATTAAATTAGAAGGTATATTCCATTGATAATTATTATTAAAAGGGATCAAAAGTTTTTGACGCGTGATAATTACGATTAAGGGAATGGTATAGATATTTAAATTTAAGTTTCAAGCAATAGTTTATAGATTTGTCAAAAAGTTTGTCTTTTTAGCTCTTTTGGATGTTGAGTTTTTATTAATTTCACCTAAAATCTTGACCGTCTAACAAGTTTTTCAACACCCAGAATCTAGACCAAAAATCTGGACCGTCCAACAAGTTTAAGGAAGCCATAATTTCACCCTAAATATAATGTAAATATCAGCACGATTTTGACAAAAATTTTGAAAATCCAGCTTAAAATACAAAATTCTAATCTCTCTAAACCACGCCTTAAAATACAATTTGGAAAAAATAAATTTATAATGTAAACATTTAGACTGCAATAACCAGATTCGATTAAAAAGGAAAAATTAAAAGTTCCAAGAAGTCAAACGTTTATCCTGCGCCATATGCCTATGGGTAGTAAACTATTTCTGAAAATTGGTGCAACCTATCATTTACCGGGTTTTCGGGAATTGCCGGGATAAAACAATCGCTGGACTCCTTGAAAGTCACAGAAGAAAACATGATTTGAGAAATTCAGAAGCGGGGGAGAGATTATGCAATAGTGTATTCCACCGTCTTTTAGCCATATAGATAGCATCAATTTTCAACACAAATGAAAAGTTTTGGGTTTTTATTTTGATGCAGGTATGTATTGGCATCTTTATGTCGATTTATGTTGATGGTAGATTTCAGAAATATCTAGAATAACTTATGTTGATTGTAGATTTCAGAAATATCTAGAATAACTTAAAAAAGTTAAATATTAAATATTATTTTTTTAGATTCAATTGTGTTAAGTAAGTTATTTATTTATTTATGACTATTTTTTATGAGAAGTAGTAATGACGCGAAGAAGTGATCATTACTTTCTTGACTTGTATCAAGCAACCAAGACCATCGAGAAAGTCACTCATCCCAGATCCCCTCTAACTCAAACTAACTTAACTATAGAGTTTTCCCCACAATCTACCTTTATTAAATTCCTAAAATTCCAAAACAAGAAACGCAGCTAATAACCTCATGAGAGTATTTGAACATCAATATATATCTATTCAACAACCTCATTAGAGTATTTGAACATCACTATATATATCTATTCAACTGTGTATTATCATTCTTGTTTATGAGAACAAACAAACACATGGAAAACTCTACTTCACAATCATTAGTTTTACTCTACCGATCAATAAACATTATAAACAACAGAATAAGATCAGAGTTCATCAGAGATACAGATATTCAATTCAATTTTTGTGTAAGAGAGAAATGTACTGCAATGGCGAGCCCTCGGAATACGTCCAAAGTGGCAACTCTGGCCTTGGTTTCATTCGTGGGTATTGCAAGAATTGTCTGCCCATCTTGAATATCGATAACGTTGCTGCTTTCCTCATTGGTGGGTATTGCAGGAATTGTCTGCCCATCTTGAATATCGATAACGTTGATGCTCTCCGTTGTTGATTGCTGCTGCTGATTTTCTCCATTGAGTATTGCAGGAATTGTCTGCCCTTCTTGAATATCGATAATGTTGCAGCTGCTCTCCGTCGTTGATTGCTGCTGCTGATGTTCTCCATTGAGATGCTGCATCTTCCCCTCTCTTTCCAACTACACCAACACCATAATTATGGAAGTCTTAAAATCTTAGATGTCATTCTCGTAATACATATTCTGCAGAGCCTGCACACGCACGGCACCACACCTGTCAGATAACATGGCGCAATATAAAGGATTAGAGTGGTCGAAGGATACTTTTCAGTGAACTCTCAGATCACATGGCACATTAAGGATTCGAATGCTTTTCAGTATACTTTTCATTGAAGTCTACAAGTGGCGATGGCCGAAAATAAATTTAATTTAGTAGTTTATTAATTTTAAGACAAAATACAAAATTTATTTATTTGTTTCGAAATGTTATTTATGTGGTTTAAATTTATGATAAAAAACAGGGGTCATATTAAGTCATCACTATCAGATCACATGCTCTATTATAAGTTAAAGTGGGTCATCTCAAGTGATCGATCTCAGGTCACATGATCAATTGAGGAAAGGCTCACACTTTTCATGGTCCAAATGATATGTCTTATAATTTTATGATTATATGGTTATTTTGAAACTAATATTTTTATTATTCACCGATATTCAATTTGTTATGAATATATGTATTTTATTTTTTTCAAAGCTAAGATTATTATTATCAATATCAGTTATGATTATATGGTTTATATATATATATATATATATATATATATATTTTGAGTGAGTTTAATAGTTAAGAGTACGCTTTTTCTCTAAGCATTTATGTCTTAATGAAGAACTTTAACAATGAAATTCAGGATTTAGATTTAATATGGGTCTATGTTAGTTTTATACACATAATCAACATTAATAAAATGTTTTGGTTATAACAACTTTTATTATCCATTTTCTTATTTCACTACAACATGTCCTTTTAACACAAAATGAATTATACATCTCCTTAGTATTTGACTACCACATGTGAGTTAGAACACAAAATGAATTACACATTTCTTTTTTTTACTATAATATTAATATTTTTTTTAACACTACATGTCAATTTCATACATATCACTCTCATACTAAAAAGTAGCAAGAAATTATAATTAAAGCTAGTGCAACCATATAAATTAAATGGTTGGTAAATGTGGATACACATCAATTCATAATAAGCATTAAAACACTTCATCATACATCTCAAGTTGCTAAAATTAAAAAAAATCATAAAAAAATTTAATAGTGAAATCAGGAGGTGGGTCCCTTGTCCCACAAACAAGGGGTCATATACACCAATTTGGTGTCTGCCTTGGCC
Source organism: Pinus albicaulis (assembly GCA_034641835.2). Classification (NCBI taxonomy): domain Eukaryota; kingdom Viridiplantae; phylum Streptophyta; class Pinopsida; order Pinales; family Pinaceae; genus Pinus; species Pinus albicaulis. Next base: position 552,647,533 of record CM076584.1, read on the forward strand.
GTGACCTTATAATTGGATAGCATATCATATATATTTTCACACTCGATAAATTTGAATTTAACATGGATCTGTGTTAGTTATATACACACACATAAATGATAAGCAACATTAATAAAATGTTTTAGTTATAACAATTTTTTATTATTTTCATTCGCTTTATTGTAATTTTTTTCGGTTATATATATATATATATATATATATATATATATATAATATTATTTGACTACACACAACACAAAATGAATTATACATCTCTTTTTTATTTTACCATAATATAAATATTTTTTTAATACCACATGTCACTTCCAATCATATCTCTTATACTAAAAAGTAGTAAGAAGTTATAATTAAAGCTAGTGCAACCATATAAATTAAATTATTGGTAAATGTGGATATGTATCAATTCATAATAAGTATCAAAACATTTACATCATCATACATCTCAAGTTGCTAAAATTAAAAAAAAAAATCATAAAGAATCAACTAAAATATAACTTTATTTAAAATAATAACAATAATAACTATTATTATTAATAAAAAAAATAGTTTATAAGTTAAATACATATATGATGCTATTGAGAGGTGGTGGGTTCAATTCCACTTTAGGGGTTAAACTTTGTGGTTGAGTCGGTAGGAAATGATCATTTCTAGTGGATCTATCTTAAACATAACATCTAGATTCATCCCTACTTTTTTAATTAATGAATTTAATTAAAATGAAAAAAAAAATGTATAACTACTTTGAAACATAGAAAAAAGAAGAAGTTAAACACATATACATTTAAAAATCTCTCAACAACATTCTTAAACATGGAGATTCATCCCTACCTTTTTAATTAATGAATTTAATTAAAATTAAAAAAATTTATCACTGCTTTGAAATAAATCTTAGGATCTACTTAGTACAAATATTATGTGGTTCGTCAACCTCATAGGAAAAGAAGAAAAGACAAAAAAAGAAAAAATGTTCAACACATATACATATAAAAAGTATGCAATAAGATTCTTAAACATGGAGATTTATCCCCAATTTTTTAATTAATGAATTTAATTAAAAGAGAAAAGAGATATAACTACTTTGAAAATAAATCTCAACTTTTGATTTGTATATACTATTAACAATATTATAGAATATTCTATGGAGGTTAAATCCCTACCATCCATCTAATAATTATTGATAATTAATTTAAAATTTATAAAATCCATATTCCAAAATAAACATATCTATCCATATAATTAGAAATTGTCTACTTTCAATTATTTTATTTCTTGTTAAACTGAAGCTAAAATTGAATTATTTATATATTTTTGTTATTACTATTTTTTAATTTAAATATTATTTTAGTATTTTTAAACATACAATTATCAACAACATCTATTGTTAAGAAATATCATGTTTTTTCATTATTTGTTTTATTTAATTTGTATTCGTCTAAAATGGGAAATAATAAAATAATAGCTAAACCAATAAAATAATATTGATGAATTTGCATTTCATTTTTTGCACCAAAATCAATGTAACCATGGTTAAATTCAAATGAGTTTGTCCTTTGTACTTAAATAAATTAAAATAAAACATAAATATAAATTCATAAATTCTTAATTATAGAATATACTATTAATTAAAATTTATGTTATTTAAATTATATAATAACATGTAATTAATATGCTATATAAAAATAATATAATATAATATATTGTTTTATGTATGAATTTAATATTACATATTGAATTGAATTGATTTATAAATAAATATTTGAAAATATACAAATATAATATTTATTGAAAATTGTGTAGGGCTATGCATTGTTTGTTTCAAAAAATATGAAATGACAATAATAATATTGGATATGCATTGTTTGTTTCAAAAAATATGAAATGAAAATAATAATATTTTATTCAAAAAGTGTGAAATGACATTTATTATGAGTACTTTACTTTACTTTATGACTTTAAAAGTATGGACCTCAAAATTCCCCTAATAAGCATCTTCTTATACAAATTATAAAGTGCCTCCCAACACAACAATAATTAATATTCATTAAAATCTAATACAAATTAATGCTTATTAAACTCATATAATTCATTAAAAATTAAAATAAATTAAATTTTTTTTTTTAGTTAATTAGAAATTAAAATAGATTTTTTTATTAAAAATTGAAAAAGAAGAATTAATTTTCACTTCATCCCATTATATAAATGATGATGAATGATATTCATTTCAATTAAATTAATTTTTTAAATTTCAAGAGATATTTTTTTATTTACTTTAAGTTGTATTTTTGTTATAAATATTTGTTTTAATTTTGATTAAAAAAATTGGTATATTTTCATTTTCATATATTTGATGCAGTTTTGAATTATAATTTAAAATTCCTTTCATTTGATTAATAGGTAATTTTCTAATAATGTAAAACAATAAGTTAATGGCTCACAATTAAGAAACATAGTAATAGTGAATAATTATCCTTCTAAACAAATTATCTAAATAATATGATTTACTAAAATAAAGATAATGATCCAACTTGTTTTCACAAATAAATACCAAAAATAATATGCTTTACACTACTTGTTTAATAACTAATGTAATAAAGTTTCTAATTATTTAAAATATATTAAAGTAAGTAGCATATTTACGCTGAAAGACGTTTTCTTTGCAGGCTTGGATGAGAAAACACTATTCACCCCAGCCAATCACATTGTTTCATTTTCATCTTCATTAGTCTAATAAACATCTAAAATGTCATCGCTCAATAACTGTTTCCAACTACTTCGCAGCTCTATCACCGTTCGCCTAGACAACACGACCATCCCGCCCAACCACCTATCTACTGCCACCTGCAATTGGACTAAACATGGGAAAACATCATGTGTGGTTCTTCTCAGGTTTCCTTTACTCTCCCAGCATAGATCAGATCTAGATCTAGATCTAGTAGCTTAGATCTGGTAGAATAGACATGCCCATTCAAGATCTAAACCTCCAGCTGCATGTTCCTACATTCCACGACCATCCTGCCCAGCCACCTATCCACTTCCACCTGCGATTGGACTAAACATGGAAAAACTTTAGGTGTGGTTCTTCTCTGGTTTCCCTTACTCTCCCAGCACAGATCAGATCTAGATCCAGATCCAGCGCATGTACAGATCTAGATGCAGTAGGTAAGATCTGGTAGAATAGACATGCCCATTCAATACCTAAACCTCCATATGCCTGTTTTTACATTCTCCAATTGCATGTTCCTGCATCTGGTAGAATAGACATGGCCATTCAATATCTAAACCTCCAACTTCATGTTCCTGCATTCTCCGACTACATGTTCCTGCATTGAATAAGCATGACCATTCAATTAGTTAGGTCACCCTTCTTCAAATTCTCTTGTGCCACTATGCTTTTTAGACTTCAAATTATTCTCTGCGACTATGATTTTCAGACTACCCATTTATTTCTGCATTGTTGCATCAACTGTTGGATAGGATTAGCATTGCCTGCATTCAATTTTCCCATTGATTCATGTTGTGCTTGGTGGAGTTTAACACAGTTGGTCTTGGGTGGAGTTTAAGGCGGTTGAGGCAGTCTCTTATGAGCTCCATCATTAGACATATTTGGAGGGGTTAATAGTCACCTTTTTGCCTTCTTAGATCTATTTTTTATTGCATTTTTATTATTATTTGGGTTTATGATGCTATTATAGGTGGTGATTAAGGCTAACGTACTCTAAGTGCCTAATACAAGGTTGAGTGCAAAGAATCATGATTTATTAAGAATTTTTATAAAGATTTTATCACAAAGACTTGGAGGAGAAAGCAAGGAGAAATTATAGGAGGATTGTCCACCCTCAAAGACAGCCAAAGGATCCCAAAGATTCTCTCTAGCAATTCGAATTCCACAAGTAGCCGAATGATCCCCAAGGATTCTCTCAAGCAATTCGAACTCCAGAGGCAACCGCGCAACTCAAAGAGGAGAGTATTTAGTCTTGGTTTACTTGGAGTTTAGTGGACTCAATCACCATTTTCTAAGGAGTTCTTAGTAGCTGCCCTGTAGAATAAATAGAGCAGAGCTAGAGCTAGGAAGAGTTAGTCTATCCTAGTCTCGCTTCCATTCATAGTTATTGTTGTGAACTATTGAAGCTTTTTTTTTTATTCAGGGATCGAAACTTTCAGAGATGTATGCATTTACTCTTTTATGAAATGAGCAGACTGATTTCATTTGATTGATTTAAGTTAAGAGGGTTAGGCTCGTGGGTTAGGGCCCAATCCATGTGCCTCAACTTCTCTGTTGTTCCAATCATTTCCTTTAGGTCATTTAGCTAGTTTTGATTCTATCATTTAAGTTAGATCTTCTTATGATAAGTTTCATTTCTGTTTAGTTTTTGTGCTATTGTAGTTTTAATTTCTTATGCGTAGTAAAATAGAGGAAAAACCCCAAAAAATGTGGTCAAGTCTTCCCCCTCTCATCTCTGTCAATATAGCTCGAGGAGGGTAGAACCTTCCCCACAAACCAAAAATTCTTTCTCTCTTATGACTTCTTGGAAATATATTAGACCAGTGCTTTTATTTCATGGACATATTGTCCATGTTTCTTGCATAAATAGGTAGGTTGATTGCAGGTACGGGCAGCGTAGCCCAAGAGAAGTTTTCCAACGCCTCCAACTTCATCTTCAATCTTCTTTTCATCTCTATGTTACACTCCCAGATCTTTCCTTTACACCTCCATTCATTTTTTTCTCTCATCGTAGCTACCGCGCCCACCTTTTGATTCATAAAAACACTTAGAACCATTCAGCCCACCTTATTCCTATATTTTTATTGGTCCTGACTACTTTACCTTTTTAATGCTAAATGCTTGAGAAACCATCGAAACTCGTCTTTCGCCTTTGCTCCTCGAGTCTCCCACCACCATACATTGCATTGTGCAGATCGAAACATTTAACGTTTACCTTTAACACTTACCGCTCGTTCCTTGCGATTCTGATATTGCGAAATTGCAAATTGCACTTCGCCCCGCTTACCTTTTGCCTTAAAGACTTACCACTCTCCTTCGCCGATTACCTGCCTTATTCCTTCGTTCTATCGGTCACCGTCACTAGACTCGTTTTAACACAAGAACGATTGAAAACCATTGTAAAGCCGACCTCTGCCTTCCACCTCGAGACTCCCGCCACCGTACGTCGAACTTTGCAAATCGCAACATTTAACGTTTATTTTAACACTTAATGCTCATTTGTTGTGATTGCGATATTAGGAAATCACAAATCGCAACTTTTCCCTTTCTTCCTTTCACCGCCACGTCATGTGCATCGCAAATCGCACTTTGCTGAACTTACCATATCACAAATCACAACTTTTCCCTTTCTTCCTTTCACCGCCACATCATCTGCATTGCAAATCGCAACCTGCTAAGTTTACTATATTGAAAATCGCACTTCACTGAACTTACCACATCACAGATCGCACATCGCGCATTTTCGTTCATTCCGTTAAGTCCTTATCACTATCCATTTAAAATTGTGATATTGCGATTTGTGACCCACCACGTACTTGTCGTACTTCGCAATTCACACAATTTATTTTATTCCATTAAGTCCTTATTGCTATCCATTTAAACTTGCGAAGTTGCGATTGCGACATCGCACATCGCGGGTTTTGTCCTCCATCGTGCTCCACCATTGCACTTTTAAGCTCTTTTCGCTCCAAAGTCATTTCTCACATTATAATAATTTTTTCTAAGGGTCTAACCCCCTCTTTCCGCTTCCAAACTTCATTCCATGTGTTAAACCCCTCATTAGCCTCTTTTAGCCCTTTTTCTTCCTCTAAGCTACAAATTAACTCTTTTTAGTTAGAATTAAGTCACAAATAGTTTAGTTGCATGGATAAGAGCATGGCAGATAGATCATAGGATAAGTAGAATTCATTTAGCCATTTGGCCAAGTTAAGTGTGGTTTAGAATTAGTTTCCTTTCTACCATTTTTTTCAGAAAGTTAGCTTAGTTTATTCTAAGTCATTTCCCTTTCTGCCAATTAAATTAGTTTCATTCTTGCCATTTCTTTTTAGCACTTTAGTTTAATTTCCTTTCAGTCATTTCCTTCCAATAATTTACTTTCAAGTTTTTCTCATAATTTAAGAAATAACACCCTTTCGTAAAGCAGAAGAGGATGACATGAACATAATGTATCTGATGTGTATATAGCACTATCACCTCAAAGTTTGTATGAACCCCGGGTTGATAAAGTAAAGCAGGGAAACCCCTGGGATTTGCATCACTCTTTGTGCAATACCAGGTCTCACCACTTTTTGGCACCGTTGCTGGGGAGGTGTCTAGTAGATATTTTGATTTTTTTTTAGCATTCTTTTCTGCTTTCCTTTCTTTTCATGTCACCTTAGAAATATTGAAAAAGTACAAAAAATATCTGATTTTCATGCCTCGTAGGAATAGGAAGTCTCAAAGACAAACCTTAACTAAAACCCCCACATCACCTCCTAGGCACCCTTCACTCTTCTTCAGTGGCAGTGAGATTGAACCCCCTATAGGAGAGCCCTCTGAACATTTTGAGGATCCTATTGGGGAAGAATAAGAAGACCTTGTTTCAACTGAGGGACTTGCTTCACCTATCTTAACAATGGAGGGGACCCAGAGAGCCTTTCCCAGAAGAGAGGGAGATGGGGACACTAAGATGAAAAAAATTAGCCCCTCAACTCTTCCACACTTCCATGGACTTACCTCTGAAGACCCTGACACATTCATGTTTGAATTTGCTATTGTCTGTAGGACTTATGACTAGACCTATGATGAACAGAAGTTGAAGCTATTCCCATCCACCCTTAAGAATGCAACCTTGCATTGGTTCATGGGTCTGCCTGGGGATAGCATCACTACCTGGGCAGAGATGGAAGAGACCTTTAGTAGCAAGTACAAAGACTACTGTAGGTCCAAGGAAAATAAGGATGAGAGATTTAGGATGACTCTAGGGTTTGATGAATCCCTAATGGATTATGAAGAGAGGTTTCAATTGAACTATAAGAGAGCCAACTGTACTCTTGATCCCAACTCACTCAAACTTGTACTTCTTTGAGGGATCAGTGAAGAGATGATAGAAACCTTGAATATGTTATCAAGAGGAGATATATACCAACAACCCTATGAAACAATAAAAAATGTCTTCCGGAACCATTCTAGGGCATTTAGGAAGAAGGGTAGAGCTAGCCAAAGTACTTCCAATACCCTTTCCTCTTCCACATTCATAAAACATGAGATTGGAAACATGCTAGAGGACTTCAAGAGTGACATGATGCACACCTTTGCTTTGCAAATGGACACAATTCAGGTCAAAAGGAAGCAAGAGGAAGCAGAGAGAGCCTTGGCCATATTTTTTCCTAGATGTACCAGGAAACACCCAAGAAATGAATGTCCATTGAATGTCATAGAGGTTTTCTTGTGAAGATAATCATGCCACATAAAAGTGTCCCTCCTTACCTCGACGTAACGCTGTATATAAAGGTGGGGAAACAATGCCAGAGAAACTCTGTTTCATCAACCAGAGAAGGACTTAGGGTCGTCTGAACAAGGTATGAAAGGTGCACCTCACTCTTACTATTACAACAATAAGAGTGCACACATGCAACCTTGGTACACCCCCACTCCTTCATCCTGATCTACACCTCCTACATGGCCTTCCAACCCTTCATATCATCCTCAGCTAGTAAAACAACCATTTCAGTAGTATCTTCCACAACAACCTCAGTGGAACAATCCATCCCAAGGCTGGAGGCCTCAAAAAAATCAACTACCTGCTCTAATGCCTCCACCCCAACCTCAACCTCAACTTACTAATGCTCCTCCACCTAGGGTACCTATACTTGCATAGCCCAATCGAACCCGAACAACAGACAGGCACAACAGGCTCCCAGTGGAGAAAAATCCCATCCAACTTATGCTGTGGAGATACAGGAGGTTAATATTAGGTTGGAAAGAGTACTCCCAGAAAACCATCCCCCATCTCCACCTGTAGAGGTTGAGGAGGAAAAGGAAGAAAATAACACTCAGATCCAACAACCTCCTTTTCTTGAGTGCTTGATCCACCCTAGTCAACACACCCAGAGAAGACTGAACTCCTGGGAGAATTGGAAATTTTTTTTGTAAAGATACTGCTTCTCTAGGCCACTAAGGATGTCCCTATCTACAATAGGCTCATCAAAGAAAAGTTCTTCAAGAAACCTGGAAGGAGGAAGAGAGATACCCCCACCATCAATGTGTTAGGACAACTGTCTGACCTGATGCTGGGGAAGGTGATATTTCCAAAATACCTAGACCCTGGTAGTATAGTTGTTGATTTAAATATCTATGGTGTCATAGTCCCCAACACTCTGATTTATTTAGGGGCTACCACCAATATCATGACCAAGGAAATTACGTTGAAACTTAATCTCCAAGGGACGTTGAGGAAAACCATAATAGTTATGCAACTTGCAGATCGGTCCACAGTAGCTCCGGAAGGAATTGTTGAGGATGTTATGGTTACCATTGACTCTTGGGAGTATCCTGCATCCAAAAACCAAGTTTAATGGTTATCCTCTCATCTTAGGGAGGCCTTGGTTAGCCACTGCGGATGCTTATATTAGTTTTCGGGCTAGAAACATGACTATCAAAAATGGGCCTTTGTCTAAACAACTAGTGTTATATCCTCTAGCCCAGCCTTCCATTGATCATGATCTCCCAATATGGCTGGATGATGAAGAATATGAGTTATCTAACACTACCCCTATGTGTACCACAGATGCTATCCTTAGAGGGGGGCAACTTGATGAAGATGAACTCATCGACCATGCCTTTCAAAACTAGTCCTCGACTAACACTCCTCTCGAAAACCTAGTCAAAGAGTCTGAAAGTTAACCTTGGTTGGAAGTGCAATTAGTTGAGACAACCTCTGAAATCACCAAGGATGTCGAGTTTAGCCCATCCATATCTCTGAATATCAACCCAAACCTCTCAAATGAAGAATAGAAGCATCTATGCCAACTTTTGAAAGAAAATCTTGAAGCATTTGCTTGGGATTACAAGGACATGAAAGGGGTGCATCCTTCAATATGTAGACATCAAATTTACATCAAAGAAGGATGCAAGCCTGTGAGACAACCCTAAAGAAGAATGAACCTGGCTCTAAAGGACATATTCAAAGGAAAGCTGCAGAAACTGTTGGATGTGGGGTTCATAAATCCTATATGTAGCAGTAAGTGGGTATCTCCTCTTGTCCTAGTCCCAAAGAAGAATGGGAAGTGGTGAATTTGAGTTGATTATCCAGAACTTAAAAAATCCACCAAGAAATACCATTTCCCTTTGCCCTTTATAGACCAAGTCCTAGATGGCCTTGCAGGGAAGAAGTTCTTTTCCTTCTTAATTGGTTTTAGTGGGTAAAATTAGATTCAAATCAGCCTCGAAGTCTAGGATAAGACTAATTTCACCTGCCCTTGGGGTACCTTTGCTTATAGAGTCCTACCCTTTTGGTTATGTAATGCCCCAGCCACCTTCCAGAGAGCTGTCCTGAGTTAGTCCATGACTTTGTCGAAATTTACATGGATGATTTCACACCATATGGGGATGACTTCCAGGAAGCTCTCTCCAATTTGGGTAAAGTAATAAGAAGGCGCATTGAGATGCATCTCTCCTTGAGCCTAGAAAAGTGTGAATTCCTGAAGAAAATAGGGGTTGTATTAGGATTCTCCATATCCCAAGCAAGAATACAGGTAGACCCGAACAAAATCACTATCATCAAAAGGGTACCTACTTTTTAAAAGAAGAAAGATGTCAGGAGTTTCTTGGGATTAGTTGATTACTATAGAAGGTTCATCAAAGATTTCAGTAAGATGTCTTCACCATTATTTGGGTTATTGGCCAAATATTCTGAGTTTATTTGGTCTGGTCCTTGTCAAGAGGCTTTTGAGCTCATTAAGAAGAAGTTGACTACTGCCCCCATCCTCTGAGGTCCAAATTGGACTCTACCTTTCCACATCCACACTAATGCATCCGACAAAGTTGTAGGGGCAGCATTAGGACAATTAGAGGAAAAAATCCCTTATGCCATTTATTTCATCGGCAAGAATTTGTCCAAAGCCGAGTTGAATTATACTGTTACTCAAAAAGAGATGTTGGCCATTCTCCAAACATTGAACAAATTCAAGCATTATGTCATTGGATATCAGACCTTTTTTCACACTTACCATGCATCCATTAAGTATTTAATGAAAAAACCAGATGTTAATGCTAGAATAATTAGATGGTTGTTACTTTTTCAGTAATTTGATTTGACTATTGTTGATAAAACTGGAAAGGAAAATGTTTTTGCAGATTTTTTGACCAGGTTAGTTCTCCCTGCAGGTGAAGAAGGAATGGTGGATGACCAACTTTCAGATGAACACAACTTTTCCATATCAGCACTCTCACCATGGTTTGCTGATATATCCAACTACTTGGTTGCTGGAAGACTCCCTCCTAATCTTTCATTTAGGGAGAGGAGCAGAATCATCAGAAAAAGTGCCCCTTTCACATGGATTAGGGGGAATCTCTTTAAGCTAGGCCCTGATCAAATCCTAAGAATATGTGTGAGGGAGGAAGAATTTTTTGATATCCTCTCTGAATGTCATGATAGCCCATGTGGAGGCCACCTTGCTGCAAAGATAACTACTTACAAATTTTTGCAGGCGGGTTACTATTGGCCTACCCTTCACCAAGATTCTAGAAGATACATGAGCAGGAGTGACCAGTGCCAAAGGATGGGGAAACCCACACAAAGGGATGAAATTCCTTTACACCCTTAGGTAAATATTGAGCCATTTGACAAGTGGGGCATGGAATTTTTTGGACCCATCGATCCACCATCCAGACAAAATAAGCATATCATAGTCTCCATTGATTACCTGAAAAAGTGGGTTGAAGCAAAAGCAGTGAAGGTAGCAACCAAAGAAAAAGTAGCATAATTTCTGAAGGAGAATGTGTTTTGAAAATTTGGATATCTAAGATAAATAGTCACTGATCAGGGATCACAATTCACCTCTCACCTCACTGAGAATATTTTGAGGAAGAACAATATTAAGCATAGAACTTCTACTACCTATCACCCTTGGGCGATTGGACAAGTAGAAGTAACTAACAGATCTTTAGAGAGCATCCTCACCAAGGTTTTGAGCAGCAGCAGAAAATATTGGGCAGATATATTAGTAGAAAATACTTGGGCTTACAACACCACTTGGAAGACAACAACATGATTCACTCCTTATGAACTAGTCTATGATAAGAAAGCTCTACCTTGAATTGAGTTTGAATTCAATACTTTAAGAATGGAAGTTGAATTAAATATAGATCTAACAAATTCCCAAAAAGAGAGGTTGCTACAATTAAATGGATTGGATGAGTTCATAATGCAAGAACTTCTTCACATAGAGGTAGTTCAACTGCAAAGGAAGGTATGACATGAAAATGACATCAAAGAAAAGACCTTCCAAGAAGGATATTGGGCATTGTTGTATGATTCAAGGTTTAAATACTTTAAAGGAAAGCTGATGAAAATACAGTTGGAGCCTTACACAATGGAGAAATGCTTTGATAATGGTGCAGTTCAAATCAGGACCATAGATGAGGAAGGGATCCCCTTGCTTGTTAATGGTCATAGACTTAAAATTTACAAGAAGCCTCTGTCAAGGGAATAATTCATCAATTCAATAAGAAGAGAGGTGTATGTGATGGGAAACTACATAGTTTCCCACACCTCCTAAAAGAAAAAGAAAATAAAAGAAAAAAGGATAAGCTTGTGGGTTGAAAACCTCGATGGAGGCAGCTCACTTGCTCAAAAAGAAAAAAAGAAAAAAAAAAGAATAAAGATCCATGGGTGAAAACCTCTTTGAGGTGCCCAAGTCAAGTTTGTGGGTTGAAAACATCGATGGGGGGCAGCCCACTTTCTTTCGCAAAAAAAATAAAAAAAATAAAAAAGAACAAAACCAAAAAAAAGTGCATCTGCATCACTGTGTTTTTATGTGTTTGTTGTTTTGCAAGTTGTTACTGGTTTTTGGAAAACACAAGGAATAATTCATCTTCTTTTCCCTTCTTCTATCTTGCCTTCCATCCCATCATTCACTCCATTCATCCTCATAACTTCCTCCGTCATCTCCATACACCACACTCCATTTCTGAGAACAATGTAGCAAGAGAAGCAGCACACAAACAAACTACTACAAACATCAAGAAGTTCCTTAAAAAATAAAGTTGTTCATGGACTGCCAAGAAGGACAAAAAGGGAAACTGCATAACAGACTACAGGAGAACGAGAATGCCACCCACGGCATCTCAAGCACCCCACACAAAATCCACCGCAGATAGAAATAACAAAAAAAATTAGCAGCTCATTTAGGAAGTTGCTCCTTCCGCAAGCTGCTCACTCAGAGAACAAGAATATGGTGAAGAAAGTATCATATAAAAATGCTTGTCTCAAACCTCCAGCTCTTGCAACTGCCTTGGAAACAACAAGTAAACTAAGGTATAAGCTCTCACCCCTTGCTACACATTCATAATAGACAGAAATAATTAATTTGCAGACTTAGAGTTTGAGGGGCAGAAAGGTGGACCATTAACTCGCCCACCACTGTGAATAAAACTAGGAGTACACGCCACCTCGACATGAAAAAGAAAATTTTTAAATCGGTGGAGTAGAGGAGAATGAGGGGAGGAATTTTAAATCAGTGGAGTAGTCCATCCTGAATTAACAGGGAGGAGGAACCAATTGTCTATGACAGAACTGGAGCTGAGTGGAGTTATATTAGCACTCCAAATTTAGCTGCAACATCTAATAAAAGGAGATGTTGTCTCATCCAAACCAGTGAACTGACAATTTTTAGAGGGAGAGGATTGAAAAAATAACACAATGAAAAAAGAAAGAAGAAACCCGGGCTAGAACCAGAAGAAACAAGCTGAACCATAAAAAGAGGAGGAAGAGCCAGCATAAACAAGAAGAACCAGAAGAAGAAGAGAGAGACAAAGGGCCAAATAAAAACAGAAGAGATGACCATAGAAGTCATAGAGATAGAAAAAAGTGGGTGAGACACAAACTCACAACCCAGCATCACATCCCCTCACTAAAAAAAGATAACTACCACCATGGCTCCTCTGAGTGCAAAAAGAAAAAGACAGACCTCTAGGTATTTCGGAGCTGACAAGAATCAAAGAAAGCCATAAACTTCTCCCCTAAGACCGATCATCATTGAAGAATCACCAAGGGGGGAGGAAAGAATCAAAGAAATATCTCTAAAGGAGCAGCTGCAGAAGGCACAGGTAGAGAATGTAGCGCTAAAGGAGCAATTGCAGCAAAAATAGGAGAAAGTAGCCACCATGGTATACTTATGCATAAAATCTCTTCATCACAGATTCCCATCTGACTCATAATATGCAGTGTACGTCAAATAAATATGGATTCTATTTCAAATCAACACTCTAGCCTCCCATGGATCACTCCCTTTCCAAGATTATAGGCAATTCATGAAGTTCTACAAGCAAGCCAACGTTGTTGATTAAGAAAAGATGGAAGAGTTTTATATGCATAAATTTGTGCTGACAAATTTGGAGATTTGGGACTCTAATCCTACAATGGGGGATATGCAGTTAATGTCTCTAGCATCTTGGATGGTGAATGAGGACAATAGAGCCAAAGAGATATGGAAGGTCATGGGAAGAATAAATAGAGAACCCTTATATCTCAGACCAGAAGTGTTCAGCCCAAGAGGAGTCATCCTTAACCATTGAGAGATTGAAAATGACCTTTCACTGGTTGAAAGCTACCTTCAGACTCAAAACTAGGTGATAGGCCACTTTGATGATGTTTCTAGGCAGATAGAAGAGGAGTGCATTATGGACAGCCAGAGGAGATGGAAAAACCTCCCACATAGCCTCAAGAACAGGGAGTATCATACTCCAGAAAGACTAAGGGGTGCATTGGAAATGGAACCATTATACAAGAGGGCCATGCAGGACAAAAAGATCTGATGGTTGGGACTAAAGCTTAGCCCACCTTTGCTTCTGGGGTTGACTGACGAAGAGGACAAAGATGCACAAGATAGAGAATGGGAGAATGAAGAAAATTATGATGGATTTTACCCCCTTGGGGAAAATCCCACACTTCTTCCTTAGGAAATCGGGGGGGATGTCAAAGCTTTGAAGGAAATGGAGGGGGAGGATCAGTTGCTCAAAGGATGAACAACCATTCAATAGAGGGCTGATGATAAACTCCATCATTAGACATATTTGGAGGGGTTAATAGTCACCTTTTTTCCTTCTTAGATATATTTTTCTTGTAGTTTTATTATTATTTGGGTTTATGATGTTATTATAGGTGGTGATTAAGGCTAACATATTTTGAGTGCCTAATACAAGTTTGAGTGCAGAGTATCATGATTTATTAAGCATTTTTATAAACATTTTATTACAAAGACTTGGAGGAGACAACAAGGAGAAATTATAGGAGGATTTTCCACCCTCAAAGGCAACCGAAGGATCCCAAAGATTCTCTCCAGCAATTCAAATTCCACAAGCAGCCGAACGATCCCTTAGGATTCTCTCTAGCAATTCGAATTCCAGAGGGATCTGAGAAACTCAAAGAGGAGAGCACTCAGTCTTGGTTTACTTGGAGTCCAATTGACTCAATTACCATTTTCTAGGGAGCTGTTGGTAGTGGCCCTGTAGAATAAATAGAGCAGAGCTTGAGCTAGGAAGACTTAGTCTATCCTAGTCTCTCTTCCATTCATAATTATTGTTGTGAACTATTGAAGCATTTTGTTTTATTCAGGGATCGAAACTTTCAGAGATGTATGCAGTTATTCTTTTATGAAATGAGAATACTGATTTCATTTGATTGATTTAAGTTCAGAGGTCTAGGCTTGTGGGTTAGGGCCCAATCCATGTGCCTCAGCTTCTCTGTTGTTCCTATCATTTCTTTTCTCTCATTGAGCTAGTTTTTATTTTTCCATTTAAGTTAGATCTGCTTCTAATAAGTTTCATTGTTGTTTAGTTTTTGTGTTGTTGTAGTTTTGATTTCTTATGCATAGTAAAATAGAGGAAAAACCCCAAAAATTGTGGTCAAGTCTCGTCCCTCTCATCTCTATCAATAGAGCTCGAGGAGGGTAGATCATTCCCCATAGACCAAAATGCTTTCTCGCTTATAATTTCTTGGATCAGTACCTGTATTTTAATGAACATATTGTGTGTCTTTCTTGCATAAATAGGGAGGTTGATTACAGGTATGGGTAGCATAGCCCATGAGAAGTTTTCCAGCACCTCCAACTTCATCTTCCATATTCCGTTCATCTCTGTGTTATTGTCCCGGACCTTGCCTTTATGCCTCCATTCCTTTTTTTCTCTCATCACAGCTACCGCGCACACCTTTTGATTCATAATAACACTTAGAACCATTCATCCCGCCTTATTCCTGTCTTTTTATTGGTCCTGACTACTTTACTTTTTTAATGCTAAACACTTGAAAAACCATTGAAACTCGTCTTCCGCCTTTGCTCCTCGAGTCTCCCACCATTGTACATCACACTGCACATATCGCAACGTTTAACGTTTACCTTTAACACTTACTGCTCATTACTTGTGATTGTGATATTTCGAAATTCCAAATCACACTTCGCCCCGCTTACCTTTTGCCTTAAAGACTTACCGCTCTCCTTCGCCGATTGCCTGCCTTATTCCTTCATTCTACCTGTCACCGTCGTCGGACTCGTTTTATTACAAAAATGCTTGAAAACCACCGAAAAATCGACCTCTGCCTTCCTCCTCGAGACTCCCGCCACTGTACTTCACACTTCACAAATCACAACATTTAACGTTTACTTTAACACTTACCACTCGTTCGTTGCAATTGCAATATTGCGCAATCGCAAATCTCAAATCATAACTTTTCCCTTTCTTCCTTTCACCGCCACGTCATCTGCATCACAAATTTCAACCCGCAACCTTTACCGTACCGCAAATCGCACTTTGCTGAACTTACCATATCACAAATCAC
Organism: Pinus albicaulis; assembly: GCA_034641835.2. Taxonomy (NCBI): domain Eukaryota; kingdom Viridiplantae; phylum Streptophyta; class Pinopsida; order Pinales; family Pinaceae; genus Pinus; species Pinus albicaulis. The sequence continues at coordinate 552,663,573 of CM076584.1, forward strand.
AACTTTTCCCTTTCTTCCTTTCACCACCACGTCATCTGCATCGCAAATCGTAGCCCGCAACCTTTACCATATCGCAAATCACACTTCTCTAAACTTACCACATCGCAGATCACACTTCTCGCATTTTAGTTCATTCCATTGATTCATTATTGCTATCCATTTAAACTTGCGATATTGCGATTTGTGACCCGCCACGTCACTCGTCACAAACTTTATTTTATTCCGTTAAGTCATTATTGCTATCCATTTAAACTTGCGAAGTTATGATTGCGACATCGCACATCGCAGTTTTTGTCCTCCATCGCACTTTTAAGTTCTTTCCACTCCAAAGTTATTTCTCACGTTATAATAAATTTTTCTACGGGTTTAACCCCCTCTTTCCACTTCCAAACCTTGTTCCATGTGTTAAACCTCCCATTAGCCTCTTTTAGCCCTTTTTCTTCCTCTAAGCTGCAAATTAACTCTTTTTAGTTAGAATTAAGTAACATATAGTTTAGTTGCATGGATAAGAGCATGGTATATAGATCATAGGATAAGTAGAATTCATTTAGCCATTTGGCTAAGTTAAGTGTGTTTTAGAATTAGTTTCCTTTCTGCCATTTATTTTTAGCAAGTTAGCTTTGAGTAATTTCCCTTTCTGCCAATTAAATTAGCTTCATTCTTGTCATTTCTTTTCAGCACTTTAGTTTAATTTCCTTTCTGTCATTTCCTTCCAATAATTTACTTTCCATTTGTTCTCATAATTTAAGAAATAGCACCCTTTCGTAAAGAAGAAGAGGATGACATGAAAAAAATGCATATGCTGTGTATATAGCACTGCCACCTCAAAGTTTGTATGAAACCCAAGTAACGTAGGGCAGCCTTTGGGAGTTGCAGCACTCTTGGTGCAATACCAAGGCTCGCCAGTCTCTAGCAACAATATATATGGTGAAGATGGTCAATGCTCTCATTGAACAGAGATACTCCATAACAAAAAAATTTCAATTGGCAGGGCATTTGTGTTTTTAAATGGCAGGGAAAATTTTCAACTAACAGGAAAGACGCTTCATTATTCTGGTTTCTGCACTCTGGATACAACAGGTAAGATCACCGTTACTCTAAACACATCCTGTATATGTTGTATGTGTTAAATTAATGAAATAATCCTCTTAAAAAAACATAAACAAACCATCATGTTTATCTGTTCACTTATAAAATTAATACATTGTCTGCTGACTTACCTAAATTAAAGTTCTTCTTCCAATTAATACATTGTCTGTTGACTTACCTAAATTAAAGTTCTTCTTCCATTTCTCCTGGATAGTGTTACGGGTGACATGTTTGATGCCTTCAATTTCACATTCAGACTTTCTACACAGACTCTGAAATACGGGTTCAACATGTATAGAACACACTTTGATCTCTTTAGCCAAGGAAGCTACTTACGACCCTCGTGGCTTCCTTTTAATCCTCCCGATATTGCTCTCAAAGGTGTCAAGTATTCCACTTCGGGCTTCTTGATCTGATCAGTAATTTGTAGCATTTTAGGGCTATTATATACATCCCTCATGACAAGGTCAGGCTTCCTGACCCACTCAATACAGGGAAAAAATTCAAGGCCATTAGATACACCCCTCACTTCTACGATTCGAACTTGGCTCCTGCGCCGAATGATTTTTGTGGTATTTCTTGACATTACCTGGTGGATCCGCTAAAATCTCATTGTGCATAAGCTTTATGTGGATCTTGGCAGCATCCCCCATATTTACTTGATCACGACTCACTATCTGCATGTGTGTTCTTGATCACTCCCTATCCGTCATGCTTGGTTGAACTTGGCACCTCTACCAGAGGCCATATTTGTCAATTGATATGATGCATGCCATGAAATGTATGCACCTTTATTTTATTTTCGCCTCTCAATATGAAAAGAGTTTCCCACCTTATCTAACACTAGCTGTCTATGTGGCTCAGTTGCCCACCTTCTCAAACACCATCTGTATATGTTGAGCCACATGTTCGCTTTCTAGCATAAGACTATAAAACTTCCCAGCTCCACCTTCGCTTTCTCTGCAACCTCGTCGAACCTTTTGAATGTCAATCCTTTTGAAAGTCACACTCACGCTCACATTATTATTGTACATATTAACTTCAGGTTTTATATTTTCCTGTCCAATGTCTCGTCATCTCCACTGTCCCATGCCATGAATTCCGTTACAAAAGTTCTCGTAACCTTGAGGTGTGATGTGCTTCCATTACAGGTTCGAATGCAGGAGGTTGGATAACTTGTAGTTCAATACTTCTTTTATCTTTTTTTGCTAATGGAGTCTGGCAAGGTTGAGTTCAGTTATATGGAATTGTAAATCCAACTCACATCGGTTTTATAGCAGTATCCCTTTGCAACAACAATATGGTGTTTAGATTGCCAATGTGCATGTCTCATGACAGAGCCGTCACAAAAGGGTTGAATTTGACATGAGTAATTTCATCCTCATTGTGGCTCTCATAGAAATATGGTACTCAAAATAGTAATGGGTTTCAACTTATCCACCATTTTGGCTACTAGGTTAACTTTTCTAATTTGGCCAAAACTAAGTTGCAACTGCTCTACCTTTTAGGTCAACATCTCTCATAGAAATGAAACCCCTTGCTTGGATAAATAGGTCAAACAATTCCAGGCTAGAAAAAAAACTTAGAGTTACATAATAAGTTTAAAAGGGACTTCTACAAATTTTGAGCCATTGCCAGCTTCTTGAATTTAACAAAAAATCTTGAACATTCAATGCAGTTGTGATATTTCTCAAATATGTGTCAATATGCATTTACTGAAATAGAATGATAGAAAGAAATAGTAACTTTTACTTTCAATTCTGTCCATATTGCCCTTTTCTTCATAACTTTTATCAACTTGAAAGTACAATATCTATTGCTTTAAACTTCTATCCTAGTGCAAGTGCACAATTGCATATAGTCATAGATAAAAACCAGTCGTTGATTCTTTCTTCATACCAATTTGGTACTCTCCTATGAGGAATTCAATATAAATGTGCTATGTTTTGATACCCATGATTTTTCACTTGATAGTCGAACAGGAAAGTAATTCATCTTGGCTTTTTGGTATGCGATAATTTCATCTAATAGAATTTGATTTCTTGTTGTCGAACTACAGTTAGGTAAAAATGTTGAAATTTATCCTTCATGACCTTAAATATGTGTAATTTAATTGTTTTTTGGGGTATGTGTTTGAATTTTATATTGACTGTGTATATGCCAACTATTCATAATCGATGTTTTAAGTATTTACTAATTACATGAAAAGGGCCATTCGATGTTGGCCCTTTTTAATATTACAAGACCATATTAGTATTTTTTCGATAATAAATCTATGCAAGAGATCTTGCCTAAAACTGTGTGAAATTTGGGCTACATATTGTTTTTTATAATTTTTCTGTTGTCCCAAATTTACAATGTTTGTCCTTATATGGTTTCAAGGGATGGATGAATTCCACTCAATTATACACAAAATTAACCTCAAAGTTTCCTTAGCTTTAATTATTGTTGAAAATATTGTGAAATTGGTACTAAATTTCATAATTCATATATAATGATCAAGCATGAATTGATGAAATCAAGAGCTGATATAGTGAAGCATGCATAATAACAAATTTGGCATTATTGAAGGAAAAATTTAAATCTACAAGAATTTGAATCTAGGAATGTTTTATTATACACAAAAATAAGAAACTTAGAATTAAATGTGTAATTGAAGGTCTATTATAATTCTATTCTTAATTTGTTTATATGGATTTCAAGTTTAACTGGATTGGGCTCTTCCCAAGCAACCCAAAAATATCATTGTTAATTATGTAGGGTCAACTAGCCAATTTGGCCTAATGTGGTCATTCATAAAATTGTAAATGGTACTTAGCTTTTTACACCTCATGCTAATGCATTCTTGCCTTAAGTAAAGTTGATGTGGTTGTATCCTTTGAAAATCGGCAAAAAAACTACATATTTATGGAAAATTTGATACAACATCAGCAAAAAATGGGCTACTTGAATTTTTTTCCTTGTAGAATCAACAAGGGGGTAGAGGTGCTAGTCTACATTGAAACATATCATGCCATGAACAATTGCAGTTTATAAAATCCATGAAAAATAAAAAAATGATCATAATTCTTTTGTTATAAAAGATGCAAATTATTATGCTGTGAACAATTGCAGTTTATTAAATTCATGAAAAATAAATAATGATCATACTTATTTTATTATAGAAAACCGCAGATTATTATGTTGTCTATTGATGTTAATTCTAAAATATAATGATTGATTCTATCAGTATTTTCCCTAGAAAGATGAAGCATGAGAGATTGATGATTGGGGTTCAACCATTTGTCAACCTTGCTGGGAAAATATTGGTTAATCTTGACTCTAGCCATTAATTGTCTCAATGGTTTATCATGAATGTGGTGATTTGAAGGTGGAATTTGCAGTCCCTGATTAAATATGTTGGTTATAAGGTGACATGTTGGTTCTTAATTAATGTGGTAGGTGGTCTAGAACTAATCATTATTAATGATGGCCTTGGACCACATTGTAAGACACCCAAAAACTGTTGAACTTTCACGATCTTGGGCCTAGGATATAATCTTAAAATATCTGATGCTCACCAAAAAACTCAACAGAACTATTTTGCATAACTAAATATAAACAAAAATAGATCACACATGCACAAAACTATATAGAAAAATTATTACAATTTTCACCCCAACTTCGTTATATTAAACAAAATATAATACAACAATCTAAGGCTTCTTGGACTTCATGCATTTTGCATATCCCATTCCAACCCTACCCAATTGTATGTTTAATCTATCGAACAACCCCATTGCATGTCTAATCTATCAAACAACTTTCATCATATTTCAAACAATATATTATTTACTTCATATTTGAAACAATCTATCTCAATCACATGTAAAATGGCATGGATTAGTTTTGTTTTCCTCGTAAATTTGAAAAATTTCCATAGTTTAAAATAGAACTCTACTTTACAATATATTTGTCGTGCATATCTCTTCCATCACTTTTCACAGCAGATCTTATCTCCAAATGATGTTTCCCCATGCTTCTATATATTTCACACTTTTTGCTTCAAAATATTTGTTCCTTAGTGTATTTTTAATTTCATATTGTAGCCTTCTCCTCCTCTCCACAATAAAATGCTTATATTTTTAAACACTTACATTTCAAATCTGCCTGCAGTTCCTCTTTCCTAAAAAAAATTCATACCAAAATGGAACCAAATTTGACTAGAAATGCACTTTCATTGTTGATGGGTGGTTCTACTGAGTTACAAGCAATCCTCCGAGTGGTTTTGATCGAACATATTTTCCCAGGCAGAGTTGCAGCCCCCCGGTACATCTCACACTATCTAATGGAACACATAAACATGTGGTCTTGCTCCCTTCAATGCATAATGGCCTTGCAACATATGGGGAGCTTGAAGTTGTCCGCATTGTGCTCCTAAAAAAAAAATGTTTCACATCCTTCCATTAATCATTGTATGTTGCAACATTCTTTCCTACCTTCCTCACCTTACCCTCTGTTTCTGTACTTTTTTTTTCTATCTAAAATATTTTATTTTTCTTTCCCTATTCTCCTCCTCTATCACTTTTTTTCTTTATTGTAGGTCACTTCGTATCATCGAGATTCAGATTATGCATCATACAACACCTCTGATTGGTGAGCCAACCCATCTTTTTCTTTCCGCCAAACAAGTACTCCATGCCACCTCATCCTTGACAAATTCCTCCACAGTTCCGTCATATACCACAATAGGGGGGAATATTCCAGCCTCTGCTATTGATAGCACTCCTGCTCAAAAAACTCTCCCTTTCAAGGCACTCATCCTATCATGGAAACATTTGTCCATAGAAGGCAGGGTCCTTGCAAAAACACCACTATGTCAATACAACAATGCACGTGGCACTCTGAAATATTTCGGGTTCAATATTCTAGATCGTACAGGTCATGAAATCCACATTTCGATTTTCAATTCCCTAGCTAAATCTTTGGATGCTCTCCTACACGTTGGTCGACTCTACACAGTCTCAAATGGCACCATAAAGATTTTCTAATCCTTGATACAATCATCTTAACCACCCATTTGCAATACTTATTTCTCTACATCGACTGTCACTGAGCCCATAAATGAAGATGAATAAATACCTTCTAATAAATTTCATTTCATCTCGATTAATTCACTCAATATGGTAGCTATCAATTCAATTGTTGATGTTATTGGTATTATTAGTGCAACTTCTCCTGCATCAATCGTATGCTTCCGTGATGGCACAAAAACTCCTAGGAAAAAAATCACATTACGTGACATGTCAACCTACATCATTTATGTCACCTTGTGGGGCTTACAATTTCATGTCGAAGGTCACACACTTTCTTAACTACATGCCTCAGGGTCCAATCCAGTCCTTGCAATCAAAGGGGGTCATATCGTCGAGTTCAATGGAAAAACTATTGGAGATATTCCCACCACTTCCCTTCTAATAGACCCGAATCTTGATGAAACACACCAACTCCAGCAATGGTTCCAAAGTTTAGGCATCAAAGCATCATCACCTTCCCTCAGCCGAAAATACACAGCCACCCCTAGCAGGCCCCTCAAGACAAAGACAATCTGTGAGATTATTGAATTTTCTCTCTTTGAGAAAGCTCCGTAGGTTGTCGTTCGTGCTACTGCTACAACAATTGACATGGAAGATTTTTACTTCCTTGCATTCCCACTTAATATTTATGGCATGCAATGCATGAAGAAGGTTATCAAACAATTTGACGACATGTGGCATTTCACAAAATGCAAAAGTACCTTCCTCGAATGTGACTATCATTATGTACTTTGACTTCAATTACATGATCACACCGGGCATTTGGAAAATTTCATTGTGTTCGATGATTTTGCAACTAATCTCTTCGACATTTGAGCAAAGGATCTTCACCTCCTTTCAAGCGAGCCTGAAACAATCTGCAACACCGATGTCAAGGTAAAATGCTGCCACTTCGTGTTCACACTTTCTATTAGAACAAACATTTTCAATGGCATTGAACGCCTTTGGCCAACACTCATGCACTATAAAGAGCTCCCTTATGCCTTTTCATCTTTACTTCTCCTAAATGACATCAAATGCATCTCTACCCCTTACAAAAAAGTAGTTCACCAGCTATAAACACTTTGTTCAACATCCCTTTTTGCTAAAACTTTTCCTTCCTTTTGCACACCCTTTTCATGGAACACCTATAACCTTTTCTTTTTTCCCTTTTGGTACTCTCACAACCATGTTTTTTTTTCAAACCCATTTTCTACATTTCCACTCTATTTCCCTTTCCCAACTTCTTCCTCCATCTAGATACTACACTAGTCGATGCACACATTAACACTATCAAATTTTTCATGCCATATTGAAATTATCTTCGCACACCTCTATCTCTAATACTTTTTGTACATTTTAGCTACACAAAATACTTGGTACTCTTGTACATTTTCATGATAAATACATTGGTGTTATCTCACATGCATTACTTTTTCCTTCACTACTTTCTGTAAACTTCAGCTACAAACATACTTGATACTCTTGTACATTTTCTTAATAAATACATGGGTGTTGCCTCACAGGCATTCTTGCAGCCATCTCGATTCTTTCATGTGCTTTTTACCAAATTCACATATTTAAAATACACATGCATATGGAAATGTTCTAATAAGGAAATCATACATAGTTAATTCTTTTCATACTTGTGTAATATAAAAGTACCCTTTCCTCGATCGAAAAAAAACTTACATGGTCTTATACTTCCTAATACAACTATTATTCAATTCAACATCCCACTATCCAATGTTATAATTAAAGATGCAATGTTAAAATTCAAGACACAATAATAATTTAAGACATCTTCTTATTCACATACATTTTGTTTCTCACCGGTTCGTTTAATTCTCAAAATCCAATTTCAAAAAATAAAATACAAATTGTGTGCTTCTATGTTTTGTGGTAAAATTCCATCCAACTTACTCCACACAGGAAAATAAGAAAAACAAAACCCTCATCCTTGTTGAGATTGCAACAAGATGATGAGCTTAGTGGAAAGGAGTCGCCTTCACTAAGTGGGCCCGCGGGCTATTTTTGGCGCAAAGTATATTTTTAGACTATGTCTATTTTTAGACATATGGATCATGTTCTATGAGTTGCAGGATGCTATTTGTGGATGGTTGGTCTGAAGTCGGAAAAAAAATAGATGGACTTCTATTTTTGGACATACTGGGCGGAATCTATTTTTAGATTGCCAGTCTAAAAATAGATATGTCGAATATTATTAGCTCTTAATAATATTTAGACTCTAAACATTATCTTATTCTCTTGGAGCACTTCAGTTAAGTGCACAGATGTGGCACAAGAGCTGACAGAAGGAATTACGCTATTCCTAAGGGTTAATTGGAGCTATTTCATGGATACTTCAGTTAGAACTCATGTGAGAGAGTTTGGTGGAGTTGATTGAGGAAGTTAATGGAGTTGTGTTCAGTTTAACTAAGCTAAACATAGTTGAGCTAGTTGTATCTAGTCTAACTGATTGATACACTAGTGAGAGTAGTGTGAATTAATTATTAATTAATTCACTAATTATAAACTCATTAATCAACTAAATAATACATCGATTATCGATGCATGAACGATTTCGATGGGGAACCGGTAGAAAGAGGTAGGTAAGAAAGGAAACAATGTATTTATCGATTTAACAACCATCTTTGGTGCCGTAGGTTACCACATTGATGGAATACCAGCAGGGTTGTACTATACACACGGTGGATTAAAAATCTCGATTAAAGACATTATTCATCTTGGTTAATGCGCGATGGCGAGCTATGAATGAAACAGATTGGAGCATGTGTTTTGCTAGATCTGAGCTTGTGTAGTGTGTAAAAATTGGAGATTGTACTGAGAGTTTGTGAGGAGTTTGTACAATGATTGTTACATGATCTCTATCATTATAATATACAGATAGTTGGGGGTTTTCAGTTTTAATATTTCCCATAAATACTGTGTTTATATGTGCGATTTTTTATGGTTTTGATGTGCACATGCGATTGTTTATATTTCCGCAATTAATGATCAATAGTAGAAGAGGTTATGTATTATGCATGAAGCTCAAATAGTGTGTGATTAGGATAATCTCAGTGAATAATTTAACAGTTATTCAAATTTCTACATGGTATCAGAGCGATATTGATCATTGGAGCAATTGAAAAACATTGAAGCGGTTGAGTTTTGTGCTGGTGGAATTTGAATTTGCGACAGTGTTTTCTTGGTGTCGAAGTTGAGATGTCTTTCTATGGATTGAAATTGGAGTATGCCCTTGAGGGCAGCTCGAATTATATTACATGGAAGGACAGGATGGAGGTGGTGCTAGATGAAAATGGGTTGAAGGAGTTCATAGATGCTGAAGTCCCAAAGCCTACTTCTACTGATGTTGCCATAATTGACGCATGGCAAAAGAAGACAGCAAAGTGTCGAAGGATTCTGTTGGAGGGCATGAAGGATCACATAGTGTCTAGCCTGCATGGTAAGGCTTCTCCATTCTTGATGTGGAAAGCCTTGACAGATTTATTCCAAATCAAGAGCGACCAGAGGAAGTTGGCGCTCAAGGATAAAGTCAGAAACATAAAGATGGAGAAAGGCGACAGTATGCCCAAGTACCTCGCGAATTTCACCCAATGTAGGGATGAGATGGGAAGTGTGGGGGTGACTGTTGATGATGAGGACTTGGTGAGCTTGGCTCTCCTTGGGCTTCCGAAGAGTTGGCATTCTTATCAGGACTCTGTCAATGGTCGGGAGAAATTGCCAGGATGGGAGCGACTTTGGTCGGATCTTGTACAAGAGGAGATAAGGCGGAGTACCAGGGATGGATCTTCATCAAAGAACTATTATGAAGATAATTTTGCTTTGGCTGCCAAAGCAAAGAATGGGAAGAGCAAGAAAGCTTCTCATTACGGTGCGAAAGGCAAGAAGCAGGACATGTCCAAGGTGAAGTGCTTTCACTGTCACCAACATGGACATTATGCCACAAATTTTCCGCAGAAGAAGAAAAATAAGAAGGCTGCTGGATTTGCAGCTAGAGAGGCCTTAGCCTCGCAGTTTGAGCTAGATTTTTCACTGATCGCATGCTTGATCTCAAGTGTGATGGGTTCAGTATGGTTTCTGGACAATGGTGCGTCTTTTCACATCACAAGAGATCGAGATTTGTTTACTGATCTGGATGAGAAAGATCTTGGAGTGCACATCGAGATGGGCGATGATGGTAGATATAGTGCGACTGGTATCGGTACCATTTCCTTTGAGAGGGAGTCTGGTAAACCCTTCATATTGAAGGAAGTGATTCATGTTCCAGGATTGAAGAAGAATCTTATCTCTGTGGTGATGTTAGAAAACAAGGGATATGATGTTGTCTTTAGCGAGGGAAAGGCTTTCCTGCGCAGTAAGGAAACTGGTGAGACACGGAGGATAGGGGTTTGAGTTAAGAACCTTTATCAATTGCAGGTAGATGGCTGCACAGCAATGGCAGGCAAGGCATAAGGAGCGGTGAGCCGGGATGATGGCGAGTTGTGGCACCGAAGATTAGGCCACCTTCACCATGGAGCTTTGAAGATACTGCAACAGATTTCTACTGGTCTTCCTAAGGGTACTCTTGTGCAGTCAGATCAGTGCAAGGGATGTACCTTGGGAAAATTTGTGAAAGCCACCTTTCATGAGAAGGATAGTCGCGCCACGACGATCCTTGAGAGAATTCACACAGACGTGTGTGGACCTTTCTCAGTAGCTTCGACAGCAAAGCACAGGTACTATGGATATTTGTTGATGAATTTTCTCGTAAGTGTTGGATCTTCTTCATGCAGAAGAAGAGCGAGACATACTCAAAGTTATGTGAGTTCAAGGCACTGGTTGAGAAAGAATCGGGGAAGCAGGTGAAGGCTCTTAGGAGCGACAATGGTGGTGAATTCATCTCTGGCGAATTCAAGGACTTTTGCAGCGCAGAAGGAATTCGAAGAGAGCTCATAACACCTCATAACCCACAGCAGAACGGGGTTGCTGAGCGGAAGAACAGAACGATCGTGGGTGCTGCACGGGCGATGTTGCATGATCAGGGCCTACCCATTCACTTGTGGGCGGAGGCATGAAATACTGCAGTATATGTGCAGAACCGTTGTCCTCACAGGATACTTGGCATGAGTACACCCGAGGAGGCGTTTTCTGGTAAGAGGCCTGATATTTCCCATTTGAGGATTTTTGGTTCACTTGTTTACATTCATGTGACAAAGGATGCCAGGAAGAAGCTGGAGCCGACAGTGGAGGTTGGGATATTTGTGGGGTACACTGATACGCCCCACAACTATCGTGTGTATTTTCCAGATAGTCGCAAGACTGTTGTGCAACGGGATATCAAATTTCATGAGGAGAAAGCCATGAAGTGTTCGCTTGAGAGGGAGCCACACTTGCATGCAGATGAGGAGCTATTAGTTCCTAAGGATGAGTCTCGGGATGTGGATCAGCCACAAGATGAGGTTCATGGAGTGGAAGAAACCACTCATGCAGCGCCAACCATCAGAGGGCGGAAGCGCACTACAGAAGCTGAGCGACTGGCTCAAGATGCAGAGAAGGTTGTAGGAGCACCTACAACACAGTGCAGACAGAGACAGTCACCTGATCGGTACACTGGATACATGGTTCTTGTGAGCAAGTGTATCGTGACAGAGCCATCCTCTTTCGAGGAAGCTATGGAGGATTCCGCATGGGTAGATGCCATGGTGGAAGAGTATGATTCGATTGTCAGAAATAGTGCATGGGAGATTGTCCCGAGGCCGAAAGGGAAATCAGTGGTGGGTTCGATATGGATCTACAAAGTGAAGCAGGCAGCTGACGGGAGTGTGGAGAAGTACATGGCAAGATTTGTTGCCCGAGGTTTTTCACAGATAGAGGGGATCGATTATGAGGATACCTTTGCACCTGTCACAAGGTATTCTTCCATACAGACGATTCTTTCTCTCTCAGCGCAGATAGGGTGGCACATTCATCAGATGGATGTGAATACTACGTTCCTCAACGGGGTGATTGAGGAGGAGGCGTACATAGAGCAGCCCGAAGGTTTCTAGATCTTCAGTAGTGAGTCACATGAGAGAGTGCTATATGGGTTGAAACAAGCACCTCATGCTTGGTACACACGGATAGATAGTTATTTCACCGGACTTGGATTCTCCAAGAGTGAGGCAGATCCTAACCTATACCAGATTGTGGTGGAGGGTCAGTTGTTGATCATTGTACTTTATGTAGATGATTTGATTTTGACAGGTGATGAATCGTTGATACACTCATGCAAGAGTGCATCTTGGTAAAGGAGTTTGAGATGAAGGACTTGGGCCTCCTTCATTATTTCCCGGGATTGGAAATTTGGCAACGCAGCAGTGGACTATTTGTTTCTCGGTAAGTATGCTCCGAGTGATAATCGGAGAAGTTCAACATGTGCATGGTCAGTAAAGCTCGCTGATACTCCTCTTCCCGATGGATGGAGGAAGGAGGATGCTACTTTAAGGAGGTAGTGGATGCGACCGCTTATCGACAGGGTGCTTATGTATCGGTCAATACACGACCTGATATATGCTATGCAGTTAACCAGCTTTCACAAGCTATGGTTAAGCCTACCAAGCTCTTTTGGAAGGCGGGGAAGCATGTATTGAGATATCTCAGAGGCACATCGGGATATGGATTGTGGTACAAACAGTCGGATGAGGTGAAGCTGAGTGGCTTCACGGATGCAGATTGGGCAGGTAGCCCAACGGACAGAAAGAGCACATCTGGAGGGATTTTCAATATCCGGTCGACAGCAGTTTCTTGGTACAGCAGGAAGCAGAGATCCGTGGCACTCAGTTCAGCAGAGGTCGAGTATATGGCAGCGAGTTTGGCTGCATGCGAGGCTATATGGATGAGGAAGATCCTGGTTAGGTTGTTCACACTTAGATCCTACTGTGATTTATTGTGATAATCAGAGTTGCATCAAACTCTTAGTTAATCCAGTATTTCATGATAGATCTAAACACATTGACATCCGGTATCATCATAGCAGATATTGTGTGCAGTGGAAGATCATGTTACTTTCATACATTCCTATGGAGGATCAGGATGCTGATATCTTGACGAAGGCACTCACTAGGAGCAAATTCGAATACCACAGAGGTAGGATAGGGGTTGCAGATAATCCATATCTTGTTGAGAGGGAGTGTTGAGATTGCAACAAGATGATGAGCTTAGTGGAAAGGAGTCGCCTTCAATAAGTGGGCTCGCAGGCTATTTTTGGTGCAAAGTCTATTTTTAGACTATTTCTATTTTTAGACATATGGATCATGTTCTATGAGTTGCAGGATGCTATTTGTGGATGGTTGGTCAAGTCGGAAAAAATAGATGGACTTCTATTTTTAGACATATGGGGCGGAATCTATTTTTAGATTGCCAGTCTAAAAATAGATATGTCGAATATTATTAGCTCTTAATAATATTTGGACTATAAACATTATCTTATTCTCTTGGAGCACTTCAGTTAAGTGCATAGATGTGGCACAGGAGCTGACAGAAGGAATTACGCTATTCCCGAGGGTTAAGTGGAGCTATTGCATGGATACTTCAGTTAGAACTCATGTGACAGAGTTTGGTGGAGTTATTGAGGTAGTTGATGGAGTTGTGTTCAGTTTAACTGAGTTAAACATAGTTGAGCTAGTTGTATCTAGTCTAACTGATTGATACACTAGTGAGAGTGGTGTGAATTAATTATTATTTAATTCACTAATTATTAACTCATAAATCAACTAAAGAATACATCAGTTAACTTCAGTGCATGGACAGTTTCAGTGGAGACCAGTGGAGAGGTAGGTGAAAGAGCAAGTGTGACTATCAGTTGTGACCATACTGGTGCATGAGTTTGCACCGCACATTGATGGAGATGCCAATGAGGATTGCGCAGTGCATACCAGAGGGATTCGAACTCAGATTGGGCCATTATTCATCTTGGATTGCGCAGTAGAGGCAGGCTAACAGGTGGAGCAGATTGGAGCATGTGTTTTGTTAGATCTGAGCTTGTGTAGTGTGTAACAATTGGAGATTGTACTGAGAGCTTGTGAGGAGTTTGTACAATGATTTTTACATGATCTCTATCATTATAATATACAGATAGTTGGGGGTTTTCAGCTTTAAGATTTCCCATAAATACTGTGTTTATATGTGCGATTGTTTATGGTTTTGATGTGTGCATGCGATTATTTATATTTCCGCAATTAATGATCAATAGTAGAAGAGGTTATGTATTATGCATGAAGCTCAAATAGTGTGTGATCAGGATAATCTCGGTGAATAATTTAACAGTTATTCAAATTTCTACAATCCTCCAACACATCCTTCCCTTGCTTCCCACCTTCATACAACACTTGCACCAAATGTTTCATTGCTTCCTTCTACTAAAAATCATAAAACCAGAAAAATTATACTTATATATATATATATATATATATATATATATATATATGATCATAAAATATTATATTATACATTGCAATCTTTGAAAAATTAGGTTTCTCCCTTGAAGTAGACTGTAATTTTTGGCTTATTTTTTTTAAGGAGCATGGTTCATAGCCCCTGAGGGGAAGCTCAATTGGTGATGGTCATGAAAATGAAGTGTAATTTACAAGGAGGTTTGAGGTTAAAATCCCCCATGATTCACCTGTGCCTTCGGAAGGGGAATATGGAGAAACCTAGAGGTTATAGTGGTAGTGGTTGAAATTAGCCTTGTGTCACGCGAGTATTAGACCATCCAGTTGTCAATTCCTCTAGATACAAAAAATAAAGTGTGTGGTTCATAAAATTTGGTATTAGAGAATATGAACCTAGGTTTTTTTTGCTTTAAGCAAGCCATATTTGAATTTTTTCTATCATTGCTTTATAGGATGACTCAAATCATGAAATTTTGAGCATATGGAGAAGAGATCTTAGGGAAAATCTAGTTAAAATTTCAGATTTAAGTTCATATATATTTTGGAGAAAAACCTTGATAAATTTAGGGTTTTTTAATGGTCCTAAAACCAATTTCAAATGAGTAATATTGGCATATTTTTTGTAATTGGACACATGGAACACTTTGCAAGTTCACTTTTGGAAAGAGATAAAAAACAATTTTTTCAAAAGTTACCATCACTTTCACTTCACACATCAAAATTTGGTCAGACTTGTGGAATAATAGGGAAAACATATTAGAGTGATATAAGACAACATTTCAAATATAGGAGGGCTCAAATATTAGAGATATATTAAGGCAAAGGTCTTAAATCCAAATCGTCTCAAAATTAAGGTTTTAAAGGTACCTAACTTACAAGTGAAATAACTTTTAATTTGAATATGCATTCTTTCAGCAAATGAAAATTGTGATAAATAGGAGTATTATTAATATTTTCTCATATGTAGTAAAAGAAATATCCAAAAGATAATATACCAATTGAACCTCTTGAAGGCTCATCCATGACTCATGAAGAAATAAAATATGTCTAGTGCTAGGTCTCAGGGTTAGAAAGTAAATTGTCACAAATGCAAGAATTAGTTAAAAGGGATATGGAAAAAAATAAGGAATAAATGGATAATAATATGAAGCGATTGGAACAAAATAAGGGTGGAATGGAATTAAATATTATAGAATCCGTAAATGAGAGGCTCCTTAAAATTGATAATGTATATGAAGGATGTCATGAAAATGAAGGTAGTATTCAAGTTAAACAACTTGTAAATAATAATATTTTTTCAAGTGGATTTAAGTCCAACTATGCAGTTAATTAGGGATGGTTTCCTAAAGGACTGAACCTTCCGAAGGTTGAGTTAAATAATTTTTATGGAACAAAGGTCTTTACGTGGGTGCACTAAATAGAGAAATATTCTGAATAAGATGATATTATGGATGTTAAGGAAAAGATTCACATAAAAACTTTGAAATTTGAAATAAAAATACTATCAATAGTGTCAATGGGTAGTTAAAAGGATTCCCCATTCTTATTGTTATACTTGGGGGTTATTTACAATAAACTTAGAATCACAATATGGAAAATCTTGGGAGTGAGAATACTTCAGCCAATTGACAAGAAGCACACATTTTGGTGATACTTAATATTATAATTTAGTATTTAGGTTTTGGCCACAAGGGTGGATATCATAATTAATGAATTGTTTGTTGGAATCTTACATGGATGTGTTAAAGCAAGACATTAAAAATGAGATTTTCCTAAAAAATTCCAAAAATTGTTATGGAAGTTATGCAATTTTCTCATCATATTCAAGACAAGCATAAGGCTTCAAATAAGTCTACCATGGGAGCAAATATACAAAGAAAATATCATTTTGGGGTTCATAAGGAAATCCTACCTCAACCTGCTCAAATATCACTGAAGGAAATGGAGGAAATAAGAGTGAAAGGACTATGCTTTGGTTGTAACAACAATCAAAATGGCATAAATTTCAAGAAACAAAATTTTTCACCTTGGAAAATAATTATGAAGAGGAAATGTAGGAATCTACACAAATAATTGAGGAAGAACGAGTCAGCTTAAAAAAGTAGGAAATAGAGACAAATGTTAGGCGCAACAATAATTCAGAGATGTGTGAGATATCTGCTCATGCATTGGCAGGTTTATCAACTCTTTAGACCCTTAATATTGTTGGTTAAATGAAGAATAAATGGCTCACACTAGTTATGGACTCAAGTAGTACCCATAACTTCATTGATACAATATTATTCGAACACCTCAATTGTTTTGTATATCTAGTGACAAATTTTCAAGTTTTAGCTGTCAATGCAGGGATTATTTATTGTGTCGGTAAATTCAACAAAATAAAATTAAGTATGGTAGAATATAATTTGGAAATACCAATGTATCTCATTCTAATTGGAAGTATCAATGATGTTCTATATATTTGATGGTTGACACAACTGGGTACAATTTCTATTAACTATAATGAATTATTCTGAAGATTTGAATTGGAAGGAACTTAATATGAGCTCAAAGGGTTAAAATATAGACCTTATCAAGTCATCAACTCTCATATAATGTAAAAGATACTAAAAAATGGGAGTAAGGGAGTTTCGGTTAAACGATATTCTATGGAAGTTAAGTAGGAATATGAAAATATTCTTGAGGAATTAAACCACACCTTGGAAAAGAGCTATAGGGTCTTCCAAGAAATTCTGAAGGGTTTAGCACCATATAGAAATCATGAATATGAAATTAAATTCATACATGGAACTCTTCCTCCTAATCAAATACATTATATATATATATATATATATATATATATATATATATATATATATATATATATATATATATATATATATTCTCATCAATAAAATAGAGAGATTGAGACAATGGTACAAGACATGCCAAATTCATGTATTATTCAACGTAGGAGGAATTCATTTTCAACTTTGATAGTAATGACAAGGAAAAAAACATAATTCTTGGAGGATTCCTCCTAATTATTGAGATCTAAACAAAATCACCATTAAGGATAAATTCCTTATACCACATATTGGTAAGATATTAGATGAGCTCCATGGAGTGGTTTATTTTACAAAGTTTGATCTTAAATAAGGACATCACTAGATCATGTTAAGGCCAAAACATATTTTAGAACACATGAATGGAACTATGAGTTCACGTTCATGCCATTTGGGTAGACTAATGCTCCTTAATACGTTTCAAAACCTTATGAACAATATTTCAGTGACCCCATATTAGAAAATTTGTGTTGGTTTTCTTTGGCAATATTCTTATTGACAATAGAAAATCTTGAAAAAATCATACTAAGCATGTGGATACAATTCTATAAATTCTTGAGAACATCAATTGTATGTAAAAATATCCAAATTTTCTTTTGGGAAACAAGAACTATAATATTTGGTTCATATTGTTTCAAAGGGAAGAGTTGAGGTGGACCATAAAAATATCCAAGCTATTACAAAATGGATTAGATGATTTTTGGGAGTTAATATATATCATAATTTGTTAACAATTAAGCATGCCTTGCAGGCCCACTCACATATTTGTTCAAGAAAAAATCATTTTTATGGAATGATGAAGCTACTTTGGCATTCTCTCTATTAAAGGATTTCATGTCTTTTACACTAGTATGGAAAAAACTTAATTTGGGGGAGACATTCATAGTAGAAATTATTGCATCAAAACAAGAAATAAGAGAAGTGTTGTTGCAAGAAGGGAGACCATTGGATTTTGAAAACCAACAATTCAAGGGAGTTTTTTTGGTCAAATCAACATATGAAATAGAAATGGAGGAAATTGTACATGCAATAAAAAATGGTGAAAATATCTCATTGTGAGACACTTTAAAGTCAAGAGATACCATGAAAGTCTAAAGTACCTTTTGGAGAAAATACTATCACTACAAGATAAACAAAATTGGGTTGCAAAAATGCAAGGGTTTAATTTTTAAATAATATATAAGAAGGCGAAGGACAATGTGGTAGCAGATGCTCTTTCTAGAATGGAGGAAGGCTCAAGTTTATATTCTATCTCTTATTTTCTAGTATGGTTAAAAGAAGCTCACCATGAATAACAAAACGACGACAATACTAAACAAAAAACACAATGTATTTAAAGGATGGAATGAACTCTATGGAAAATTGGGAGGGGAGAGGAGATAATATTTAGTACAAGGCTCGAATATTTTTATTCCTTTAATAAAAGTTGAAGAAAAAATATTAAGGGAGTCTCATGAATCTCCAACGGAAGGATATGCATGGTTCCTTCAAACATATAAAATGATCAAGAACAATTTTTTTGGGAAGGAATGAAGAAATATATTAAAAAAATTGAAAGTGAATGCTAGGTTTGATAAAGAAATAAATAAGAGATTGAAAAATCTCCATGGTAACTTTAGCAATTAGACATACCTAAATCAAAGATGGAAAGATATAGCAATGTACTTTATTACATGCTTACCAAAATATGAAGGTAAAGATTCCATTTTTGTGGTTGTTGATAAAATCATAAAATATGCACATTTTTGTGGAATTAAAAGTACATACATGGAAAGCTAAGTGGCATAAATTTCTGTGAAGGAAATTCATAGATTTAATGGTCTTCCTAAAGTAATAGTAAGTGATATAGGTTAAAAATTCGTGGTTAATTTTTGGAAATAATTATGGAAGATGAGTGTAATAACACTAACAACTTGTTCAACATATCCGATCCACAAACAGATGGTCAAATCGATTTTTTATTTATTTATAAAGTTATCTATGATGTTAGTTTTTAGGAAAAAAATATCAACATATGAAGTGTATTCCTTTGTTAGAATGGAGGTATAATACTACCTAGCATACCTCTAGTAAAATGACTCCATTTGAGGCCCTTTACGGATATCCAAATCCTAGCATCTCATATATTTAGTAAGATAATTCCAAAGTGTAGGAAATTGAGTCACCTATGGAGAAGACTAAATAATTTTTGACAATTATTAAGGAAAACCTTAAAATGACACAAAAGGATGAAACAAAATGTGGATAAACATCGAAGTGAAAGCCAAATTGAGGAGGGTGATGGGTTAATTCGAAGACTACAACCTTATAAGAAATTGACACTTAAACAAAATCAGAATAATAAATTAGCTCCAAAATCTTATGGTCATAAACTTTTCTTAGGATTGGACAAGTGGTTTTTGAGTTACATTACAACAAATCCCTGTGATTATCTTCCTCTTTAGCTCCCTTTTTTCTTGCACTGATTGTTTTAGTGTATTTTTCTCCACCTTTTTTAAGAAATTGACACTATTTATCGAGATGTTGTTATTTTTGGCATTTGTTTCGCCGATCACATCTATTCGGCACTAAAGTCAGCACTAAATAGCACCAAATTTAGCACCAACGTACACACCCAGCTTAATATCTTCATTAGTTGCGATATAGCTTCATGTATAGCTTCCTTTGTAACATCCTATTTTTCTCCACATTATGGCATTGTTTTTAGCATCCATTTTAGCTTTCTTTTTAGCTTCCGTTTTAGTTTCTTGTGTAATATCCTATTTTGCTCCTCATTATGGCATATTTTTTAGCCTCCACTTTAGTTTCCATTTTAGATTTTTTTTTAACTTCCTATTTAATATCCTATTTTTCTGCTCATTATGGCATTATTTTTAGCGTCCACTTTAGCTTCTATTTTAGCTTCTATTTGAGCTTCCTATGTAATGTCCCATTTTTCTCCTCGTTATGGCATTGTTTTTAGCATCCACTTTAGCTTCTTTTTTAGCTTTCTGTTTAATGTCCTATTTTGCTCCTCGTTATGGAATTATTTTTAGGGTCAACTTTAGCTTCCTTTTTAGCCACACATGAAATATTGTACCACATTGATCTATTCAGTTTCCTTGTACAACCCTATGTCATCATAATGGTAAACCAAGATAGGCACGTTTGATTGTCATTTAATTGTAGGATTTGGATTTAAGGGATGATATGGATTTTTCTGTTACATATGTCAAGGACATATTTTATAATTAAGTTGGGGTGAGGAGTGTATTGTATTTATCATATGATACACTATGACTGTACCCCAATTCAGTAATTACCATTTGGCTGACGCACAATACACTTACCCTGACTCAGTAATTACTCACTACCATCATTTACTCCTACTGTCATTTTGAAAATCAATGTGACTACCTGAAAATCATTCTTGGTAGTTTTCATTTATGATGAAAACCTTGAATTCAATGAAAGGGTAACTTTAGTTATTCCCTACCCATTTCCAAATTTCATTCGATTGATATTCTCTACCCTAGCAAGAGTTTGTATGTACCAAGTGTCGGCCTGTAATAATCTCTGAGCAGTAACAATATTTGAATCAACCATAGGAGGAGTGGAAGTCCATCATGAACCAAACTCCATTGATGCACTGCCACACCATCCAGAAGCACTAAAAATATTTAGGAATGTGTTGTCGCCGCGATAAAAACCCTCCAAAATTTTTCTCATAGTTGTATTTCGGAGCACTAAGGATATTATGATCTATATCTTTATGGTACCTCCATGGTCATTTGATTTTTTTAAAGCGTTTAAGTCTTCTTCATAGTTTTAAATTGTCAAGTCACTTGCACTCACATGCAGAATATTTGATGAGTTCATCAGGAAACTTACCTTTTGCAAGCTTGAAAAAGCATATCTTTATACATCAAGAAATTTCCTATGTGATTTTCAACTCATGTTGACATCTAGTGTGCACTTTCGTTGAAAATCTCCCTCACTTTGGTTGCATTTTTACTTTTATCACGGTGAATTTTCTCAACTGTCACTTTTGCACATTTCTTCTTTCACAAGTGTCACTTTCACATTTGTGGCTATCTAATTTGTTTGGTTTCAATTTAATAAGTTGTTTTTAATTCTATATTTTCTTTTACATGTGTCTCTTCAAGTTCGTTCACATTTGCAAGTGTAGTCTTATGTTTTCCTTATGTCACAAGGGATGTTTTTGTGTTTTCACTCCTGCATGTGTCACACCTTTGCGCATCACCAAAGTTGGTTCTAGCACACCCTTGCATTATATGGTATTAAATATCATTAGGATATGTTATAGAAACATTCCTACAACTTAGCGCACCATTTGGCCACGGTCGTCACAATTGTCATAACTTGCGTTCTAAGTGTTGTAATGTGTCGTTTCAACTATTTCACTTAGAAATAAGTGTCTCTTTATTGTCATTTCGAGGTGTGATTGTTATTAATGAGTCCTATGTATTATTTTGGCATGTATTGATGTTTTTATGTGTATGATCTGAGTTTGAGTCATGTCTAGATGCATTTTCCTCTTTTACTCTGTCGATTACACACTTAGCCATTTTGGATCCCTTCTTTGTCCTCAATCTCAGTGAAAGTTATGAAGCCTTCAACCCTATTATCAAGTGAAGATCTCAACCTATTCATAGGCCTTAATGATGAAAATCTATGCCCAAATATTGGTGGAATAATTCCCTCTCGAGATCACACAAAATATGTTACACATTATGATCCTCCCAAGGGCAGTGGCTTGACCCTTATTGCTCGTATTGACTCACTACAATAAGTTTTGGTTACCTATGCCTTGTATGGAACATATAATATTCCTAACTAACATAATGCGCCTCTTTCACCATTTTTCAGAGACAAAAAATGTAATGCAAATATCCTCTTATCTTCGCAATGTAGTGAAAACCATCCTAGGCTAATTACCTTCATCCCTATGACCTCCCCCAATGAAAAGGGCACTCCAAATGGTCAAACACCCACTTTTAGGTAAAAATTAACTAGAATAGGATGAAAATAACATTAAAAAGCAACAATGACCCCTTTTTGAAGAAAATTGTGCTTTCTTTCAAGCCTCCTCTTCCTTTGAGTGCATGGCATACTCTCGAAGGTCGAAGCCTCAACCTTCCCCATTCCCCAATGTGCTTTGTGCCAAATCCTTTCATATATTCTTCCTATAAAGCACATGGTGTAGTAGGGAAGGATGAAGGAAGCCTCCTCTTTCCCTTTGACCATACAAACTATGCTCTCCTACAAGTTTCCTTTCCCTTTGAGCATGTACCATAGTCTGGAAGGTTGAACCTTTCACCTCCCCTCTTTCCCAATGCGCTCATGCACCCTAGACTTACTTGACCTTTCATTTGATTGCATGGTCTAGTAGGGAAGGATGAAGGATTTATCCACTATCCCTTTACTATTCAAACTATGCTTTTAATATTTCCTCTCTTTTCTTTGGAGCACATGGTGAAACCTTGAAGCATGAGACTTTCCACCTATTTACTTTGGATTCCCCCAATGCACTAGACCAAGGATAAATCCTCCTCATAGTGAATGGTGTATTAAAAATTAAAAAATGGATCCTTCCTAATCCATTGATGAGTTTAGCTGCACCCTCTTAATCAAGCGTTCTTATTTTGACCCTCTTACATGCCTATCATGAGCAGATCATTCCATGAGCTACGTAATGATAAAATAAATGTTATTAAGACTAAAATATCCCCATTATGAATGATTTTAATTGGAAGGAGTACCTTCCTGAGAATGTCAAGGTGATACTAAGAGAATACGGCAAGGTAAAAGAATTAAGGAACTACTAGGGAGAAGAAGAACAAAATACAACTACCATGGAGACATGAAGCAGATCATGGACCAATATATAAAGAAGACATTGCATGATAAATCAAAGGATTCTAATATTGATGAAAGACCCTTTGGAGGGTGAAGATGAGAAAATAAGTGGATCTTTCATGAAGATGAAGTATAGATCAAATCTAACATCAAGAATGCAAGATGAATCAATAAGAAAGACAACTTGGAATTACCACCTCATCATGAAGTCCATGTCATCACTACAAGTTGTAACTTGTAGAAGTGTCACCATAATGGTCAATATGTGTCCATGTGTCATGCCACATCATCATGTGGAATTTAATTATGTATATTCAGAGAAAAGGACAAATTGTAATGTGTGGAAGTCCAAGAGTCATATGTTGAATATGAAAAGTCACTTAGTCATATATGAAAACAATGTCTATAAGATCAGTCCAAAAGTCATTTAGAAGTTCAAGAGTTGCATAAAATTCCAAAGGTCATAATTGAAGTCCAAGAGTCAGGATGGTAACTAGAGAGTCATAGGGATATGAAAATTCATCCCCTCTTGTTATAACATCGACCTTATAACTCAAGCAAAGGGATATTGGGGGCTTAAGCTTTGGAGATCTAGTCTTGGCTTCTCTAGTTGGCATAGGAGAGAAAAATATTCTTTGGATAAGAAAGAAGTGACTTAATGTCTCGCTATTAGAACTAGTGCCTCACCTTTTTAACTGTGTACTTGAATCTTTCACCTTATCATTGAAGCTCGAAGAGCCAACACATTCTCATGCATGTATTTTGAATGTCTTATGACTATTCTTTAGATGTTTTCTATATATGTTTCGTTCATGTACTAAGGAAATTGAACTATTTTGGTGGCCTCGGTTCATTTTTATAGGGTTTTTTTCATGTTATCCTCACTATAGAATGTGTCACTTCCAATTTATTTTAGATTTTGCAAGTGCCATTTGCACTTTTTTCTTACTTTCACAAGTGTCATCTTTTGGCATGGGAGGTGTAGCACATCACAAAAGGTGGGGTTATGGTTCATTTTAAGGGGAAATTTTAGTGTCAATGGGTCCTATTTATTATATATAGACATGTATTAGATCCATTCCCAAAGTTTCATGCACTTTCGTGCTAGTGTCGTCACTATCGTCGTAAAGTAGTGTCAAATCGAGTCAAAGGGAATCAATTTTGCATTCTTAAAGGGAAGTTCGAATGCAGTATCGTGCACTAATATGTCCTATTCATCATAAACACATGCATTAGACTTATTCCCCAAGTATTTAGCATTGTTGTACAAGTGCCGTCACTGTGGTCGCAAGTGTACCCTAAGTGTCACACTTGGAGGAGAGTATTGTTTTGTCGTCGCATTAAGGGGATCATGTTTCTTCTAGGTGTTGATTGTTCAATGTTGTTTCATCAATTTTTCTGAGTGTGCTATCGTATTCAAGTCCTATCTCAGTCCTATCGTTACCTCATTTATCTCACACTTATCCAAATTATGAAAGATCCCTTTCCCGACCAACTTGAACTCACTCAGCCTCCTTGAACTGTGCATTGTGTAGTATCAAGCCTCAAGTTGATCCCTTTCTGAACTGTGCAATGCGTAGTTACTTCCTCCAAGGAATATGCATTATGTACTCTATGTGCTCCACCTTAGCCCCTTGACCTCCACAATTTCGTATTTCATCCTCCTAGTCATCCTCCTTCTATGCACTACGTAGTGGCAAGCCTCAATTTGTCATCCAGGCTCCTTGAGTTGCAAAATTCTGCAATCCCTAAGCCTCTCTATCTCCTCTATTGCACATTGGGAAACTTCGAGGCTCAAATTTTCCTCACTGAGCTCCTCACCTGCATATTTATCTTTCCTAGGCCCCCCAGAACTATGCATTGTGTAGTATCAAGCTTCAGCCCATCACTCCTAGTCCCTAGAACTATGCGTTGTTCAATCCCCGAGTCAGCCTCTCAATTCAATACTCAGTTCCAGCTTAATCAAAAATTTCATTAAGAAAGTTAGACTAGGAGATTTTCAGACTTATGTCGACTTATCATGGGTGGAATTTACTTGCAAGTATTATATATTGACATGACATGATGATTCTTGGAGAGGGGGATGAGACTATGCTAAAAGACACTTGTGAATCTGAAACCATGAAGAAGGTCATCAAGTGAGAAGATGAGGGAATGCCAAGTTATGAAAAAAGACCAAAGATCAGGACCACCTGAAGAATCCATACAATTCAACCCCCTGGAGGGTGAAGATGGAGAAAAATGTAGATCGTTGATGAAGATGAAATACTAATAGACCTCCCATGAATATTGAAGACAAAGCAACAAGAAAAACAACTTGGAATTTCCACTTCATCCTGAAGTTCATATCATCATTGTCAAGTTGTGATTTGTACTAGTTCCATCGCAATTTCATGTGTGTCCATGTGTCTTGCCACAAAATTTGTGGATCTAATGGTGTAATTATCAAAACGAAAGGAAAAAATGTAATGTGTGGAAGCCCAAGGGTTATATGTGGAATATGAAAATTCACATAGTCATAAATGGACAAAATAATCTTTAGGAAAAGTCCAAAAGTCATGTAGAAGTAAAAAAGGTCACATTAGAAGTCTAAGAGTCATGAGGGAAGATCAAGAGTCATGGGGATATGAAAGATCGTTCCTCTTGTTATAAATACACCCCAAAACTCAAGCAAATGTCTTTTGGAGGCTTAGCCTTTGGAGAGATAGCCTTGGCTTCTCTAGCTTAACATAGGAGAGGATATCATTTTTTAGAGAAGTAAGAAGTGACTTAATGCTCTACTATTGGAGCTAGTGGCTTGCCATTGTAACTATGTACTTGGATATTTCACCTAATAATTAGAAGCTCATTGAGCCATCACATTTTCATGTGTATGTCATAAATGTTGTAAGACTATTCTTTGAATGTTTGTGATATATGTTGTTCTAATATGTACTAAAGAAATTGAACTATTTCAGTGGCTTTGGTTCTTATTTGGTTGAAGATGTGTTGTATTTGCTTTAATGTTCATTTTTTCCATGTGAACTCTTTTGTTAGATACCTAACGAACCATTCCTTTCTCTTGTGTGTCTCTCTTAGGATAGTACTATTACTTTTTCTTCAAGAGTCTCAATGTTGTTTCCCTATCGTGAAAGTCTCCATTTACATATTGTAATTGGTGTTTCATAGTGTCAACATACTTGTTGATCTCAAAGATTATGTGCACGCTCTCTTATGTTATTCATTGTAGCTGAGGAAAAATTTTAAGTTTTGGTGCTTCAGGCGATACTCTGAATGAGGCTCCTACTCCAAACAGTGTGAGGTTTAATTGAGACTTCACATCGAGGAAAACCCCTTAGTTGATAGATTCCTAGCACTCTCAACATGTTGGCAAAAGGTGTTTATTTAAAATTTTGGTTAAATACTTCTATTTCTTTAATCAATTGAAGTTGTATTTAAAAAAAACTTCTAGAACTAATAGTGGTGCATTTCTAGTTAAAACCCTTTAAGGCTTTTATTTTTGCTCAGACAATGGCTAGAATTAATGATTTTTACGCCGTAAGGCGTATTTATTTGAAATCAAATTTGCTACCTGCCTATGTGTACAATTGGTGATCTTCAGATGTGTTGTTAGACGATTGAAGAAAGATGAGCCGTAGATATAAAACAGTTAAAAAAACAAACATAACCCAAAACCTTAATATGGAATTTTCAACATTAATTAGTCAGTCATTCACTGCAGAGCCGCATTTGCTGTAGAGAAGGGGCAGGTGGAAGAATGAGGAGGGAGAGCTGCAGCTGTAGTTGGAAGAACCAGCAACAGTGGTAGTTATTAGTTTGTTCTGGTAGTTTTGAGATTGTCTTTTAAATCTCTTTCGTTTATTCATTGTTATCTATCTGATTTCCTGTTCTCTGTTACAATCAAGAACTGAACTGAAGAAAATTGCTGCTGAGCGAGTGCTGCTGACTGCTGCGTTGCCTGTGAGTGCTGCTGACTGCAGTCTGTTCCAGTTTGCTTCTACTGCTGGTCACCGCTGTTAGGTATGGTGTTCATAACCCCTGTAACGATGGATATTCCCACTTTAAAGGTCGATGTTGCGTCAAACCTAGCTTTTCGCTTCAGTTTCGATTGAGGTTTATTGAGGATATTCGTTATGCTTATAAGTTTGATGTTTAAACTGTGGGTTTTGATGTTATAATGCTTCTCTACCCGCTTAACAAGAGCATTGTTGTGTGCTATAGACTGCTTATGGTGTGTCAGGAAATTAATGTATCAGTAAATTTATGGATTTGAAATATAATGTCGTTGCCTTATTAAATTGACATGAATCCGTAGATCCATTTCCTGAAACTGAAATTTTGAAACTTCTGAATAGGGTTCTTTACACTATCAAAACGTTTAGAATGACCTGGGTCATGCCAGTTATTTCTGGACTAGTCATGCTAGTTATGCACTGTACCTTCCTCTACGAATTCGATATCTAATTTATTGGATATCCACTTAACTAAAGAAAAATCAGCAATTTCTATGTGTGCAGGATCATCTATATCATCTTTATCATCTTGTTCAGCATCACTTTCATGTCTACCGATTACCAATAAATGTTGAGGTCCAACCTACATAGCAAACAAAAATCCGAAACTTTTAGTCAATCAAAGTCAATTTATACTGTTCATTCTGTGATCTATAAACACACAGCCATTTGTTCTACTTATGTAAGGATGTAATCCTTATTTTGATTGTACTGAAAAGCGTGCTTAAGGAGATACTCTCAGACCCTAAGTTTCTGTATATTCAGACTATCAAAGGTAGCCGTGATCAATTCCTCAAATAAAACAGAGTACTAAATTTATAATATTACCACATTCATCAAAATTTATCAACATTCCTCAACCTTTTTTTTTTATTAGACTATGAAATTGCCTTAGTTAAATTTGTGAAAAAACAGTATGAAAGGAGTGTCAAATCTGTCTCCTCCTCAAATTTATAAAAATAAAAATAACATTTCAACTAAACAATTAAAAACACACCTCAAAAGTATTATATACAAACCATCATTCATATCCTCTGCTTTCCATATTGCTAGGCATACTATCTGGAGTGCCAATGCCTGTAGCTATTGCCCTGCCTTAAGTTTCTCCTTTTCTAGCTCAGAGATTGCATGAGCATACCTACGCAAGCAGTAAAATTTCAACTAAACAATTAAAAACACACCTCAGAAGTATTATATACCTTAGCTGCTTCTATGCCTTCAAATGTTGAAGCTGGGGCATTTTCAAATGACCCTGGAAGCTTGTACTTGGAACTATAAATTCCCATATAATCAGTACCTATGTCTAAGTTATCAGAGGCCTCTTCTTTACCAGCTAGGGATTTCTTACTGCAAGGTAAAAACTTGCGTTGATGCAATTATACTTTTCTGAGTCTCCTTTGGTGATGAGACAACAGAAAAATTTTCAGAATTATGTTGTTGCCCAGAGGCAGCAAATGGGAACTTTCTCCTCCTCAATACACTCAAATGAACTCCCCAATTCTACTATGGGAACTTTCTCCTCCTCAATACACTCAAATGGACTGTCCAATCTTACAGTGGGAATTTTGTCCACCAATTCTTCCACCTTAGCTGCTTGTATGCCTTCAAATGTTGAAGCTGGGGCATTTTCAAATGACCCTGGAAGCATGTACTTGGAACTATAAATTCCCATATAATCAGTACCTCTGTCTAAGTTATCAGAGGCCTCTTCTTTACCAGCTGGGGATTTCTTACTGCAAGGTAAGCAGTCTGCATCTTGTAATGTCTCTGCAGTTTCAACTATGGCAAAGGATTTCTTACTGCAAGGTAAGCAGTCTGCATCTTGTAATGTCTCTGCAGTTTCAGCTATGGAAAAACTTGCTGCTTTCCATGCAAAAATGGATTGTCTTGTATACTCCACACACTGAATATAGAAGTAAATAATAACAACTTAAGTGATAGCAAACAACATGAGGAGAAAACTATGTTTGGTTGTTGTATAACATAAGCTCATGACCTAAAAGCGAATATATAATTAATGTCTCTGCAGTTTCAACTATGGCAAAGGATTTCTTACTGCAAGGTAAGCAGTCTGCATCCTGTAATGTCTCTGCAGTTTTAGCTATGGCAAAACTTGCTGCTTTCCATGCAAAAATGGATTGTCTTGTATACTCCACACACTGAATATAGAAGTAAATAATAGCAAGTTAAGTGATAGCAAACAACATGAGGAGAAAAATCTGTTTGGTTGTTGTATAACATAAGCTCATGACCTAAAAACAAATATATAGTTCCGTAAAAATTGTCAGAAGCATTGTTGGCTGTGTTTTTCTTGAATATTTACACCAGGTTTCATCTGGGCATTTTTGTGTAAAAATTCCTCCAAGCTTTTCATTTAATAATAATGATGAGTTTGAAACCTTCTTTCTGGTCTGTCCAATTATCGGTGATTATCCCTTATTAAATTCACATGAATCCGTAGATCCATTTCCTGAAACTGAAATTTTGAAATTAAAAACTTCTGAAGTTTTGGTAAACTAAAAATCCAATGCCTATCGCTGTTGCCCTGCCTTAATTTTCTCCTTTTCTAGCTCAGAGATTGCATGAGCATACCTATGCAAGCAGTAAAATTTCAACTAAACAATTAAAAACACACCTTAGAAGTATTATATAGAAACCATCATTCATATCCTCTGCTTTCCATATTGGTAGGAATAATATCTGGAGTGCCAATGCCTCTAGCTATTGCCCTACCTTAATTTTCTCCTTTGCTAGCTCAGAGATTGCATGAGCATACATGGTTCCAGTGGCACTGAACTCTAGCACTTTAAAGAATCCCTACAACCTGCCTTCCCAAAAACTTGCATTGATGAAATTATACTTTGATCTGATGGTTTATCCAACACATCCTGTGAACTAACAGATGCTTGACATGCTTCCAAAGGCACTGGACTCTGGCTCTTTAAAGAATCCCTACTATTTTCCTTCCCAAAAACTTGCATTGATGCAATTATACTGGCGTGCTAGGCATATACACCACCATGGAAATATATTTGCAATCAAGGAAATTGCTACTGAGAAAATCTGTGAGAAGTCCATCACGGCCTAAGAGGTCAACCATACAAGCATAATGGTCTGATATTTTCAGAATTATGTTGTTGCCTAGAGGCAGCAAAACTTTCTATATATATTTCAATCTTATAAACACATATATTTATAATTCCCTAATTCTACATTTCGATCTTCTAAAAAAATATGGAATATATTTTTAATTCCATTGAACATAATATCGAGATAATATGAATATATGAATGATATGTAAAATAAGTTTAATGGAAATGGAAATTTAGACAGAGGCATTGGACTCTGTCTCTCTGCAGTTTCAGCTATGGCAAAACTTGCTACTTTCCATGCAAAAATGGATTGTATTGTATACTCCACACACTGAATATAGAAGTAAATAATAACAACTTAAGTGATAGAAAACAACATGAGGAGAAAAATTTTAGTCAATCAAAGTCAATTTATACTGTTCATTCCGTGATAGGCAGATCATTCCGATCTGCTAAAGCTGGCAGAACATTCTGCCTCCATAAAATATTTGCAAGTAGGGAAAATATCTAAGACCCTGATAAAAAAGCCTACATTGTTTGGAATCTCTCACTGCTTCATTCCCTTTCCTCTTGAAATGGAAAATCAGAGATGGCAAGCAGGTGGTAGTTGGGAAATACACATTCATAGGCAGTGCCCGAGTCTACAAGTTCTTCACTGATTTAATTACTTGTCTACATGCAAAAGGAATATTCCACATGCAAGGTATTAAAATAGGGGATCCATATCTGTCCATACCTACAAGGCCTACAAGGCCTATTAAATGTAACACCATGTGTTATAGAATACCTGTGCCTCAAAACTGTTTAGAAAACATAGTTTCTGGTTTTTGAGAAGTAGCCTTTAGTTCCCTCCATTTCGAGTTACAGCTGTCCAGTTTAGGACAAATGCCTTTGCAATAACTTTATAAATTATTAAGTGGGAATGATCCTTGTAGAATGCAAGCTAAACAATATTCTTCTGAGGTTCAAGTAAGTGAACATTAAGACAGTAGTGAATCAGATCAATTCTGATAAACCAAGTTATTAGGAAGTGCTGTACTTTGAAACCTTTCCTTTGAGTGCCACTGTTATAGTTCGGTAAACTTGATATAAGACACCTTGGCTTACTTATGCTTCCATATATTTATCCTTCCCAATTCTCCAAATCCTTTTACAATTGATCAACTTTTTATGAGATGAAAAGAAAAGGAAGGATGCTGGGAATTTTGTGGTATCATTTATCTTTATTGAAAACCAATAATGTCTTCCATATTTAGGGAATTTGAAAACGAATAATGTCTTCCATATTTATGGATTTTGAAAACCAATAATGACTTCTATATTTATGAATTATGGATTTTGTCTCTATATTGCTAAAGAGTAATGTCTCCTATTTCAATGGGCTTTGGCTGCCTACTGCCATCCTTAAATAACCATTACTACATTAGAGAGAATACTATATTTGAGAGAAAAATTATGATAGTTTGCTCAAAATTTCAATTTTATATATAGACATGATAGTTGGTATGACATTTCAGTATTACATGAATTGATGATCTTTTCAGAATTATGTTGTTGCCCAGAGGCAGCAAAACTTTCTATATATATTTCAATCTTATAAACACATATATTTATAATTCCCTAATTCTACATTTCGATCTTCTAAACAAATCTGGAATATATTTTTAATTCCATTGAACATAATATCGAGATAATATGAATATATGAATGATATGTAAAATAAGTTTAATGGAAATGGAAATTTAGACAGAGGCACTGGACTCTGCCTCTCTGCAGTTTCAGCTATGGCAAAACTTGCTACTTTCCATGCAAAAATGGATTTTCTTGTATACTCCACACACTGAATATAAAAGTAAATAATAAAAACTTAAGTGATAGCAAACAACATGAGGAGAAAACTTTGTTTGGTTGTATAACATAAGCTCATGACCTAAAAACAAATATATAATTCCGTAAAAATTGTCAGAAGCATTGTTGGGTGTGTTTTTCTTCGATATTTAGACCAGGTTTCATCTGGGCATTTTTGTGTAAAAATTCCTCCAAGCTTTTCATTTAATAATAATGATGAGTTTGCAACCTTCTTTCTGGTCTGTCCAATTGTCGGTGATTATGATGGAAGAAGCATGCTCTTAGTTAAATGTAGCTGGCCTGTTCAAAAATTTCAATCATACTCCACCATGAAAAAGAACATTTCTTTCGGCAACAAAATTCACAAAAAAAGATGAGTAAAGCATGCCCTTATATAAATGTACCTGTCCTGTTTCTTTCTCATAAAAGTGTCCAATAGGGTTCTTTACACTATCAAAATGTTTAGAATGACCTGGGTCATGCCAGTTATTTCTGGACCAGTCATGCCAGTTATGCACTATACCTTCCTCTAGAAATTCCATATCTAATTTATTGGATATCCACTTAACTAAAGCAAAATCAAAAATTTCTATGTGTGCAGGATCATCTATATCATCTTTATCATCTTGTTCAGCATCACGTTCATGTCTACCGATTACCAATAAATGTTGAGGTCCAACCTAAATAGCAAACAAAAATCCGAAACTTTTAGTCAATCAAAGTCAATTTATACTGTTCATTCCGTGATAGGCAGATCATTCCAATCTGCTAAAGCTGGCAGAACATTCTGCCTCCATAAAATATTTGCAAGTAGGGAAAATATCTAAGACAACTGTTTTAGGGAAAATATCTAATACAACTGTTTTTCCCAAGTAGTGGAGTCAAAGGTGGAGGAGCAGATGCTAGATCTCCCCTTTATCCTCTCCATAGAGAGCATGAAAACTTTTCCCAAACACTACAAACAGAAAATTTCCTCCTACCACACATGAATTGTTGGCAAAGAAGTTAAGGGTATCACTGCTGTTATGAAAACTTGTTGCACCGTGAGGAAGATTGAGATCATTCATTCAAAAATAAGAACTTCTTTAGATATCATAAAGACATGATTATTTGGCAACATTCTCTATGACAATAAGTTACATTCCAAAGACAATTGAAAACAAACATGTCTATAAACACAGAGCCATTTGTTCTACTTATGTAAGGACGTAATCCTTATTTTGATTGTACTGAAAGGCGTGCTTAAGGAGATACTCTTAGACCCTAAGTTTCTGTATATTGAGACTATCAAAGGTAGCTGTGATTAATTCCTCAAATAAAACAGAGTACTAAATTTATAATATTACCACATTCATCAAAATTTATCAACATTCCTCAATATTTTTTTTTTATTAGACTATGAAATTGCCTTAGTTAAATTTGTGAAAATACAGTATGAAAGGAGTGTCAAATCTGTCTCCTCCTCAAATTTATAAAAATAAAAATAACATTTCAAGTAAACAATTAAAAACACACCTCAAAAGTATTATATACAAACCATCATTCATATCCTCTGCTTTCCATATTGCTAGGCATACTATCTGGATTGCCAATGCCTATAGTTGTTGCCCTGCCTTAAGTTTCTCCTTTTATAGCTCAGATATTGCATGAGCATACCTATGGAAGCAGTAAAATTTCAACTAAACAATTAAAAACACACCTCAGAAGTATTATATACAAACCATCATTCATATCCTCTGCTTTCCATATTGCTAGGCATACTATCTGGAGTGCCAATGCCTCTAGCTGTTGCCCTGCCTTAAGTTTCTCCTTTGCTAGCTCAGAGATTGCATGAGCATACCTATGCAATTAGTCGAGCCTTCTTGGAGCATGATCTGATGGTTTATCCAACACATCCTGTGAACTAACATGGGAGTGCCAAATTATGGCAAGTATCAATCACCTCTTATGTTAACTTTCTGGCCCAATACCCTTTCAAAGTTGATTGCAGAATTTTCCAACGGTATTCTTCATTATACATTGGTTAAATTATACATAATTTTTCAAGTGAAAAATGTGTTTCAGTAGCTACAAATTGTACGATATAGAAGGGTTTTAATTGTGGGAATTCCAACTATTTGTTATGCTACAAATTGTATAAGTCGACATGCTAGAAATTGTATGGGGTTTTTGCCAACTTCATTTGTTTTGGGAAGACACATTCATAGGTGCAGGGTATTAAAACAGGGGATCCATATCTGTCCTCCAAGAACTATTGACTTGGGAGAACCTCCAAAAAAAAGGATTCATTGGATCAAACAGTTGTTAGTTCAAAGGATACTATCACTATTCGAAGTATGTGGTAGTTTAGATTTACAGTTTACTATAGTTTTAAACAACTGTAATGTTAATCTCTTTAAAAGTAGTTGAACTCTGAAAAAATGAACTGATTTTATTTGGAGAAACCTGATAAAAAAGCCTACGTTGTTTTGAATCTCTCACTGCTTCATTCCCTTTCCTCTTGAAATGGAAAATCAAAGATGGCAAGCAGGTGGTAGTTAGGAAATACAAATTCATAGGCAGTGCCCGAGTCTACAAGTTCTTCACTGATTTAATTACTTGTCTACATGCAAAAGGACTATTCCACTTGCAGGGTATTAAAACAGGGGATCCATATCTGTCCATACCTACAAGGCCTACAAGGCCTATTAAATTTAACACCATGTGTTACAGAATACCTGTGCCTCAAAACTGTTTAGAAAACATAGTTTCTGGTTTTTGATAAGTAGCCTTTAGTTCCCTCCATTTCGAGTTACAACTATCCAGTTTAGGAAAAATGCCTTTCCAATAACTTTATAGATTCTTAAGTGGGAATGATCCTTGTAGAATGCAAGCTAAACAATATTCTTCTGAGGTTCAAGTAAGTGAACATTAAGACAGTAGTGAATCAGATCAATTCTTTTAAACCAAGTTATTAGGAAGTGCTGTACTTTGAAACCTTTTCTTTGAGTGCCACTTTTATAGTTCGGTAAACTTGATATAAGACACCTTGGCTTACTTGTGCTTCCATAGATTTATCCTTCCCAATTCTCCAAAGCCATTTTACAATTGATCAAATTTTTATGAGATGAAAAGAAAAGGAAGGATGCTGGGAATTTTGTGGTATCATTTATTTTTATTGAAAACCAATAATGTCTTCCATATTTAGGGAATTTGAAAACGAATAATGTCTTCCATATTTATGGATTTTGAAAACCAATAATGACTTCTATATTTATGAATTAAATGGATTTTGTCTCTATATTGTTAAAGAGTAATGTCTCCTATTTCAATGGGCTTTGGCTGCCTACTGCCATCCTTAAATAACCATTACTACATTAGAGAGAATACTATATTTGAGAGAAAAATTATGATAGTTTGGTCAAAATTTCAATTTTATATATAGACAGATAGTTGGTATGACATTTCAGTATTACATGAATTTATGACAAAACATCAATTTCATACATTTTTATAATGTCAAAAACCTAAGTTTTGTTTTCATTGTTTCAACATTTTATATGCCAAATTCAGAAAATAAGCTATCATTTTAAAATATAGCTTTAACATTATCTTTATTACAGCTTAAGATTTGGATTAAGTTTTAGGTTATCCTTAAGGTCCATTGTTAGTTGAATTACTTAATCTAAATTTTATTTTGAGACTTTGAATAATATTTACAGTTTCATATTAATAAACTGAAGAAAAATTATTTTCCTATGTATTGTACAACATTCTTTCTAACACAATCATTATCTTTATTACAACTTAAGATTTGGATTAAGTTTTAGGTTATCCTTAAGGTCCATTGTTAGTTGAATTACTTAATCTAAATTTTATTTTGACACTTTGAATAATAATTACAGTTTCATATTAATAAACTGAAGAAATACTATTTTCCTATGTATTGTACAACATTCTTTCTAACACCATCAACATTTTTATGATTTAGTTTTTATATTCAACATAATCATTAGTTTTAATTTAAGTAATATTTATATACAAATTATCCATAATTTTTATATATTAAAATTTAGATTAATTTACAGAAACTAACTTTTCAAGCAATAACTATAGCTTCATCCATGATTTCTAGGAAAAACATTAGTTTTACATATAGGCATATTTTCTTAAATCACATACATTATTAATTTTTAACTTACATCTACCTAATAATGGTCCACTTCGGCTCTCTTTAACTTCTCATGTAGTTCTATAGGAATCATAATTATACATCTAATTAAAAACAACATACAAACAATTTTAATTATTCTTTTATATTCCTTTTCAGAAAATGGCAACGAATCTTACTGAAAATGCTATTTCCTCCATGCTCTCGGGGAAAACTGATATTCAACCATTTTTACAAATCGTTGAACTTGAACGTATTGCATCAATGCAAAGTTCAACAGTACGATACCGCACTGCCATCTCTGATGGCACACATATGAAGCACCTTATGCTTCTGATAACTTACAATGACCTCGTTGAAAGAAGCTTGCTTCAGAAAGGTTCAATTATACATGTCAAAAATTGGACTACGTCAACTATTGGTCCATCAATGTAAGTTTGTTACAAAATTTTTACTTAAACTTTACATATTTCCTTCATATCACTTTTCACTCTAAAAATTCCTCTTATTACTATCATTTACCATGTAGGTCTATAACGCTACTAGACTTTGAAATTTGTACTACATCTCCACCTTTATTTGGTATTCCAAAAAATCTGAGTATCCCCATCACTTCTGAAGAAGAAGATCCATCGTCATCGAAACAACAACCTTCGTCGAAAAGGCACTGCACCATTTCAGACATTCCTACTACATCCATTACACCAGTCCAAATTCCAATCAAAGTAATAAACCCTTACCATTCGAACTGGTGCATAAAAGGATATGTTCAAAGAAAGACACCTCTTCGACAATTCCAAAATCAATATGGTCCTGGTAAAGTGTTTGGCTTTGACCTCTACGATGCAGAAGGTGGGGAAATACACATTACATGTTTCAACAATGTTGCTGATTCTTTCTTTGATAAGATCCAAGTTGGAAATATGTACATTGTCTCAAAAGGCAATGTGAAAATGGCTAATAAACAATACAACCACTTAAACAATGAGTGGGAAATTTTGTTAAATGCTACATCTACAGTTGATCATGTTGTGAATGAAAGAAGATCCAAGCCAACGGTGCATTTCAATATAAAATAAATCAATGATATCAGAACAACAAACGTCAACTCAATTGTTGATGTTCTTGGTATTGTTCCTAGCATTTCCAATCCATGCACCATACATAGAAAAGACGGCTCAGAAGTTACGAAACAAACATTAAATCTTGAAGACATGTTTGGATATAACATGGATGCAATCTTTTGGGGAGATAATTTTGATGGAGTATCAAAAGAAATTTCCAACTTATGTGCTACAGGAAATAATCCCATCATAGCAATCAAGTCCGCTCATGTTGCTGAATTCAATGGGAAAAATGTCGGTACTACAACAAGATCAATTATTCTTGTAGATCCTGACATCGAAGAGGCTAATATCCTAAAGTCATGGTTTAGAAAAGCAGGTTCCACTACAATTTCTACACCACTGACAAAAAAATATTCACCCTATTTTGGCCATCAACCGAACAAAATAACGATTGCGGATATTCACAATATCATCCCCTCAGATATACCTGCATTCTACCAAGTCAAGGGGACAATAACAAAAGTATACATGGACAATTTGTAGTACCTATCATGCCCATCTATTGTTGATAAGAAAAAATGCATGAAGAAACTTATTCCAAAGAATGCAAAGACATGGTATTGCCCTAAATGCAACACCGAAGTAACTAACTATGATTACAGATACTTACTAAAGATAGATGTACAAGATCACAATGGTCAGTTGCTTTCAACAGTTGCTTTTGAAGATGTAGCATCTACAATTCTTGGAGTTAACGCAAAGGACTTCTATTTGTTATCCGAGGATCCTGATGTAATAAAGGAAATTGTCTCCAAAGCACTGTGGATAGACCACATCTTCACACTATCAGTGAAGACAGAAACATTTAGAGACATACCACGCTTGAAATGTGTTATCATCAAAGAAGACAACTTGCAATTCTCAACAGTATGCAATAACATCATTCAAGCAATCAATAAAATCTCAATATCATAGATAAATATGATTACAAGTACTCTTGCCTTATTTATAATTTGCATTATCTTATTCTAAAAATACGTTTATAAACAATATTCTTTCATATGCCTTTCCAAACATATCTATTACTGTTTACTCATATATCTTCGAACAAAACATCTAATTGTATATAATTTCATTTAAGGTAATTCAAAATACTTTAACTTCTTCCCTATTAACAAATCAACCAACTTTACACATTACATGTCCAATTACATTCATATACATCTTTAAAATACTTAAATATAATCTCAAACATATTGTTATCAACTCGTTACACATCTTATTATCTCCCTCTACAGCTCGAAATTACTAAAACTTCATTTCAAACTTCAATTTCTTTTTTCCCCTTCCATAAAATATCATGGTTGTTGTCTTCCCAACTAACATCGTCACTCCATCTCTCTTTCCTGTAGGTGCATTAACTTATCGGAATGTCTACTACTTCTAATGATGAACGTGCGTGAAGATACTATGCAGCAAATAAAGAACAAATAATTGCACGTCGACGTGCAGATTACCATGCTAAGAAATCCCTCACAGATTCTGAAACAAACAAAAGGCAAAAGAAAAGTCAAAATTTATCATCAACAACATACGATGGAAATTCACAATTACCATCAAACCATTCTCACTTCGAAAGCAATTCTCTTTCCCATTTTACAAATCGACCATCTTCTCAGCAAACCACTCCACCAAATTCATCCAAACCTCATTCGCCACCAGCCTCCATTCCACATGCTTTCAACGATGCTCATGATAATGATGCTCAAACAAATTCATCCATACCTCATTCAACCCCTCCATCCATTACACATGCTTTCAAAAACATTCATACTAATGCTGCACAACGTGAATTCCGTACAAGAATTGATAGGCTTGCACCAAAATCACCATGCTCCATTTGTCTTAAATCCTATCCTGGAATACATATCCGCATGTCAAACAAAATCTATTATTGCTATAGATGCATGGCTGAAAAAAAAATTCACCGTTTCTCATTAGCAAACAACATGGACCCTGGTCCTCAACCACTTGTCGTGGCTGCTCTTTCACAAATAGAATAAATTCTTATTGCTAGGGTTAACCCTATCCTCCAAGTAACACATGCACGTGGTGGCTAGTATAAATACACTGGCCACACAATTTGCTTTCCGCAAGACATTACAGAAATAGCATGCATGTTCCCACGATGTGTTGAAGACTTGGATATTTTAATTGTTACCCGTCAAAGTAATGACCGTCAAGCTTATGACTGCATTGTAAGTAGACATCGAGTTCTCGCCGCATTAGAATACAAATTGAGAAATGATCCTTACTATAGGAATGCTTCCATTGATAACAATGCACTATCATCCTTACCAGAACTCCCAACCGATATCTCCTCATCCCTTCACCATTCCAATACCATAGATCCAACTTCCCAACTGTCAATCGAAACACCAATTTCCCTTACTGAAGATTCCATAGAGCAATACTGACACCATACATCATCATTCATTCCAACTATACCTAATAGGAATACAGAAATCCAAGAAATACGACATTATTTACAATCATACAAACACCATTCTACTACTACAATCCAATGGCCACCAATAAGCTTATCTCCAATCAATAAATACAACACAGAAGGTCTACTCTCTATGGCTTTCCCAACGCTATTCCCCACAGGAGCTGCACTACCTAATCAACCAAGAATAAAGACAGTGCAATTACATGAATACACACTTCATCTTCTGCATTACCACGATAACAGATTCGGCAAGCACCCTCGCTTCCGCTACCACATATACAATCTGATGATGCGTCATCGCAGTCAAGCAACATCATCCTTCTTTGTAAAAAAAAACATTGGAGATGGATTCCCAACATCAATCCAAGAATTGAACATTCGATTACAACAATTTCCAGATGACAAATTGGCAGAACAAGTCATGCGCTTCGGTAGCTCTCTACGTGGCACAAGATCTTTTTGGCATAAAGCTAAAAATGAACTGACAGACATGATATCTCAACTCGGTTTCCCAACGTTCTTCTTCACATTAAGTGTAGCTGATACAAAATGGCCTGATCTTCATGCAATCATGCCTGGGATTCCACCTCCTGATGTTGCAGTACAACGCAAATGGAGAAATGATAACATTATCTCTAACCCCCACTTAACATCGCTATATATGCACCACAGATTCACAATATTTCGTGAAGTTATATTGGAGAAACACTTGCAAACAAAATACTACTGGTACATGTATCTACTCTACCACATTACTTCCATAGTTCCCTATACATCAAGCTCCTTCTATTTCAAAATTTTCTAAAAAAAAAACATCCTTCGCAGGTATGAATGGCAACATAGAGGATCAGCGCACATCCATGGCTTCCTCTGGATACAAAATGCACCTGATATGGAGACTCTTAATTAGGATAACATAGAAGTAGTTGATCGTGCTAAATAATTCTTCGACAAATACATATCAGCTTGGAACCCTCGGCTTTCTACAATTTCTAGCCAATCATTTTCTCAAACAAATGTAGAAGACCCTTGCTTATTGTCTACGTCAGATATTCTTAGAAACAATCCTTTCAATGATTATGTCCAACTTATCAATTGCATTGAAAGGCACACAAAATGCACTGAAAACACATGCCTGAGGAAAAAAGTGTCGTCATTTGAATGTCGTTATAAAGCACCTTGGGAATTACGTGCACATTCCTCCTTGTTCATTGACTCCAATGGCCGAAAAACATACACTCCCACTCGCAATGATGATCAACTAAATACCCATAACCCTACCATCCTATCTGTCTGGCGTGTGAACATTGATTGCCAACCAGTACTCTCAATCCACGTTGTTCAGAAATATATTGCGAAATATGCATCCAAAGTAGAAAAAAAATCTGAAACATTCCATGACATGCTACGTAGAATTGTACTCGCTTCACCCAATCTTGACCCAGCAACATCTGCATTCCGAAAATTTCTTGCAGAAACTCTTGTTGATCGTGACATAGGAGCACAAGAAACCTATCATATGATACAGAAATTACCACTAACATTGTGCAGTCTCTCATTCTTCCCTTTAAATGTAAGCCAACAAATCTATATGTGCCTTCCAGAGAATAACACCACCGCTCCACCATCACCACACTTCATAGATACATACATCCATCGACCATCTCCCTTAGAATCCACATCACTTATAGAAATAGCAAGATCATGGTCATATGATCCCCGTCGTAAGACAAACAAATGGAAACAAAGACCCCAACAAGCAATTCTTCGTATCATACCACGCTATTCCTCAATTCCATCAATGACCAACTCTTCTTATGCTGACTTCTGTAGAGTTGAACTTATGCTTTACAAACCATTTCGCCATATCGTGAGTGACATAGGAAATTCTGCTGAAGAATTTATCAGAAATTGGCAAGCATTTCGTCTTTTTTACAAACCGTGGCATCAACACCAGACACTATTTGATATCGATCCTCCTGCAAATGATAACACAACTACTGAAGAATTCCATCCTCCAGAAACCATGGACCTAAATGAATGGGAATTACTCTCTCAGTTGTACCCTACAGACGAACTGCTCATAAATGACATTCAAATGCTTGGTCTTCGTGGTTTGGATGACAACCATAACTGGAATGATACAACTATTCCATTGCATCTTCAAGAAATAGGCGCACATTTCATTGAGAATAATCGCTCTCTCCATCGCATTATTCAAAAAAATACAGATACTCTAATGTGCCTTAGCTCATTATCTTCAATGCAAAAAAAAGCTCTTGATATTATTCGTGCTCACTCCATTAAGAAGGATATCTTACCTGCTCTGCGAATGATAATACAAGGCACTGCTGGAACAGGGAAATCCCTTCTTATAAATTGCATAAGAGAAATGCTCATAGCACTTGCTGGCTCAGAACCTTCACCAATCATGCTCCTAGCCCCTACAAGAGTGGCAACATTCAACATACAAGCATCGACAATCCATTTTGCTCTCCACCTTCCAATAAAAGATCTTACACCATTAGAAGGCAGTGCTCTTGCAAAATTTCAAGAAGAACTTAAGCATATTAGGTACATATTAATCGATGAAATGAGCTTCATCGGACCTAAGCTTCTTCACCAGGTTGATCAACGGCTTCGTGAGGCATTTCCATTAAAAAGAAACTTACCGTTTGACGGTTGTTCGATTATATTAGTTGGTGATCTCGGCCAGTTACCACCGGTCCAAGACATACCACTATATGCAGGGACAAGTCATGGAACCGCATTGTGGAACACATTCACAACAGTCATCACATTGGACAAAATATTTCATCAACAAGGTCAAAGCAGTGCTCAAGTTCTCTTCAGAAACGTCCTCCAAAACATTA
This sequence comes from Pinus albicaulis, assembly GCA_034641835.2. Taxonomy (NCBI): domain Eukaryota; kingdom Viridiplantae; phylum Streptophyta; class Pinopsida; order Pinales; family Pinaceae; genus Pinus; species Pinus albicaulis. The sequence continues at coordinate 552,706,390 of CM076584.1, forward strand.
GAAATGAAAATCCAACAATTGAGGACTACAACATCCTTATGACGCGAACAGACTCTTTCATGTCTGCAGCTGAAATACAGTCCTTCCATGATTCTATACATCTATTTCCAACAAACGCTCAAACATTGGACCATAACAAGCAAATGATCAAATCTTTAAACACTCCAATTGCAAGATCAATCACAGAGGACGACACCACATACTCTACATTCTCTTCAGATGAAGAGCAATTACAGCGAATTGTCTACCTTTGCAAAGGGTAAAAAGTAATGTTGACTTCCAACCTTTGGGTTTCAGCAGGGCTTGTTAATGGTTCCCTCGGGGAAATAATATCCATCTTCTACAAAGAAGCAACTTCACCTCCACAGCTTTTGTAGTCGTTGAATTTCCAAAATACATCAGGCCTGCTTGGGATGAAACAAACCCCACTCACTTGCTGATTCCTGCAATAAAAAGAAATGTTCGCACACAAATTCCACTCAAAATGGCTTGGGCTTTAACTATACATAAATCTCAAGGTATGACTCTGCCACAAGCAACGATAGACATTGGAAAAACTGAATGACAAGGCCTCACGTTTACAGCAATTTCAAGAGTCCCCTCACTACAGAATCTTCGAATTTTCCCTGCATTCAGTTTCGACCGTTTCATGAAACTGAAAGACAACAAAAATATTGCTCGCAGAAAACAAGCAGAAGAACGTCTCCGTTCAATGTCTTCTACAGACGACCAACTCCATTCCATATGTTAACATCTCCAAAAGGTTTCCATATCATCAGCTCCATATTTCTTTCATATCATATCATTTCTACGTATTACCAAAACTTAATTCAGTCATTATCAATAAATAGTTTAAATTATTACATCTATTTTATATTTCTTAACTATTTGCTACTAACATTTTCTATCTTTTGACACAGAACATATCGACTCAAAGATATCACAGCTACAAAACCACTGCATTCCATATATAGCACCTCTTAAAGGTTTCCAAATATTATCAACTCCATAAAATTTTAAGCACACAACATTTCTACCTACTAACATTAACCTGATTTACTGAGTATCAATAAATGGTTCAAAATATACATTCTTGATATAATGCTTACCTATTTGCATCTAACAGTTTCTTTGTTTTGAAACAGAACAGATGGACTCCCTGATATCGCAACTACATAACTACAGCACAGAGATAGATGCAACAATTCATTCATTGCAGGAGATACAAAAAATATTCCTGCCAGTCCAAAATCCAAATGTCCCACTATATAGACTGCGACCAACAATAGATTTATTACTCAAAATAAAATCCACTATCAAACGTCTAATCCACATACACGAACGAGATAAATTGAGAAAAGCAAGAGCAGAATGGCAATCCAGAAATAGGCATCTACAATTCCGAATAAATCTCCAATGGTGTTCAGTCTGCCATCGATCGACCTGCATCTACGACTGAACGCTTCCAATCACATATTACAGGTAACTTAAATTTCAATCAATATAACTTCTTTACAATAGAATTTACACAACACCTCATTGAAGTCAACTTGAACAAACTCTTCTACATTTTCAAATAAATATATATTCCCCTAATTTCTCTAAAAAAAAAAAATTTCCTTTGCAGGTTCCTTACTACATCAGCATATCTCCTACCTCTTCACCAACATCAGCATCAATCATCCTCCTCTTCATTATATACTTGTAATATTTTACAAAAAATACAATTTCTTTGCAAAATACTAACATGCAATGTACAGTTCTCCAATTGCACACTCTTCAAAATTACATTTCAAACATTGTACATTCTTAAAATTTCACGTATTATAAATAAATTGCCATATTTCTTTTCAACTATGAAAATGCAATCTCCATTTCAAACATTATACATTCTATATACATATCTCCAATGACATTATAATATAACTTTCTCTTCAACTATGAAAATGCAATATCAATATCAAACATTATACATTCTGTATACATATCTCCAATGACATATAATATATCAAAACAATTACAACTACTCTCATTCTACAATCTTCCTTACGGCGTTTCCTTTGCAACATTAGGTGCAATTGCTAGTTTAAGTTATTATGCACAATAATGGTGTCTAATGTTCATAACATAGTCCAAATCAACAAGGACTCTCACTTTGAAACACGATGATCAAACAGAGTATTCATCCTAACCTAAAAATTTAACATATTCATGTGAATTTCTTCACTCATGATTTGGCATTTTCCTATACAACAATATGGATCCATTAAGTATGGATCTAATATAAGCTCAGAGAGATAACAATTCTTCACTTGCAAACTTCTTTAGAGTGTAAAATACAATGTGCTATTTTTAATTATTTAAATTACATTTTTTAATGCTAAATAAAGTATATATAGGACCAAATAAACTTTTAACCATAAAAACTTAATTTTTTCATGACATACATAATTTTTTTTAAATGATATATACTAGATAAGCAATTGACATTAAAATATTTTACATAACATTTACATCTAGACATTTTATGACACAAATTAAAATAGTCTTTTATTATTAACATATTTTTAAGTATATGTCAAAATTAAAATATTTTATCAATAATCAAATTATAAGATTTAAACATCTTACTCACATTTTTGTTTTACTTCTAATTACTTTACAATATATTAGTTTTTTTATAGTCGATATTATTTTTCTATTTAAATATAATTTTTAATTTCTATTTTTATTTTTATTTTAAAAGAAAATAAGTTTTATTTAAAACTTAATTTTTAACTTTTATTTTTGTTTTAAAAAGAGACAAACCCTCATACTGAGTTTTGGAATAAACCTCTGAACTAAACCAACATTTTACCATTATCATATCTCTCCAAAACACAGGCTGACAATGTCTTGACTTTTAGGTATTTTACTATTATCATATGGAGTTGTCTTTAGTGAGACATTTTGGAGTTTAGGGAATTAGGTGAAAAACATTGAGGTGAAAATTTGATTTCTTTTATTTAAATCGGTATTTTGACTGTATATATGGATTCAGCACCCTAAAAAACTTCTAGGGCACTTCGATTGTGCAAGGTTACCCATCAAACTTCTGTTTTCAATAAATTTTTGCTAAATCTTAAAGAAATTAGACCAAAAAAATCCACCTGAAAAACCTTTAACAAGTCATGCTAAAAAAACTAATTATCGTATTGCTGAAAACACAGGCTGAGAATGTCTTGAATTATAGGTATTTTACTTGCAGATGGATTTGATGTGCACTTGAATCAAGGAAATCAAACAAAGTAGCTTTCAAGAGTGAAAGACACCAAAACTATGATGGACAACCACCACTAGGAAAGGGACAAGGTCCACCACTAGCGCTATCGATACAGCGGCAATGGGAGTGCTGAGAACAGCCTATTCCGGACAGACAGACCTAAGGAGGCTGCATCACATAGTTCAAGCACAGCTATCTCAAAAAATTTACAAAAAAATGATTTTAGATTTATTAATTGAAATTGATATCGGTTAATCAGTGTTTAAGTTATAATTGATTTAATTTGTATTTAATCGTTTGAAACGAGATTGTCTTATGGATTCCATATATTCTGAAAGAATCAACTACGTTATTCAGTACGGGGACACTTTTCACTACGTGCGGAGGCTGTGGTTAAAGTTGATGGCGTTGTTTACTGATGTTATAAATTTGTCGGTATCACAGTTTTTTGGCATTCAGTAAAAAAATTTAAAAAAATAGAATGTTAGAGTGTTTTAATTGTTTTAATTTAATAGTGGAAATAGATTCAACACTATAAAAAATTTGGGACATCCAAAATGCTAAAGTTTGATAACTGTAACCTAAATTTTCAAAAAAATCTACCATATTTTGATATAATCTTGCAGGACTTTTCATTCTTTTCCGGGCTTATTTGTGGATTTAGCATATTAATTTATATGTAGAAAAAGATTTTAAATTTGCAAAGATAAAAAAATAATGATACTCCATAAAAATTTTGGATGATAAGTGATTGACCAAATATTCCACATTAATGTAGACATATCAACTAGTATATTATATAAATAAAATGGCTAATCAAAACTCATAGATATTAATCTAAAAAACTTATTCATCAATCTTACATCACTAAAATTTTAAAAATATATAACATTATTAGTCTCTGCCCAAACTTGTTGACCACTATTAGTTTAATTTGACCAACACAACTTATAATGTTTAACTTTGAAAAAAAATATTTGTTTTTCAATATTATTGTAAAAATATTTCCAAACATTTACTTGGACCATAAACGTAAAAGTCTTAGTATCGCTATTGAGCCATATAGATAATTGAATAAGATTTTTTTATCATAATTTTTAGATATATTTTTAATATTTATTCAATAAATTGTGTTGTGAATTTTCATTTAAACTAATCGACCAAAATCAAAATCTTTAAAAAATAAAAATAAAAATACATCTTAACAAAAATGCAAATAAATATTCGTAATAAGATGCAAATAAATATATACGCTAATAAGATTTACTGAAAACTATTATTTATATGTTCTTTATCACTTAAATTGTAGACACTAAACTGCCTTGTTATATGATGCACTTCTCTCCATGAAGAGACAAGCTGATTTTTTTCCTCGACACCATTACTTGCTATCCCATAACTGCATATGAATAATTGCATTATAAATTATTACAAATTAGAGTACGTTGGTTCTTATCCATTAGGCCATGTTGAGCATTTCTTTTAAATTTTAAATTTAACACCACTCTTATAATTACATATATAAAATGGAATATTAAATTTTTATTTAAAAATATTATATAAACCATTATAAATATATACTTTACAGAACATTAATTTTTTTTGAGATTATAAATATATAATTAAATATAATTTATCTAGCACTATACCAAAATTAGATCAAACTGCAAGAACAGTCTTACGTAATTATGCTAAAATAATATGTAGAGATGAGAAATTTATATAGCATGGTAATTGCATTGTTATGATCGTTCAATTTTTCATTTAATATATCAGCTATCCAATCTACTCTAAAGTGATCAGAGGATATACATACATTAATATCAAATGAAAGCATCGCTGCTTTATACTTGAGCAGGCTGTCCATGTCTACGTTTGACTCAGCCTGTTTTGAAACTACTCTTTTATCCTTTAGAGCCTAATTCCTAAATCTGTGTTTTTGATGATTTCATGAAGGATAAATATTTAATAGAGTAAGGATATTCACAAGTTCTGGCATTCACATCAACTCTTTATATATGTTACCAGGTGACAATTAAAATTCAAAATGATCTGATTTTGCTCCTTTTGGTAACAGTTTAGGAAGTTTGTGCTAGGACAGAATGACAAAAAAATATTTAGAAACAACTTCATATGTCAAATCAATGTTTTTATTGTTTTTTTTTTTTACTTTAACGGTTATTTTGATTAAGGGCGGCAAAACTGCTGCCGCGTACAAGAACAATACAGCTCTGTTTGACCATTACAATCCTGTTACACATACGAGGGTTTCTCCCTTTGAAACTTCAGAAGATGTCGCCTATGGATTCGGCTACGAGCTTGCTAGATCGATGAGACGAGGTACTTTGAGAATGCCAGATTTGTCAGGTCAGCCCTTTGGATACTGATTTTCTACCTATTTGCCGGATTGGGTGTTGCTTTGACCGTTTTGCTACATAGCAATTATTCCTCGTCCTTCTGCTAATTCCCTGGACAATGGTATAACATACCTACTTCTGGATGAACCATGGAAGCCAGCGACAGGAAGAATAGCCATGACTGATCCTGCTTCGCTGAAAGGAGGTGAGATTATGAGGTAAAAATGTAATCAAACACCAGATTTGCTTTGTCACTGCTCTGGCATCGAAATCAAGGAGAACTGTAGATGAAACAACGATGGCCAGTGCCCAACGCACAGCCATAGAAGCCACCATTCCGGCCGCTGTCCAACTTAGACTGAAAGGATGGGGTCTTACCAGCATTGACAGCAACTTTAGAGCGCACTTAATAATGAACCAATCATGCAATTTGCTCAAACCTGGAACTTGATATCAACAGTTCTTCGAACTTTCACTTTCTGCCCTATGCATCTAGTTTAGTCTGAGCTTCCTATGCACTGTAGATGTATGGTAATGTCAATAATCATTTCTGTTTGAAATGCCTACCAGAAGTAGTGAATGCTGGGCAAACTGTGACAGAAAGCAATCCAACAGTGCAGAATAGTGAACAGAATTGCTGAGAGTGCTGAACATTACGGAATTATGCAGAGCGATTCTTCAGAATTAATTGAAAGAGATCTTTGGCTACAGGCTGAACCAAGATTGGCTTCCAGGTCAGCTTGGTAATTCAGATGCCTCAGTATATGATAAAAGGATATTTTCCGGAATTTAGTCAGCATGTACCTAATTTTCTTGAGAATGAGGACTAAGTGGATCTGTGATGGTGCCGAGTGGGAGTTCAGTGCTTGAATGACAAGTTTGGAGTCACCGAAGACTGTCAGTGAGTGAATGTTCCGATTGAGAGCCAGTGAGAGCCCCTGCCATAGAGCGAGAGCCTCAGCTCTGTTGTTTGATTCTGAGCCCAGACCCCAATGAAACCTGAGCAAAGTAGAGCCATCAGGATTCAGAAGGATACCACCCCCACCCGCAACCCCAGGGTTGCCTTTAGAGGCCCCGTCGAAGAAGAGACAATGATCCTCCAGAGCAGCACGCCACTTTATAAACTCCTGTTCTTCCAGTCGAATTTCCCAAGAAGCGTGGGGAGAGGCAGGGGAAATAGGATTGATTTGATAATTTGGAGCAATATCTTTCAGCCAAAGCTCCTCTTCACTGTCCAGAACTGCTTCATTCCTTAGAGCCGGATTAGCATCCAAAGTCTCTCCCAAGAATGCTTTAATTTTGGAAATAATGTTGTTTGTAGTGCAGCTTTCACCCCGGAACAATCTGTTATTTCTTTCCAACCATAACTTCCAGCAGATGTATTTAGGGATCCACATCCAAGCGGTCTTGAGAAGGTTTTTGTTTTTGAGGTTGAACGAGGATAACTTGATCCACTCGTGAAGGAGATTGGGAATGTTTTTTGGCAGCTCTACTCTGTCAGCTCTTGAATTCAGAACCCCCTTCCAAACATCTTTGGCAAAGGGGCACAGCAACATCAGGTGAGTAGCTGTTTCTTCCTCTGACTTACACAAAGGGCATCTGGAAGGCCCTTCCATTCCACGCTTTCTCAGATTGTCTTGAGTAAGGATGCTGTTGTGAGCCATCGTCCAGCAGAAGAAGTCTATTTTTGGAAGCGATGGGAAGGCCCAAATAAACTTCCATTGCGTTGGGTCAGGGGGTACATTAGGAACAGCACTCAAGCTTTTGTAACCTTCAGAGACCGTGAAAGAGCCAGAATGGGAGCCCCACCCTCTTTTGTCCTTAGCTTTTGCTGAAGTGGGGGATTTTCCTTGGAGCCTGTCTAACAGTAACTGAGCTTCATTTTGCATTCGATGAGGAACCTCTCCCAGGTTCCAGCTGACCCACATTCTACCTGAATCCTCCGTCCAGGTGGATATGTCCCAAAGGGTTTCCAGATTGTTGGACTGCAGCCAAGATTTAATATTTGCAAGGCCTTCAATGTGTTTCAATGGCTGATCTCCAAGTATCTGGTCTTCCCAGATTCTGATTTTTTTCCCATTACCAGGGATCCAATAGAGATCGGATCTGAAATGCTCCAGAGCAGCTAGACAAAGCTTGAAAACTGGGGAGCCTTTGGGGGTTTTTGGGAGCTGATCCAAACATCTCAAACGCTGGCCTTGAAAATATTTCTTCCACAGGACTTTCTTACTCCAGCTAGCTTTCCCAGCTACAATATTCCACAGGATTTTGGAGCCAAGAGCGAGATTTTGTGCAGCCAAATATCTCAATTGAAGACCTCCTTCCAGGAAAGGTTTCTTAATGGTGACCCAATTAACTAAATGAAGTCTTCTTTCTTTTTTTTTCCCCCCTTCCCATAGGAATCTCCTCAGGATACTATCCATTTTACTGAGGAAGGATTTGGGAGCAAGCAGAATGGAGTGTTGAAAGAGAGGCATACTTGTAAGAACAGATTTCATTAGAATTATTTTCCCAGCAGTGTTCAGCCAGGAGGCTCCTCAGGCTTGTATTCTGAGCTTAAGCTTGTCTAAGAGGGGCATCCAGTGGGCCACTTTAGGATTGGATTTGAAGATTGGAATCCCAAGATATTTGAAGGACTCCCAGGTCTGGCAAACTTTCATTTCAAGGAGCCTAGCTATGTCAGCCAGATCTTTGACTGAGCATTTCCAGCTGTATATTGTACTTTTTAAATAGTTTATCTTGCTGCCTGAGACTTCCTTATAAGTGTCCAACTCTTGCTTAAAAGATCTGGCCGAGTTGATGCTCGCTCCTCCAAGCAGCAGAGTATCATCGGCAAATTGGGCATGGTTTATATCTTTAACATTGTGCACCATTCTGAGGCCTGGAAGTGCATGGGCTTGTTGACAAAAGTCTAGCTGGAAACTGAGCACTGAGGCTTGGATAGCATAGAGTAGAGGGGACAGCGGACAGCCTTGTCTCAAACCCCTAGATGCTTGGAAAAAATCAGTAGATCGGCCATTCACCAACGGCGCAATCCAAGGAGAGGCAATGCAGGCTTTCACCCAATTTATGAAGGATGTTGAGAAGCCCATTTTCTTCATAACAGTGAACAGGAAGTCATGTCTCACCCTGTCAAAAGCATTGGCCAGATCGAGTTTTATCACCATTCCTTTCTCTTTTCGATGGCAACTTGAGTGAACTGCCTCTTGAACCAGCACAATATTATCCAGAATCTTTCTCCCTTTGATGAATCCTCCTTGGTTCTCTGGGATGATGTCCGACAGAATATTCTTGAGTCGGATGGATATGATTTTGGTAATCAGTTTATAGCTAGTATTACACAGCGAAATGGGACGAAATCTGCTGAAATCTGAAGCTCCTTTCTCTTTCGGAAGCAAAGCAAGGAAGGCTGAATTGGTACTGCCTCCTATCTTTGAGCAATATTGAGATTTCCTGATCATTCTCAGGAGGTCTTTATTGATAATGGACCAGCAAGACTGATAAAACCTTGCTGTGAACCCATCAGGCCCAGGCGCCTTATCCGGCTCCATGCAATCCAAGGCTTTCTTGAGCTCTTCCATGCTAATCGGTGCAGACAGCATATTGTTGACAGAATCTTGGACACAGAGGGGGATAAGATCAATCGGATAGGACTGGGGATCAATAGGAGTATCAACAGGCGCTGTATAAAGCTCTTTAAAAAAAGAGAAGGCTGCTCTCTTGATGCCTTCAAAATCTTTGACCACAGTATCTTGGGAGCGGATTTCAGATACATTTTTGAATTGCTTGCGAGCTTCGGCATGCTTATGGAAAAAACTGGTGTTTTTGTCTCCGGCCTGTAACCATAAGTTTCTGGATTTTTGTCTCCAATACTCCTCTTCGTCCCTACTAGCTTTATGGAGGGCTTTTTGTAACTCAACTTCTTTTTGAAGCAGACTTTGGGTAACAGCAGAATCCTCCATTATCGTTTGAAGGGAAACAAGGTTTTCTAAGGACTCTTTTCTCTTGGCAGCTGGAGTTTTCAAAGATTTAGCCCACTCCTTGAGCCTTCTCTTAAGAATCCGTAACTTTTCTTCCCACACAAAGAAAGGGGATCCCAATACTTGCTGGTTCCAGGCTTCAGATACCACCTCATGAAAACCCTCTTGCTGCAGCCACAAAGAGCTAAATCTAAAGGGAATGGGGCCAAGAAAACCATCCACGGAGAGCTCGAGACTAATGGGTTTATGATCGGAAGTGCGGTTAGGAAGTATCTTGGAAGAGGCCATTAGTCCACTAGTAAGGAAGGATTTTTGGACGAGGAATCTGTCCAAACGAGCAACTATGTGGTTGGGACCCAACCTTTTGTTAGACCAAGTGTATTTTCCAGCTGAGGGCTTGATATCCTCCAGATCCCAGCCGATCATGATGTCTTCTACCCATTCTCTAGCTGGGTCCCTTACCGGAGAACCCCCTTTTTTCTCTTCAGTGGCAAGTGTAACGTTTAGATCCCCTGCAATAATGATGTTTTCTGGATTGTGCAACAAAAGAAAGGAATGGAGCAAGTCCCAGCAAGTTTTTTTCTCCGTTGGAGATACTGGAGCATAAAGGTTGAACATACTTACTTGTTGACCAGAGTCTTTGTGGAGGAGCTGAGTGAAGATCCAGTAATGGCAACTTTCTTCACGAGTAAGGTCATATTTGGAGCTGTCCCAGAAAGAGGCAATCCCACCAGATGCTCCTCTAGCACTGACAGCTATACCGGGGCCTTTGCGCCAAAAAATTTTGCTGGATTGGAGGAGAAGAGTGTCCTCCAGCTTTGTCTCCTGGATGAGAAGGATTTCAGGTGTATGCAACCTCACAATGTCTTTCAGGGCATCTTCTTTCAGCCTGCTACCTAATCCTCTGCAATTCCAGGAGACGTACTTCATTATTTACTGGATTGGGAAGGATCGGCTCCTTTTGGAGCCCTGTTTTGCTTGCGCCCAGATCTGGTGTTCATCATTCCTTTGAGAGTTTTCTGGGAGCCTTGGAGAACATCCAGATAGGTTTTCTCCTCTCTCTGTTTCTTCTTGGATTTCCGGCCCCTGGTCGATTTGATAGGAGTAATTTGTGAGCTGTCTGATTCGGAGTCTCTTTCTTCTGATTCTCCCCCTGAGTCAGAGGCAAGACTAATGTGTTGGTCATTGCCTTCGGATCCCCCTTGACCAGCCTCAGTTAGTGGAACAATTGTTTCTTCTTCGGTTTCTTTCACTTTCTTCGACTGATCTTCAGTTTCTTCATGGTTCTCTGAGGCATCCTCCTTTTCGCCTGAGGAGGGGCCTTCATTTGAATCTGGTATGGTCTTGGAACTGGTCTGGGGTTTCCCCATTGGCCCTGATTTTTTCTGCTCGGTGGGCTTTGAGACTACCTTGCCCTTTTTTATTTCTTTCCATCCTTCTTCTTCCCCCTTGTCCCCTGATGGGGCTTTGGGGCAGTTCCGTTGAAAGTGACCGTGTTCGTGACAGATTCTGCATTTAAAGGGCAGTTGCTCGTAGTCAAGCTTCTGGAAGTGGTGCCAGTCTCCAACTTTAAGTTTGATGGCCTCCGGCAGACCAGCTTCCAAGTCAACTTCCACGCAGATTCTTGCGCAGGTGTATTGGCCCTTGTTATCAGCTTTGTTGATGAATCTGCCCAATACGTTTCCTATCTTTTGCAGGGATTGGTAGCTCCAGCAGTGTATTGGAAGATTGGGGAGACGGACCCAAACAGAAACCTCCTTTGGGACATCTACTGAAGGGTCGAAATCGGGGGTCCATTTATTCAGGAAGAGACCTTGATTTCCCATGAAATAAGGACCGTTTCTGAACACCAGATCTCGGTCCTCCTTGGTAGTGAATTCGAAAATGAAAAAACCTCTACCTACAGCATAACTTATCACGTTGTTGGGCAGCAGGGGCCTCCAGTTTCATTGAACCCATTCATCAGTCGCTTTTGATGTTGGCCATCGACCCATAAATTGCCCCACTAGACCTCTGTCAGCTAAAGCTAGAGCGATTTTGATCGGTTGGTCTTCAGGCAGTGAAATTTCTGGAATTTCATCAAGCTTTTTGATGAACTTCGGCACTTCAGGATGGGCACGTTTTTTTCCTTTCTGTGAAAGCAGGCATCGAAAGGCCTCTGCTGAAGAAGAAGGAGGGGTGGGAGAGGGCTCCACACCCCCTGGCGCTCCCATGGCGGCGGAACAGGCCAGGCAGCGTTCGCTGACCTAACCGATGGCTCGCAGAGGAGCAGAGCGCGCACAAAAAAAGATGATCCGAAGGTAGTAAATGTATGTTGTTGAATCCTAAATACCTCCATGAAATAATCAATCAATGTTTTTATTGTTGGGAATAGCTTTTTAGCCCATTAATTCTATAGATTTAGAATTTTTTTATAGATTTTGATATCCCTTGTACAAGCATTCTCAGGTGTCATAGGCATAAAACTGCAGTGTGACATTTTAAGGTTACTCTGAATGGCCAGGAATTAAAATGTTTGTTGCTATGACTGTCTATTCAGACAATGGAGCTCCATGTAGAAGTAGTTAGGTCCAGATTGAGTTTTTTCCAACCCAATAGGGTTTAGGAAGAGATAGTGAAATGTTGGTTGAGTATTTTTTGAGGTTAGCTAGCAATCACTAGCAGTGTCACGATGAACATAATCAAGTATAAGTCTCAGAAATAATAATAATAATAAGAAAATAAATATTTAATAACACCTTTCATATATTATATATGATTGAATATTTGTTTGATTTATAATATTAAAATAGAAATACAAATTTTAGGAAAATATAATTTGCTCTTCAATAAGTGCAAATTCATTTAAATTATTATTATAAATTATAATTTTTTTTATATGTAATATATATATATATAACAAGATTCTTAAATATAGATATTCATTTTACTTTATTTTATCATATAAAAACTATTAGTCAATATCATTTCATACTAAAATCATATATCTAAAATACTTTAATTTATTTTATTTGAAACTTTCTCATATAATAATTTTTTAATTCATTAATTTAATTAAAATAATTAAAAAAACATAAATATTTTTAAAATTATTCTAAAATATTTCATTGAAATTAAATCCAACCATAAATTTAATAATAATAATTATTGATAATTTAAGACTAAAAATTTTCATCACATAAAAAAAATTAGAAATATATATTAAATCTCCTATCACATAAAAAAAAATTAGAAATATATATATATATATGAAAAAGAAAAAGTTTTTAAAAAATATGTTATATAAAATTTAAACTTTACCTGTATATACCCTCACGGCGGAGGGGTGGAATCCAACTCGATGAGCTCAATATTTTATACAATTCTCCGAAATGATTTGAGTTGGTGTAAGGCTCACTCGAGATTTGAGGTGCTTTCACAATAAGTAGTGCAATGCTTAGTTTGCACATTGAAAAACGATATTTGTGGATTCCACATTTTCAGGTTTCTTTGTGGCACCGTTGAAAGTGAAGGCAGGCAAATGGTTACCAAGAGAGCTCCATACGTAAGTATTTTGATCATGTACGGTATATATTATCAATATATTCAGCGTTTTTTTCTTTCTAAAAAAAAAAAATAGGACGGTCAAATTGCTGCGTTAAAAGTTGAAGGATTATCAGATTTTCATATATATATATATATATATATATATATATAAAATAAGATGCAGTTTTCTTTTTGGCTGGATCAGCACTCTGTTATGAATATTTGAAAATGATTGCGCATGAAAAGAGAGATCAGTGTGAAATCCGTATCTAATAACTAGGATAGATAAGTTGCGGTGGTGTAGTTAGTGGCCTTAATTTGCTTAAAGGAAACGAGGTTTGTTGGCCACATGAGGGAATTAAAAACCATCCATTATTGGAATTGTTTCTTCATTCTACTTGCAGCTATATCTACTTTACTATGTCCATGAAAGTTGAAGTTTAACCAAAAACAGTAAAAACTTTCTGCAAAAATCATTAAAAACTGTTAAAATCAAATGTCACCCATCAGCAAAATCAGCGGAATCAATAGGGGCTGGGTCTTTTGCAGTGGAACTCGACATATCGATTTGCTGCATTGCTTGAAGTTGTCGTTCAATTCTCCCAATTCTTGTCGTGGCATGATACTGAGACATGCCAATTTCTTGGATTTCCTGTTTGATTTGTTGCAGAATTGAAACCACATTTGGGTTTCCTTCCTTCCGTTTCTTGCATGCTAATCATGGCTTTCGCCAAAACACATTTAAGTATCCAATAGGTATGAACTGATTGATGGAAAAGGGATAACCTCCCTCTTGTATTCTCAGGGTCTGATAGGAAGTCCATGGTGGCTTCCTGATGTTTGATGTCGTCTTCATCATGGTCGTTCTCTCTTTCCCAACCTTGAACTGTGCTGCGAATCTGAGTTGGTTTTCTAGCTTCATAAAGATCAAAAATATTTTCCATAACTTCTTTTTTTGTTTTTCTTCCACGCTTACTTGGTCCCACATTTTGAATTGGTTGCTTCTGCTTCCCTTCTCCGGTACCCTGTCATTTCCCAGGTTGACCTTTAGCCATGGTTTTAGACTGATACGCAGACCCTGACAGCTCTTGTAAAATCCCTGTAAAACTATGAAATAGTCCTGTATATGGCAAAGTAAAAGAAATAACAGAATTCAGGTGAGCTTTGGTGGAGACCACTACACCCTTATAAGCAGGTGGAACTTCAAATGTTGCCATGCAAAAGGTAGCATGAATGGTAAACATATAAAATACAGAGACCATCTTGCATAAAACAATTTGCCAAATATCTTTTCAACTGAAGCAGTGAGTAAGATGATTCAGATTACCACTGGGGCGACTAAAACATAGAAACTAAAGGTAGGCTATCCTGACACCAAACCACAGAGAATTACGCTGAGAAGGGCGAATGTGGGTTCATAAATTATCATTGCTGAGCATGCAACCCTGCTCATAGGCTTGATGGAATTCTTCATTGTTGGTGGCCCAGGGAGCCTAGACCGTGGAATGAACCTCCCGCAGAAGGGAGCTCAAGAGGACCTGCATTTGAACCTCATAGGGAAGCAAGGAAGTAAATTGTAAACACAAACCAATCGGGCTTAAACCATTCGCTGACCTTGCTCTATTATGTAAACACCTACGGGTTTTTAACTATGTTTCACCACAAAATAGATAATTTGAATGAGCTACATTTAGGAAAAAGGACGAGCTTCTAAAACAAGGATCAATTGTTGGGGCCAGAATAATGAAAACCGGCATGCAAGCCACAGTGACAGAGCCTTAATTATCATTATAACAGAGAGAATGAAAGAAAATTCCATAATTATAAGAAAACCCACTACAGAAACAAAAAACTTCATGCATGTCATAAAAACCATCCCCCAACTTGATGTCGCCTTCATTACTTAGAACAAGAACAGGTAATTGAAAAACGAAGGTTGCAAGAGCCATGACATATTACTCATCGTCGTCGTAGACCTGCCTCTATTTCTTCGGACTTCTTTGGAAAGAACATTACCTCGTTGCGCCTTCCTTTCTTGCCTTAACCCTGTTGACACTTTTTCAAACTATATTTTGACAAGATTCACTGATTGCCAATTTTTACTTAAGCTTCCATAATGGTTAACTATATTACTCAAATCTTACTCCAAGCTTAATAATGAATTAATTCGAAAAATATTTATTTATATTATAAATCACAAAAATGTTAAAGTCTAAGATTAATAATTATAAATTTTTATTTCATATATAAATCTCATTCTCATAAACATTGTCGAAACAACTTCTATAGTTTTATAAAATATTTTAAACACGAGCGAGCTACATTGTGTTATGTAAATCTAAGATTTCATGAATCGTCTTCTATCTGCTAACGAGAAAGATAAAATGCTTTAACTTCTTCCATGGTAACCCTGAAAGCCACTTATATCTGGTAGCTGAGAGAGATAAAATAATTTAGAATCCTTTCATGCTCACCCTTGCATGCAATATATGCAGAGCACTTATTCCCACTTTATTGTTAGGCAACCGCTTGGTTTCCACGTGAAGCATTAATATGTTCATTGTAATAGGCCGTGTTTTAATATTGTGGTAACTTGTTAAAATTTAATATATGATAAATATTTATTTTTATAGTAGTTTGTATTTTTGTTTATATATATATATATATATGTATGTGTGTTAATTTTGAATTTTAATAAGAAAATTAAATGCATTGAAGTAATTTATTAAGTTTTTAGTTATTTTATAAATTTTGATTTTATTAAATATAAACATTTAGTGAGATAGATTTAATGGAGTTGTTAATATGCTAATTGGGTTTATTTTGGGTGGTGGGTGTAATAACTCTCGGTCTAGTTGTTGTACTACTTGGAACCCTAAAATATATGGATAGGAGAAAAGGGAGAAAGGTGAATGGAAGGAAAGAGAGCCAAGAATGTGGAGGGAAGGAGGGAGATAGAGGGAAAATGAGAGGGGAACCCTAAAATATATGGATAGAAAAAGAAGGAGACATGTGAATCGAAGGAAAGAGAGCGAAGAATGTGGTGGGAGGGGGCGAGATAGAGGGAAAATGAGAGGGAAAGAGGGCAGGTAGACATAGGGGTAAAGAAAACAAGTGGGGAGAGAGAGAGAGAGAGAGAGAGAGATTTTGGCACTTAAGGGGAGAGAGAGCGAGTTGGGGGAGGGGGAGGTGTAAGGAAAGAGAACCAAGAATGTGTTGGGAGGGAGAGAGATAGAGGGAAAATGAGAGGGAAAGAGGGCATTTAGACAGAGAGGGAAAGAAAATGTGTGGAGAGAGAGATAGGGAGTTTTGCACTTAAGGGGAGAGAGAGTGAGTTGGTGGAAGGGGAGATGTTTGGGGCAGAGAGAGAGAAAGGGAACTACTAGATATGGTGTATAAATATGATGATTATTTTCAACATAAATAAAATTAGCAGTATCATAAGAAATTACTAAACAATTATCAACTATTGTCATTTTTAACCCTTGGTGCTCTTAACATTCATCAAAATTTTGACACTAATTGATACTACTTGGGATTTAGTGCATATACAGAACACAAGTTACTACCATCGTCGAATGGATTTAAGGGGAATCACAATATTACTCTGATTATGGCACCCATTGAGAGAAGTTGATAAGCCCAATTTTGTATTATCACATATATAATGAACGATGAAAAAAACAATACATCTTACAACATAATAAGCGTTCCCCAGATTACCCAATACCGAATTATACCAGTATACCATTCTCACATTCCCCGGTCCCACATTCAGTCAGCACCCTTTCACCTTATACCTTTCACTTACCGGTTTTATGAAAACAGTTACTACTCACCTTACCCTTTCAGGCCCTGCTTTATGTTGTACGTAAACTCAAAGGAGTTGTATGTGACATGTTTCAATACCCTCCCTTCCCTACCCAAAAGGAGAAGTTCTACGTCTTGTTTTATACTTCCCATGTACAGAAGGAGGAGGTGTTGGTGGTGTCCTATGTGCATTAACTTTTTGTGGTTCCCCCTGCCAAGGCGGGTTTTTGAAGTTTAGGTGATTCTACATATGTTACCAGTTCATGTTACCAATTCGATGTGCACAGGATTTGAGTCTATTTTTTTCTTTTATACTTCCCACGTGCCCCGTTAGTGAGGTAGGTTTTGTGCCATTTGGAAACAATTTACTATCAGCAATGGGACAGTAGCACTAGTTAGGTAGGGATTGATCTACCACATCAGCAGTCTCTTTTTTGGCTTCGCATATTGGCAGTCCCACATTGGCAGAGAAGAGCAGAGGGGTGGGACTACGGACATATGATGTTGACGTGTTAGGTGAAACAGTAAAGAGATAAATTTAGATCTACTTACCACCTGTTATGCTACTTCCCGGCTGAAGTGACTAGAAGAGGGGTGAAAGTATGCATAGGTATATTAAGAGAGCCTTTACAACAGCTTGTTTATTGACAATTCAACTTGTGGGTGAGGTGCACCGATGAGGAGTGATTGATTCACGATTGATTGCCAACATCTTTCGAGATGGGTACAACGAAATAAGTCTTTTAGTCTCCTCTTAACCTGTCCTGCTCGAATGAATCTATGGTCTATCTCTCATCCACTGTATTACTCGTATATAACTAGGCTGCCGTACACCTCTCTACTTAAGGCCAACAAGTAGGAATGATGTTCCGTAGAGGTAAGTGCAAGAAGGCCAATTTGGTCCTTCCATTCTTCATCGTGGGTAGGTAGACACATTCCTTTCTTTCGTGGTTCATTCTTATTTGTGGGTTTATGGGGAATTTATTATCTCCCTTTACTGTAGCGAGCTGTAGCGCTCCTGCTGGACATGGCAGCAAGGCAGTAAGACTCAATCTTCTTTTTATGCCCTCAGGGTTTGAAGCTTCTATCGATTTTCAAGAGGGATAAATGCCAGGGAACTATTCTTTTTAAGGAGGAAAGTGTTTAACACCACCAACACCAAGGAGGAAAGCACCCGGCAAGCATCCCACCTTTGCAGACACCACTTATTTCTAGTGATACCATTCAATAGCTTAAGAACCTGACAAGCATATAAGAACCTTTTCTCTCTTGTTTCATCTAACACTCCTACATCATCTTTCCATTGAACCACCTGGCCTAACAATACATGGGTTGTTTTCCGGCCACCTTACCTAAAAAAATGTGAGCTATGGTTATTATTAGGTCCAAAAGGCGTAGAATGATTCTTTTTTACTGAAGGGTTACTATTCCTTCCTAGGTGAGTGTCCAAGGTGTCGTTAGGCTGTGATTTTTCCACCCGTTGCCCCACCCACCCAAAACGATGTTCATCAATCTAATCAATAACTATCATCATGGGTGACTCAAATCCTCTGCGTGCATGTGAATCGGGCTCTACTAGGGCCTTGTGCTATGGGAACCATATAAATAATGCTATGTTTTTTGTATATTGCACATATAACATTATAATACGATGTAATATCCATTGTTCCCACCGGGAAGAGTTATAAGGACCCAATCAAGCCATATGCAATAAAGGAGAAGGCCCCATCGATCCAATCAATGAGATTTTTTATTATGTTTCCCTTTGTTACCACCAGAAGACACTTTGGATATGTTGTTATCATACGAGCATATCAAGCCAAGTTACCAACATATGTGAGATAAGGCCTTATCGGCAAATGACAGAGGATAAGTACCCTTTCAATTCTTAACTGATTGAGAAGGAACCTACGGGATGACACACATACCACTACGAAACACTTTCTACCTCACTTACCACTTTGGAAAAATGGTTCCTACCTAGAATGGATGGATGAACTGACGATCATTATATACATTGATTAACTATTTTAAGATCATATGCAAATAAATAAAGGGGTCCTCCGGGACGGGGGATAGATAGAGTCTTATGGGAAGAAATATAGGGGCTTTATTTTTTTTTACGGGAAAGGGAATAGAGAGAAACACACAAGGAGAGAGGGGCTAGGTGCATGCTGTGAACGGTGACTCGGGTATGTATGGATTGAAAAAATGGTATGGATTGAATGGGATATTCTTTTTAAAATGGGCATCCTCTCGTTGGTGGGGCCCTTTTTCTATCGGTATCCAGTGATGTGTGATCGGTGGGTATCCAGTGATGGGGCTTTCTCTTGTGGTCTGGCAATGAGTCTTTCTCTCCTTCCTCTCGTTGTCTGGGGCATTCCATTAACCCTATCCACCTTAAGGGGTATCAAATAAAGAAATCAAGCAATCATTTCCTCGCCTCATGTTTAGCCATCAAATGGTCAATATAAAATATTTATTCTTACCATGCCTAGGAAGCTTCTAACTGCTCTTCCTAAGCTACCCTCTCGCTCTTCCTTTCTGCCTCTACGCTTTCTGCTTGTCGACCTTTTATTACATAGACTTACGAAATAACCCCCCATTTTCATCTCCCTCCAACAACCCACCAACCAACTAGCTAACCTTTGTAAGTTTTCAAATTTCTTTCACCTTCTCTGGATCCATCTTCAAACCATCTATGGATATAAAAGGACCCATATACACAAGTTGTTCTTCCTTCATGAATGAGCATTTCTTCAAATTTATTATTAGCAAAATCTACTGCAACTTCTTCAATACATATCCACCTTAAATTCTCTTCTCTAGACTGATTGTACACTAGAATGTCATCTAGATACACAATCAAAAACTTCCCTATAAATGAATTCAAAACCAATACGCTTATAGTATAAGGGTTATAGGCTATTATCCTCACAAGATAATCCTATATACGTTACTATAACAGGAATATAATACCTTTATCCTTGTAAGGCCTAATAGTCTATTACCTAATTTGTCATATACTAGTAAGCACCATCCTATAGTGTTAGGTATACTCACTTATATGCGCTATTTAAGGGATTGGAGAAGGCTAGTAGGTATCATATAGGTATATATTCCTGTTAGCCTCCTATGATATGAGAACTACCTCTTAGATTTTGGGTAACACTTCATCCAAACATGTGGCCAGATCCTTCTCCATTAGCCACAAACTTTCAAGGAACTCATCCTCTTGTTCCCTAGCATCCATAGCATGCTTCTTAAAAGACTCAAGGGAGGAACTACTTTATGTGGTTTGCTTGACAAAAGAATCTACGATTGCGTCCTCTTTCACTTTCCACTACACTTCATGCTCCACCAATTGTTGCATATTTTCATTGATTAAATCAATATTATATAATTAATTTTTCTTTTTCTCTCTATTTCCTGGTAGTGCCATTTCTTCCTATACTTACTTAACTTGACTTGCCCGTACAACAGGTGGAGGTGGCTTCATTTCAGGTCAATCGATATAGTATCTACAAAGAACTATATAGCCTATAGGTAACCATTAATACCACTACCTATCCTATAGGATAATACTAACCAATAGATAGTAGGTAATATCCCCTAACTATGAGGATAATATGAAGGATATAGCCTATAGTTATATTATCCATTGTTACCCTTATAAGGTTATTAATCTGACTTATCACTATGGGATATTATCCTACTATATATTTCATTTCTTATATCTATCTATGCCTATCACAAAGCCTTCTTCAAAGCCTCTCCTCGCCTTCTCATCCCATTTTCCAAAGCCTTTCAAAAATCCTATCGATCGATACGGTTGGCCACCCTACCGAAGAATTCATTCTGCAGTCGAGCAAGAAACATCGAACTGGGTTTATCCTTTCCCACAATGATTTCAATGACCATCCCATCCCCACAGGACTTTGAATGACCCCGCCTAGTAAGTTCTTTCTTTCAAAGAAGAACGAGCAACCATACCCCACTTGAGGATGTAGATGGGATCACTGGATTAGGATAGCTCCAGCTTGGATCACATCCTCAGGCTCACTGGCTTGGGATAGCCAGGAAGGTTCTTTATAACAACCAAAGATGATGAAGCATGGATGAAAGAAATGAAAAACCACCTCGGGGGGGTGGGGGGTTGGACACATATCTGGTATTGACAGAGCTAGTATGCAGTCCCTGGATAGATATATTTTCATATAAGCAGGTCTGGACCCACATAATGGCATATCAGGCCAGATGTATGTTGTTGGAGAGCCGGGGTGGAGGCAACGTAGATGGATATAAACAACATATTTGTCTAGTAAATAGGAGGATTACTTGCTTGAATGGTTGGGTTGGTTACTTGCCGCTCATAATAATACAAGAGTCCATAAGATGAACAAACAAGAGTAGTAGGCTATCAAATCAGAGCATCTTCCTACTTGCCTCTTCCTATTCTCTATCGGAGATGAGCCCGACCCATCGCACCTCCTTCTCTAACAGATATAAGCTCAACATGGATGGATCATGTTTGAACATCGATCGATACCCCCCTATTGAAGCATTCATTCCCCATTCAAGTAAGAAGCATCGAACCAGTTTTCTCCTTCCCCAAAAGGCTTTGAACGAACCTCCCCCCACCCATGTTTGTTGGAAGCTTAGGAGGGTATGGGGGAGCTCAACTGATGTAGGAAGGTTATCTCTCACAAACCTAGATTCATCTTAGATCACATCCTTAGGCTTACTGGCTTCGGATTCCTAGGAAGGTTATCTCTCACAACCCACCCTAGCTACAGCTAAATAAAATAGAATAGAGATCCATATCGATATCGACATTCTGAAAACACTGACTAATCAATATTAGTGGGCTCCACAATTTCCCACAACGAATTTCAGTCATGAATTTGATATATTATAGTTTCCTTTCCCAAAGGACCTTGCTCTTCATTGAACTAGGGCCGTTCACCCAACCTGTGACCAAGGCAACTATATTTACTATGTTTCCAAAAAGCTAGATTGATTGTCTCCACTCTTCATTCTCTCTAGGCACTAGGAAGAAGACCTAGCTCTTATGTCTCTGATAGATCGACAAAAGCTATTTCTATAGATTGATTTCATTTCTGCAACAAAATAAATATTAAGAAATAGAGTGATTTACCAGAGTGCGAGAGTGAATAAGAAGTATCATAAAGGAATTATATACGTAATAATTAAAATCAATTCCTTAGGACGGTACAACATGCTATACTTTTTACCCACCAAAAATATATGCCTTTTACCCCCTAGACTACTTGCTATTAGATACTATCTATTACCCACCCATATACTATCCTATAAGCTAATACTAGGTTACTATCTTATAGGCTTGCTATTATTATCCCTTATATATATAGTGGTTAGTCCCTATTATCCTTATTATAATGAAGTGAATTTGACAGCTAACTAGGATTATCCCCATTATTTTATAAGGGGATAATCTTATCCCTTCTCCTTTAGTCCAAAAGTATAATAAGTGGCAATCCTATAAGGTACTAGATCCCTACTAGCCCTGCTAAGTATCCTATTGAAGAGGAAGGAAGGCAGAGATACATAATTTCTTATGAACAGATACGGACGAAAAGATAGACATAAAAAATTACTGAAAGGAAAGGGATTAACAAGTGACACAAGCAGAATAGCCAAGGGAAGAGGCACTTACACGTGTACGTATGATATGAAGTACACCTATACACGCATTATAAAAGAATAGTATGTTAATAGGTATGAATCGAAATTTACCCTAATAAATTCTCTGAATATTATCTCTTTACTTAGAAACTATTATTTGACATGAAACTAGAGCTCCTGGGGCGAATAGGAGAAACTCGACATTTTGATCCTCTTCTCTTGGCCTTCATAGTCATACACATAACGGCAAGTCGCAGATTGCACAGTGTGGGTTCTTAGTGATGAACGAGGGATGAACGGGTTGGGAATGACAGAATAATTTAGAGTCCAGGGTAATGATGGTATAGGATTATCCCTTGAGCCTTCCTGGGTGAAGGTATTAAGGCTAGGAATAAGGCTCTTATTCGCTATTCAACTATTATGGAAATTATTAGGGATACTTACCACTTTTATCGCTTACTGGATAATACACTAGACCTTGTATTTTCAGGTTGGGCTTGATAGAATACAATCTATTTTTAGATAATTTAGGAATAAATCTTATTACATATATAAAATTCAAAGCATATAGTCAATAAGTGTTATAATTTATATTTACAGAATGATTTTCATACAGGATGCTCAAGGGTTTATTTCATCTCTTTTCTTTACGATCGAATCCATGGAGCTACTTTTGAAACTTGATCGAGCTTCACTTTCATTTATTTATAGATGTTCCATCTAATGTCTAGATTCTTAGGCCCAAAAAGAATACGAACCCGCTCCATGCATTGAATATTATGTGGGAAATAATCCCTCCCTTATCTTTCGATCCATCCATAATAGTATTACCTACCAGGAATAAAGATATCGGAAGATGGAGAAATATTGATTACTTTCTCTTTCTCTATGGGTAGGTGGAAAATCTGTTTGTGTGAACCTCACTAAGTTCATTAGTGAATCAAAAATCTATCAATAGTTAGTTTCTGTTGCTTGGTCGCCAAGCCAACCACCCTTACGGACCATCCCTCATTGAAGAGAATAATGAAGATGAAATCGCTTCATGATGATATGATCCATATGCAGTGCCAAGGTAACCACATATCTATCCTCACGTCATTAGGAGAAATAAGTAGTCACCCTCTGTTTCGGGTAGGGTACAACATAAACGGTAGGTGGAAAAGAAATAATAGGTGGATGGCGGGGGGCTTATCCGAACAAAATGCAGTGAGCGTAGGTAGTGATGTGAGTGAACCATTCAAGGATCGATCAAGATGAATGTAGGGAAAACCATGGTTGTTCTTGAATCCTCAATAGGGAAATACGAAAGGAAGGTTTGTGCACAACCCACCCATTAGTGGACCAACTATTAGTTCGTTATAGTTGTTGGTTTCATCCAACCCCACAGACAGGGTTTTGATGTCTATCAAGGGATACCAGACTCATCATCGGTAAGTTCAGAAGTGAATTCAGTCAGATAAGAAGCTCATTCATATCATATAAACTCTAAAAGAATATAACCTTCATCTCAAGTGGGTTAGAAAATTTGTTGGCCATCTGGGCCATCCTTCCAAAACAATCACTCATTCCTCTCCCTTTGGTCGAGACTAGTTCCTTCCTGCCAGCCAAACAAGAAAGTATGATTTGGAGTTCAACCAACTCTACCTAAGTATTATTTGGAGTTAAACCGACTCTACCTACTTTAATAGAAAGGATTTCAATCCAGAAGTAGTTAGGTCCCTCATTCCAACTCAATGAGGAAGGAGCTACCTGGCCCGACGACTATCCTATAGTTGGATTGTTCATTCGGGTAAAACTGATCGATGGATGAAATTAGTGGGATATAGATAGGATGAGAGGCCCATAGAGGATATCTATATCTGGGTGGGAGCTTTCCTTCACCTCCAGATGAAGAGCATGCAAATATAGATAGGATGGGAGGAAGTAACTTCACTGTTAACAATTCAAATAGTTGGGACTCAGCCAGTAGGAAGCGGCTAACCTGAATTGAACACCTGCCTAAATTGAACCCCTCTCGCTATAGCTTTCATCTGAGCATTTAAGAGAGAGTACCGGAAGGAAGGGAGGTTATTCAATGATAATTTCAACAAAAATTGGTGCTATTAATGCTTCATTGACTTTACTTTCTTGAACTCGGATCCTCACGAGAAAAATATTTGAACCAGGGGTTCAAGATGGCTCCTACCTTCCGATGGGTGAAAAAAAATAACTGGTAGAGATGTTAACCCATCTTGTCAAGTCAATCCATCCATCCTAGTTTTCCAGGTTCTGCTATCCGACCATAGGTGAGGGAAAGGATTTTTTAGGGAATCATAGTTGGGGGTGAGCTATATCTTCTCACCCCAAGGTGAGGGAAACAATTTAACAATAATGGCCAGAGGGAAAGTTAGCTACATTAACGACAATCGTTGGCGCGGGGTGGGTAAAAGAAAGAACTTTGCCTCGGATGGCTCTATCACTAGCAGGATAGGATGGGATTCAAATGGAAGTAGATCTTGACACCTCCTGCCGAGTTATTGGCCTTCGATTGATTGAGAGTAGTACTTGTAGAGCAGTGGATAAATGGGAAGGAAGTAACTTCTACCCCTCCCATCCTTCACCCACGGTGGGGGATGGAAGCAGGGAAAGCTATTGGGGGGTGGAGAGCCTAACAAGGAGATTAGAAAATTAGCTCACTCCCATCCTTCACCCACGATTATGAATTCAAGGAGATTAGAAGAGCATAAATCTACTTGTTTCTTAGTTTTGCCCATGCTTTCTGCTAGTTCTCCTCTTCTTGCCTACCAAGCGAACTAGCTGGTCCGGGGAGATCCTATTGGTTGTTACCATCTCCTTCATTGGCCTAAAATTATTTATTTAGCTGGACCATCCATCCGAAACCATGCATCCATGTTGGTTCCATATGTTTATCAGTGACAGATGTGATTTATAAAGCCATCCCTTTCTTTGCTTTGGGTCTTACTTGTTAGGAAAGGGGAATTCATGGCTGCTTTGCTACTTGGGCTCACTTCGTTTGGTTGGCTTGCAGAGCATGAATGAAGGGTTGAATCACCACTGCAGTGCAGAATGGGCACCTCTTAAGGGTTTAGGTATTTGGAGCTTTTGGTCAGGGGACTTCTATTCTCCTGAGCGAAGACTTCCTTCTCTGGTTCCTTGGACAAGCATGCGTCCGTACCGAGGATATATAAGGACCTGTGCTATCTAGTTTCATAATGGGAATATTTTTCTTTTTTTGTGGTATATACTAAGGAATGGGTTCTGTTGCTATCGACGCCTACCTAATTAAACAAGAGTAACCAATCAATACCAACCAAGGAGCAACCAACCAAAACTAACCAAGCTGGCAAGTACTTATTTCATAATCATTTCAAGTATTAATTCATCAAAGTAGGGCGTGCAAGGAAGGATGGCTAGCAAAGATACCGAACCAAATCAACTGATCGACACAAACCCATCGAGAGAAACCAATCAGTACAAGCTAGCATCACTAACCGTAAACAACATCTTTGAATACTTCTCATCTAATAAATTCAATCCATTCGAGACTAACAAATGTTGGACACTAGCTAATCAATGGAAGGAAAGGAAATAAATAGGCATTGAGCACCAGACCTTTGTGCTTGCTTAATAGAACCCCCTATGGCATATACGTATATGACAGGACAAAGTAACCTATTTTGATGCAATATAGGTCTTCCCTCAGGCACTATATAAGCTAAGGAAGAAGTACGGGCAGAGCAGCAGGACAACGGGTCCACCTATAGTACCAAGCATTGCCACTTATAGTACCTATCATTGTTAGGTTTGAGTAGAAAAGGAGTTCACAGATTCAAAGAGTAGCACAAAGAGTAGCCCTTCCTTATACCATCTACTGCGATCTCCAATGGAACCACCCTTTGTGATACACACACTCATAGTGATCTGCCTGCACATTTTAGGATCTCGCGTATCTAGGTCTGCTGGAGGGTGGGAATAATATGATGAATCGGTTGGGGTTGGAACGCTATTATTTCTGCCCACAACCATAGTTCTAGTGGATAAAATTTCTTGTCTAGCTTTCAGTGTTCGACCATACCTTCTTAACTGATTTACTTGGGTCTACGCCAACTATAGCAACTTCGGTGTTGGCTTGAGGGGTCCTAACCTAGGTTCAGAGGTTAAGGTTTGCAAACAAAACCCTACACTACTGGTCCTTTCGGAAATGACCTACTTTTGTAGGCCAAGGTCTCACCCGAAGTAGTATGGGGGGGTGCTAGAACCAGGTTTCCGCACCCTGGGAGAGAGTAGGTAATTAAGGCAGATTGACGTTGTAACTATCAGGTTCGCATAGATCGAATCTGTTAGCAGGATTTTAACAGTATAATCAGTAAGAAATCATAACAAAGCTACTATCATTAACGGATCTAATCAATACATTCGCATCCACGTGCGCATCATCAATTACCATCACAGAACATTATAATCGCTGCTAATTCCTAGATCGCAGTTACATTCACAGCTTAAATAAATAACATAGATGCACTTCAGTAATAAACACGATCAGTTCAGATATCATAAATATACTTCAAATATATTCTGCATTCATTAGTATCGAAAACCTAGTTACAACCCAAAACACAGCTCGCGCACACAGCCAGTGAGGTCCGCACATAGCAAGGCTGAGGATCTCCACACACAGAGCCAACAGGAGTCCCTACCCAAAACAACCCAAATAGATCTCAAAAATTCACACGTAGCATCAATATTACTTCTTCCTACTTACTAGACCCAGATATCTATCTTTTTATATCCTCGTAGCCTTTTCTATCCAATGGTCCGCAAACTGTGGTTTACGGACCCTAGTTTTACCCTTTAACCAATTAAAAAACATTGGGGGCTTTGACCCACCCCAAAACCCCTACAAAAGACCGACTATTACAAAAATATATCAAAAACACAGCTTAGGGAACCGCGTTCTAATAGGCCCCCAACACAATCTTGTGACTCGTCCCGAGTCACAGCGGCTGCGGGGTTTGCATATTTACCTGAAGCTGCTTGATTGCATTGACCAGAGGGGGCAGCACTCCTTTGCTCTGTACAGTATCATTATGTGCAATATCCACCAAATTCTACGAAGTTGGACCTTTAGTAGCAGCAGTGACACTTTCGAAGGTCTGGTTCATTAGTTTAACTGCAACATCCACTTCCTAAGATAGCTTGAGGGATTCATCGGCCCATGGCTTGAGGTGGTCACTAAGAACCTTATTTTTGTATTGGAGCTCTTCGATGTCATCTCTAAGTATGTGGCTAGTATGCAATCATTCTAGGCATTGAGCTGGGATCAAAGTGGACATAGTAGCTTCTAGTTGCTCAAAATCTTCCTCCTTCTGGCACAGTTCTTGAGTAAATTTGTGTAGGAGAGGATCGCGCTGCGCATTAGACTATAGCTACATAGCTGTCTCCAAAAATTCTACGGCCTGAGTGATTTGAGCTGTAATGGCATTGGTGGCCTCTGTGACCAACGCGACTCGTTGGGCACTTACCTCAGGTGTAGTTTCTGGCTGCAATTTGGCCTGAAAGGCATCAATCTGTTGCTCCATCTCTGCCTTGACACTCTGAATCTTAGTCCTAGAATCCTTTAGGGTTGCAACAAGCCCCTCAATCTTGTCCTGGGGGGTAGTAGAAGCTGGGATATCCTCATCTACATCTGCGCATAGACTACTGATTAGGCATTCCAACTCAGTCTGCTGTGTTGCGGCAAGGGTGCATGCAACATGTACCTGGGACACCTCAAAGATTTTTTCCATGTTTTTATGCTCATATGTACTTATCTTCTGATGCACCTGACGATCTCTGTGTTGTACCTCCTTGAAGAGGGATGTGTGGAGGACTTGCAGCGGTTCGTGTGGAAGCCGAGCCAAATCCAATTGCACCTATGCACAGGCCTGGACTTGCACACATAAGGCAGGGAGGCTCAAGGTGAATGTTGCGTCAGGTAGGGAGTAGAGGTGGCTTTCATCTGTGACGATCAGTTCATTGCTGGTAGTTTGGGGTGTCTGCTCCTGAGTCATGCTTGTCTGCAGGGTGTCAGTTTTGAGCTGCAGAGTGCGGAGCTCAGACTGGAGTGTAGTGACCCTGGCTTTCTGCTGCTCTTCCAAGGCCAACCACTTATCTTCTAAAGCGAGGGTAATTATATTAGTCATCAGTAATTTTTTCCTTTTTATAGATGACCAATTCTTATCCTAGATTTCTAGAAACAAAATTCATGAATATTTTGTTCTACAAATCTCACTGCCTTCATTATCTTTAAGATCATTTTTCTTACTATTTTACTATCCTATCATATCATGGCCAGCCTATCACTCCCAAAAGACCCATCATGGGCTCATGCCACTCAATCTCACCATGTTTTTCCACCTCTGACCTTACCACTCTATTTTGACTTGCCTAACCCTTCTACTTCCACCTTGGATTTCCAAGTAGCCTAACCTTTTCCCCTATTCACCAAGTGCCTCAAGCATTGGTGGTCTCAAGCTACCTTTCTAGGCACTTTAGATAAATCAAAATCATTATTTTTTCATCTGCAATGCATAAGGTTTTTCAAAATCTTTGTTTTACACCTAAAGACCCCAAGTCAAGTTTTCAGCCAAAGGCCAAATCCAAAAAGCCTCCCTCTAGGTCATTTAGGGTTTCATAAGTTGTAGGTTTGTTTCGGTATTCTGAAATCACTGTTTTACATGTGCCAAGAAAATGAAATCAAATAAAAAGGAGGGTCAGCACTGGATTGCCCAAGATAGACAAAAAATCCTTCAAGGAAGGCCTCCTTGGTCAAGCACAAATTCTGCAAGGGATAGCTACCCTTGTTGACATTTCTGCAGGAATGATTGAGATCGCCATCAGCAGAAAATGAGGTAAAGTAAGAGGCTAGTTCCTCACTAAAATACATCCACAACAAAGAACAGGAAGCAGGCCTATGTTTAAAGAGAAACAAGGTTTTGAGAGTAATTTGATAAACAGTGTTACCAACCAAGGAGCCAATGCATAAAACTACAAGGGCAGAAGCCACATCAACACAACCAAGCACACATTGAAGATTTTTTGGAAATTATAAATGAATAAGGGAAAAAGGTGAGGTGAACTGAACATAAATGAATGAAATTTAAAGGGCTATAGATAACTTATAATACAACACTAATTATTATTCTCTAACAGCCCTAATACCTAGGATTTTGGAAAGATGGGCAAAGTAGGTGAAATGAAGACCATGGGCCTCCATCATGGCAGCAAAAGGTTTTCAAGGGTTTACCAAGGTAATAGGGCTTCACTACATCAAAAGGAGAAAATGCAAAGAGTGTCAGTGTCAAGGAGACCAAGCCTCCATTTTCAGTCACAACCCTCAAAATGATCAAAGGAAGGAAAGCACAAGGTTAAGATTCAAGACAAGAAGTCAAAATTAATCATGAGTTCACTGTTGATTAACTGAAGTTGTCAAAATCCAAACAATGACAAAGGGTACCAAAAAAATTTGTGTCATGGCACCTGCTACAAATCAAAAGTGGCCAAGAGAAGACATAGCAGTTTATCAGTGAAAGCATAAATAGGTTTTGACAGTTCCAAGACCCTCAAAGGCTAAAAAGATACCTCTTCATTTCTCCAACAAACTATCACCAAAGAAAGAAGAATTACCTTGAAAAGTTTTCCAAGTCAAAAAAGTATATCAGTTAACAACCCATTTGTCAAAGGCAAGGAGAGAAAGGAGCTGCCAGGAGAAAATCCTGATTTTTTGAGAAATTATGGGCAATTTCACTGGCGCTGTGCACAGAACCTAGTGCTGCGCTCACAGACCCTGGCGCTGCGCATAGGCAAGATTCCACAGTGTAAAAATACACTATGTTGCACTCACAGGAGGAGGCGATGCGCTTACAGCAAGGCGCTGCGCGCAGACCCAGTTTTCCCGACAAGGGCCCGACCTGCCCAAAACCAGTTTGCCATTACGCTCACAAGGGACCCAACTGGCCCAGTCGTCTCAACACTACACCCACAGACACCCAATAGACTAGAAAGCCTACACGTGGCGCACAACGCTGCACGTAGAGGGAAACCCGACAGGCCCGATACTGCACATACATCTCGGCAAGCTTGCACGTGGGAAACACTCACCCAGGAACACCCGAGTCACCCAAATTTCTGCTCGGCGCTGTGCTTAGGGAAAAAAAGACCTCTTTTCTTGAAAATTGCCCTCAAAGGCCAAAGGGACACCTCCAAGATGTTTCCAAGACACCGCAAAGGAGTTCACATTGTTTTATGAAAAGAGTCAAGCAATGATGAACAAGAAATCAAAGGCAGAAACAGAGAATGAAGAGAAAAAGAGGGAACATGACAGTGATGAAGATAAAAACAGTGACAATATGGAAGAGGATGGTGAGGAAGATGAAGAGCTTAACAGTCAAAATGAAATGAGCATTGATGAAGAGGAGGTCAGCAACAAAACAAAGTACAAAGAGGGAGATGATAAAGAATATAGTGAAGGACAAGACAACAAAGAGGAAAATAGTCATGACAGTCATGACAACAGTCATGAAATTCATGACAAAAATCAGCCCCTCAGTGATAATGAAAATGATGACAGTGCAGAAAAAAAAGATGAAAGCAGTCCTGGTGATGAACAAAATGAAAGTGAGGAAAGTGCAGAGGGTGATAGTCCTAATGAGGATCACATCCATGACAAAGACACCAGCAAGATCACAATCACACCTTTTTCACTCACATATCAAAGAGGGACAAGGCTAGTGTTTGCAGCCTCCAAAAGGCAAGAGACCTTGCCATCCACCTCAGCTCAAAAAATTGACAAGGGCAAACAAAAGATGAAAAAAGGTAAGAAAGGTAAGAGAGGTAGGCAAACTAAACATAAACCCCAATTCATTGACCTTGACAGTGATAATGAAGATGAGGAGATGGCCATTAGAATACTACTTCAAAGTAAAGATGCACAAATTAGGGAGCTGGAGAGAGATTTTGGCATGGCACAACATATCATTCAGTATTATAAGAATTAATATGAGTATTTTAAGAAGGTAAAAAGGGGCCTTGATCTCCAGAAAAAAATGACCAAGAACTACTCAATGAAAAACAAACTTGCTTGTGCCAAACTCAAAGAGGCCGTCATTGAAATTCAAGCACTAAAGGGAGGAAAAGACCAATAAAACCTTTGATTCTTGGCTCAAGCTTCTCTACAGGTCTCTCAAACTCCTTGAAGGAGACATCCACCAATTTTGAAGAGATTTGGACAAATTTTTGTTTTTTGAGAATTTGAAGGCCTATAAGTGCAGCGCCACTGGCACTACGCTTTTCCCTCAGGCATCCTCAGAGGGAAAACTCTACATTTTTGGATTTTTCATGACTATCACACCATGATCGCAAAATTTCAGAGAAATTGGAGCATTTTTTACCCCTAAAAAGGTCACAAAACACCTCATTTTTCACCATTCTCCCTCCTTTTCAGGCCTGGTGTTGTGCTCAGAGCAGTTTTGGGATTTTGACATTTTGGACAGGTTACTGGAGTTGGATCAGGAAACCAAGAGTATTTTTGGAATTTAGACTCATCATTATTTCCAATGGACTATCACAGAGCAACATCCGACATCGGGAAGGTCTCCAAAACTTGGTTGCAACAGGACCTATTTTCTGCCTAAGGCGGTGTTGCGCTTATGGACAACACTGTGTGTTTTGGACCAAAATTCAACAAAACACACTCATTTATTTCAAAATCATATTTTAGTGTTTTTTGAGGCAAATCACTCTTGAATTAGGTGCTAGAAGTTATTTTGGAATTTATTTCATGGGATATTCGGTGCCTTGGGCCTTGCATGGTCTCTTGGGCATTTATGACATTTATGAGTGATTTTGACATTTTCCAACCCTATCTAGGGTTTTTTACCTCCTTTTCTAGATAAATAGAGCATGAGGGATTTCATTGTAAATTTCGCAATTTTATGAGTTTTGAGAGCAATACATGGATTTTATGAGTTTGGAGAAGAAATTGGTGTTGTGGAGTTTTTGAATGGCTTGCTTTGATTGATGATGAAGGAGGATAGCTTGCAGGATCCCTGAGCATGGTTAATGGTAATGTACCTCTATTTAGTTCTTTTTTTCATGTTTATCATTATGTTCATCTTTCTATGTTGTAGTAGAACAGAAAAGTATAGGCTAAGAAATGTTGTTTGAGGCACCCTAGTCCTTCCTGCTTTCTATTGCCTTGATGTTTTCCTCTGTTGGGTTTATTTAAGGAATTCTTATTTGCTCCTTAGTTCTACCTATGCTTGTTTATTCCATGAATGGTTCAATATAGTAGTCTTAAAATATGTTTTATGGTTAGCCCTGCTTACTTTATGCTATTTAAACTCTATTTTAGAATCTCTCTTTGAAGTATTACTTGTTAGGTTTTTGCCAAAGAGGTCATGTTTTGATCATGCCCTTTGTCCATGCTTGAGAAGTTGCCTTAAAGTTCTTTGTAGCTTGATCATTGATGTTTAGGTGTTCCATCTTAATTGATTAAAGTTATTTGTTATCTTGAATGTTTTCTAAACCTTGAAGGTGAAATCACTAGAAGTCAAATGAGTTTCTCACCTTCTATATTTCATTGGAATTGTTCATCTTGAATGCTTATTTGCCTAAGTATAATATAAAAATTATTGGTTTGCCCTGTTTTTTTATTATACCCTTATGTTGATTAGTATTTGAGACCATATTGTTTAAAAGTATTTGTTTAAGGATTCTTCATTGTCCTTACATACCTACTATGCTCACAAAATTAATTTCCATTTCATTCCACACATACCTTAAAGGATCCATTTGACTATGCTAGATTTTCCCTATTATGCACCCTGTTTCATTATTGAGATATCCATGACTTTATTTGATTCCATAGCTCAATCATTTGAAGACCTCTCACTCCACATATTCTACTTAACCATCCTACCCAACCAAAACAAACAACAAACCCTACACTTAACAACGAGCCTAAAATCAACCATCTAAAGCAAACAAGTTCACATCCTTTGCATATAATAGAGAGAACCCTCTCTGAGTCTAGGAAGGTTAGGTCCTAGGACTCCAAAGACTGGTCTGATGTTACCCTGTGCATTTGGTCTACCAATCTGCTAAATCACATGACCCTAACATAATGACAATCATGGTGGGACCTTCTCAGTAAGTCACAAGCTGAAACTTTATGTATCCATTGATTTATAGCCACCTCATCACTATCACTAACATAATGGTGATCATGATGGGACCTCTGAGTTAGTGACAATATTATTATCCCTTAGGACTTCAGAAACCCTTGTACACATCATCTATTGATTTATCACCAACACATAGCCTAACATAACTGGAAAACCAAGGTGAGAAGATTCCTGAAGTTAGGGACAATATAAGCACCCCTTAGAACTTAAGAAACCTTTATAAAATCATAGAGAACTCAAACTGTCAGCCAAAGAGTAGAACCTGGTTGTTTCACCATCCTAGCAAAATGATGACTCAGCTATAAGACACTCATACAAACCTTAGGGCTACATAAAGGAACTCAGAAAACCCCAAAAACATCCCTAGATTGGTTTTTTGTCAGTATTTGTGGTGGGCCATACATACATATCCTCAAAAAAACTAAAAAAATCCACCTACCAACTCCACTAGCCTCCAATAGGCCTATTACTTTACTAGTTCTCATTAGACTTCCCTAGGATTGTGTCAAATCAACCCGGAGAAGTTTAGAAGCCTAGTCCCATACTGTGTGAGTTTACCAAGCACTAAGAGAGGTCAACCTTGTGAAAACAGTACTAAACTTTCATCCTCTCTAAATTTTGAGTTTGAAATCTGGCTTCACAAAGGATTAGTACCAGATCTCATCCAAACCCAAACCCTCACACCATAGTTGATGACCCAGAAAATATTGTGGCAAAATTATAAAACTGGAAACTTAACTACTGTTAGGACCATTCATAGAGCAAGCTCTGTACCTGAACATCTTACAACTTTGCAAGATCCCTAGTTTGACTCGCACCATACCAGGAACCTTTTCAGAACAAAGTCACAAAGTGATATTGTCCAGAATGACCTTGAGCCCATAGATTTGCAATAGAGTTATAGTAGAGAAGCCTCTCCTTCCACCCCACCTGACTTTCAACTTGTCCATCACTTTAGCTCTTTCCATACCAAATCTGCTCAGAATCAGTTTGCTGGCCCGAGTACTTCCACCACACCCATCCATACCACCACTTTGCAAACCACTCCCCTTCATCATACACCTCCTCTCACAAAACCTCCTCTTGTAAATCCTCCATTAGCTCCCATCATGGCAGCTTGGTATGCCCCCCTGGTTTTACCTCAACCTCTAGTACCTTTGCCACATGATTACCAGTCCAAGATCCCTCATTTCACAGGAGCAGACTCTACCACTGCCCAACAACATGTGGATAGAATGAATAATGCCTTTGAATATATGGAGTTGGAAGAAGAGACCATAAAAATGAGGATATTTTCACAAAGCTTAGGAGGAGAAGCAAAAAAATGGTTCAAAAGCTTGACTCCTAACAACATACATGATCTCCCTTCTCTTTACCAGACATTCATAAACAAGTGGGTGATTAAGAAAAACCCTCTCCAAATCCTCTCAGAATATCACAACCTTAAGAGAAATGCAGGGGAGAGTGTCCAAGACTACTGCACTAGGTTCAATAGTGTTTACAATGCACTCCCACCAAACATGAAACCCCCACTAGGCCTAGCCTTAGCAAAATATCTGGAAGGTTTTGACCCTAACATGGCCTATCAGCTGAGAGAAAGAGACCCCCTAACTTTATAAGACATGCAGAAGGGGGCTATAAGTGTAGAGGCCAACCTGATTGAAAAGAGAGCTACGCTAAGATCATAAATTCAAAAATCTTCCCCCTCACATAAAACATAAATATATTGAACTTTTAAAAGAGTTTAAAGATGTGTTTTCATGGGGGTATGAGGACCTGAAATCATATGACACAATCATTATTCAACATAAAATTCCTCTTAAGGAAAATAAAAAACCTTTCAAACAAAAATTAAGGAGAATAAACCCTGTTTTACTACCTTTAGCTGAGAAAGAGATCAAAAATATGTATGATGCCAGGATCATTGTTCCCCTTAGGTACTCATAGTGGGTTTCCAACCTTGTGTCAGTTAGGAAGAAGATCGGGGAGATTAGGCTTTGCATTGACCTTAGAAATCTGAATAAGGCCTCCCTAAAAGACAACTACCCCTTGGCTAAAATGGATCACATAATTCAAAATATAGTTGGCTCCAAGAGAATCTCACTGCTTGATGGCTTTTCTGGTTACAACCAAGTATTAGTACTCCCAAGTGATCAACACAAAAGTTCCTTCACCACACCTTGGGGTACATTCATGTATGTTAAAATTCCATTTGGATTGATGAATGCGGAGGCCACTTTCCAAAGTTCCATGGACATAGCTTTTTCAGAAGACATAGGCTACTTCATATTCATTTACCTTGATGACATCACTTTTTACTCTAAGAATGATGAAGAGCACTTAGTCCACTTGAGAAAGGTTTTTAAAAAATGTAGGAAGTATGATCTATCCTTAAATCCTAGGAAAACATTGTTTGGTCTACAGGAAGGAAAAATTCTAGGCCACATCATCTCGAAGGAAGGAATCAAAATAGACCCCAAAAGGATTGAAGGCATATTGCAAATCAACCATCCTAGAAACATCAAGGAGTTGCAGCCTTTCATTGGGAACATCAACTTCTTGAGGAGGTTCATCCCCAACCTTGTTGAACTTTTGAGGAATATTACAAACATGCTAAGAAAGGAGATAGGGGTTAAATGGAATTTGGAAGATAAGCAATCCTTTGAACTGGTCAAACTAGCACTCACCCAAACATCGGTTCTAATCAGTCCTGATTTTACCAAATACTTCTACATTTTCTCATTTGCCTCTGAACATACCGTTACTGCAATATTATTGCAAGAGAACATGGCAAGAAAAACCCATAGCCTTCTTTAGCAAAGCCCTTAGAGATGCTCCTCTGAAGTACAACATCAAGTGTTGAGCTTAGGAGACAGAAAGACATTAGTTTATAATCTCCATATAACACTCATCGGTAATAAGGTCCAAGCCCTATTGTTATATACACCTTTAAAGACTACGCAAAACCCCATCAATGCTTACTTGGCCCAACCAATCTCAGTTTAAGAAGTTGATGTAGTGGTGGATTGATGGAGGACCATTAGAGAAACATGGAATAATGTAACTTCATATCTTAACTTGATTAAGATGGTAGATCTAGGTGGAACTAGTTCACATAAATTAACTTTGTAGTATAGATCAAATCATGCCAATAATTAAACTTACTACATGGTGATTATTGTTTTCCAACGGCCTTGGATGTTACGATATTAGACATAATTGATATACAATATATTGTGAGAGATATCGATCCATACCTATTTCCACTTTATGTTTCATAGATTTTCCTATATAGTACTGCTGTACTGTACAACAACCCTCCCCATTTCGAAATTTTTATATTAATTTTTATAAGAAATGGATCCCCTTTTCTTTTTCTTTTAGATTCAATAATCTTTCCTAGCTTCTCTTATTGCAAAGATTAAATAAAGACCTTTGTATATATAAAAATATTAAAATAAAATCAAATGAATCATAAAATAAAGCAAGGCTTAAACATAAGCCTTTATCACATTTTCACAAAAGTATGAAAGGAATAGCTCAATATGTCATTTGCCTAAAAATTCTGATGTGATAAAGTGAATCGCCAAATCACATATCACACTAAACATAAGGCTATTCCTTCCCTTTGAAAAGTCCCAATGTGATGAAGTCTTATCGCAATCGCAATTCGGAAAAGATGTATCACAAGCAGGCCCTTTTGAAAAGTTTCGATGCGATGAAATCTAATCGCAATCACAATTCAGCAAAGATGTATCACAAGTGGGCCCTTTTGAAAAGTTTCGATGCGATGAAATCTAATTGCAATCGCGAATCGGTGGAAAACTTAATGCATCTTTATGTGTTCCTTTCAAAATCTGTGATGCGATAACTCATTTCCAATTGCTCATCGCTATCGGTCTTCGCTCATCACCATAAACATCGCTCATCGCTTATCACTCTTTGCTCATATTCTAAACCACACCCCTATTCCAACTCATCGGTAAATCGAAATCGTAAGTTTCAAATGGTAATCGTTAAACCTAGACTTTGAAATTGCCGATCTCCGATATGCGATCATAATTGATCAGAGATCGAAAATCTTATATTATGAATGCGTGATGTGACTTCCCATGATGGCATTAAATTGCAAAATTACGGAAGTCATTAAAGGAGATTAATGAATGAAAATCCTTTGTAGATTTCTTTTTAATGTTTCATTTAAAAATTATTTCCTTACGTTGCTCATTCTCCATTGTTCTCCGCTTGTTTCTAAGAAAATTTTCACCATTTCTCACCTATTTGCAGACCTGTGGAATAGCTATCCCGCTTACTTGCAGACCTGTCAAAATGCTACCAGTTGAAGAAATGTCGAAGAAAATGAAGAAAGCAAAGGTTATCACTGTCCTAAAGGAAAAGCCGGCCAAAGTCAAGTTAATAACCGATACTACATTCCTTGGTCTCGGAAAAATGTCTTGGGAAGAAGTTTATAATCTGCTCAAAGCCGAAAACCCCACTGTGACAGAAGAAAAGGAAAAAGTGCTAGATGAGGACTCAGAATCATAAGATAATCCCCTCAAAGAACTGGCAAACTCTTATCTTCATAGAGTAGCATCCCGAGAAAATGTATTCCCGTACTATGATTTAGTACGATGGGTAATAGAAGACATAAAAATCACAAACAGAGCATTTTTCATAGCTGGTGGAAAAATGTTTGGGTCCTTTAAACCAGAAGATGTCAGGGCAATGTATCATCTACCAGAGCCTCATAAGATTTACAATAAATCATTTCTAGAGGATTTCACTTCGAAAAATGAAATAGAGTCAGAACCTATTGGAGAATGGAGGCAAGTTCCAGAGAAATACAAGCATGAATCCTTAGGTAAGTACTCTGTGGAATCTCTAGCACCTCCCTATTGCTACACTGCTGCTATGATATGCAGACTGTTTGGGCTTGATAATTCTACAAGGTTTTCAATTGAAATGGTACCTCTGATTGATGCCGTTGTGAATTATTATATTATGGATTGGTCAGTCATCCTATCCGATAAGATAGCAAATAAAATTCTTAATTATAGGAGGGGTAGGCATATGTATACTAGAACGACACCCCCATTTCATCTGTGTGCTTTCATCATAGATGCCATATGCTTCAATTATAAATTTCCCATTTTTGGATGGAAATGGACTCCTCAGGACCCCACTCCTATTCATATCTATCATAAATATTTGTGGAAATCCCATTACAGAAACCATGTATATAAGATTTTCCATGGATTTATGTTGCCCCTTCATCAAGCCATTTTTAACAAACCCCCTCCGTGGTTATCAGAAAAGGCCAACCTAGATTTAACCCTAATTAGAAACTGGTTTGGAGAAGAGAATTTCACTTACATCTAAATATTCAGAAGTGTAACCAACCCTCATGTTTTGCCTCTATATATTCCTGATAAATTACTAGCTTAGGAAATTTCCTATCGGATTACAGAGAATTGTTTGTCCAGGAATCTTAAGACATCCAAAAAAAAATGTGGCCTACATTTCCTCTCAAAAGTGGATCTTGCACTCTTAATGATTTCAAGCATGCAGAGAAGGAAGCTTTGAAATTTAAACAACTCAAACTGGAATTCATTGCCCCAAGGTAATATGACCCGAATAAAATCACTCTTAATGTTATATCTATAGTACAAATTGCCAAGTTTTAACATGAAGATGATAGTTTTGATGACCTATTTGTCTCAGCTGAAGGTTTTGCACCAGTCCAACAACAAGCAAGTTCAAAACTCTAAACAAGCGATATGGAGAAATTCATGCTTTACAGAAACAAAAGGTTACTGAAAATTCCTCTTGACCGGCTACAAACGACTCCTCTGCTATCCCAAGAAGAACAAAAAGAATAAAAGGGAAAAAAGAGTGATACTCAAACTGAACAAGTAAACATAGGAAAGAAGGCTGACAGCTACTTTGATATTAATATACATGTTAATTCAAAAGGAGGAGAACAGTTCGATCAACAGAACCAAGGAGAGAATGATTTTCAGAAGCTGAATACCACACAAACATCTATCATCATAGTTAAAGAGATAAACAATAATACCAATACTCCAGATGTTGAAATTATTCCTGAAGATCCATCTAAGGAGATTGTGTTAAAAGTTGAAGATATACCACCTCTAGACATTTTCTACAGTCCAAAGCATAGAGCTGTGGTTAAGAGGAAAAGAAGGAAAAGAAAACTAGACCATAATCTATTATCATCTTCCCAGGCTGAATTGATGGATGTTGTTTGGAAAAACTCCAAGATTGATCCTTCATAGGACTTAACAAAACTATCTCAGTATGCAGGAGCCTATACAACAGCAACCATAGATAAAGCTTCTGAGGTAAATTTCTTAATAAAGGAAAAATACCAAATAATAGTGCAGCTGGAGCAGCAATTAGTTGAAGAAAAATAGCAGAATGAAGAACTTAGAGAACAGTTAAATTCTGAAAGACAAAAGCTTGACCAGCAAGCTATACAAAAACAACAACAAATGACCCAAGAAGTAAATAAATTACAGACATTACTTGAAAGAGAAAAAGTGGCCAAGGAGGAACAGAATGCAATATTGCAAGCAAAATTGCAAAGATTTAAAAATTATTCCGAGGTAGATCAATTCAAGAAGGAAGCCCTTGAATCAAATAAAATGTTATCATTACAGCTTGATATTTTGTCTCAGAAGAAAAAAATGGTTCATCCTTTATGTGAAATAACCATGTCGCTTACAGAGAAAACAACAAATTCAAGACTTGAATTTGAAGATTTCGATGAGAAAATATCAGGATTTCTCACATGGCAAGAAATAGATCAGGGAATTGCAGCTAATTTGCCTAAAATTCAGGAAGCACATAAAGAAATTATGTTTGCAGAGTGGGAAGCACAGTTAATTAAAACAGAGAGAGCCACTTCCAGGGCAAGAGTTTTAATGAACAATGTGGTGGAACTAATCAATGATAACCTACATGTTGCTAGCTTAATCTCCAATCTCATTTCAGAACAACTTCCTAAGGTCAAAGAGTTAAAAATACAATGGGAACAAGAATTGAAAAGCAGGTACCAAAAAATTGATGCAATACAGGAGCTAAAATGGGACACATTTTGGTCATATCTAGTCAAACCACACAGTCGGCAATTAACTATGAAATGCCTCTCCCATGCTATCTCTAAAATGCTTCTAGAGTTTTCTGATGCCACCTACACCGACCAACTACATTCTCGTCTGAGTCATTCACCAGAAGTTGAAGATATGTTGTCAATATGCCAGTTTCACACATCAAATATGTGAGAAGTATCTTGGATCTATTTCAATGGGAACTGCCTATCTATTTTTGTGAAATCTCATCCCCAGTTTTCATGATTTGGTATTCATAACAGCATTTAAACGATGTTTAGGATAGTTTGTTAGAATTTTTGTACTATTTAAACCCCTTTCATGCATTTAGAAAAGGGTTCCTAAATTTGTAATAATTTTTGACTTGCGAGATACACTTTTGTACTTCTAAAACATATTATTTTTATGATGGATCACATTCTGTGATTTTATGAGGAATCATTTTTAAGAATCTGCACTTTTGCGTCTTGGAAATAGTTCTAAGTGAAAAATAGGATCGGAGTATCAATTGTATTAGAGAATTCCAAACATATCTAGTATTTCTATCGTTTCTATTTCAGTTTTCTTATGCGATGAAATATTCCTGTGAAATTTGCTATTGTTTATATATACATGTTTCCAAAACATTTCTTTGTTATATCATTTGTGAAAATATAGAAATGTTATCTTTCATAGTATGTATAGACAGTATTTCATATAAAACTGTGAATACGATACGTTATTATAACTCTATTTAATTCCTTAAACACAGTTATAATCATATGAAATCTCATATTTCTTTTAAGTAAATAATTCATCTTTATGATTGTTTGTTTAAATGAAATAAGTCTTAAATCATGTTCATCGTTGAATACCCGGGTTAGTTTAGAGTTATTTGTCTTTATTAGTCAGTAGATTAAATATAAGAACTTCACCATCCATTATAAAAACACTTTATCACCAACCCATCTATTATTGGGAAACTGGTCCCATAATATCTAGTCAGAGCCACTATCATAAATGGAAAAGGAGTTGTTCCAAGGTCTGGACCGGGTGGTTTCCCCAATGTTTGAAGCTAGGATTTCAGGGGCTTCAACAAGTACATATAATATTAATAGAGTGACGTATAACTATGGAGTTTGGACATTGTTTCCTCATGCTACATGTAGCTGGTTCACCTTCCATTCACACTTTTTGCATTATTTTTTCATAGGATCCATATAATATCTGCCACTTTCTATTGGCATTTGTATTGTACAACCATCTCATCATATGATTTTTTTTTTTTTACTTTGTATATTTTTTATCTATTTATTCCTTTCCCTTTCCATCTCATGTGAGGAAACTATTATAAAAAATATATATTACTACTTTTACATCTTAATAATTGGATAAAAATATTGTGATATTCAAAGGATGAGGCTAATATTTAGTAAACAAATCTTCAACTTATTGCTTTCCACAATACACCATAACAAGAATAAGTAAGCCAGAAGGTGCCAAACCCACTCATGATATGAATACTTTTGGAACATGGCAATTTCACAAGTCGAACCATAGTGGCTGAGACACCT
Organism: Pinus albicaulis; assembly: GCA_034641835.2. Taxonomy (NCBI): domain Eukaryota; kingdom Viridiplantae; phylum Streptophyta; class Pinopsida; order Pinales; family Pinaceae; genus Pinus; species Pinus albicaulis. The sequence goes on from CM076584.1 coordinate 552,748,896, forward strand.
AAAGCTCCTAAAGAAGTTGCTGATCTCTCATCACCTACATTGAAACATACGACCAACAAAACAAAGAGGGGAAAAGAAGAAATGACAAAGAAAAGCAAGTTTCAACATCTTAAGGAGAAATTTAGGTTGGTAAATCAGAAAATTGCCATCATGAGAAATAGGGTTAGAAAGTATAGTGCTGAGAAAGCACAGTTTAAAAGGATGAAGGCACTATAGGAAGGAAAAACTGACTCTATTTTTGAAACTCCAAGTAGTGCAGAGCAGTTTTTCAAATGGATTGTTCCAGCAATAAAGGAAGCCAATTTTGTCAGAATAATAAATACTCACTTGAGAACTACTAACAGAAGACTTAAAGATCAAGTGGAGGACTGAAAGCAGCAGCTAAAGTTGATTCAGGATGAGTTAAAGAGCAGAGGTATTAAAATAATAGTCATTGAAGAGCCAGTAGCTAAATCAAGTGCAAATGAAGAAGGAACCTCAAGTAAGCTATAATGACTGTGTTTTTACAGTTAATATGGTTTTTAAATGTTGCAGACAAGTTTATTTAAGGTTTTTGGCATAAATACAGTTTTCGTTTTTGAATTTTTTTGAAAAAACTGCACGCTCAACATTTTCGTAGCGCAGACACTGTAAAAAAGCAGGAAAGCGCTACAAAACTATTGTAGCAGCTTTTATTGCTCATTTCTAGTAGAATTTGAAGGGTAAAATAATGAATCAAGAAATGAATTTTCTATTGAGGATGTATTAAAAGGTAATTAAGACAATCTTGGAGGAAAGAAGTCAAAAACTTGAAGAATAAGTGTTAAAATGGCAATGTTACAAGGGCGCTACGAAACTGCTGTGTTTTCATAGCGCAGTACATTTCAGCTCTTTTGAACAACTTTGGAGGCGGTTTTGTACAACTAGAGCCTAGGGAGGAGTTTTGGGTTGTGTTAAATCAACTTCAAACAGCTAAGGACCTCGAAATAAAGAGTACATGATGGTCAAAATATTCAAAGAATGCACAAGACTCTATGCCTATAAAATAGGGGATTGTTTCCTATTTTGGTGGAGGTCAGCAATATGGTCATGAAGATTTGAAGCCCATCATCCAGATTCGACCATGTGATGATACACTTTGAAATGATGTAAATTTGAATAGATAAATTTGTTAGAGATAGCATTAAGAAGTTTGAATCCTTTTGGAATAGGATTGTTTAAGTGGATTAGGTGTCTTTTTGTAATAAATTCCATGTCTTATGGTTATGCAAGCTGTCAGTAGTTATAAATTTGATGTATCTAGCCTAGAGGTAGATCATCTCATGTTGCAAGAGATCTATTAAAGGCCAGGAGGTCAAATTAGTACAGGTGGGACATTTTTGGCAAAACTGTGCTTATTGTAATTGACTAGTTTTCAACTAATACAGAGGTTTTCTGCTTAACCAACTTGAGATTCAGAAGGAGTTTTAGTGTGTTCCTATTCTATTTTCATCTCTTTTATTATCCTATTGCAGTGGGGTTTATCCATATTACTAAAAATTCATCTTTAGATGCTCTGACTTCCTATATAAATAAACTGACTGTGTTTTTTATAGTTCCATATGTGTTTTTCTGTTGACTAAAACTCTGATATGTCTCAACTTCCATGTTAAGTAGATTTGTTGGATTACTAAATAAATTTGACTCCATAAGCCCAATGTGTACATGTTGATGTGATTGTCAACCTACATCTATCATTTATCCGTTTATTACCTAAATAGAGTTAGGCATCTATATTTTTATCCAAATCATTAACCCTTGAGAGAGCCCTCTCAGGCCGAGGAGCCTAAGCCTCAGTCAAAATATTAGGTTTGAAATAGTTACATGAAGTTGACTGATCAAGCAGCCTATCAGATCCAATTTTTTGATAACATTTTGGTGCGTCTGCCAGGAGTTTGAAGATATACATCTCCGGAAAATTATGAAGTTGAACTCTTGAAGGTAGCAGGAGCTCAGAATCTGTTCGAGGCTGCAACTACCTTGGCGAATCCATTGTTGAAGAATTCAAAATTCATAGATTCATGGTGATTCCACTGGACATATGAAGAGCTCAGATGCTGCCATTCTTGTTTCAAGGTATGCATGTATAGATTTTTCAAGAATTCATGGTTTCCCAAATCATTTTCCCAAGGATGCATATTTTTTAAGGAATGGTCCAAAATTCAATAGAGAATATTTGAGTTTGAATTTGAAGCATATATCATATTTTTGTGACTTTACTGAGCTTCTTAGAGTCAAACATGAAGATGTTTGCATCATATTATTCTATGATTCATTTCAAGGAAAATGTAAACATTGGATTGAAATATTTCCTGTCAGATCTATTAAGTCATTTGTAGATTTTTGGTTGATGTTTTTAGAAGAATGGATAGATAGAACAGATTTGATGGTAGACTCTCCTTCAATTCAAGGCTTTGAACAATGGAATGATGATCATACTAATGAGGAAGTAGATGAAATTTTTTCTTTTTCCTTGTCTTCTTATCTAAAATCATTTGAATGCAAGTCAAAAGATAAGATTCAATTTTTGGATGAAGTTGCTAAGAACATCGAGAAAGACATTGAATTTTTACAAGGTCAAATTCAATCATATAGTCTTCATGATCATGATCATTCTTTTCAAAAGATTTCCATGCCAAAACACAAAGAGAGGGTGTTGCTTCCTTTCTCTTTTGAGATTGAGGAAGAATACACTGCTTTTGAAAATCATTTTGAACAACAGTTTGATAGCACACAACTGAAATATTGTGTGGTTGAGCAAAGCATACATGAGTTTTCCAAAGTTGTAGAATGTCATGAGAAGCATCAAACAGATCATGTCTTCTTTGATCCTATAGCTAACTACATAGAAGAGTTCTACAGTCAATATTGTCAATTATATTTTCATTATGAGGATCAGATATATTTTATGTTGCCTTGGTCATTTCAATACCATGCTTACTATTGGTTCAAGTGTAGTCAACATGTTCAAGTGTTAGATTAGATCAATGACTGGCTTCATTGGAAGTTTCATGTTGCCTGAGTTAAAAATGGAGATTGTAGTTGTTAGGGTAGGTAGGAGGGTGTGAATAAGCTCAAAGTTGACTGAGCATATTTTTAGTAGGTACATATTTGGTTCTTTTGCAGTGATCATCAAGATTGAGGATGAGGTGAAGGCCATAAGAGCTTGGAAAAGTTTTCATAAATTATAGAGTTTTTATTTCCAGAAAGAAAATGGATAGCAACACTGGAACTACTGGTTCTTAGTGTACCATAGGGGCACACTATCCCAAGTGGAGCCACTATTATCACCCAAAAAAAAATAAAAAATTGGACATCATTGTGACAAGGTTCCAAAGTTTCATGGTTCAAAATTGGGTTTAGAAGTCAATTTAGGTTTGGTCAAGGGTAGGTTTGAGATTTTTATAGTTTCAAGCTCATCCTTAGGTTCAAATGAAATCCTTTTTAAACTTCTTTCATGTCAAATATTTATTATTTTCATTTGTGGGTCATTTCCTAAAGTTTCAGGTTAAAACTGTTCAATTAGCCAAAAAACCCTGTTTTCATAGCGCCACCCATTGAAAAAAGTTGTTTTGCGCTACGAAAACACTAATAGTTTCATAGCGCAAACATGAAACATTACACTACAGGTGCGAAGAAAGTGCGGATTTATAGTTGTCTTATCAGATGAGCTGGAAAATTTCAGAAACCATTGGGAAAGGGTAAGTTAGTGGTATGATGAGTCAGGTAATGATGAAATTCGATGTACTCACCCAGGTATGCTATCATCATTGTCATTATAGGTTATGAATGAGGCATCATTCAGTTATGAGATGACATTTTAAATTTAAAAATCTTTCCTAATTGGTCATTCTCGTTTTCCTTTTGCTTCCATTCGAAATGTCTGAGCTCTGAAGTGTTAAACCAAACCTGTGGCCAGTTCATAAAAAGATTTTCTACACCCATATCAAGTGAGGCTGATACAAATTTATCAAGCGAGGCTAATTTTACATATATTCAAGTGAGGCTGATACAATTTATCAAGCGAGGCTGACAGGTTTTCTGAAAAGTATGGCAGAAAAAAAGAAAATACACAGAGGAGGGCAATGCTTAAGGCATGAACTTGAAGATATGAGGTCAGTAACTGAAGACCCTACAGTGATGGAGGCATTCAAAAAAGTAGGCTACTTACGGTTTTTTGAAAAGTTGCAGGGTTCTCACACACAGGTATCCAAAGAATTTTCCATGAATTTTAATGGAACAAATACTAAGGTTGGGATGCTAAGTGTATCTATTACACTAGAGACCATTGTTGCTGTTATAGAGATACCAAGAGGTCAAGAAACTTGGTTTAAAAGCTTCAAATTTGATATGGAGCAATGTAAAGAATTTATGAATCCTGAGCACACAGACTTGGGTCTTAATAATGCTATCCCTAGAGGTTGCATCAAAGATAATTACTCAAAACTGCTGCTCAAAATTCAAAAATATTTCACATGTGAAGGAAAATACCAGAAGTTTTACTCATATCATTTCAAGCTGCTTCTGCATTTCACTGGTAAGATTTCACTTGATTTTCCTTTTTATCTGCATAAGAGTATTGCAAAGATGGTTGATAAGGTGCAAGCGAAGTCTAAAGGGAGTGAAACATCCTTGTTTCATCATGGTTTAATGAAGTTATTGATTTTAGATGAACTTCAGAAGATAGGAAGGGATTGGTCATCTTTCTTGTTTTTAAATGGTTTTGAGTTGGAAACCCTAAACCCTGCAAGAAACCCTAAAGCTAAAGGAGTTTCATCACCACCAGCAGTAGAACCAAGTCAACCTATGGCTGTAAAACCAAAATAATCTGTAAAATTGAAGCCAAGGAAACAAACTGAGAAAACGGCAGAGAAGATACAAATGTTTGATACACCAACTTCATCACTGCAAAACAGAGGTCAAAGGTTGTCAAAGATGCAAAATAGAAACAAGCTGTCAGTAAGCAGGAAATAAAAATAGTAACTAGAAGTCAAGCAGTGGCATCAAAGGAAAGACAATTGCTACAGAGGACAACCCAGTAGAAAAGGGAAATCTAGAGGACATTCTTCATGCTATTGACATAGAGGAAACACCCATTGTTCAAGCCGAGTTCATTGGGGAAGATGAACATAAACTGAAAAAGGCCAAGTCTACCAAAAATCTATAGTTCATTGGGGAAGATGCAGCTTTCATCTTTCAAGCAAGAAAGCCTATGACTAGACATGCTAGGAAACTGAAGGAAGGAAACAAGGAAGTTCAAAAACCCACTGAGACACCTAAAGCTCCTAAAGAATTTGTTGATCTCTCATCACCTACAGTGAAACATATAGCCAGCAAAACAAAGAGGGGAAAAGAAGAAATGACAGATAAAATAGAGTTTCAGCATCTTAAGGAAAAATTGAGGTTGGAAAATCAGAAAATTGCTGTCATGAGAAAGAGGGCTAGAAATCATAGTTTCGAGAAAGCACAGTTTAAAAGGATGAAGGCACTGTTGGAAGGAAAAACTGATTCTATTTTTGAAACTCCAAGTAGTGCAGAGCAGTTTTTCAAATGGACAGTTACAGCAATAAAGGAAGCCAAGTTTGTCAGAATAATAAATACTCACTTGAGAACTACCAACAGAAGACTTAAAAATCAAGTGGAGGACTTAGAGCAGCAGTTGAAGTTGATTCAGGATGAGTTAAAGAGAAGAGGTATTAAAATAACTGCCATTGAAGAGCCAATAGCTAAATCAAGTGAAAATGAAGAAGGAACCTCAAGCAAGCTATAATGACTATGTTTTTATAGTTAATATGGTTTTTAAATGTTGTAGACAGTTGTATTTCAGTTTTTTGGCATAAATATAGTTTTCGTTTTTGAAATTTTTTGACAAAACTACACACTCAGCAGTTTCGTAGCACAGACACTGTAAAAAAGCAGAAAAGCGTTACAAAACTACTATGGCAGCTTTTCTTTCTCATTTCTAGCAGATTTTGAAGGGTAAAGGAATGAATCAACAAATCAATTCGCTATTGAGGATGTATTAAAAGGTAATTAAGACAATTTTGGAGGAAATAAATGAAAAATTTGAAGAATAAGCGTTAAAATGGCAATGTTACAAGGGCGCTACGAAACTACTGTGTTTTCGTAGCATAGTACATTACAGCTCTTTGGAATAGATTTGGAGGAGGTTTTGGAAAACTAGAGCCTAGGGAGGAGTTTTGGGATGTGTTAAATCAACTTCAAACAACTAAGGACCTCGAAATAAAGAGTACATGACGGACTAAATATTCAAAGAATGCACAAGGCTCTATGCCTATAAAACAGGGGACCGTTTCCTATTTTTGTGGAGGTCAGCAATATGGTCATGAAGAGTTAAAGCCCATCATCCAAATTCGACCATGTGATGATACACTTGGAAATGATGTAAATTTGAATAGAAAAAGTTGTTAGAGATAGCATTACTCAGTTTGAGTCCTTTTTGGAATAGGACTGTTTAAGTGGATTAGGTGTATTTTTGTAATAAATTCCATGTCTTATGGTTATGCAAGCTCTCGATAGTTAGAAATTTGATGTATCTATCCTAGAGGAAGATCATCTCATGTTGTAAGAGGTCTATTAAAGGCCAAGAGGTCGAATTAGTACAAGTGGGACATTTTTGGAAAAACTGTGCTTATTGTAATTGACTAGTTTTGAGCTAATACAAAGGTTTTCTGGTTAACCAACTTGAGATTCAAAAGGATTTTTAGTGTGTTCCTTTTCTATTTTCATCTCTTTTATTATCCTATTGTAGTGTTGTTTATCTATATTACTCAGAATTCATCTTTAGATGCTTTGACTTCCCATATAAATAAACTGACTGTGTTTTTTACAGTTCCATATGTGTTTATCTATTGACTAAAATTCTGATATGCCTCAACTTCCATGTTAAGTATATTTTCTAGACTACTGAATAGCTTTGAATCCATAATCCCAATGTGTACATGCTGATGTGATTATCAACCTACATCTATCATTTATCTGTTTATTACCTAAATAGAGTTAGCCATCTATATTTTTATCCAAATAATTAACACTTGAGAGAGCCTTCTCAAGCTAAGGAGGCTAAGCCTCAGTCAAAATATTAGGTTTGAAATAGGTACATGAATTTTACTGATCAAGCAGCCTCTCAGATCCAATTTTGTTATAACAAGTGATTCCAAGGTAGAGGGGTAAAAGGAGTAGGGACCAATATGACCTATCACTTATGAATTAGTTCATACAACTAATCCATTAGTAAGGATCCCTTATAAGGATGTGAGGAACCTAATATGGGATAGTGTTACCCTCAATAGTCTAATAGGAGGAAAATAAAATTGGTAAGTAATTCCAAGTAGATGCACAGGTAGATGGATATGACATTAAAGATATCATGTTAGATATAATATTTGATGTGAATATTTTACCTAATAAGTCATGGGAAGCTATGGGAAAGCCTCAGCTCATTTTTTCTCCGATCCAGAGGCCAATGGCTAATCAATATAGATATTCCCCATAGGACATTTTCAAAACATAGAAGTTGACTTAGCCAGTGTAAATAATACAACCGAATTTGAAGTGATCGAAATCATGGATGATAAAGACCATTATCCTGCCTTGTTAGGAATTGACTGGGATTTTTATAACTATGTTGTGAGTGATCTCAAGGAAGAAATTAAAGAGGGCCAAGTCTATTAGGTTGGAAGGAACGATGGCACCAAAGTAGTTCAGCCTTTAGATCCCTACCAAGGGACTAGGTATATTGAACCCGTGGATGAGAGATATCCTGGATCAAATCTACCAGATGATAGCTGGAAAAAGGGACAATTATGTAAACACTATGACAAATGGATTGGTCATTTGGAGGAGCATGCACTCCTTTGATAGTGACTGTGATGAAGCCTTCTATGATTAGCAGAGGAAGTACCATGAATTTACTTCTAGGAGATGTAATACAGTAAAAACAGTCTGCTGGATTGGGACTGAGATGTGAAATATTAATATTGGAGTAGTCAGGTCCATTTCTTCCATTCTAAATAGATGTAATAACACGCTTTTCGCCCCCCCACCCAATAAGCAATCAAGGAAGTCTGGTAGACCATAAGGATGCGTATGCAGGCTCGACCATAAGGGTGAGGGTGAGCCAGCCAAACTCTCGACAACAGGAGAGTTATTTCATGCTCGACTAACAGGATTTGACGCGAACAATCAGTTAAAGGATCGATTTTGGGTGATCGAACATAAAGGAGAGGAGTGAGAAGCAAGATACTCCACCAATTCAATCAGTATAAGTCACCTGTGGAGGCTAAGCATATATCCATTTATAGGTATACTAGTCTATTACCCATTCATACAACTACTATTCACTAAGGTAATCATATTAATGTAATCTCCCTTATCTATTAGCCCTAACTTGATTAGCCGTAGTTAGTCAGGTGGTGAGCCAAATGGAGCAGGTGTCCATTAACTCTAGTCTACCAACAACTGTGCAATACACTCAACCTGCCTCAGCTCCTGTCCAAACCTCCGATGTCCATATGGTTCAATCAATGAATCCGAAGGGAAACCAACAACCTAGAGGTAAGAATAAGAATAAAAATCCAAATGATAATTTTGGACAAGGAACTGCAACGATGAATGAATCCAATGTTTATTCTAGGGGTGAAAAGGATAAGCAAAAGTTTCAATTTAATTGAAATATTTTTAAAGGGAATCACTCACCAATGCTCCAAGATGAAGGATATCCAATGATGCATGGCATAGCTAGAGGCTCCACGACAACCTGTAGTGCTTACAAACCCTCAAGAGGGAGGGTCCATGTTCATGATGCATTATGAGGACATTAAACAGTGAGGACATTATGAGCTCTTGAGCCTTGAAACAATGCATTATGATATATTTATTAGCATCTATTTTTTATGAATGAAAACTGGAGCGTTATGATTGGCTAGTAAAGAGTCACGGTGGTGGAGAATTATGGACATTATGAGCCTAATTCATAGACTTATATTAATACTCCACCTTTGGTCCTCACTCAGACGCTCTTCCTCACTTTTGGCCCACACCCTTTCCCACCCTTGTGATATTATTTCCTTCTAACGAAGAAGAAAAGATAAGATATCGTAAGTCCCTTCTAGAATATTGATGGGTCACCTGTTATGACTATAAACCCCAAATCTACATTTGTGGAAATAATGGGTAAATAAATAATTCCTAAAGAGGTCATCCCCACCAGCACAGAGAATCTCCTTCAATATAAAATCTATCCTTTTCGAGCACCTATTCGCTAACTCTCGGTCTCTCGCACATATAAATGCAGCAATCCATGTATTTATGCCGAAGGTATTGAACTAGATGGTGACTATATCTATTTCTATATCCATATATATCCATATATTTAGATTCCATATATTTCTAGTTAATATTCCTAAAACAGATAGGGAGACAGAGGCCCTTTTAACCAAAAGTTAAAAGTATGCCAACTGGTTGGAGAGCTGGTTGGAGAGATAGATGGTTAATGGGATGGAGAACGTATGAAGGCGAACGTAGGCAGGCTGGCTGGAGTGTCTGGTTGGAGAGATTGAAGTCATTTGGAGAGTGTGTTTCAAAGTGTTAGTGCGAGTGTCTAAGAATCTTAGTGTTTATGGAAAACATATGAAGGTGTTGGAGAGCTGGTTGGTAGGAGAGATAGATGGATGGATGGATGGTGAGGTGCTATTACTCACTGGGTGGGATCACCTGGCTTCACTATTTTCATTGGTTATAACTGGGTTGATATCACTTCCCTACATTCATTGATTGGATGTTATAAAGGAATGTAAAATATATTGAAAAAAATTTTGTTTACTTACTCTTTATATATGTTACATTCAGTTGTGTTTTTAAGGTTCGTAGGGCTTGTGCTTCATAGGGCAAGGGAGATATTTCAGTAGATTTATAGATTTATGCAGTGCTTCCATCTGGCCTTGCCCCCACAAAGTTCGGTATTGTTATCCCACATGGAAAAAAGATATTCACACACAATATTCTCTCAAACTCTATCCTTAGGGGACCTCCTCCACCTGTTCCGCTGGGAAAGAGTGCGAATGAGGAGGAACTATGAATTCCCCCTGTTCAATTTTGGATTAGGGGTATTTTATAGGGAAAAGGAATAGAATTAAGGATACATATATCCTGTTTTCTTTCGTCCACGTGTTAGCATCATTCTCTTTCGTCGTCATTTTTCGTTTCACGTTATTTCTTATGTTTAGACACTTGAACAAAGAGACTTTCAATGAATCCATCCATATCCGAACCTACCTCCCACCCAGCATTCATACAGGGTCTTCCCTCTAACTATTATATATGAGCTTAACCTTCCTATAAGGTGAGGAGGGATAAGATAGATATATTTTTTTTTTATGTAGATTTAAGAACCATGAGGCCCTTCAGAGGCTGCTAGGCCCACTACAGTCCATTCATTTAGAAATGCATTTATACATTTAGACATCCATTCATTATAAATCTTTGGGCCTTTAAAATTAATAAATATTTGGACCTTTAAACTAATCGATCTATTTTTTATTTAATGAGGAGAGAAAGATCCATGATTCAATTACTCTCTCTTACCCTCACCCTCTCATTGAAGGGAATGTAATTGAATGTATACACTCACATTTGCAGGCACAAATATATGAATATATAGAATTACCGTTGTCTGCTCTCCGATGGTAGAAGTGCCTAATGATCAATATGGTCATTTATGTCTTGGTTAAAGTTTCTCCATTATGTAATGTGATGCAACCAAGGAATCTTCAGTTGATATATTTGGCAGTGTTGAGGCCAATGGAAACCTACTTTACAGTGGTTCATTCAGCTGGAACACCACTTTTCTCATTGTCTATTCAATATTTCCATCTTCAAGGAATGGATCTCACTGCCAATGACATTCTATGGAAACATATTCAAAACCCGTTGAAATTTCACCACAATATTCCCATAAACGACCAATAGTGATTTTCAATTTTTTATATCTAATAATGGTGGAGAATATGTGAGTCGATAGTTTGAAGAATAACTTGCTTAGTCATGTATCTCTTGGCAGAGGTTTGTCCCTAATACCACTCAGTGGAATGACATGGAAGAAAGGAAGAATAGGACTTTGGTCAACATCACTCACTAGACTTTCAGGGTGGCCTTGACCTCAGGTTGTTATACCCTACGATGGGATTCAACCACTATCCTCGTAATGATGAAGTGCCCATTTAAGAGTAGCTTCAAAACCGGCTCTCGCTTGAGGAACTACAAGATGTGATGCTTGCGACACGTCAGTCGCCTTATAGCCTATCATATTGGGACGAAAGTACATCCATTCCTTATCCTTAATGGACTTAGAAAATATCTCTACTCCATGGGGAAAGCAAAGCAAGGCAATAGCTAGGGTTTTAGAGCAACATAAGGGGAGAAGGAAGAAATGAGAGAGAGGCGGTTGATATGCCCCACCCAACACCCATACTAATTTTCCTACTTAACCAGACTCATTTTCATAGGGATTATCGTATCAGGAATGAATGGGTCAAGCGTAGGGGCCTTTTTTCTCGCTACTTCAAAAGTGAAGTGGGCATCTCTCATTTTAGGCCAAACTGCGATGGCATTTGGGAGGGAAAAATGGGGTCTTTGCTAAGTGAACTGCGAAGGACCCCCACTTCAAGTAAAATAGGGACAAAGTATGCTTTTAGAGGTCTTTATTTCTTTCCAGCATTAGATAGAAGATGATACCTATTGGGATGTGTTCCTCGACATGAATCTTTCTTTCCCGCTTCCTCCCATGGGTGCGTATTTGTAGGGTTGATCTTTATTCTAAAAGGCTGGTTGTATCTCCCCGTGGAAGAGTGTGGATTTTTTTGGGGTGGTTTTGGGCAGTTCTTCCCATTTATGAGGTGATATTTCTTTCTTTTCACTAAGTATTCACTTCTTTATTCAAGTTTCAAGTCATACAAGAACAAGTTTATCGACAGGTTGGTACAAGTTTCTCATGCACATTTTGAGTTCAGGTTCCATATTTGGATCTCATCCCAAAGAAGGAATGGGTGAATATGTTTAGAGAAACTACCCATCATCACTTCCCAAAATCCATTGAAAACTTTCATTTAGTTTCAATCTTATTGGACATGATCTTCGGCAAAGGGTGACAGATATATTCTCTCCACACAGAACACAGAGGTGAATGGTAATGCATATATTCTCTCCACCAATAATGAAGATTTGACCCTAATGAGAAATAATACATTATACATTCCATACCAATTCCCAATATAATATGGAGTGGTCAAGGTATCTCTGCACCTAAGAGAACAAGGGAGTCCCCGAATGCAGTGATTCAATTAGTATGAATCTAAGCATGGTGTCTGCTCAAGCGTAAACTGCTTGTTGCTCTTTACCCGCTCTCCAGGTTATCAAGATTTATTCGAGCCAGGTGAATAGAGATTTCTTTTCCCAGGTGCAGCAAGATTTATTCTCCACATCAAGGTCGTTTTCTCTTCTCAGGTGCTACAAGATTTCTTTTTGAGGTGTGAGACAGATGAAGCAACCAAACCCTCTCTTTTTGGGTGGGTGGAATAAGTTGGTATTGGAATTGAAAAAGAACATCTAGAATGGTTAATTATATATCACTCTATCAAAGAAACATTTGGTTTGGGGCACGTGAATGAAACATCAATTCTCAATCATAGTATCTCATCCTTACTAGTGGAAGAAAACATCTCATCAAGCGAAGAAGAAATGACGAGATACGGAATGCATCATATCTCCCTCGGGTGGAATATAATAGAATTTTTTTTCATTTCTTCTGCATCTAGAAAGCGAGGTGGGTTATAATAGTATTTTGTATTTTCAAATTCTATTCTCTCCTTGATTTGGTTGGGTTTTCTTTCCACCCACCTACAGGGCCACCCTGCATTCACCCCCGGATGGTCGATTGAGGAGTAATGATTTTTATCCATCCCTGGACCATACCTATTTTTTCTTTGATTGGCTGGACCAGTCTCTAACAAGAATTTCTTTCACTCCCTGCTATGGATAGAACTCCCTGCCACCGTAGAGAGGTTTAAGCTGGGCTAGAACTCCCCGCTATAGGGGCTTCAACCTTCCTCTGCATTTGACCATATCATTGTTTGGATGGATGCAAAGAAAGAAAGTGAGCTATTAGGTAAGATAGGAAAGAAAGAAATTTAGCTCATACAGAAAGAAAGAGTTCACTATTAGGTAGGTGCCTCGGATGGTCAGGAGGAAGGAAACAAAAATCTAACTAACGTTGGGGAGGGAAGAAGGAAGTAAAATAGCTTAGCGGGGACTACCACAATATCATGGGAGTAGGCTTAGCCCATGGTAGGGGAACAGGCACCGGGAAGAGGCTTAGCCAATGGAAGGCACCACTTACCCTTATTATACTAGTTCGAGCAACCAGAAGGAAGTAATTGGTTTATTTCTAGAAGGAAGTCCAGCACCAGAAGAAAAGGAAGTCTAGATGAGAACCAATGGACCTAAAGAAAGTATTCCGTCCCATCCTTTACAGGGGGTGGATAGATATAAAAGGTAGGAAAGTGTGGAATAGGGTTGCTGTTGGCAAAACTATTTTCTATTGATACTAGCTGGGTGAAGAGAGCACAGGTAAAGACTTGTGGGAAGACAAGAGTCTAATTGGAACCAGTTGGGTGACTAGAGAGCTAGTTACCTACAAAAAAGAAACAAACGTAACATAGTTGTTGGTGTAATAAATCTATTGGAACTGGCAGAAGTAGATTAGTGGTAATAAGAGATATAGGGGTTTACTTAGGGTCTACGAAAGATATAAGTGTATTTGTGGGTAGGGGTGAGCCTATGTTGATAGTAGGTAACTGGGTCTGGCTGGGTGTTTTAGAGTAGGTTTTTCCTCGTATCGCTCATTGCTAATAGTATGATGAAGGGCTGCCATTGGCTTAGGAGGGTTTGTAGTTTGGGTTTCCCTGGGTGGAATATAGATTTATTAGTTGACAAAGTAGGTTTCATGCTGCCTTGAAAATACAATCTTGAAATTGACTGTTTATTCCCCTGAGATATGTGAGGAATGAAGTTGATAAGTGGGGAACCTACTTCTCCAAAGAAGGGCTCGCCCGAAGGTTAATTCTCTGATGTGAATGATATTTCATCTGGAATACTAACTAACTCTGGTACAATCGATCAGAAAGATGATCTTAAGCTCAGGGAAAACCAACCACGACTCTCATTTATCCAGGCGGGGCAACACCTCCTCTCACAGACATCACCCAACATGACTTTGATTTCCAGTGATGCTCGTAGGTGACTTGAGATGGCTAAAGAAGGTCGTTTACCATACCCCTTGATTTAGCATAAAGAGAGGCCATGATCGTATGCTAGGGTATACGTATGCATATATTCGTAGTATGAGCATTTCCTCCTACAATGGATAGGTGCATCAACCCTCTTAGCCCGTATACAACTGAGATCCTCGGAGGTTAGGGTCATTGGATGGATGTACCAACTCCAGGTGGTTTATAGTATCTTGTTTTTGCTAAGGTGCCCATCGTAAATAAATCTACGTCCCCCTTGTGGTTTCAAGCGCTAGTTCTGGGGGTTTCATCTATTTTCTTATAGTTCAGGGTCCTGCTAGGTTTTACGAGTGGAGATAGGTCTAGATGCTGTCTTGGCTCCTGTTCTATTTGAGCTAGGTTGGATAGTAGGTGCCTCTGTCTAGGTATTGTATTTCCCTGCTACTCTACGTTCTTCCTCGGGAAGTACAACAAGTGGTCGTTGTTAGGTTTGGTTGATTTCCTTTCATTTGTTTCATTTGAGTGCCTCTCCAAGCTCTGCTCTCTTTACCCTGCTTTAAGTTTTTCTTGCCTCACCTTAATTCTTAATGGATGGATGAAGCGATGCGGGGAGTTCCCATATCCTCAACTTGCCTTAAGGCAGGAATATTTGTAGGTATAATTTTCTATTGTAATTTAAGGGAGGGTGCTGTAAATAAAAAATTTCCCTAATGCCAAATGTTAGTTTGATATCCTGTTGGATCCATATCCTCAGACCTCGGAGAATATAGGGTTTTCCTCATCCCAAACTGCATTTTCCAGGGTTTATTGGGATCGACTAGACCAACCTCTACGATCTTTGCTTTTCGGGTCATCATTTAGAATAGTTTTTAAGCTGAAATTACTATGCCTCTTATGCTACTGCCCTATGGCCTTCTAGAATGGAATAACCCTAACATGATCTCACTCATCTACTTGCCTAAAGAGAAATGCATGTGAAATTATTCCTCGACCCATGCCAACAACATGTTTGATAGCTCTCAGATCGCATCTAGGAATGCTTTTGAATTGACTGGACAAAACCCACATGGCTTACATATATTGAGGGGATTTACTTTACTAGCTTGGCATTTAATTCTTGCTAGATCAGTCGAATGAGGGGATAGAATTCATCAATCCATGATAGGGGGAATTCTTTATTAAGGAAGGCCCAGGAAATTCTGCATTATTCAATATATAATATAAAAACCTTTTTGAATTTCTTTGTTCCACGAACAAGGAGAAGTGCTTCCTCCATATACCAACTCTCACACATAGTCCTTATTCTTCTTTTTTAGCCATTCCCCGAATACTCTTTGTAGCCTCCTTTATTTTCTCCCCCCAATTATTATGGATGGACATGGTAGGCAGAGCGGCTGGATGAATAGATGGGTGGATTGATGGTAGTCTAGTAGCCAAGGAATTCTCGTAGGTTGCTCTCAGCTGGATTACATTAAAGCTACTGCATGGCATTAATGCATGGATGCATTACCCCTATATTACAACTGCCTTTCACCTAGGACCATGAAGGGAGTTAGCCCTAACCATTTGATTTCATTAAGACCTACAAGAAATAATGAGACCCATTCCACATATATCACTTCGATTCATGCGTTTAGTGATGCGTTAGTTGGGTACTACATTTAGACCTTCTCGGAAACCCTTATAAGTAGCCCTATCCTAGCCTATTATAAGGGATGGGTGTATAAATCTAATATGAAGTATATATCATAAGGATAATATGGGTAAAATTGGATAATATATCCCCTAGAATAAAGCCTATGCACTTATACCTAATATTCACTTATATACCTATGAGTTGTTGTTTGGGTTGGGCAAACTACTGAGTAAACCGGTCACCTTATTTATTCCTTTAAATAGTTGAATTCCATCCAGTGGGAGGCAAATATGCATCCTGAACTGGGTATTTGTATTGGCTCACAGGACCAACCCCAATTTGTATTAGCTGGACTGTGGGTGGGAGGGAATAGGAAATTTTTGGGAACAGACCCTTTTTTCTAAGTGGGTGAAATAAATATGATGCGCCTCCTTGGTGATGATGATCCACTTGTGACTACTTAATTACTCCCACCCACCATGTATCCCAAAAATATAAGTAGTCCGTACAGGCCACTAAACATGGTTGAGAGTCATATGGATCATTTTATGTGTGGTTTGACTGAAGCAACATCCGAGGAATACGAGCGAGCTGATATTATAAGCATTAGGTTTATACTCAGGTTTTCATGATATAAATTCATTTGTTAAGGTATCCCCAGACACTGTGATTCGAGAGCAGGCCCTGGAAACTCTAAAAAAAATGGGAGTTCGTTGGGTCATCAGTAGGATAAACTAGATTATATACTTATTGACAATAGGTTGGTGATCGACATGGCTCCAACAATTCGGATTTGAGGCAGTGGCCGTCCGGGATGGATAGGAGTGAATTAATATTAGTGGTAGGCTTTCGAATAGGAGTATATATGGATCATAGAGCAACAGTTGGGGTAGGGTAGACATATCCATCTCGTTGTGTGAATCGGCATCATATATCCTCCCACCCTGAGGGTGGAATGACTCCGATGAGGGAGTTGGATTGATAATGGACGTTAGATGCCCTCGAAGGTGATCCGACCTGGAATTAGTCTTGGAGCTCATGATGGGGGTGTAACTAGTCAATTTGGGGAGAGGGTGGCCAATAGGAGTAGAATCGACTTATCAAAGGTCTTTAGTTACTATGGGCTGAGAACAAAGGAAAGATACAAGGACCTAAATAACACCTCCACCTATAGTTAGCTATGGTTAGTATTACCTCCACCTATAGGTGACGACTCCTTTTCCTTATATATTAAATTATTTATGAGAATTGGTTGGGCTTGCTATCCCATCCATCTAAATAATTCCCACCATGCTCCAGGCGGGAGATAACGAAAGTCCTTCCATTCGCGAATTTCGAGCCTCGCCAGGATCACAACGTTCTCATTCGAGTGGACTTGCCTCCCAATGTTCTAAGCCTGGCGAATGCTTTATTATTGGACCAACCTTTCATAAGGTCTACTACTTGTTGGTATCCTGTGATTTGGCTGATTGGAAAGCCAAATGACAAGGACACATTCAAACCAAGCTTTAGAGCTCTAGGATCTGGCCCTCCTAGTCTCAGAGAGGGATCTCTCAATATGTGAAAATATGTGAGCTTGTTTGCTTTTAAGGGTTGATTTTAGGCTAGTTATGAAGCATGTGTTTGTTTAATTGTTTGGTTGGACCTGATGATCTAGGCAGTATAGATAGAAAAGGGAAATCTCTAAGTCATTTGAAAATGGAGTTAAGTGGAAGTTGCAATAATTTTGTATATGAATTAGGGATATCAAAGGGAAAATCTAACTTGGCTAGTGGATCTACAAGGTCCTTCAGGTGAAATGAAATGAACATCAAAGGTTTAGAATGAAAAATAAAACCAAGGGAAATTAAGAATCCTTAATTATATATACTTCTCAACAAAGGGACTTAAAACATTATCTGAACATGAAGAGGCATTCCATTGATAGGGCTAACCATAAATTCTATAAAACCACACTTCAACAAATAACAATTTCAAGACAAACTTTTCAAATAAAATATAGGAGTCAAGGAACGCTCTATTTCATCCAAAGATTTCACTTTCAAGGATAAGAAAACATTCAAGATTCAAAAATAACTGCATTCATAGAAAAGGGAACTCCTAGACATCTTTGATTACAGCTATAAAGACCTTCAAAACAATTATTTGAGCAAGTACAAAGGGTATGATCAAAACAGACCTCTTTGGCAGACTTTGGACAATGGTAATTTGAAGAGAGACTTCAGAAACAGTTTTTAAGTAGCAGCAAGTAAGCAGGGAAATCCATAAATCATTCTTGAGGGCAACTATATTGAAATATTTAAGAAATAAACAAGCATAAGGGTTCTAGATAGAAATTAAGAATTCTCTAGAATATCTTAGTAGAAGAAAACATAAAGACAGTGAAGATAAAATAGGTCTAAGGTGCTTTCAAAAGACATTTCTTAGCCTAAACTTTTCACTCTACTGTAACAGAGAATGATGAAACATAATGGAACAGGAAATAACAATAACAGATTTAGAGTACTTCACCAACAACCAAGCTCAGGGATCCAATGATAGAGCTTTCTCCATCAACAAACAGGTCACAACATCCACAGGTTTCAAAACATCAATTTCCTTTTAACTTCAGCAGAGCTATGTATTACTTAAAAGAGTCATCAAATTCCAAATTTTACAATGAGCTCCAAAGAAATATTTATGCTACAAATGAGGAGGTGGAAATCTTCTAGGGTTCAAAATGTTATTAATTACAGATTAAATGTATTCCTGACCTTGAAAACCATGCAAGGAATAAGGTAGGAATATCTGCAACTACTTCTCTATTTTAATAACTATGTCTTAACTTCTGATAGACAGATAGGAGAAAAGATTGACTTTCAAGGCTTATTCTTATCTTTACAATAACTATCATAACAGATTAAAATATCTTCTTCAGTGTAATAACTGTTAATTTTCCCTTTGAGACAGAAGGTAGGTTATAGGTGGCAACCAGATCTTTTTGGAGAAATAACTGTCTCCTGTTGATGTATTCAAGGCCCTTTAGCCTATTTTTCCTTCATTTTTCCATTTAAACTGTGTTTCAGCCTAATTATGCTTTTAGCCTTTATAATTCATCATGCTGCCTTTTAGTACTTTATTGTTTTCTTTAAACCTCTGTTCATCTGTCTTTAAACTATGTTTTGTCCTTTAATCTTATGTTCTTCAGTCTTCATTGTTTTCTTCTCTTCTTCTGTGTGCAAGAGACTTTTGGCGCACTGGAGGGTTTTATTACTTCGACCAATGTCCATGAAACATCGATCCAATCACGAAATTAAACCCTTTTATCTCCCTTTCTGTGTGATTCTGCCTCTAGGATTGTCATCCTCGGCTCTTTGTCACTTTGCTTGACTGTGGGAGATCCTGTAATGTTTTGGACGCCATTAAACCTGCAACTCAACATAAAATATCAATAAATCCTATGTTTTTTCGATAAAACTGCTTTAGAGGCTCGGCAGAGGTGAACGAGTTGTGTAGAGGGGAATGAATGCAACGGAAGGAGATTCCATGGTCAAAATCATAAGAAATAAGGTTTGTGCTCAGTCTATGGCGCAAGAATGGAAAGGCTGTTTTGCAAAAAAACATAGGTGGTTTTCACGTGGCCAGAAGGTGGTAAGCGATAAAGGCCCATACAAACACGATATGGCTCTGGAGGTTACACGTAACCGCGGAAAAACCACTTATTTCGCGTTAAAAATGCACGGAAGGGGGGTTTAAACGATTTAGTGTGTGATGCAAACTTGGCCGTTCGATCTGCGAGGAGACGTGCAGATCGACGGTCAACATGTTGCATGAAACAACACCGAGGCATGGGGAGAGGATGGAGTGGGGCTAGGGCGAGATGAGTTCTGGGCCGTTGGATCTGATGGATCGACGGTGATGATCTAATCATAATTTCATGCAAATCTCAAATGATTGAGAGGGTCAGTGAAAATGCAAAAGAGCGATGACCATTGGATTGAGAGGATCAACAGTTAGGATTTCATCGTAGGGAAGCGGGCGAAATGGAAAAGTGGGGCGAAGGCCGAAAGAGCGATGATGCAATGGCCGTCGTATCTAGACGATCGATGGTCAGGATTTTATCGGAGAAAGGTGGGTATAAGGGGATGTCGCAGAGTGAAATGAAAATGCGAGAGTGCACTGGCCATTGGATCTAAAAGAACAACGGTCCAGATTATATCATAGATGCGAAAGAAGAATGAATGGGGCGGAGGGAGGGAGAGAAGCGAAGGAGCAACGGTCGTTGGATCTTGATGGATCAAAAGTCAAGATTTCATCATGGGGGGAACGAGAATGGAGGACGGAATGGCAGATTGTGATGTGCTGATGGAGCGCGCGCCATCCGCTCTGGAGGATCGACGACGGAGATCTTATCGGCAGGGGACCATCGGCGGAGAACGAAAAGGGTTGCCAAGGAAAAAGCCGAAGTGCGATGCAACACGAACAGTCAGATCTGGGAAAGATCGACGGTCCAAATTTCATCGGTGGGAAACCATCGGCAAAGAACGAAAGGCAGAAGGGAAAGGGGAATGTGCCAATGTGATGCGGCGATAGTCATCGGATCTGGGGGAATGGACGGTCCAGATTTCATCGGTGGATCGACCATCAGAAGAAAAAGGGAAAAGGGAAGCGAAACTTAGAAAGTGTGATGTGCTAATTGCCGATGGGCTTAGCGCTCGGTCGTGGAGCGAGTCGTATGGAGAAAAAGGGGTTAGGGCCTAAGCTGAAAAACACTTAAGGCCTTATATGTAAAAATGAAGGTTTTAGGCTAAAATGGAGGTTTTTTAAGGGTTTTTGGAGGTTTCGATAGGGGAAAAAAGGGGTTTTAAACCAGAGTAAAGGGATTTTATCAGGTTTAAAGGGGATTTTGAGTGAAAATAAAGGGTAAAAATGTGAAAATGGGTGAAATGAAGGGGTTTTTAGAAGGTTTTTTCAAAGGAAAAAATGATGGAAAAATGGATCTGAAAACAGTCTTTTTATAACAACAGGGATTTTCTTTGAAGGTTTTGAAGTGAAGACTATCAATGGATTGGATTTATTTAAGGATAAAGAACACAGAGAGGCTTCAAGAAGTCACGTATTTTGCATGAAATTTATTTCTTGAAGACTGAAAGACTTGTTTTAGCAATCATCAGTTATGACAAAATTTTATTGATGGCTAACAGTGGCTCCACTTGGGGATGGCATCTCCTTGAAGGTGTCAAGAACCTCAGAGATAAAATCTCTGGAATGTAGACATGTGCTTTATCCTTGACAACCTTTTCTTCCTTGATCAAGTTGCTTGAAAAGATGATTAGTACTTTGTATCAGCAAACATATTTCTTTCCCCAAACAACTACCTACACAGTCTACTTCCTAGCATTTTTACTTCATAAGGTGCACTTGGACTTGCAAACCTTTAACATCAACATTTTATTCTTTTATTGAAAGCAGGAAACTAATCTAAATCTACCCTTATTTCTTCCATGAGTTCAGATTACACAATTGAACTCATAAATTCTCTACCTAAGCTACTATCTGCCAGGATTAAACTTTCTAACAGATCTAATTCTCTATATTCTAAAACAGACATTTAAATACAAACAAAACAGGATTAAACTATCTGTTTTGCTGTAAGACTATGGCATAAAAACAAGCTGCACATAGACTTAAATTTGCAAAAAATTAAAACAAAACTGTGAAGGCTTAAGATCTGAAATTTTAAAAGCATCCTTCGTTCTTCTTATGACTTAGATTTTGATTTGTTTTGAGTCATCCATTTTCCTTTCTCTTGGTTTATATTTTGAGCTTATTTGAACCTTTGTTTTTCTATCTTAATCTATTCTACTAATAAGCCAAGATTAGACAGTTTGGCAGATACTCTTCACTAACCTATCAACAGTAAATTGAAATTTATCTAGTCATGATTAGGTTGTATGACTAAATAGCAGTGCTCTTTCAAGTAGTGGCATTTAAGCTTGCGCACTTTCAGATTTTCTCTTTTTTGGTATGGGGCTGTACCTTTCCTCTTTTATATCTTCCCTCTTTTCTCTTTTTCTATTTTTTATTGTTTTTGTATTTTTCATGATTTCTTTTCGAATGGATTATGTACAATGAATAATTTTTTTTTTAATTTTTAGGACTCCTGATAGAATTAGTGCTTGAGCATCCTGCCATTGACAATACCTCCAAATAGATCTTCTCCATTCAGCTCTTGTAGAGAAAATGAATTATGACCCCGAATGGAATGAATGATTTAGGACCCTTTCCACAAATTCTCAAATTTTCCATGTTTTCCCTTTTCTTCCCTTCTAGAATCCCACTTTAGAACTATATTTCCAACTTGGAAATCATTTTCTTTAGTCCTCTTGTCAAATAATTTCTTGATACTCTCTTGGATTGTTTGTGTTCTCTTGTACACTTCCTCTCTGGACTGCTGTAAATGAATGGTCTGATTGATCCTTATCTGCATATCATTCTCTTCAGTTTGTACTTCTTGAAGTAGTTTCATGACTAGAAATCCTAGAGAGGTTGGGAAGATTGCATCCATGCCATAAACCAGCTGATAGGGGGACATATTTATATATTTCTTGGTGGTTAATCTATCATCCCATAAAGCATGAATAAGATTACTATGCCATGATTTCTGATTTTGCTCCAACAATTTTTTGATAATATTGACAAGGATTTTGTTGGAGGATTCAGCTAATCCATTTCCTTGAGGATAGTAGGCAGTGGAATGACCCAATGTGATATGATATTTATAGCAGAAGTCAACCATTCTCTTAGATTTGAAGGAA
This sequence comes from Pinus albicaulis, assembly GCA_034641835.2. Classification (NCBI taxonomy): domain Eukaryota; kingdom Viridiplantae; phylum Streptophyta; class Pinopsida; order Pinales; family Pinaceae; genus Pinus; species Pinus albicaulis. Next base: position 552,771,650 of record CM076584.1, read on the forward strand.
GCAGTATTTTCTATGATAATTTTCCTAGGACAACCAAATCTGGATAGTATGTTGGTTTCAAGGAACTTGATAATGACAGTCAGTAGCATTCCTAGAAGGTATGGCTTCTATCCACTTGGTAAAATAATCAGTGGAAGTGAGGATCCATTTATGTTGGGCTGAAGAAGAGGAGTGAATTTCCCCAATGAAGTCCAAGCCCCATTGTTGAAAGGGAGCATCAACACTGAAGGGATGTAAGGGTAAGGGTAGGAGTTTTCTTTTGCCATAAAACATGTGGTACTTATGGCAAGACATGAAAAGTTTCTGAGTATCTGGGAAAAGGGTGGGCCAATAGTAGCCAGATCTGAGGATTTTATTGGCTATGGTCTTCCAGTAAAGATTTCCTCCACATTCCCCTTCATGTATCTCATGCATGATTTTTTTCTGCATCAATCTCAAGAAAACATTTAAGCAATACTCCAACAACATTTTTCCAATATAAAACCCCATCTAATATGCAATAATTTAAAGCCTTCTGTTTCAAAAATATATCTTTAGTTTTAGACAAAGAGGGAGGGGTATTCAAATAAAGTAGCACATATATGATATCAACATACCAAGGTGAATTCACAAAATTTTCTTCAATAAATGGAGCTGTGAATTCTTCTGTTTCTTCCAAAATATCAACAATACTCATATCTAGTGCTTGGAAGTTTGACTCAGTCATGATTTTTTCTAATCCCTGCCCTTTGATTAGTTTGGTGGGCCTAATTTCTAAGTCATATTATAAAATAAAAAAAATCCATTTTCCCCTTTTACCATCAGGGTCTTGACTCAGAATATCCTTGACAACAGTATGTGGGACAAAAGCAATGATGTGAGAATCTAAAATGTAGACTCTAAAGTCTTTCAATGCTTTTACCAAGGCTAAGGCTTGTTTCTCCATGATGTTATATTTGAGTGGAGCATCTCTTAAGGCCCTAGTAAAGAAGGATATTGGTTGTTCTTGCCCCATGATCTTCTTTTGTAATAACACTGCAACTATTGTATGTTCTGATGCAAAAGAAAAGATATAGAAGTCTTTGGTGAAATCAGGACTAATAAGAACTGGTGTTTGAGTTAAAGCTGGTTTCACTAGTCAAATGATTGTTTAGCCTGTATTGTCCATTTAACACCTATTTATTTCTTAAGCATGTTTGTGATATTTCTTAATAGATCAGTGAGGTTGGGGATGAACCTCCTTAAAAAATTTATCTTCCCAATGAAAGATTGTAATTCTTTGAGGTTTCTGGGATGGTTGATATTTAATTTGCCATCAATCCTTTTAGGGTCTACTTTGATTCCCTCTTCAGAAATTATGTGGCCAAGAAGTTTTCCTTCTTGGAGACCAAAGAGTGTCTTTTTGGGATTCAAAGATAAGCCATATTTCCTACATTTCTCAAAAATGTTTCTTAAATGAATCAAGTGTTCTTCATCAGTTTTAGAGAAAACAGTAATGTCATCAAGGTAAATGATTATAAAATGGCCTATGTCTTCTAAGAAGGCTATATCCATGGCCCTTTGGAAGGTGGCCCCTGCATTCATCAAATCAATTGGCATTTTGACATACATGAATGTACCCCAAGGTGTAGTAAAAGAAGTTTTATGCTGATCATTTGGGAGTACTAACACCTGATTGTAACCTGAGAACCCATCCAATAGTGAAATTATTTTAGACCCAACCACCCTTTCAAGTATGTGATCTATTTTTGGCAAGGGGTAGTTGTCCTTAAGGGAGGCTCTATTTAGATTCCTAAAGTCAATGCAAAGCCTAATTTCCCCAGTATTTTTCCTCACAAATACTAGGTTGGAAACCCATTCTGAATATCTGAGGGGAACTATGATCCCAACATCATACATTTTCTTGATTTCTTTCTCAACTAGAGGCAATAAAACAGGGTTTATACTTCTGAGTTCTTGTTTGAAAGGTTTCTGATTTTCCTTAAGAGGAATTTTGTGTTGAATGATGCTGGTATCATATGATTTTAGATCCTTGTATCCCCATGCAAAAACATCTCTAAATTCTTTGAAAAGCTCTATGTATTTCTGTTTGATATGAGCTGGGAGAGTGTTGAATAGCTTGATCATTTTGGGTTTTGCTAGGCTGCCTATGTTATGTTCTTCTACATTTGTTTCAATAGGCTCTATTCTTGGTTCTTTGGCTACATCATTGAAATAAAAAAGGTGCTCTAATGGTGTAAGACCTCTTGGAATTGTATCATTTTTACATTGTAAAAATTTCAGGTCTTTTTGGTCTGTATTGTCAACCATTTATGCCTTAAAAAGATGTTCGAATTGATTTATATTAGCAGAAAATGGTAGCTCTATTTTAGGGATTTGTTCTTGGTTTGAACAGCTTTTTTCATGGTTGATGTTTCGTGTTGGTATAGCAAAATCATTCCTTGATTGTAGGAAATCATCTATGTGTTTGTCATCTTCAAGCACTTGCCAATAGTCTTCATTGTCAAGTATTGCAGGTCTGTTTTTTATCTTTATATTAAATTGTTCATTTATTTGTGGTATTTGGAAATTACTAGCAGTAAAAGCAAGTTCATTTGCTAGATGATTTTGAGCTCTTGGGATGAAAATGAATTCATATTCTTCAAAGGTTTTTAGAAGATCTAGGGCAACATTTTGATATTCTCTGAGTCTTGGGTTCTTAGTTGAATATTCCCCTTTAATTTGTCTAATTATTAGCTCGGAATCTCCTTGGACTGATATTTTCTTGGCTTCTAAATATTTGAGTAAATGTAGGCCAAGGAGGAGGGCTTCATATTTAGCAATATTGTTTGTGCATGAAAAATATAGTTTATAGGAATATCCTTGGTTTGTATTGTATATCCACACACCTACCCCTGCACTCGTTCTGCTACAAGAGCCATCAAAGCTCATTATCCAAGGTGTTTTCGTCTCATTTTCATTTTGTTTCTGCTACTGAAGGCTGCTGAAGTTTGGGTTGTTTTGTATTTGAATGGAGGACAGATTTGACTGTTTTGGTGGACTGACTTCTTCTTTGTTTCCCTTTTCTTGTTGAATGATTTCATCTTCATTAAATAAGATATAGGAATCTGAGTTTGAATGGATGGAATACATAGGAGTGTTGTTTGACCTATCTAAGTTGCTCACCATGTATTTCGTATGAGACTCCCTATATTGTCTTCTGGTTTGGTTAAACACTAGGATGGTGGCATAAGACATGTCCATTTGAAGGCTCCCCTGAATTTTGGCTCCCCATGATCTAGATAAAAGCATACCATACTTAGGGGGAATGTCAGCTACCACTATGTCCATAACTAGACTTTTAGCAGGAATTTGTGCCAAATTGACACACAAATCTTTAACTAGGCCTAAGCATTTGACCCTGCTTGAATCAAAGGAATACAAGTCTTTATATGGTTTAGTAATTTCTAAGCCTAGGCTTTCCATTACTACTTTGGGCATAAGATTGTGAGAAGCACCTGAGTCTAGCATGGCATTGTGCAAGATTTTATCATGTATATTCAGGCTAACATAGAAGGGAGGGAAAACCCCTTCTTGGTATTTTCCTTCAACTTCAGGACCAAACAATAATTTTGGCTTATCATCTATCAAGTTTAAAGTATCAGTGTCACTGCCTATATTTAAAGATTTCAAAACTTGATTTTTATATACATCTTGAGTTACTAATTCAGCTAAGGGTATGGTGATTTTGATCTTGGCAATTTCCCCTTCAAGGCTGAAAGGAACTATTGTTCTTGACATATTTACACCTGTTTTGTCATTTACAACTCTTTCAGCAATTCTAATTTTCTGAAATTTATTTGGAATGTCACTTGGGACAGATTTGTTAGGGCCACTAGCAGAAGTACTAGGGCAGCTTTGTTCAAAACTTTCATGATTTTTTTGTCTTTATTTAGATCAGTTTTCTTGGCCATAGTGTTGGTGTTACTGGCTGTCTTCTTAGGCTAATTTTCTGGAGTTTTCTTAACAACACTGCTAGTGTTTTTGTCATTGTAAATCTTTGAGCTCCCTTTGCTTCTAAGATTATATTGTTTATGTACCTCCATGATTGAATTTTCAAACCCCAATCTGTAATCTTCAGAATTTTCATGGTTGTTCTCAATTTGTTCTAAGGAGAAGAATCCTCGTTCTTCTTCAGTGAGAAAAAAAGTTGTCTCACTGTCAGATCCTATCAAGTTTACATGATTTTCTTCCAACCTTTCAACTTCCCTTTCTTCTTCTTGATCCACATAGTTTTGTTGAAAGGGAGGCCTAATCTATTGGTCATTGTCTCTTTTCCTATCTTGATTAGGGTCTCTTCTGAAGTTTGGGTTTCTATTTCTATTTTGGGAGTTGTTTTGGTTTTATCTAGGAGGCACTCTATCATTCAGATTTATCTTTTCAAGCATCCTCTCCTTTACCCTTACTAAGTTGTCAATTTTGGCATCGGATGATGAGTTTGATGCCATTGTTTCATCCTTGTACGTAACTCTTTTTTCTGCTTTCAACCTTGCTCTTTTTTCAATAAGATTTTCTTCTACACCTAAGGCTCCCCTCTGCATATCTTCTAAATTTTAGGGGTCTCTTTCTCTTAGCTCGTAGGCCATTTCTGGATCAAAACTCTTTGGGAATTTAGCTAAGGCTAGGCCTAGTGGAGGTTTCATGTCTGGGGGAAGCACATTGTAAACACTATTGAATCTAGTGCAATAGTCTTGGACACTTTCCCCAATGTTTCTTTTGTTGTTGGTACATTCTAAAAGGATTTGGAGAGGCTTCTTCCTAATTTCCCATTTGTTTATGAATTTTTGATATAAAGAAGGGAGATCATTTATGCTGTGAGGAGCTAAGTTCTTAAACCACTTCTTGGCTTCTCCTCCTAAAATTTGAGCATAAATTCTCATTTTAATGGTCTCTTCTTCTATTTCCATGTAATCAAAAGCATTATTAATTTTATCTACATGTTCATTTCCAGTGAAAAGGGGAATTTTGGACTGGTAATCATTGGGTAAGGAAAATATAGGTTGTGGTAACACTAATGGAGCATACCATGCTGCCATGATATGAAATAATGGGGGATTTACAAGAGGTGGATTTAAAAGAGGGAAAGTGGGTTGAGTTGGAGTGTTTTGAATAGTGTATGTGTGTACAAGAGTGGAAAAAACATTTGGGCCAACAAACTGATGATGATCAGATCTGTTATGGAAGGAGATGAATTGATGGAGAAGCTGAGAATTAGGTGGAGTAGAAGGTGAGGCTTCTCTGCTAAATCTCTCTTGCAAATCTATGGTTTCAAAATCAGCTTGGTTTAAATCACTTTGAGACTTACTTCTAAATAATTTCTCTGTGTGAGGTAAGTCAAAGTGAAAATCTTTCAAGACTGTGAGATTTTCAGGAACAGATCTTGTTCTTGGGATGGTCCTATCAGTAGTTGGTTTTCTAGGTCTAGAATTTTTCCACAAAATCCTCTCTAGATTTTCAACTATGGTAGGGGGATTAGGATTTGGATGGGATCTAGTATTGACCCTATATGAAGCCAGATTTCAGTTTCCAAAATTTAGAGAGGAAGAGGTTTTTAGGACTGTTTTTCAAAAGTTTTCCTCTCACAATGATTTCTAACAAGGTTTCTAGACTTTCTCAAGGCTGGTTAACAAAATCCTAAGTAAATATGGTGATCTAGAGGAGTAATAGGCCTACTGGGGCTAGTGGAGTCGCTAGGTAGAAACTTTTAGCTTTTCTAAAGGTAAAATGTTTTATGGTCCACCACCAATGATTTATTTGAAAACCAATCTGAAATGTTTTTGGGTTTTCTGAGTTTTATGTGATTATTGAAGGACTTACTGATTCTACAAGAGTTTTCTAGGATATTATATACTTAGAGGTCCCACCGTGATCTCCAAGATGTTAGCGTGGCGATGAGGTGGCTGATTGACTGGATAGTTTGTTATATAAGGGTTTCTGAATGCTTAAGGATGTGTATGCATTTTCACTTACTCAGATAGGTCCCACCGTGATCGCCAAGATGTTGGTATCCTATGATTTGGATGATTGGAAAACCAAATTACAAGGCAACATTCAAACCAAGCTTTAGAGCTCTAGGATCTAGCCCTCCTAGTCTGTAATATTCCCAATTTTTGCAGCTCATGGGAATATTGCATTTTATTATCAGTTTTCTTTATTCATGAATAAAAGTATGTAAAGGAGGTTTATTAAACTCCTAAGATGACAATAAATACATGCCCAATGTGAAAGAGAACAAATCTGGGCTATTATATTAAACACCCTTAAGTGTGAAAAGGGGAAATTCATTTGACTGGGTCAAACTTGACCCCACCTACATCGTAGTTTGGAGGGAAGCTTATCCATCAAGCACAACGTACTTCTAGAAGAGGATCTCTAGTGTGAAACAGGATAAGTTGAAGAAGGTGGTTTAGGGTTTTGGCAAGCCCTCGTGTTATAAAAAAGTAGGAGAGGCAGCAAGCAAAGGTTGTTGAAGAATTTTGGAAGTTGTTGCAGCAACTCTAGTCTCTTGGCTGTTTAGCCTAAGGGAAGAGGATTTCCTATTTAGGAATCCTATCTCCTTCATTGGAGTAGCTCTTTGGAGGAGATTGGGATGTATCTCTCCACTATCCAGCATTATGGCCAAGCTACATCTCTATAGCAGCACTGGTCCTATTGAGGGTTTTGTAGCTGTTTGTGAGTTGCAGCAAGTGGGGGAACTAGATCTGAAAGATCTAGTTGTTTAGAGGAGATTTCTCTCAGGGAGGGTGTCTTGTGACCACCCAGAAGAGGATCTTACTCTCATTTCACTTTCAGATCTGTAATTATTATCTGATATATCAGTTCATTCTAGCTATTGCGCAGTCTCTTCCATAAACTGTGTTATTTTCATGTACATGTTTCACTACTGCCTAGATTTCTCATTGTACTAGCTTTCTGGTGATTGAGGCTTGCCTCTCACTTGAATATTTTTAAAGTAGCTTGCTGATATATTTATGTTTAGATCTGATATGTAATGTAATGAAATCCATATTCATAAATCTTTGAATTTTTCTGCATTTCAGTGTATTAAAATCTAGATCTACACGTTGTTATGCATTATTTTGATAAAACCCCAAGGGGATCTTGTTAAGAAGGCCGAGTAGTTTCCAAATATGGTATGGATATGATTTTTTAGTAATATATCAGTTGTAGATCTGAGTTTTAACCTACAGCATCTGAAGCTCCTCATATAAAACGCTGTCAAGTCTTTCTGCAGCTTTTTCATGTGTTACTGCTATAATTTCTGAAGGATTCTTGCTCTTGCTTCATGTAAACTTAATGCTTCTACAAGAGAAATTCATTATGAATCTGATTTCTTGCTGCCATACTGTAATATTGTTTTTATGACTGATTTCCAGTGACTTCCAGCAGAAACTGCGCAATTCCTAAAGGAGGGTTTCTCTATTAACTCAGCTCTCTCCTTTAGCTGATTTTCAGCTAGTGTTGATTGTGGGATATCTGTTTAAGCCCTCTAAACCCATTTTTTTTTTATGAAACTATGCATGGAGGTCCCACACAACCTAAAATAAGGGAAAATAGCCTTGGTTTTCATTATTTTAACAATATCTTGCTTATACAGTGTCCTCTTTGAGCCTATTGCAGATTTTCCCGAGAGGTGAATTTCCCGCTTCTTCCTTGTTTAATTTTTTCTTCTCTTTTGGATATGTTATTTAGATATGAAGATCTAAGGTTCCTAAGGGTAGAAAAATTTAATAGGAGTGTGTCATTCCCACACTTTCTGTGTTTCACCAATCTTCTATAGAAAGAGTCTGGAACGGGCCAGGAAGCCTCTGGTTTTCACCCTCTCTTTAGAGGTGATATAACCAATAGATTCCCTACCAGTATATCTTTGGTTTAGATCTATTGGTTTCATTCCATATTTCTGTGATTCCATAGTGAAATATCTTAAGATATTCCCTACTGAGCCTAATTTTCCCCATTTGGAATATTACAGTGGTATCAGAGCATGATCTCTGGCACAGCTTGTGAGATCAAGCTACCAGTGAATCAAAGAGAAGAATAAGAGATCAGTTTGATGGATCATATGAGATCATTCTCATCATTTTTTAGATCTAAGAAGGGCCTCTCCAAAGAGGTAAATCAGAAGAGAGAAAGAAGAAGCACTGAGACTCCTAGAGGGTTTCGAGAAGAAGAAAGTTGCAGTAAGAGCTGCATGAGATTTAAAGAAGAAGAAGGAAGCCCTAGCACTTCCTATCAGTAGAATAGAAGACCAAATAATCCTAGATCTCCTCATAGATCCACTATTCCCACTTTCTTTGAAGAAGGTGAGAGGTGTAGCAATGAAGAAAAGAGATGCAAAGGAACTCCTAAAGGGTTTCAAGATGAAAAGGAAGAACTATACACTTCCTGTCATCACAAGGCAAGGGGGATGACTGAAGAAGAGGTCTCATTGCTTATTTTTCAAACATTTAAGAGTATTGAATAAAATCTCAAGGAGTTTGAGGAGAAGAGGAAAAATATGAGCTACAAAGAGACATCTCCCAAGGAAACAAAGGAGAATGTCAATCTTGTCACTTTGGGCAAGAGATCTCCATTTTCACTACCTGTTGCTAAGGAGCTTGCATCTAGAGAAGAGGCACTTGCATCTTTGCAAGGTAGTCTTGAGTTCTTATCATATGGGGTCCCATGCATGAATCAAGAGATGCATGAGGAGGAGAAGAAAAATTCCAGCGCTGGTATACTTGAAGAAAGGAGGCCATCATTCTTACCAGCAGTTGGAGGCATCATTGATCCGGATGGAGGAACTCTTGTGTTTTGTTAAGTGGTTCCCAAATATCAGTTGATTCAAGGTATGAATAAGATTTCAGCACATATTATTTCAAGATCCATGCATAGCCAAGGGTTAGATCAAAGAGCTGATTTGAAGCAAAGGTATATCGCAACACTGTCACTTAGTAGCTGTGACAAAGAGGCTTCATTATTCTTGGAGCACGTTGGAGGTTCTACAGATCCAAAGCTTCAGTGGTTTTGGAAGACCATACATGAGAGGAAGGTCTCACTAAGAGATCTCAACAGAAATGCATTTCAGTATTCCATGAGATGCAAAGTTCTTCAGTGGGTTAAAGGAGATGGTATTCTGCAAATGGAGAATGCCATGATTGTGCATCACATCACTCAACTTCCATATTTGAGTGAGTGAATGAGGATGGTGAGCAAGGGGTCACATGATCACTTGCAGACATATATGGACCAGCAAGCTTGGTTACACTGGTTTCCCTTGGGAGACTCCTATCACTCTCCAAAGGCACCTATTTTTCTGATCTATGCCTTGAAGAGTAGTTATGAAATGTATAAGGAGGCATGGCATCGCTGGTTGCCTTGGGGTAAGCATGATCTCTACCCAAGGATTCTCATTCTCTTATCTCATGCTTCGTACATCATTAGTAGATCATATGAAGAGGAAGCATGGATGATGTGATTATTAAAGGGAGAGTTGGACATCACAAGTTAAATATTATGTCCGTGTATTCACCTATTCTTGAAGTATGTCTCATATGTCCACATGCATTTCTGTTGGAGGTATATTTCATGCATGAATTTTGGCTTGGGAGGAGGAATGACTCACACATGATGTGGTATGAGGAGCTTTCTTGTACTATGTTTATGAGGCATTTTACATGTTCATCATTGTGTTGTTGCTCCAAGATCCACATGTTGATGAGGCAAGAAGGCTGCAAAGTCCTTGTTGTTATGGGTGCTTTTGGGTGAGTATGTTTGCTACCCAATAGCTCATTATTTTCCGAATCATGCCTTGGATTTCAATGATATGTTCCAGCAAGAGAATGCATGTACAATTTTGTTTCACTTGAGAAGGTATGGCCACCACATGACATCTCCTATGTCTATGTGTTTTGCATGGTGAGAAATTTGGCATGATCATCTCAAGATGTGCATTGATGATGGTACTTTGTATTGGGCTGATGTGACATATCATATGTCCATTAGCATGCTTGGTTTCATGGTGCACATGAGGAGGAAAGAGGGAAAAAAGATCCCTTGTTGCTTTGATGCTTTTGAATGAGTATGGTGACCACCCCATGACTCATAATTTTCCAGTTCATGCCTTATGTAACAGAGATAACTTGCAGCAAATAAGACATGCACATCATCTTTTGGGAAGCATGGATTGTCCACCTTACAAGGAGGAGATGGAGGATGGAAGCAAAGGGCCTTGCTTTGGTGGTTGATTTTGGGAGAGTATGGTTTGACATCTTTTTTTAACCCATATTACTCCTTTCCTTCTTCTTTGCATAACGTTGAAATGATGGAGTTTGGATCCTACAAGGCCAACCGGGCTAAGAATGGAGGAATGTTCTCCATGATGAAGCTTTTTATTATGGGAGGAGCTACCTTAATTTATGAATCACATGTGTTTGTGATGATGTTGGACATTATGTATTTGTCATCTTGTACTTCATGATAAGAAGAGAACATCTAACCTCACAGTTGGAAGTCATCTCATGCATTGGTAGGAGACAAATTTGGAACCAAACATACCTAACTTGTTGCAGCAAATGGAGGAAGCCTTCCTTATGTGGATGAAATTTGGAGGGAATATATGGCTTGCATATACAATAAGAGTTGCTTGAGGGCAAGCAACATTTTTCCGGGGGAGACTGTAATATTCCCAATTTTTGCAGCTCATGGGAATATTGCATTTTATTATCAATTTTATTTATTCATGATTAAAAGTATGTGAATGAGGTTTATTAAACTCCTAAGATGAGAATAAATACATGCCCAATGTGAAAGAGAAAAAATGTGGGCTATTATATTAAACACCCCTAAGTGTGAAAAGGGGAAATTCATTTGACTGGGTCAAACTTGGCCCAACCTATAGCGCAGTTTGGAGGGAAGCTTATCCATCAAGCACAATGTACTTCTAGAAGAGGATCTATAGTGTGAAAGAGGATAAGTTGAAGAAGGTATTTTAGGTTTTTGGCAAGCCCTCATGTTATAAAAAAGTAGGAGAGGCAGCAAGCAAAGGTTGCTAAAGAATTTTGGAAGTTGCTGCAGCAACTATAGTCTCTTGGCTGTTTAGCCTAAGGGAAGAGGATTTACTGTTTAGGAATCCTCTCTCCTTCCTTGGAGTAGCTCTTTGGAGGAGATTGGGATGTATCTCTCCACTATCCGGCATTATGGCCAAGCTACATCTCTATAGCAGCGCTAATCCTGTTGAGGGTTTTGCAGCTGTTGTGAGTTGCAGCAAGTGGGGGAACTAGATCTGCAAGATCTAGTTGTTTAGAGGAGATTTCTCTCAGGGAGGGTGTCTTGTGACCACTCGGAAGAGGATCTTACTCTCATTTCACTTTTAGATCTATAATTCTTATCTATTTTATCAATTCATTCTAGCTATTGCGCAGTCTCTTCCATAAACTGCGTTATTTTCATGTACATGTTTCACTACTGCCTAGATTTCTCATTGTACTAGCTTTCTGGTGATTGAGGCTTGCCTCTCACTTGAAGATTTGTAAAGTAGCTTGCTGATATATTTATGTTTAGATATGATATGTAATTTAATGAAAGCCATCTTCAGAAATCTCTGAATTTTTCTGTAGTTCAGTGTATTAAAAGCTAGATCTACACTTTGTTATGCATTATTTTGATAAAACCCCAAGGGGATCTTGTTAAGAAGGCTGAGTAGTTTCCAGATCTGGTATGGATTTGATGTTTTAGTCATATATCAGTTTTATATCTGAGTTCTAACCAACAGCAGCTAAATCTCCTCATATAAAACGCTGTCAAGTCTTTCTGAAGCTTTTTCATGTGTTACTGCTATAATATATGAAGGATTCTTTCTCTAGCTTCATGTAAACTTAATGCTTCTACAAGATAACCTCATTATGGGTCTGATTTCTTGCTTCCATACTAAAATATGGGTTAATGACTGATTTCTAGTGACTTCCAGCAGAAACTGCGCAATTCCTGAAGGAGGGTTTCTCTATTAACTCAACTCTCTCCTTTAGTTGATTTTCAGCTAGTGTTAATTGTGGGAGATCTGTTTAAGCCCTCTAAACCCATTTTTTTTTTGCTAAAAATTTGCATGGAGGTCCAAAAAAGCCTAAAATAAGGGAACCAAGCCTTTTTCTATGTTATTTTAACACTATATTTCTTATACAGCGTCCTCCTTGAGCCTATTGCAGATTTTCTTGAGAGTGGAATTTCCCGCTTCTTCCTTGTTTGGTTTTTGCTTCTCTTTTGGATCCATTATTTAGATCTAAATATATAAGGTTCCTAAGGGTAGAAAAATATAAGAGGAGTTTTTCATTCCCACACTTGCTGTGTTTCACCAATCTTCTATAGACAGAGTCTGGAACGGGCCAGGAAGCCTCTGGTTTTCACCCTCTCTTTAGAGGTGATATAACCAGTAAATGCGCTACCAGTCTATCTCTGGTTTAGATATATTGGTGTGATTCCATATACCTATGATTCCATAGTGTAATATCTTAAGATATTCCCTACTGAGCCTAATTTTCCCCATTTGGAATATTACATAGTCTCAGAGAGGGCTCTCTCAATATGTGCAAAGATGTGAGCTTGTTTGCTTTCAAGGGTTGATTTTAGGCTAGTTATGAAGCATGATTTTTTTTAATTGTTTGGTTGGACATGATGATCTAGGCAGTATAGATAGAAAAGGAAAATCTCTAAGTCATTTCGAAATGGAGTCAATTGGAAGCTGCAATAAGTTTGTAGATGAATCAGGGATAACAAAGGGAAAATCTAACTTGGCTAGTGGATCTACAAGGTCCTTCAGGTGAAATGAAATGAACATCAAAGGTTTAGAATGAAAAATAAAACTAAGGGAAATTAAGAATCCTTAATTATATATACTTCTCAACAAAGGGACTTAAAACATTATCTGAACATGAAAAGGCATTCCATAGACAGGGCTAACCATAAATTCTATAAAACCACACTTCAACAAATAACAATTTCAAGACAAACTTTTCAAATAAAATCTAGGAGTCGAGGAATGCTCTATTTCATCCAAAGATTTCACTTTCAAGGATAAGAAAATATTCAAGATTCACAAATAATTGCATTCATAGAAGAGGGAACTCCTAGACATCTTTGATTACAGCTATAAATGCAATCAAAACAATTATTTGAGAAAGTACAAAAATCATTCAAAAACAGTTTTTAAGTAGCAGCAAGTAAGCAGGGAAAACCATAAATCATTCTTGAGGCCAGCTATATTGAACTATTTAAGAAATAAACAAGCATAAGGGTTTTATAGAGCAATCAAGAATTCTCTAAAATATCTTAGCAGATGAAAACATAAAGACAGTGAAGCGAAAATAGGTCTAAGGTGATTTCAAAAGACATTTCTTAGCCTAAAATTTTCACTCTACTGTAACAGAGAATGATGAAACATAATGGAACAGGAAATAACAATAATAGATTTAGAGTACTTCACCAACAACCAAGCTCAGGGATCCAATGACAGAGCTTTCTCCATCAAAAAACAGGTCACAACATCCACAGGTTTCAAAACATCAATTTCCTTTTAACTTCAGCAGAGCTATGTATTACTTCAAAGAGTCATCAAATGCCAACTTTTACAATGATTTCCAAAGCAGTATTTATGCTGCAAATGAGGAGGTGGAACTCTTCTAGGGTTCAAAATGTTATTAAGTAAAGAGTAAATGTATTCTTGACCTTGAAAACCATTCAAGGCATAAGGTAGGAATATCTATAGCTACTTCTCTATTTTAATAACTCTGTATTAACTTCTAATAGTCAGATAGGAGAAAATATTGACTTTCAAGGCTTATTCTTATCTTTACAATAAATGTCTTGATAGATTAAAATATCTTCTTCAGTGTAATAACTGTCAATTTTCCCTTTGAGAAAGAAGGTAGGCTATAGGTGGCAACCAGATCTTTTTGGAGAAATAACTACCTCCCGTTGATGTATTCGAGGCCCTTTAGCCTAGTTTTCCTTCATTTATCCATTTAAACTGTGTTTCGACCTAATTCTTCTTTTAGCCTTTATAATTCATCATGCTGCCTTTTAATACTTTATTGTTTTCTTTAAACCTCTGTTCATCTGTTTTTAAACTATGTTTTGTCCTTTAATCTCTGTTTAAGCTTTAATATTCTGTTCTTCAGTCTTCATTGCTTTCTTCTCTTCTTCTGTGTGCAGGATAATTTTGGCGCACTGGAGGGTTTTATTACTTCGACCAATGTCCATGAAACATTGATCCAATCATGAAATTAAACCCTTTGATCTCCCTTTCTGTGTGATTCTGCCTCGAGGATCGTCATCCTTGGCTCTTTGTCACTTTGCTTGACTGTGGGAGAGCCTGTAATGTTTCAGACGCCATTAAACCTGCAGCTCAACATAAAATATCATTAAATCCTGCATTTTTTAGATAAAACTACTTCAAAGGCTCAACAGAGGTGAATGAGCTGTGTAGAGGGGAATGAATGCAGCGGAAGGAGATTCCATGGTCGAAACCATAAGAAACAAGGTTTGAACTCGGTTTATGGCGTGAGAGTGGAAAGGTGGTTTTGCAAAAAACCATAGGTGGTTTTCGCATGGCCAGAAGGTGGTAAGCGGTAAAGGCCCATACAAATGTGATATGGCTTTGGAGGTTACACGTAACCCCGAAAAAACCACTTATTTCACATTAAAAATGCACGGAAGGGGGGTTTAAACGAGTTAGTGCGCAATGCAATATTGGCCGTCCGATATGCAAGGAGACGTGCAGATTGATGATCAACATGTTGCACGAAACAACACCGAGGCATGGGGAGAGGAGTGGGGCCAGGGCGAGATGAGTTCTAGGTCGTTGGATCTAATGGATTGATGGTGGTGATCTAATCACCATTTCACGCAAATCTCAAATGATTGAAAGGGTCAGCAAAAATGGGAAAGAGCGATGACTGTTGGATCAGGAGGATCAGTGGTCGGATTTCATCGCAAGGAAGCGGGCGGAATGGATAGGTGGGGCGAAGGCCAAAAGAGCAATGATACGATGGCCAATCGGATTTGGAGGATCGACGGTCAGGATTTTATCAGAGAAAGGTTGGTAGAAGGGGAATTCGCAGAGTGAAATGAAAATAAGAGAGTGCATTGGCCGTTGGATCTAAAAGATCAACGGTCCAGATTACATCGCAAATGCGCAAGAATAATGAATGGGGCGGAGGGAGGGAGAGAAGCGAAGGAGCGACGGTCGTTGGATCTTGATGGATCAACGGTTAGGATTTCATCACGGGGGGAACGAGAATGGAGGGCGGAACAATAGATTGCGATGCGCCAATGGAGCACAGGTCGTTCGTTCTGGAGGATCGATGGCAGAGATCTTATCAGCAGGGGACCATTGGCGAAGAACGAAAAGGGTTGCCGAGGAAAACGCCAAAGTGCGATGCAGCGTGGACCGTTAGATCTGAGGAAGATCAATGGTCTAGATTTCATCGGTGGGAAACCATCAGTGGAGAATGAAAAGCGGAAGGGAAAGGGGAATGCGTCGATGCGATGCGACGATAGTCATCGGATCTGGGGGAATGGATGGTCCAGATTTCATCGGCAAATCGGCCATCGGAAGAAAAAGGGAAAAGGGAAGCAGAACTTAGAAAGTGCGATGTGCCGATCGCCGATGGGCTTAGTGCTCAGTTGCGGAGAGGGTCGTATGGAGAAAAAGGGGTTAGGGCCTAAGCCGAAAAGTGCTTAAGGCCTTATATGTAAAAAGGAAGGTTTTAGGCTAAAAATGAAGATTTTTTAAGGGTTTTTGGAGGTTCCGATAGGGGAAAAAAGGGTTTTAAAACCAGAATAAAGGGATTTTCTCAAGTTTAAAGGGGATTTTGAGGGAAAATAAAGGGTAAAAATGTGAAAAATGGGTGAAATGAAGGATTTTTTAGAGGGTTTTTTCAAAGGAAAAAATGATGGAAAAATGGGTTTGAAAACAGTGTTTTTATAACAGCAGGGCTTTTCTTTGAAGGTTTTGAATTGAAGAGTATCAATGGATTGGATTTATTTAAGGATAAAGAACACAAAGAGGCTTCCAGAAGTCATGGATTTTGCATGAAATTTGTTTCTTGAAGACTGAAAGACTTGTTTTAGCCATCATTAGTTATGAAATTTTTTTATTGATGGCTAACACTATTGATGCTCTAATGTGCTGTTGGCCAGTGTTGTATGTTTGTGTCGATGTCCCTGTCTCTAGTTCATCCCACTAACTTAAAGGTAAGGGTGTAAGTGAACCAGCTAGGCCTTATTATATAAGCTCTCCATGTGTTATTCCCAGTGTAATGCTATCCTATATGCTCGCTTGTGTTATGTATAATGCATAATGTCTTTTTTCTGATGCCGAATGTATGTGTGACAGTGCTTCCTTGGTGGTATGAAGTTTTTGGCTTACTTGTTGTTATAATTTCTGATTTCTGGTGGGCCTGAAGAATTCTATCAGAATAGCAAGAATTGATTCGTTCGTCTCCCTTTGGTCAAGCACTTCGTTCCTCACCCATAACAAGTGAGTCACTTAACGCACCTCTACCTTTATTTGAGCGCCCTAATATAAGTAGCTAAAGTCCAATAAAAATATCAAGTAGCAAGGCTCCTCAATCCAGGCCTGCTAGGTTGGGGTTAATACCTGTACTTGGGGTCTAGCTCCTCTATTGTTCGTGCATTTCAAATGATTCTATATTTTGGGTGGGTGCAAACACTCACTACTATATAAGAGGAGGGGGGGGGGGTGGTATCCAAAAATATTAGTTCTTCCTGTGGCTAATAAGGTAGGGAGGAAAGGTAGCGAGGAGGCCCCAATAATTTTCGATCGTATTCATGCGATATGAACTGTCCAGGCTATCCAGTGATGAATCTAGGTAGCCACCATGCTAGCAAGAGTGACTGATCTTCTATCTATCCCAATATCTGAGCCTGATGGGTGTAAGTAGGTGAGTAGAAATAGTGAAATAGGCAGGGTATCGAGAGAATAGGAAATACTGTAGCTCCTAAATTTCCTAATGTCAGGTGATCCCCTCTCCTCCTAAATAGGAAAGTAGGGTAAGTAGGCGAGTAGGTAGTTCTGAAAAGGTATCATAAGCAGTTGTCCTTACGTTGCTTGGCCCCCATTGAGAAACCAATAGTATATGCCTTATCACTATAAGGGACTAGTATACCTAGATAATTAGGCTATTAATATACCTAATAGGGGGCTATAAGGGGATACTTATTAAGGGTACAACCAAGACTGGGTGGGTAGCTGTTGTAGGTCCAACTTCATTACATTCATCAAGTAGGAATCATCAGGTCTTAGCAATAATGAAGTGCCCAAGCCAAGTCAGTTAGATCTCAAAGTTGAAATAACTAAGCCAACTGGTGTATCATGTTAAAGTATAAATAGTGATAGTGCTGCTACTATCCTACCACTAATATTATTACTGCAGGAAATGCCATCCATCCCCTCCATTTGAGCAACCCTTCCATTCCATTTGATCCAGCGGTATAAGCCATCCATAAAAAAGCAAGATAGATCAGTGATGCTAGGAAATCCCTTGAGGAAAGATATAAAGGCTATGTCGACCTCTCAATCCTAAAAACCCTCTCTCTTTGTTTCTTCGCGGCTTCGTATCCTCGCCCCTCTCAAATGCATGTTTTTATCAAGTAAATACTAAGTACCTATTTGGGTGGGGGGGCAGGTGGGGGGGGTGAGAGCATACCTCAGGTGAGCGACTCTGTTCCTTGTTTAGCCAGGGTCAGAGGCATATTCCCCATTTGGTTTATCGAACTCACATTTTTCTATCTTTGGAATCCCCCTCCAACAAGGCTCTCCTTATTGACCACCATCTAAGAAATCCATCCATGTTTCTGAAGTTCTGGCTTTATTGAATAAATCTGGGTAGTTCTGAGGATCCCACCATGACACCAGGTTTTTGCTGTTGTGCGACCTCTTTATTTGATTGTGGGCTTGCTCTATGCTCCCCTATATTATCTATTCCCACCCAAAATGGTAAAACAAGTGAGGGTGGCCACCAAGGATGAAGGTGAGAATGTTGGTAGGGGGTTCGCATGTAAGTCAAGGGTGGGTAGGTAATGGATAGCAGTAATGCTTGTAATAACAAATCTGGTAATAATGCAAGGGGGAAAGTCAAAGGGAAGGCGTATTAAAGGAAGTGTAGTAAGGCTAGGTTCACTAATACTAGGCTATTATCAGAAGCTAGGGCCCCTTAGATGGATCTTAAGATTGATGGACACACTGAAGTTGTGAACAAAACCTTCGTATAATTATTGAGAGGATAAAAAAATAAGCATCCAAATTCCTGGGATGAACAAGTAGTTGACATTGTAATCCCTCTTACAATGGGGCAATTCATTCTCCACCCAGAAATCCCTTTTTTATAATTGTAAAGGTTATTTTCCACCCTCAGCTTTTGATGTTTTTTATAGACAAAAGAAGGAATATATACAAGAAATGCAAGAGGAGGCAAAGAAAACCTATAGATTCATAGAGAAGCTCAGGTTCATTCATTTGAAAGTTTCAAGGGTAGAAAAATACAAAACCTACATACCAAGCATACCAAGAGAGAAGGACCCCGCTGAGGCTCGACCAAACTCGCATATCTACGTTGCACCCCGACCAAATCTAATTCCACTGGCTCTATTCCAATGGCTCATTTACCTAGGATACAGATAGTTTTTAGTGTAGGTTCATTCTACCATCATCCCATGGGAGGTCGTTGCCACGAGGAGAGGCCTACTCAAAGGGCATAACTATACTTTGGACATACATTAGTTATCGAATAAAGCCTAGTTAGAATATCCTAGTAGGTATACTAGTATCTTAATAATATCCCATATAGAGGATAATGGGATACCTACATTAAGTATGATAAGTTAATAGGATAATTATAAAATAATACTACTAGGATAGGATAATTATAGGATAGGATATCCCTTAAATAATACTAGAGGCTATTAGACTAAGGAGTATAACCAAGAACTAGTTGGGCCCCTTAGATCTTAGGCTAGTGGTTAGTTCCACTATAGTAAAGTTAGGCCCCATCTTTAGCCTATTACTATATAATATAGAAATTTTAACACAAATATGTATTTCTTGGATTCTCCTGTTCTAAAAATTATAAGCCACTGTTAAATACATAATCACTTTTATGAAAATTCTTGTGGAAATTTAAAACATGATCGCCAATTGAAAACACATGAAGAAAGATCAATCACACATAACACAGATGTTTTTACTAGGAAAGTGTAATATTCCCAAATTTCCACATCATATTTGGAATATTAGAGTCCTTGATTTTCTTAATGAATTAAGTAAATAAAAGGGTGGAGGGACCCACAAGCCTCAATATGAATAAATATCCACTTTTATGTGTGTGAATGTGGATTAATTAAGTATAGATCTACATAATAAGGTAGTTGAGCAACTAATAATGTGAATGGAATTGGAGAAACTATCTCATTAATGAGATAGATCATGGAGGTTGACACAGTCAACTAAGATATTGAAGAGATAAAACAGAAGGTTGATTTAGTCAACTAAGATCTTGAAGATGTCAAAAAAAAGATCATGGGACATTCATGATAGAGTGATGGAGGATGTTGTGCAAACAAAGCACACTTGATGGAGAAGGTGTACATTGCACCTAGACATGATGGTGGATTTGGTTAAACAACGCAGTCAAACTTGGAGGATCTTGTCCACATGCACTGTGCAGTATAGATGAGGGCCAAGGCTTGGGAAGGCTCAAATATTATATAAATAAGATGAAGGCAAGGATGAGGGCATGCTAATTATTCTTGATGTAAAGATATTTTCATATCTGGAAATGTCATGTGACATTCCATTTCTTTCTTGGGCTGTTTAGCAGAGATTGCAAGTGTTGTTTAGCACAGGGTGTTCTTGGTCGGGAATCCCACCTCTTTCTTAGAGAAGATCTAGAAAGAGTCTTGTACTTAATTCTACATCAGGCTTTGAGTGCCGCATCTCTTTTCCTACTTCCTACAGAACATCCATATTCATAAATTGCAGATTTATGAAGATCCATTTGGAAGGAGGAAGTTGTCTTCAATATTTTAGCTGGAGAACTATTGAGGGTTTATTCCTATCACCTTGGGCTTAAAGATCAGCTTCGCAGAGCTTCATTGCAGATCTGGCATCAGGAAAAAATTTATTGACCTCCTAGCAGCAGTACTTCCTTCAAGAATTACGTTGTCTAAATTGCAGATCAAAAAAGAGGAAGGAAGTTACTAGTATTTCAGCTAGTAATCCTGTGAGGGATCATCCCCTCACATTTCCACCAGTCTCACCATCTAGCCTGGAGTTTATTGCAGCATTTTTCATCGGGAAAAAGGCCTCTCTTTCCCTCACAGCATAGTTTCTGTTGGCAGTTATGTTGCAACAGCTGCAATCATCATTGGAGTATTGAGAAGCTAGATCTAGAGCTTCTAGCTCATAGATATGAAGAAGGGATCAACCCTTCAAGCTTAGATCTGACCTTGAAACACATTTCAGCCATATTTTTGACAGATCTAGCTTCATATCTGTATTTCCCAGCAGATCAAGGATCAAATCCTAGGGAGTTGATTTTCCAAAGTTGCAGATCTGGAAAATCCTTTCCGGGTTATCTTGGGAATCCATCACATTGGCCAGATCTTGAATCTTGGCATCATCTGAGCTTCATTTTTGAGTAGATTTGCATTTTCCTATTCATCCTACAACTATATGTTCATATTTTGCTAAAGGGAAAACACAGTATTTTCTTTAGTGCCTCTCTAGTTATACTGTACCTATTGCAGCATGTTTTCTGAGTGATTCTAGACCAACTTTTTGGCTAGATCTACTCACATTTTGTACATTTTGTAACTGGTTCTTCTCCAATATAATAAGATGGCTTAGCTTCTCTGTAAATTATGATGTTGCCTTAAGATTTATTGTTTATCTTGTTGCAGTTCTTATATTGTGTTTAAGTATTACTGCATTCTCCCTTTTGGGATATTACAGTGGTATCAGAGCATGATCTTTGGCTCAGCTTGTGGACACTTCATCTTTTGCATCTAAGGAAGAAAAAGATAGACGAGGTCTATCATGGAGGAAGAAAATTCTACCACTCATTTCTGTATATCTATGCAATATATCTCCAAGGAGGTCTATCAACTGAAAGAGGAAAGTCAGAAAGAAGGTCCAAGAAGAAGATGTGATGAGGAAGGTGTTATCTCAAAATCAGACCCTTATAGGCTGCTGATCAAGAAGACTTTGAGTAACTATTTCAAAATAGAATTTTAGTTGAGGCTTAGCCTCCTCAACCTGAGAGGGCTCTCTCAATAGGTTTATGATTTTCAAATAAAGATTATATGGGTAACTCTATGAGTAAAATGGATAATTGGTTGTACTGGTAATCAACAAACATCTATTGGGCTTATGGAGTCAATTTTGTTTTCACAAAACATGAGTATTATCTTCAATTGGAAGTCAGGGCATTTCAAGGTTTAGATGCATCAAAGAACAGTAGGTCAGAAAATAAACATAGTTCTTGAACATGTGAAGGAAGTTAGAGCACCTTTAGTGAATTCTAAGTAACGTACATTCATTCCATTGCAAGTAATTGAAAGAGGAAAACCATGAGAATATCACACAACCATAACCCTTTCTGAATCCTGAGAGATGAAACCAATATCTCTGTATTAATATAAAAACACAGTTTCTGTTACAAAAAAACAATATGCTTGTTAATGAAAATTGCCAACCCTATGCAATTCAACTTCTTGTCTCTTATAGAGTCGTCATTAAATTTCTTGGATTCTCTCCAAACACTTGATAAAACTTGAATTTTCTAGCTTGACACCTATCAACTGCTAAAACAAACTTTAATTACATCTAACAGTTAAACTATATGTTCTAGAGTCCTAAAACAACTAGGATTAAAAATATTTATTATAACTTAACAACCTTATCTAAGCATTAAATCTTCTATTTGCATCTACTCCTCCTAAAATTTTACCTTGATGATGTCCATCTCCTTGCTGTTAAACTGTAATGATTTGTTTCTTATCTGCCCTGAAATATAGGAACATGCTCCCTGCAAAATAGCTATAATGCTTCCTTTATGTTTCTTCAAACCATCTGCTGACCAACTTGTGCTCAGAAACATGTGGAAATGTCTTATTGAACTCATGTGACTTCACCCTTCTAGCTGTGCCCAAAACAAACCTTTGAAGAAGTGCCAAAAACTGTTAACATTGTTGCGCTACGAAACTGTCTGCTGTTTTCGTAGCGTAGAACTTCACCTTTGAAAACCTTACATGGAATCTTCATTTTCCTTTGTTTTGATATTGGATCTTCACTTATGGTCATTAAAAATTCTTCAACAGCATCAAGGTTTAAAAAACACACCCTTTCACCCTTTGAAAACTTGCAAAATTGATAAAACTGTATCCTACAGCAGTTTCATAGCGCGCTATGAAACTGTTGTGTCTTTCTTTTCACAGATTTTTCCAAAACTTTAAGCTTCAAAACTTTGCTGCCATCCTTCCATTTATATATAAGCCCTTATTATCAATAAGAATCAACTCTGAACTTCTTTCAAAAATGAAATATTTCCACAAAACTCCAAAAATGTGTTAGGAGATGTCACTTACTGTTTACACACATTTTTGCTATGGTTGATCTTCAATTTTTGCTAGCTGTATTTCAAGGTCTTCAACCTACCATTTAAGCCTTCTGTTATTAGCTCTTAGTTTGGTATTAACCATCCTAATGAGCTTTTCTTCCTTGATTGTAGGGACGTTCCATATGTAGAATTGATCCTAACTGTTGATTGACTCAATGTTTGAAACCTTTTCTAACTCCCACAGGCCTTTTAACCTCTCAAAGTTTGACCTTTCTACATCATGAATTCTCACTTTCTTCATCAATTTATCAATTTCAATTTTTGCAAGTCTGAGTTTGTCTTTAACCTCCTCATAACTACTCCTTTCTCTCTGAGTATTAAAAAATATGTTTATGTCTTCTTCGAGTATTTGAGATGATGTAATAATGGGTTATTCAAAAACATTTGCATCCTCACCTCCTATTTGGTCTATCTCCATGTTTGGCTGCTGCATTTTCTTAGACTGCCTAGTCAATGGTTTTCTAGGATTAAAAAGAAACTCTGACACCTCATCCTCAAAATCTAATTTTTTGGATGTTTTCAATTTCTTTGATCTACCACCTGTATCCAATTTGATGAAATCTGCTTGAACCAGGGGAGACTCTTCAATGTAAATAGCTTGTAATATATCATTCAAGTCACCTCTTAATTGGAAATTTTCATCTGTGACCACAGCCTTACCCTTCTCCTTTGACCTTTGACTCCTAGTCAACTTCTTCTGAGCTGTTTTACTAGTTGACTGTTTCTGAATTTTCTCTTTAACCTGAGTTCTCTTATTCTGTGCAGATTGAGGAGTCCTTTGGATATTCAGTGATGTGTTTATCATAGGTTCCTTAACCTGTTTCCTGGGCTTAAGCTTGAAAAACCTCCTTGATTTTATTTCTGCAGGTTCAGTAGTCTTTGATGAAGATGTTTCTTTGACTTGAGGGGTAGCACCTGTTCCTTCAACCCCTATTCCACTCAAAAAGAGAAATGAAGACCATTCTCTATTCAAATTTTGAAGCTCATGAAAAAATATTAACTTGACTAGACCATGATGAAATAATGAGGTTTCACATGCCTGAGTTTTCATCTATAATTTGTCTTCCATCTTGGCCAGAATTCGAAATAGATAGAAAGGTAAGTCTAGAGAGATTATTCCTGTAAAATGCAATAATAGTTTAAAGTGCTAAGTGTGCACCTTGTGGTATCTCCCTTCGCTAGTTAAGTATCTTTGGATGTTGTAGAGCAGATTGGAAAATGCATCCTTGACATAACTCCTTGGCACAACTTTGTTCAAATTAGTATCCATAAACTTTGGTTTCAAAAATATTTTGCAGGGTTGCATTTCAAACCTAAAATTCTTAAACCATCTATCTTCCCCTCTTGGAATTTCTGTGACTGCTGATATAACTTCAGGAGAAATTGGTAAATTGAGAAACCAACCTTTGTGTTTGACCCTATGAAGTTGGTAGAAAATTCTTTGGTAACCTGATTATGCCCTCCTTGAAGCTTTTGATAGAACCTCCAGCACCCTACCTTCTTGAAGGCTTCTTCAACAAATTTATCTCTTGTGAGAGTTTCTAAACCTTGAGGTTCTGTCCTCAGGTAGTGACCAGACTGGTGATTTTTTTTTTCTTCTGTCATCTTCTTCCTAAAAACCCTGTGTCCTCAGTAAATCTGTAATCAACCTCCTTGTTGGATGAACTGGCTCGCTTAAAAATTTGTTTCAGCCTCTCTTTATTAGAAACCCTATTTCAGCCAGCAATTATTTTCAAACTCACTGGATTAGCAAGTATCGAAACTGCTAACATAACATCAATTAGGTTCAGCCTCGCTTGATTTAAAATTATGCCTCACTTGAAAACTTAAGGATAGCTCATGTTTCTTATCATGAGATTCTCTTTCAACAACAGATATGCATGCATTGTTTTATTTGCATGAGATAAAATCAATGATAACCAACCCTTTTTCAAATTTGCAAAGGACCAATGACAAATGACCGCTAATGAATCTCATAATGATTTCGTAACTGCTTTGGATGGTTGCATGCGTGAAGGAGGATTCGTGGACTGACACCATAATCGTGGATTGACACCATAATCATGAAAATTTAACCCCAAGTTGATGGATGTGAAAGCTAACCCGAAAATTCTAAAACCCCGATTTCGTAGCGCTGGTAGTGTGATTTCGGGATTTTGTGCTACGAAAAGACTAGCATTTTCATAGCGCAGAAGCAGTTTTTTACACTAAGCACGCTATGAAAATGTGGTTTCGTGGCTTATTCGAAATTTTTTTGAAAAATACTTAGAATATGGTTTTAAAAACATGGCATGAGACTTCTATGGAGTAAAGCAAGGTTTATGAACTTCATGTGGTGATGAAATGAGACTTGTAACCTATGAATTAGACCCTATAAAACATAAAATGACTCAAACCCTATCTAATACCATGACTTAGGAGCAAGTATGAACTAACTGAGTTTAGAAAATTTTAATAGTGATAACAGAAGGTCCCAACACTTCCTATTAGCAAAGAAGAAAACTGAAGAATCCTAGATCTCCTCATAGATCCACTATGCCCACTTCCTTTGAAGAAGGTGTAGGGTGTAGAAATGAAGGAAGGAATGAACCTGAGACTCATGAGACTCTCAGTCTATATCTTGAAGAGTACAAAGCACAATATAGAGCATTCAAGGAGAAGCTAACTCTCCAACAATTATTCAAAATCAAAGAAGAAGAGGATCCTATAGCAGCAATAGAAGAAAAAGGCATAATAGATTCTATTTTCCTACATTTGATGGATCTTCCTCAAGCACTGTTAAGGCTTGGAGGAGAGAGTAAGATGCATTTTTCAAACTACATTTTGTAGCTAAAGAAGAGGTTGTTCAAATTGTAGCACTTCATCTCTTAGATGAAGCCAATGATTGGTGGTTTGGTCACATGGAGCATGAAAAGGTGACTAGAGATGTGCCACAAAGTGACATTTCCTAAGGAGGACGATGTCAAACTTGTCACTCTGGACAAGTAGTCACTACATTCACCACCAGCTGTAGAAGTACTTGAATCCAGAGCAGAGACTCTTGCATCTTTGCAAGATAGTCTTGAGATCTTAACATATAGAGTCCCGTGCATGATTCAAGAGATGCATGAGGGAAAGGAGGAGAATTCCATCCCTGGTACAGTTGGATAAAAGCAGCCATCACTCTTACCAGTAGTTGGAGGCACTATTGTCTCGGTTGGAGGAACTCTTGTGTTCTGTCAAGAGGTTCCCACATATCATTTGATCCAAGGTATGTATACACATTCATCACCTATTGTTTTAGTAGATCTTATTGAAACTTATGAGGACATGCCATCAGGGCCAATGCATGACCAAGGGTTAGATTCAAATGTTGATTTGAAGCAGCATACTATCACAGCGCAGAGGACCCTTGATCTAATCAAGGAGGAGATGAAAACCTATCCCAGTTTTTCATGGATGGACTACATTCAACCTCTTGAGTTAAAGTGTAGAGTTTCAGAAGAAGGGATGAGCATAATCCTTTGTATAATGACTGGTTATGAGATCAGTATTGTACCCTTCTTTGAGACAGTTTATGTATTACCTTGCAAGTCTACAGCGTTGTCACTTAGAAGCAGTGATAATGATGAAGCCCCATTATTCTTGGAGCATTCTGAAGGTAGCTTCACTCATGAAGAAATGGAGATAAAGATGATAAATGGTAGACATCTTGAGATGAGAAACATTTTTCTCCTTTCTAGATGACCCTTTCCCAATGAGCATATCACAGCTCAAAGAGAAAATTCTACCTACAATAGATCCAAAACCTCATTGGTTTTGGAAGACCATGGATGAGAAGAAGGTCTCGTTAAGAGATCTCATTGGAGGTGCACTTCAACATTTCATGGAGTGCAAATTTCTTCATCAGTATGGGTAAGTTGGTATTCTACAAAGGGAGGATACCATGATTATGCAGCACATCACTCATCTTCCATATTGGGGTGAGTGGGTGAGAATGATAAGCAAGGGGTTGCATGACCACTTTCAAATGTATGACATGGGCCAGCAAGCTTGGTTACGTTGTTTGCCCTTGGGAGATTCTTGTCACTGCCCAAAGGCTCCTATTCCTTTGATCCATGCCTTGAGTAACACTTATGAAATGAAGAAGGAGGCATGGCTGCGCTAGCTGCTCTTGGGTGAGTATGGTTACCACCCAATAGCTCATATTTTTCTGATTCATGCCTTGTGTATTAATGATAGAATGCATCAAAAGAAGGCATGTTCATTTTGGTTTCACTTGAGAGAGATTGGCCACCACATGACATTTCCTATGTCTATGTGTTTTGTCTTGGGTAAATCTTGGCATGATGCTCTCATGATTTGCATTGATGATCTTTATTTGTATTGGGTTGATGTGAAATTCCATATGTACATTAGTATGTTTTTGCTTCATGATGCACATGAGGAGGAGAGTGTCTACTCAACTTAGTGTTCCTAAATTGATGTCATAAATTATCAACCAGGGCTAGTAAACTGCTGAAGTGAAGTGCACTATATGTGCCTAGGTATCTGTTTCTCACTACGTTGTGTTTAGTGTTTTTCAAATGTTTTTGGTTTTGTGTTTTTATTCTAAGAGGAAAATAACTAAGTGTTGGTAAAGAGAAGTTTTTGGTCACACTAAAATAGAGAAAAACCTATTCTTAACTATGTATGGCACTTGAGAACAGAAAATGCAAAACTTTAACAAGAAAAATAACTCATAACATGAATTCAATAACTCATAACATGAACTCAGTCCAATTCATTCATTAGAAATATGTTGGAATAACTTGAGAAAAGGATAAGTTTAATGCAATGAGGTTCTTCTAAGTAAACAACAATCTACAATATCACAGTGAAAATCTCATGCATGGCTAGAAATTTGTTGGAACACAATTGGGAAAGATAATCTGCAACATAGTGAGGAACTCAACTCTAAATTAACCTATGACACTGAAATTAATCCATTATGCAACTCAAATTGTCACTACTAAGCCTCATTCAAAAGTTAGAAATCTTTTGGAATAGTTTTGGAAAAAAGGCTATTTGTAAAATTATAAGAGATTGCAGAATAGTCAAGGCCTTGAATTGATATCACTAATTCCTATCCATATGATGATGTGTTGGAAGAGATTAATAACAAGATTAGTTTGTAAATAATGAAGGCCTTGAAGTCTAAAGGAACAGAACTAGCATACAACTAACTAATGAAACTTGAAATACATTAAACAGAACTGAACAAGAATGCAATCAATCAAACTTGAAATACAGTGAACATAATTGAACTAGAGTGTCATTAACCTCCAGATTTTTACAATTAAACTAAAATGAAACTAATTTATAAAATACTACAGCTATATCTCATTTAGTGTTAGTGATATTTTGGAACAATTCGTAAGAACAAGACTAGCTGTAACATTTGATGTGAATGAGCATAAAAACATAAAGTTCAGAAAAAACACAACTAAGCTCTAGAATACTACAGCTATGTCTCATTCAGTGTTAGTGATATTTTGGAATAATTCATAAGAACAATACTGGCTGTAACATTTGATTTGAGTGAGCATAAAACATAAAGTTCAGAAAACTATTTAAATTAGGAATGAAACAAGGCTAAAGTTACTTATCTAAACAATATGCACAGATCTTCTCGGGCAGTAGGGGCCCTCTACCACTGGATTAGCATACAAATCTCCTCAAGATTGCCTTAGATCATGCAATGAAGTTGAATGTCTTTCATTAAAGGGAAAATTCTCCAGAGACAGATTATCACGGACTTTTGAGATCTAACAACAAAACATCAATCTAGCTAATTGTCTCTCGGTCTCCCGAGTCATTCTTATAAAAGAAATACATAAATACCCTTGAGAGGAAATAGGGATAAGTGTATTTTCCAATTAAAATCAAATTATAACTCTTGTGGAAACCTCGTACTCTTGCTGGAGACATCTGTAGAGTCCCTGTTGTGGTAGGGATCTGCTTCTTAGTTTTGATCTCTTCCACGTGCATAACCACCTATAGATTTTTGCTTAGACTTCGTAGGGAGAAAGAAATGATGGGGGAGTGTTTTGGAATTCAACCATATGCATTTTTCTTTGAGGTGACACCTGTAACCTGTGAGAACATGAAGATAGTTGCGGAATAGGCGACTAGCTACAGAATGGTTGCATTCTGTAGCTGAGTCTAGTCAAAAATTGCTACAACAAAAAAACCACGAAAATATAGCAAGTCAGTCATTGTATAAATTCCTAAAGTGACTTTAATTAATCCTATTGATCATTTAAGCCTGTAATTGATAAGGAAAAAAGGAAATTAAGTGAAATTTGGTGAAAGAAAAGGACATCTTTGGGGCTCAACATACCCCCACTGCAAATTTTTTACATGTCCTGATGCAATCAATTCATGTATTTCGAGACTTTTGCTATGACATCTAAGCTCCTTCTTTTGCTTTTCCTGATATTCAATGGCCTCCTAGGCTTCCTTATGACCAACTTGAATCTCAAATTTATAAGTGCCCTACTCAACTTTTTGTTTTTCTTCTTCAATTTCTCACTAGCCTTGTACAACTTTTCCATTTGCAGAGAGAGAGTTGTATTCATATCACTTTTCAGCTTAACCTGCTCCCTAAAAATTTCATTTTCATTCTTTATGTGCCTATTGAGTACTTATAACTCATATTTTTCTCTTCTTAGTACATAAATTGCAGATTCTAATGGGCTAGGAGTTCTTCCTATACTTTCTGAGGCTCTCTTTTCCAATGACTCAACATAATTATAGATTTGTTGTTGTGCTGGGCCTATCTCTGGAGTTTCTTCATCAAGATCCTCTTCATACTGGTACTAAGGTGATCTAGCAGTTGGTGTCTCTTCATCCTCAATGTTTATGATTCCCGTTTGTCTAACCCCTGTTTTCTTCAATATACCTCTAAGCATGTGGCTTCGTCTTGGTTGAGATGGTCCTTCACCTCTCTCCTTGGCATACCTTCTTATCATCTTCTCCTTTTTAAGCTGTTTCTTAATTTTAGCCAATTTCTCAGAAATTATCTCCTCATTGTCCTCTTCTATGGACTTACCAGTTTTAGTTTCAACAGATTTGGAAATTTTCCTTCTCCTGCTTCTTCCTGTAAGTTTGCCTTCAGATGGAGATTCCTCGGGTTCTTCAAAGTGATTCCTCACTAGAAACTCATCCCAATTGTCTCCCACCTTTCTCAAATGATGTTCAATTAGGATTTTAACTAGGCCATGGTGGTACAAAGTGGTTTCCAGGAATTGAACCCTCTTTTGAACATTAGAGGCCATTCTTTTCAGACTATGAAGTAGGAAAAAAGGTAAATTGATTTCTTCATCTAAGAAATGCATCATTAACCGAATATGATAAACATAGAGGGTACCAAACCTTCCCTCACAAGTTATAAATTTTTGCAAAATGAGCAACATATTCCGCCATTTATTCTTCAGTGCTGAGCTAGGAATGCCCTTCTTAAAAATGGAAATATCCATACCTGGTGTTTTGAGCA
Organism: Pinus albicaulis; assembly: GCA_034641835.2. NCBI lineage: Eukaryota > Viridiplantae > Streptophyta > Pinopsida > Pinales > Pinaceae > Pinus > Pinus albicaulis. The sequence continues at coordinate 552,801,854 of CM076584.1, forward strand.
TTTGCCTCCATGCCTCATTATGAAATTCCCTATTTTTGAACAATTGTTCACCTTGCCTAGGTAATTCCGCTGCTTCTGCAATGAAAGATTCTGTAATAGTGAATTTAACATCTCCTATTTCAACTTCTGCTCCATTGAAGGACCGTGCAAATGTCTTAGTTACCTCTTCATGAAAACCGTTGAATTTTTTAAAAACTGTAACCACCCAACCTACTGTAGCGTTTCTCTAATATGTGGGTAACCCTCTAAGTATTTGGTTCTTACTGGTTCGGACCTTACTATGAGACCCATGGCTTCTCTTCTCAACCTTCAATTTACTGCTCTTCTATCCACGGTGAAAATGGTTGTTAAAGAGTTGTTTTTACCCCAAAGATTCCTTCTCTATTTATGCAGTAGGAATTAGCTACGGAAGGATGACATGAAGAGGTTATAGAATGAGTGAAATATGGTGAGGGTGATTCACACGAATTAATGAGTTTGAAAGCCATCATGGAAGAAAAGACCGCGGAAACATCTCGTGAGAAATTCAAAATCATCACTGAATACTTCGGCTAGTGACGTGACCAAATAGGTCACTTCAGTACTTAACCGTTAAGTTTTAAATGATGATTTGAAATGGCGGAATGGAAGGGATTTTGTCCAAAGTTTTTATGATAGGTTTAATAGGCATGATCAACACGAATAATCAAAACAACTTTTTGAATCATACATGACTTAACTATACTATAACTTTCATATTCTGTCATCATAATAATTTCACAACTTTACCTTTGTCTTTCCTTTCATTTTTGTGGTTTTGATATGCTTTGTCCTCCTTTGAAAATCATCGATTCTTCAGTCTTCATAATCCCTTTGATTTTGCTTGTTGTCATAGGTGTGCAGGGTCAATTTGCTGCTGAACAAGTGGTTGCTGGATAATTGCCTTCAGGATATCTGGCTGCAGAATGTCTAGCTGGCTGCAGAATGTTTGACTAGCTGCAGAATGTCTGACTGCAAAATATACCTGTAGGAGCTTTGAAACATGGAATGGAATGTTGTATGAAGTGAATTAGAATGGATCATGAAATATGGTGTAATGGAGCATGAGTGAAGTGAAATGTAATGGAATGAAATGGATTATAAATGTAAAGTGGAGTGAAATATGAAAAGTGGTCTGCAACTTATGATTTGTAATATTCAATTGCAGAAAGAGATCAAATTTTAAAAATCTGAGATGAAAATGAAATGGACCATGGAATGGAGTGAATGAAGTATGGATGAGTGGAGTGAATGAAATATGAATGAATGGAATGAATGAAATATGAATGAAGTGAGACATGATGGAGTGAGACTTATGATTTTGTGATAGCTGCTTGCAGGAAAAGAACAAATTTGAAAAGCTAAAGTGTTAGAAGGATTCTGATTTTCACTTTATCTTTTCTGTATAAACATGCTAATCAGTGATTAGTTTTCATGTTTATACTTTTTTTTTTTACATTTGAATTCAGAAAAATTCAACTAAGTTGATGAAGAAGAAAAATTCTTCTTCATTAACTTCACATCACCGTTTTCCTGGAATCTTTTGACAAATTATTCTCTTGAAAGTGGCTTATGATACAACTTCAATCTATGACCATTTACAAGAAAAGTGACCTTCTCTTCATCTATTGTCCTGATTTTTATTGCTCCATTGTCAAAAATTCTCATAATTTCATATGGCCCAAGCCAATGTGTTTGGAATTTACCTTGAAAATATTTGAACTTTGAATCAAACAAGAGAGCCCAGTCACCTTCTTTGAACTTCTTTTCATTGATGTACTTATCATGCCATATAGTCCTTTGCTGTTGGACTATACTTGTTTTCTGGACTGCATCTTGTCTGATCTCATCCAATTCATTAATATTCTCCAATCTATGCTTTTGTACCTCTGTTAGATCAAGTCCTAGCTGAACTGCCATTTTAAAAGTTTGAATCTGAAACTCTATGGGAAACAAAACTTGTTTTCCATAAACAATTTCATAGGGAGTATGACCTTTTATGCTTCTCCATGTAGTTCTATAGGCCCACAAGGCTTCAGAAAGCCTGTCTGCCCAATCTCTTCTATGTAAATGAATAGTTTTTGTTAGAATCCCTTCAATGATTTTATTGGTAGATTCCACTTGCCCATTTTCTTGTGGATGATAGGGAGTAGATTTTCTGTGTCTGATTCTGTACCTTTCCATCATTTGTTCCACTAGCCTTGATGTGAATTGATCTCTTTGATCTATAAAATTTTCCCTTGGGACACCAAAATGAGTAAAAATATCCTTAAAAATAAAATTAACTACAGATGCTTCAGTAGCAGAAAGTAATGGCTTGGCCTCTACCCATTTGGTAACATAATCAGTGCAAACTAATATATATTTCTTTTGTCTTGATGGAGGACTAATAGGTCCTACAAAATATAAAGCCCATTTCTCAAAAGGTTCAATATGTACCTGAGGCTGCAATGTCATTTCACCTGAAGGAGAAGGTTTCCCTACCCTTTGGCAACTGTCACACCTTTTGACATACTCTTTAGCATATTTAAAAAGGGATGGCCAATAGTATCCTAAATGAAGGACCTTATAAGCTGTCCTTTTATCAGCAAAGTGTCTACCACAAGGTTCATCATGACATGCCTTGAGGATCTCATACATCTCATCTTCCCGAACACATCTCCTAATGATAAAATCTGGACCTGTTTTGTATAACTCATTAGAACCCATGAATATTTTGCACTATCATAAATGATCTTTATTTTGTTTCTTGCATTCATTATTGAAGGAAATTTCCCTGAAACTAAATAATTAGCAATGTCAGCAAACCAAGGAGTTTGAGTAGAAATTGCAAAAATATATTCATCAGGGAATTGATCTTCAACTGGAGTATTGTCTTTGATGTTTTGGATTCTAGATAGGAAATCAGCTACTGTGTTTTGTTTTCTAGGCCTATCTAGAATGGTAATGTTGAATTCTTGTAAAAGCAATAACCATCTTATGACTCTGCCATTAGTAATTGATTTGTTCATTAAATATCTAATTGCAGAGTGATATGTGTGAACAAAAGTTTCATAGCCTGTTATATAGTGTCTGAATTTGTTTATGGCATGAACAACAGCTAAAAACTCTTTTTCAGTTACAGTATAATTTAACTTTGAAGGAGTCAAATTTTTACTTGTATAGTAGATGGCATAAGGAATCAGGTCTTTTTGTCCCAATACTGCTCCTAAAGCTGTATCTGAGGCATCTGTTGAAATATGAAAAGGTAACTTCCAGTTAGGTCCCCTTAAAATAGGTGCTTCAGAGATTTTTGTTTTCAGGGTCTCAAAGGCTAAATGGCAATCAAGATTCCACTTGAATTCACAGTCCTTGGTAAATAATTTGAAAAGTGGAGATGCTATCTTGGTGAAGTTTTCTATAAACCTTCGATAATATCTTGTAAATCCTAGAAAACTCCTAACATATTTTTGACAACTTGGAATAGATAAGTTAGAGATGACTTCAACTTTTGACTCATCAACTCTAATCCCATCCCCTGAAATGTGATGCCCCAAAACAATACCTTCAGTAAACATCATAAAACATTTCTCATGACTAAGTGAAATATTTGCTTCTTGACATCTCTTTAAAACTTTTTCCAAGTTTTCTAAGGCTTCTTCAAATGTGTTTCCATAAACTGTGAAATCATCCATATATACCTCTACATAATCATGTATTAGATCTGAAAAAATTCCTAGTACTGCCCTTTGAAATGTTGCAGGTGCATTGCATAATCCAAATGGCAATACTCGGTAAGCATAGGTACCCCAAGGACAGGTAAATGTGGTTTTGTATTGATCTTCAAGTGCTACTTGAATTTGGTTATAACCACTAAACCCATCTAAAAATCAAAAGTAATTTTTGCCAGCTAATGTATCTAACCCCTGATCTATGAAAGGTAGGGGGAAATGATCTTCAAGAGTAGCTTTGTTTAATTCTCGGTAGTCAATACATACCCTCCATTTACCATTTTTCTTTGGCACAATTACTAAAGGAGAAACCCACTGACTATCTGAAATGGGATAGATAAAGTTGACATTTAACAATTTCTGTAATTCTTCTTTAACAATTTCAGTAAGATTTGGATTCATCAGACTTTGACGTTGTCTGATTGATTTAAAATTTTCCTCTATGTAGATGTGATGAGTGCAAGTCTTGGGGCTTATCCCTTTCATATCAATGTACTCCCATGCATATGCAGAAGAATGTCTCTGTAATATCTTGACTAGCTCTTCTTGTTGAGATTTCTCTAGGTTCTTGTTTATGTTTAAAGTTTTGCCTGGAAATATCTCAATTGTAGAGTTGCCAAATTTATCCATGGAGTAAAGAGACATCTGTCTTGATGATAAAAACTCAATGTTGGATTCTTCTTGAAATTGTTCATGTTTGTATTCCGAAGAGGATTCAAAATTTTCTAAGGTATTTAGAATCTGGCTATCTTCACTAATTTATGAAATTGTGAAGAGAGGTTGTATGTCTTCTTCATCCTCAATCCATTGAGTATCATCTAATTATGTAATTGTTTTTGCTGGAGGATACAAGGTAAATTTCTTGGTTGAACTACCATCAGAGATGTACATATCACCGGATCTACAACTAATGAAAGCATCAGCTGTAGCTAACCAAGGTCTTCCTAATATAATAGGATGCCCTCCTAGATTACTCTTAGGAGTTAGGATCATAAAATCCATAGGATACTCCCAAGAATATAGGGACACTAGAATGTCTTCTATTACCCCATCAGGTTTGATCACAGATCTGTCTACTAATTGTAATAATGTGGGTGTAAAAAGAAGATTAGGAAGTTTCAGTTTATCCATGATTTTTCTACTCATGATATTGATTGCTGCTCCTAAATAAATAAGTGTGTTTTGGATCTCAGTTCCATTGATGTGTATTTTAACAACTATATTTCTTGGGTCTAGATACTTTGGAATAGCAATCTTACCCATCATGATATCTGCTATTTTTCTTGCCAGTTGAATTTTCTTTGTCTCTCTTATTCTTTTTCCTGTTTTATTCATGCTCAACTCCTTTATTGTCTTTGCTAAGATTGGAATTTCGTTGATAGCTTGCAATAATGGGATCTTAATACAAACATTTCTCAGCTCATCTAGGAAATCATAATTAGGCACCATATTTTTTTTTTCTACACCTCTATCAATTTGTAATATTTCTGGAAAGGGAGGTGTAGAAGTGGATGTTGATGGCTGATATAATATAGGAGTTGAAATTATTGGTTCTTTTTGTTTTGATTTTTCAATGTTTGGGTCTTGGAAAGGTGTGTTCTCTTCAAGAATTTTATTCACCAGTAGAGAATCTTCCTCAAAGTTGTTTTGCTCTTGTATGATTACAGAAGGTTTCTTATTTTCAAGTATTCTTCTAGACCTAAGTTGAACATCACTAAGGTCTAAAGGAGTAATCAAATAAGTTGGAAACTGTTGGCCTTCTATCATGTATGTATTCTGAGGATTTTTATTGTTGGGGTTCGGTATGGGTTGGGCAGGTAACTAATTTGTTTTCTGAGGAAATGGTAATGGAAGTGGTGGATTTTGATGTTGTGGATTTTGAGGATTTTGTTGAAAATTATGTTGAGGAGGGAAATGTGGATATGGTGGATATTGATAGTACTGAGAGTATCTTCCATAGGGATTTTGTGCTCCTTGTGCCCAAGTTTGAGATTGATTTTGAAATTGGGGCCAAGGTTTCTGCCAAGAATTCCAATTTGGTGGGGGTTGATTATACAGCTGATCATGGAATCCTTGTGTTTGAGGTCCTTTCCACGGCCTTCTAGAGACAAAATTGAGAGATTCTGTGGAATTTGTAGAGGTTTCTTCTTGAAAGACAGCTTTAAGACTAGGAATTGAAGGACAACTCTTGGTCTCATGTTTTTCTGAAAAAATTACACAGGTCTCTACTACTTTTGCATCCAAAGGGAACTCTCTCAAGGCATGCTTCTTTCTACATTTGGGTCAAAAGATTGCTAGGGCATCAGATTCAGTTTTCTGCTTATTTTGTAACTTAAGGGTGTCTATTTATTCATTAAGACTCCCTAAAATATCAGATTTGAATTCATCAAGCATATGTCCTATTTCTGCCCTACTTACTGTCCCAGAAGCAGACTTACTTGCCCTTGCAAGAGCAGGGTCTCTTGGTCCTTTTACAGTTTTAGATTTCCCTCTTGAAAGGTTGATACATAATTCAGCTATTTTAGGTAATGTGAGTTGAGATATATCCCCTTTTCCCATCATGTTAAGGATATCTAACCATTCATCCCTAATTGTCTTCAGTAAGAGAGCTTTCAAAGTGTCTTGATCTAAGTTTTCCATTTTTTCCCTCTTGATGTTATAGTTAAACCTCTCCAACAAATATTCCAAATTTTCATCCTCTTTTTGTAACATTTTAAACACTTCCTCCTTATGGTTGATTGGCATACAATAATCCAAATAACTCTCTATAAATGCTTGTTTCATGTCTTCCCATGTCCTAATAGAACTGCTGATCAAACTCATAAACCATTTTAATGCTGCTCCTTTCAATGCTGAAGGGAACAGTTTAAGTTTTTGGGCATCTTGAAAATAATCATAGGTTCTACATAGGACTTCAAATTCAAATAGGAAGGTTTCAGGATCTTCAGTTTTGAGTCCATAAAATTTTGGAAGGACAGAGGGTGAAATTTTTTTCATAGTTGCATTGGTTTCTTCATCTACTATAGGAAACCCAAAAGAGCTTCCCATTTCTCTTCTACCTCTTCCTCTGCCTCCTTCTCCTCTACCTCTACCTCTACCCCCTCCAAATAGTGTGTGTTCTCCATTAAAAACTCCTCCTCCCCCTTCTTCTGTGGAAGTTGAAAATTTTATGTCCCTAGCAGGGGTCCCAGAATTTTCTTCTAAGACAGGTTCAATGGATGGAGTGGAAGGTCTTTCTAATGGAATATATGATCTTAAGTTCTCTGGAAGTCTAGGATCAGCAAAGGATGGAATGTGGGTTTGAGTTGGAGGTGTGCTTGCTCTTGATCTTGGTGAAACAAGTGGTGTTCTAGGAATCAAGCTTCTGCTTCTTATGAATCTACCCCTTGAGTCTCTTTCTCTACGCATGTCATTGTTTTTGGGAGGTAAGAAACAAGGCTACCTAGTTACACTTCTCCGACAACAGCGCCAAAATGTCTGCTCAACTTAGTGTTCCTAAATTGATGTCATAAATTATCAACCAGGGCTAGTAAACTACTAAAGTGAAGTGCACTATATGTGCCTAGGTATCCGTTTCTCACTAAGTTGTGTTTAGTGTTTTTCAAATGTTTTTGGTTTTGTATTTTTATTCTAAGAGGAAAAGAACTAAGTGTTGGTAAAGAGAATTTTTTGGTCACACTAAAACAGAGAAAAACCTATTCTAAACTATGTATGGCACTTGAGAATAGAAAATGCAAAACTTGAACAAGAAAAATAACTCATAACATGAATTCAATAACTCATAACATGAACTCAGTCCAATTCATTCATTAGAAATATGTTGGAATAACTTGAGAAAAGGATAAGTTTAATGCAATGAGGTTCTTCTAAGTAAACAACAATCTACAATATCACAGTGAAAATCTCATCCATGGCTAGAAATTTTTTGGAACACAATTGGAAAAGATAATCTGCAACATAGTGAGGAAATCTACTCTAAATTAACCTATGACACTGAAATTAATCCATTCTGAAACTCAAATTGTCACTACTAAGCCTCATTCGAAAGTTAGAAATATTTTGGAATAGTTTTGGAAAAAAGGCTATTTGTAAAATTATAAGAGATTGCAGAATAGTCAAGGCCTTGAACTGATATCACTAATTCCTATCCATATGATGATGTGTTGGAAGATATTAATAACAAGAGTAGTTTGCAAATAATGAAGGCCTTGAAGTCTAATGGAACAGAACTAGCATACAACTAACTAATGAAACTTGAAATACATTAAACAGAACTGAACAAGAATGCAATCAATCAAAATTGAAATACAATGAACAGAATTGAACTAGAGTGCCATTAACCTCCAGAGTTTTACAATTAAACTAAAATTCAACTAATTTCTAAAATACTACAGCTATATCTCATTTAGTGTTAGTGATATTTTGGAACAATTCATAAGAACAAGACTAGCTGTAACATTTGATGTGAATGAGCATAAAAACATAAAGTTCAGAAAAAATGCAACTAAGCTCTAGAATACTACAACTATGTCTCATTCAGTGTTAGTGATATTTTGGAATAATTCATAAGAACAAGACTAGCTATAACATCTGATTTAAGTGAGCATAAAACATAAAGTTCAGAAAACTATTTAAATTAGGAATGAAACAAGGCTAAAGTTACTTATCTAAACAATATGCACAGAGCTTCTCGGGCAGTAGGGGCCCTCTACCACTGGATTAGCATACAAATCTCCTCAATATTGGCTTAGATCATGCAATGAAGTTGAATTTATTTCATTAAAGGGAAAATTCTCCAGAAACAGAGTATCACGGACTTTTGAGATCTAACAACAAAACATCAATCTAGCTAACTTTCTCTCGGTCTCCCGAGTCATTCTTATAAAAGAAATACATAACTACCCTTGAGAGGAAATAGGGATAAGTGTCTTTTCCAATTAAAATCAAATTAGAACTCTTGTGGAAACCTCGTACTCTTGTTGGAGACATCTGTAGAGTCCCTGTCCTGGTAGGAATCTGCTTCTTAGTTTTGATCTCTTTCATCTGCATAACCACCTATAGATTCTTGCTCAGACTTCGTAGAGAGCAAGAAATGATGGGGGAGTGTTGTGGAATTCAACCATATGCATTTTTCTTTGAGGTGACACCTGTAAACTGTGAGAACATGAAGATAGATGTGGAATAGGCGACTAGCTACAGAATGGCTGCATTCTGTAGCTGAGTCTAGTAAAAAATTACTACTACAAAAAAACCACGAAAATATAGCAAGAGTTTTGGGAAATAACTCCCTAGAGGTCATTGGGTCAAAAACCTCCACAAATCAGGGCATGCTATTCAAGAAGGAATCACACAACCACACTTGTACGCTAAAAACTAGATAACATCGATTGTAGTACTCGCCCGTAGATCCTACGTTTGATGTAGATCCCGCGGGGTCTAAACCCCCGGCAACCCTTCTTCCTCTTCAACTTGGAAATCAAGAAGGAACATGCACGGAAATATAGCTGTACAACATATATATTTCCTAAATGTCAGTGTAATCCATGTGAAACATCATATAAACAATAAGAAATGCTTAATTAACAACCTTTTCACATATGCAAGCAGATATTAACACGTGAATTCAGGAACAAGATGGTTCTTCTTCATTACAAACAACATGTACAATAATAAAAAGGTGGAGAGACCACCTGAATCCTTCCACGATCTTTGAACAGACCGTCGTCCGGATCCGCCCTGCCCTTGCCTCACTAGGATTCTTTCAAGACTTGTGCACATGAGATGACACATAAGCTGATGAACATCTCCAGGGAACAAGGGTTTCCTGTAAAAATCTAGGAAGTGCAGGAGGCATGGGAAATCAGACTTGAATTGGACTCCAACAAAGTATAATGTCTATAATTTTCTCTCTCCCTTAGGCCATGCATATGAGGGGATTTTTATACTCCCTCAAAGTAGTTTCAATATGTTGGAAAAAGTTGGCCATGGGCTGGGGTGGTTGAATTACTGGAATAACCATCAACCCAGCCTCGAAAATAGAGATTTATATATATATTTTTAATGGAATACACGGAAAAGTATCTCTAGACTCGCGTATACACGTGGAAAAGTCTGGGCATACCCGCGTATGGGATTTGAAACACTGTTTTTTATGAAATTTTATTCAAGTATGTGGGAATGGGTGCCCAAGGCCAAAGATACAATCATGAATCACATGAGGGTGAAAAATGATGCTATAACAAATGCCCCCTAATATATGAGGTCAGAAGGGGTACATGATGGTTGAAATGTATTATGTGCATAGAAAGAACTTTGCGAGGACAAGAGAGGAATTCACCAGATTTCAGCCTGCCAAAAACTAATGAAAGAAAAGAGAGAGTCAACTCATGTCTGAGGCGAGCATACCCATGCTCAGTCAAAAATATATCCATATATAAAGGACAGAATAGGTCTAGAATGTATACAAGTATAGCTGAATTGAAAGTACAAAATGAATCATCTGAGCACGGCCCAGAAGTACAAGTCAGAATCAATGTCCAAGTATCACATATATCAAACTGATCAATAGTGTTGAAAATGGATGTCTGATCACAAAAGTAACTGAATCTCTAGGTACCAAATCATTAGGGGTGGAACACATGGTACAATCACACAACTCGGGAGCCAACATATAGGATGCTGCTGTACTGACACTGCAACATATAAGGGTGGATGGCATCACTGGTAGAAACTGAATGGACTGTCAAAAGTGAACCGAAAGATGCTGATGCAACCCGAGGTCTTCACCGATCTCGATGGCACAATTCTACACAATGGGAATAAATGAGCTGAAGTCGACCATGTGAGAAATCGTTTGATTACCAGTCAATAATGTATACCGTTAACAAACGCGAGACAACCCACCGATAATGAAAATGAGTGTCAAGGTGCCCCAGTACAATCTAACAAGTGCGAATGAATGAGTTGAAGTCGAACACTTGGAAGAATCTACCAATCAGGAGGCAATGATGAATCCCCACTGTCGATAGCGAAGAGTCTTCCACTGATGACTGCAAACCCTAAGGTACTGAAAAAAGACTCTAGACCTTATTCCCAGAGAAATAAGTCAGAGTCGATGGAAAAATATCTGCTGGAAGGAAGGCATTAAGGCATCCCACATCATTCCAGCACGAGTGTAACCCGCAAGCCAAGATTTGGAAGGAATCGGACGAAGCAGAGTGACGAAACCAAACCAAAGTACGTTTCCGACATGCACAAGATGAAGCTAGCGCACGGAGAAAACCCTCTGAACCAAAAAATAATGAAAGCTGACACATAGGCGAGATATCCACCGATAGGGTCAAATGGAAATCAAGGTACTACACGAATCCCAAGTGTGATAATGTATGCTGACATCGAACACAAGGAAAACCACTCAGTCAAAGACCCATAATGATGATCAAATGCTGAGCACAAGGTCACCTATCAATGATGGAAATCGGGCCAGGGTGTGGCTCTAGGTTTACTCTCAGAGAAATATGTCGTAGTCGATGAGAGACAAACCTGCCAGAAAGAAGTCAATGGAGACCTTCTCAAACCAGCACGAGCAAAAGACCAAACATATGATGTGATAGAACAAGATAGTGACAAGACCGGGAAGGCCGACTGAATAATGAGTCAAGAGACACCGCAGAATGACTGACTCTGGTTAAAATTCCCTTGAACAAAAGCACGACTCGTGATGACCATGGTAGTAAAAAATGAAATTGTATAAGTCTGTTATGCAGGAGGCAAAAACAAACTCTCCATATGATTGGAAGAGATAACCAACTGGGGGAGAAATGACCAGTGAAACAAGGCAAAAGCTGAATCTAGGTCGAAACTAAAACCATCCCAAATGAAGGAAATATATAAGTGTATGTGCTTTGTTCAAGGGCGACAAAATGATACTGTACTGCCATAAAATTACAAAGTAACATCTCGTTCCTGCTCTTTTTGTTATATTTGATTTTTTTGTCTTTTTCATATAATAAGCCTGAAAAAGAATAAAAGAATGCTATGATACAATGGATAGAACGAGTATCAAGAAACAGATGCACTAGTTCCTGGGATAGGAACGATCCTATGCTCAATGCAAGGTGGCGGACACTGGTAAGCGATACTCAAAGGAATTTTCCATCCATGGGAAAAAAGGGTGTCAAGTCGCGGTAGCTAAGTGCATGCAATGGTTAACTTGTACAAACAGTCAAGGTCAAAATATGGCTTAAACATCGAGTCCAAAAGAAGCCGGCTAAAGGGCAGGATAAATAAGTAGCCAATATGCAATGCAGTAGTACAACTCAACAACACTAGGGAGCCTCTAGGGTAATAGCCAAAAAAATGATAGTGAAGAAGAAGAAGAATGAAGCTTCGACACGTAAGTCATGGCGGGACTAAAGAGGACTCCCGAGCCTACATAAAACGCAGCATGGGCAACAAGTGCTAGTGAGGAACTAACTAGGAAGCCCATGTAAATGAAGGCTCTACCACCAAGTCATGATTAAATAATCACCAAGTGAAATGGGTGAAATACTCATGACCTGATGGGATCGACCTTATGGAAAGTGATCAGAATGGAGGCTAGTATGAAAAATGCAACGGAAAGTGGATTTCCTAACCTATATTCCAGTGAATATCATATACCTGCCATGATAGGCTAGCAGTCATGGATCAAAAACCGGAAAAATATCAACTTCATCAAAATGTACCTGAAAATATACCAATCTAGGCACTTACAAGCATCCGGGTTATGCAGCTTAAGATAAATTGAAAAAATAAGCATAACAATTTTTTGCAAAAAAATTTCAATTTCTGGGCATAAATACACATGTTACCTCATATTTGGTTCATTGTTACTTGCTGATTTGGGAAAAAGAGCTATGGAGAAAAGCCCTCTTTCATCAAAACAGGAGAAATTAGTGATCAAACTTCGCCGAATCAGTTAGGTAAGCTCTTAATCCATCATTATTATTAATTTTGTCCATTAATAGAGTTAAAATTTGGAAATTTCACTGTAGAAATATTTGTTTTAATTTAGGGCTCTGCGCATACGCGGGTTCGTATGGACCAAGCCACGTATATATGTGACTGTGTATAGGGTAAGTCATGTATGCACAACCTGAAATGTAAAAAAACGCTTCTAATTGACAAATGAATGAATTTTTCAGGATGACTATCACCTAGAGGGAACGTGAGCATAGTGCAATCGATAATGAAGTAATGCAAGATCAATTATCGCTCAATATTCTTCGAAATTGTGGATTGCTCAAATTTTTCAAAATGCCAAATATGAAGAGTAATGTCCGGTTACTTGAAATGCTAGTAAATTATTGGGAACCAGAGGAAGATTGCTTCATGATAGATCAAATGCCCATACACATAGAAGTAGAAGACATCTACTTCATCACTAGACTCTCACGGAGGGGAGACCCAGTAGATTTGCATAGCAAGCCTTTGGGAGGGCTTACCGTGGATGACTATGTCCACGTCTATTGTGTGAGGGGTCCAAGAAAGTAGGGACTCAGATTGCTATAAAATATTTGAGAGATCTACACATGAAGATTGTCCTATTCACCATTGGCAGGGTAGCAAGATCTTCTTCCTTGCATCAGGCATCCAGGACTCAGATGAGCATAGTTGTGGAATGCCTAGCTCACCTATATGATTGGTGTACAGCTCTACTAATGAACATGAAGAAACAAATGAATTCCATCCGGAAAGAAAAAAACAAAAAATTTCGGGTATGGGACCATCTTGATGACATTATTATTTGAGAATATTCCTAGGCTTCGACCCAAAGTGATCTCTTCAATCAACAGCCCAAGAGACCCAAGAATTGCCTGATGGGCAAATTTGATAAAGACACTGGGGGGAAGTGAAGTTCCCCGAACCACTTGGGATGACGAGTTCTTCCAATGGTGGGGAGAACAAATCATCGCCGTGGAGGACTACCCCTATGCCGGGATGGATTTTCGCGGTGATCCAGACCTCGTCCTTCCACTTGGTGCGGCATGGGGCATAATCGGTAAGATTGCAATTTTTTACTTATATGATTTTTTTGGATTTTTTCAATATATATGAAAAAATGTGAAAACAAAACATGTTTTTGATTGGATTCAAAATGAATTACAATATTATGATGATCATGATACAGATATTGGACCAGTCCGTCCTGAAGGCTACCCACGGCATAAGCGCTGTAGAGGGGAGGCAGATACTGTAGACCCAGACAAGACCCTCCATGTTGTACAAAGGAACTTGGAGGGTTTAACTCGCTAAGTGCCTATGGCTGCAGTGGAAGATCTACCTGAGGCCATCCAGAGACAATTAGTGGGAGTACCACGTGACTAGGTGCGATTATTCCACCGAGTCGCCACCGTGATCGTGTTCTATAGGAACACGAATTTTGGGCAGGGACCACAGGAGTAAATAGATATGATTACCAAATAACTGTATATTTTTTGATACTGAACATGATCGGGCATAAGCTCTAATTTTGTATGATTTATGGATCCAAATTTTGTATATTTTTTGAACACTCTGATGAGATATATATATACAGCGATTTATGATGTGATGTGACAAATGTATAAAAATGCATGATGTTTTTTATGATTAAATTTTAATGTATGGAATGATTAATATGCCAATCAATTGCTTGATTAGCTAATGAGTCTGCCATCCAATTGTTCGCTCGAGGAATATGAATGAATGTTAAAAATTGAAACGATCTTTGTAACAAACGTACCCTAAAAAACAACTGAAGTAAAAATAGATCTTGAACCTGATAAGTATTGTTCAACTGCGACACCACCAGCTGGGAGTCCAAGAAAACTACCAATGAATCAACACCCAAAGATATTGCCTCCGAGAGTAGATAAATAACTGCAGTGTACTCTGCTATATTATTGGAAGAAGGACCAATGCAAACTCCTCTTGATACTAACAGCTGACCAGATGGATGATGAAGTACCCAAGCCACGGAAGCCAAGTTCCTGGTGTGTCTACTAGCACCATCGGCGAAACCATAATGACTCATGAAATTCGACACAACCTGCCAAAGTAGAACAAAAACATCACCATCACATCAAAGACCTAAAAACTATATATGTACAAAGATAAAAACTACTATATACAAAAGCAAAATGCCAGGCCGAAGCCTAGGCATAATACCTTTTCAAATACAACCCATTTCTGGGCTCCGACAACTCATTTCCTTCAAAATCAACCAAGGTATATGCTCCTTTTTTAAGGACTTTTTTAACGATGAAGGGGCCATACCACATAGAATTAAAATTTCCTATGCCCAGGGCATCCTTCTCTTGGGCATAGACCAAAACAAGGTTGCCTTCCGAGAAAACCCTAGGCTTGACCGCCTTATCATACTAAACTTTGATTCGTTTCTTATGTGCCTCATTCATCATGGCGGCATCCCGACGCTGCTCATCAAGATGTTCCAGATGAAGGAGACATTCTTCAAGACTAGAAGTGTCAGGAAGAAGCTCAATAGCTAACTTAAGAGAAGGAATCTCACATTCAATGGGAAATATGGATTCTAGCCCATAAACTAGTTGAAACATAGTAAAGCTAGTTTCAGTTTTCACTAACGTCCTGTATGCCCAAAGTACAGGATACAACATGATATGCCAGTTGGATCGAGCTTTATCAGTCGTCCTTTGAAGAATGGTCTTCAAGGATTTGTTCATGGCTTCCACTTGCCCATTGGCCTGAGGATAGTAAGGAGATGAATGCTCCTACCCAAAACCTTATTTTAGAGCCAACTCAGCCATCATGTTATTCTGAAAATGACTGCCATGATCCGTGACAATCTCTCTAGGAATACCAAAACGAGCAATAGCCTAGTTGAAAAGAAAAAGAGCTGCTGTCTCACCATCATTCCCAAAAGTAGGCATAGCCTCGGCCCACTTCGTAAAGTATTCTACTACTACAATAATGTACCTGTGACCTTTAACCGAAGGTGGGTTACAAGTAGTATAATCAATACCCCACTTTGTAAAGGGACCGACAGTAATGACTGGAAAAAGTGGAGCTGGATGAGTGCGCATTTTTCGAGTATAGACTTGACACGGATGACACTTTTTGACCGACTCCATACAATCTTTGAAAATTGAAGGCCAAAATTATCTTGCACGCAAGATTTTTTGGGCTGTAGCAAGCCCAGATAAATGACCACCACAAGCTCCACTGTGGCAATCATTCAGCACAGCCTCAGCTTCTTCGAGATTTAAGCAATGTCTCGGGATTGAATCAACCCCTCGACGGTATAAAGCATCACCAATAATCAAGTAATTTTTAGCCAAGTGACACAACTTACGACGCTCATATTTCGAAAAAGTAGAGGGAAAATTTGCAGTCTGAAGATACACAATGATATCTCCATACCAAGGATCCTATGGAGAGATGAAAAACAAATGTTCATCCCGGAAGGATTCATCATAGACTATCTCTTCTCCACAGGGAAACTCGGAGATTAATTCCGCGAAAAATAATGATTTCTTGGACTTGGCAGACATAAAATCAAGATAAAATTCCTGCAAAATCACAATCCATCTATTGTATTTTCCCCCAATCACTCGCCTATTGAGAACAAACTGAAATGGATTGGCTGCTGCCAAAACATAAGTTTTTCGTAGAAGAATATAATGTATGAGTCACTGTACATCATGAACAGCTGCTAAAGCTAGCTTCTCTATCGGAGTATACCGTAGTTCAGGTCCTACCAAGCCTTGACTAAGATAGTATATAACATGCTCTGCCAAAGCATCGTCTTCCTAAACCAGAACCATACCAATGGTAGATTATGCTACTGCAAGATACAAAAGGAAATCCCTGCTATAATCAGGTGGACTCAATATAGGAGC